>CM070772.1:21396759-22596759 GCA_036346955.1 Dipus sagitta | reverse complement strand
TAATTAAAATTCAGTTTCAGGTTTAATGCAGTGCATTGAATATTGGGAAAACATAAAGATTAAATAATGAGAAATTTTAATTTCTATTGTTCAATATTCATATACTTTCTGATACAAAAACATAATTGCAGTCAATTTAATATTTGAAGTCAATGACATTTATGTATTTTAAAATCTGCTGAATACAGCTTACTCTTGAGAGGGATACTAGTACAAAATCTACTTGGGTCAAACTGTCATAACATTTTGTCTTAGAAGGTGTTAGGCAACACTGCCCCCTAGAGGTTTTCTGAATATTCCCAGTAGACAAGGTTCCTGCATATGGCAAGAAAGGCTCCAAGACAGTCTTAAATTTTAAGAAAAAATAAGGAACAGTTCAAATGGATTTGAAACTGTTTCACGTGACGTGAAATATAAAACTCATAAGAATCCCAAATGAAGAAATAAAAAAAAATTATCAGCAGAGTTGAGGAATATACTGAGAAGTCTCTGTTTTCAAGAAGATGCCCAGGTTTCAGTGTCAAAAGAAAGGAATAACGTCTGCTTCTGTATGCATCCTTGGGAGACACCACAGCGCAACAATCATCCTACTGGCCGTACACTTGTACATAAGAACACAGCTCTGTAAAACAGAGAGAGGGCTCACCTGTCAGAAAGACCATGAAACTCTGAAGCTACAACTCAGTCTGGAGGCCCAGGTTGTCTCTGTCACTGGGGATCTCCTAGTTTGTCTGACTGAAAGAAAGAATATAACTGGACTGGAGGGATGTCTTAGTGGGTAAGACGTTTGCCTACAAAGCCAAAGTACCTAGGTTTGATTCCCCAGGACCCACTTATGCCATATGCACAAGGTGGTACAAGTGTCTGGAGTTCATTTTCAGCGGCTAGAGACCCTGGTGCGCCCATTCCCTTTCTCTCTCTCTCTCTCTCTCTCTGCCTCTGTCTCTCTGTCAAATGAAATAAATAAAAACAAAATATTAGGGCTGGAGAGATGGCTTAGCAGTTATGCGCTTGCCTGTGAAGCCTAAGGAACCCGGTTCGAGGTTTGATTCCCCAGGACCCACGTTAGCCAGATGCACAAGGGGGCGCACGCTCTGGAGTTCGTTTGCAGTGGCTGGAGGCCCTGGCGTGTCCATTCTCTCTCTCTCTCTCTCTCTCTCTCTCTCTCTCTCTCTGCCATTCTCTCTCTGTCACTCTCAAATAAATAAATAAAAATAAACAAAAAATAAATAAAATAAATAAAATAAAATATTAAAAAAGAAAGAAAGAAAGAAAAAATTAATTGAAATATATGAAAAGCTTAACAATTGTTTTCACTAAGGCAATTCAAGGCAAGCACTCCAAAAAGAGATTGCACTGGGCATTCCCAATCTGGAAGCAGCAATGCAAAATGTAGAATATTATACTGCAATGCAAAATATAGAATATTATATTTTGAACTAATTTTATGAATATTTGTGAGGGAGTTTTTCATATTCACTTATGGACATAGTTTTTCCTCCCAAATCTTGGATCTTTCCGTCAAGTACTTTCTTTCCATGTTCCTGCAGAAAAGCCTAAAGGTGGGATGGCAAAATAACAACGTAAATGACAGTACCATGAACCCAGAGTCTTTTGAGGCCTCAAAGCTTTTGTAACTGCACATGTATGGGAAAATGCTCTGGTGCCTTAATTTCTGCTATAGGTAGGACAGCACAGCTACAACCTCAAAGACATTCAAACACGAAGGAGCGTTATGACCATCCAAAGACCACAGATGTAAGACACTGTATTGTTTGTTTTAGTTACCTTTTAAAAAAGCGTTTGTTTATTTATTTACTTACTTAAGTACTTGTTATTTATTTATTGCAAGATAGAGTCTCATTCTGTAGCCCCAGGCTGGCCTTAAACTCATGTTAATCCTTTTATGTCAATCTCCTGAGTGCTAGGACTAAAAGCATACTTCATTATGTCTTCCTTTTGGTTACTTTTATATCCCCTTTTATGAGACAGCTCTAGGTCCAAATAATTAATAACAAGTCTGCTTATTAGTTAAGAACTTTGTCTAAGTATTTCTTTATTAGTTAGTTTTGTATTCAGCAAATACAGTCAGTTTGGTACCATTATTAGGCTCATCCATGACCTACCCCCTCCCCCTGGCCCCTCCTTGTTGAGGTATATGGGTCATGCATTGTGGAGTTAGCCCACAGTTATGGGTAGGAGAAATGTCTCTGCGTATCATGACCCAACATGTGGCTCTGACATTTTTTTCTGTCCCCTCTTCCACAAAATTTCCCTGAGTCATGTTGGGTTCATTTTTGTTCTGCTTCAGTGATCAGGTGTTGGAAGCCTCTCAACTCCTACCAAATCAGATGTCTTAGTAATTTTTGATGATTTTAGTTTTGCTGGATTAATGTAACTTTGTGATTGGAGTTAAGTGGATTAATGTGGGTTAAAAAATAATATTTTATTCTTTCTATTTTGAGGCATACTATATTTTGACGTTGGAGTTTGTCAATATGCTGGCCATCTGCACAAACAGGAAACGAAGTTCAGTATGCAGCCCTCTTCTCATTCCACTCATTTCTATCCTCTAAATCACATCAGAACATGGAAGCTGGTAGAAGTAGCAGAAAACAGTTAGGGAAAATAAAAGTGATAGGTTGTTCTTCAGGAAGGAGATGTGGATAAAATAACAAAAATGAGTAGTGGAGAAAACTGATAGGATTTTAGGCAATGGCTCTTTTTCTCTCCAACAGCATACGAGAACAAGATTATTTTATCTAGATATGGATTTTCAGTCATCTTCCACTGTTAAATTAGGGTAGTCAGGGAAAATATGAGCTTCTGGCATTAAAATACAAGTCCCAACTAAAAGTGATGCAAAGTGTAACCAGAATCTGCTGTAAATTGAGAAATATGCAAGGAGTTACCTATCTCTACAGAAGAACTACTATTGTTTATTTTAAAATCTACTTGGTCCATATTAACCAGATGTAAAGGTCTCGTTTTCATGCATTTATTTTTAAAATATATTTCATTTATTTATTTGAGAGAGAGAAAGAGGGAGGGAGAGAAAGGAAGAGAGAGAGAATGGGCGCTCCAGACGCATGTGCCCCCTTGTACATCTGGCTTATGTGGGTCCTGGAGAGTTGAACTGGGATTCTTTGGCTTTACAGGTAAACACCTTAGCCACTAAGCCACCTCTCCAGCCCTTCATTTATTATTTTAACAGATACTTCTAATGTCTCTCATTAGCAATGTTCAAAGACAAAGGGATGAGTTATTTGCTCTTCTATTACAAAAGAGATAACAAAAATAATATTTAACTTGTCAAATATTGTTAGTTTTGGAAGTAAGTCAATGTGATAATGTGGAATTTTATTTTTACTTATTTATTTGAGAGCGACAGACAGAGAAAGAGGCAGAGAGAGAGAAAAAAAAAGAAAGAGAAAGAGAGAGAGAGAGAATATGGGTGCACCGGGGCCTTCATCCACTGCAAATGAACTCCAGATGCGTGCGCCCCCTTGTGCATCTGGCTAACGTGGGTCCTGTGAATCGAGCCTCAAACCAGGGTCCTTAGGCTTCACAAGCAAGCACTTAACCACTAAGCCATCTCTCTAGTTCTTCATGCATTATTTTTATAGACACTTCTAATTTTTCTTATTAGGAATGTTTCAAAGACAAAGGGATGAGTTATTTGCTCTTCTGTTACAAAAGAGATTACAAAAACAACATTTAACTTCTCAAATATTGTTAGTTTTGGAAGTAAGTAATGTGATAATGTAGAATTTTGTACGTTTTTGGTAGTTAGGCTTTATTTTGAGACTTTGAGATCATTATATTCAAACCTGAACCAGATAATAAAAGAAAAAAAATAACAGAGATTGGTTAAAAAAATGACAAAGCCAGCCATGATGGCACATACCTTTAATCCCCACACTCAGGAATCTTAGGTAGGAGGATTGTTGTGAATTCAAAGCTAGCCAGAGATTACATTGTGAATTTTCAGTCAGCCTATGGAAGAGCAAGACCCTATATTGGGGAAAAAAAAGTAAGAAAAAGAAAAGAAAAGAGATAAAGTAAAATTGGAATGAATGAAAGGGACTTGCTTTGTTTAATTTTGATGAAATACTGAATTCAAATCCTTAATTTTTACCACATATAGATAGTTAAATAAAACTTTGGACTGAAGATTGTGACACAATCTAGATGTCTACTAGAGTTCATGCCACAGTTAGTGTCTCTGGAGGATGCATATAGAAGTAAAATATAAGTGAGAGTTCCTATAGAATTCATGACCAAACTTAGAAAGATGAAAATGACTTGAATCATATAACCAAATCTGCAAATATATTTTAACATTGTTCTTGCAAATGGTGCATGTCATCACATTATTTTAGCTCAAAGCAAAACTGAACAATGGGACTATGAAGTTTTGTTTTTCATTTTAATAAAGTATGAATGGATCAATAATTTAAAATTCTAATGAATTCCATCATATATGGTAAAAGAAGCATATACTTATTTGGGAAGTTAGGCAAGAATATATCTCATAAGTTTTGAGCTATTATGGATATTCTCTAATTGAAAAAAGAAATAAAAGGTATTAAAATAAGAAATGATTTGATATAATTTCTATAAGAAAATAATCTAGACTCCAATTGGGTATAATTAGGCAAACAGAAAAGGATGTACACTTGCTAAATGAGTGCAGTATCCCCCAATGGGAAGAGGTAAGAATTATAATAGTGATATGAGAATGAAGTAGATGGACTTAATAAATTTTTAATTTGAAGTCCAATATATTTCCTGTTGTGGGTCTAATAGCATAATTACAGTAGAGCTATTTAAATCTCAAAGCCATCAAATGACTGCTATGTCTTAATACCAGTTAAAAAAAAAAAAAAAAAAAAACTACAGTTTTAAAGTAATCCAGACCCTTTAGACCAGTGCTCAAGATGCTATTTAAAAGGATTTATTGAAATTACTTCCATGAAAACTTTGAACTCTACTGTTCCATTGTCTAATTTCCAAGTTGACATAGGGCTTCAAAACATTAAGTAATAGTTTGGGTACAGACTTGCTCCAACTCTTCTATAACCAGTGATGAACCATCTCCAAGAATATCCAGGTACAGTACACGTTGAGACTGAGGCACATTAATAAACTTGTAGAAATACAGTACTCAATAATAAACACCCCAAGTGCCTTTCTACATTTTTTTCTTTTCTTTTTAGGCTATGAGGCATTTATTTTAAGAGAGAGTAGAAATAAAGGCAAAAGCTCTCAAGCTATGTAGTTACTCCACAAGCTGAGAGTAGTCCTGAGTGGGAAAATCCTTTGATGTCAATCATTAAATTCTACTTAATATACTTGTACATATAGGCAAACATTCTCTAGCTTGGAAATCTCCAGGATTGAGGGGAAGAAGATTTAAAAGTACACTGATATTTGGAACTCAAACTGTTAATCATCGGAAGTCCCTGTTTTCGTCACAATGAAATAGCCATGTCTCTTCTCAGTAACAGTATAGAAGTGTGAATCATTTGAAATTATCATTGAATATGTAAGTAAGGTCCAGTGTTCATTGTGTCTTGGTTATAGTGGTGTGGAGATATGCATACAATTTTTTTGAGTCAAGAAATGGTTCCTGTGGAATATTTTGAGTAATGAGATTGTGGTCACCTATCTCTTTTTCGTTCTGACGCAGCATCACAGCAAAAACTTCCTACATTTTCTTTTCAGTGAATATAAAATAATGTAATAACTACTTGAAAAAACTCCCAGTGAGGAGGCAATGACATAACCAGTGAAAATGCAATGCCACTGCTGTTGTAGTCCCCCTACATATTCCAGAGTGTGTACAAGGTCATCTATTTAATTTGGTCATTGATTCTTGCTAGTAGCTTCATTTCATCAATTTTATCATATATATATATATATATATAATTAAATTATAAGGGCTTGGCATATGGATATTTCAAGATTATATATATTTATTCACAAACTTCAAAAGTTATATTTTCCTTTATAAATTATTATATATCAAACCATTTTTATCTGACTTTCCTTTTTAGCGACAATTATACAACACAAGAATTCACATATGGACTTCAAAACCTGCAGTAGTCCTACTCCTAAGTTAGATTCTTTGTACTCCATAGACATTTTTGCTTATTTTTAAAGTATTTTATTTATTTATTTATTTGAGAAAGAGAGAGGGAGAGGGAGGGAAGAAGGCAGAGATAGAGAGAAAGAATGGGTTGCCAGGGCCTCCAGCCAAAGCAAACAAACTCTCGATGCATGTGCCACTTTGTGTATCTGGCTTACACTAGTAATGGGCAATCAAACCAGGGTCCCAAGGCTTCAAAGTGCCTTAATGGGTAAGCCAGAATTTTACTTATTTTTATGTTTATGTTTATGTATGGCCCAATAATCAATACATTATTACTAAGCTGACATATTTTTTCTGATTTTCTAAGTATAGAGATGAACATATAGAAGATTCATGAAATATGTAGAATGAAATATTTTCTCATTTATTAATATGCATCACTGATAATAAGCCATGGAAAACATTTTTTTAAGTTTTTTAAATTCTTATTTATTTATTTGAGAGCAACAGAGTGAGAGAGAAAGAGAGAGAGAAAGAGAATGGGTGCGCCAGAGCTTTCAGCCTCTGTAAACGAACTTCAGACGCATGCGCCCCCTTGTGCAACTGGCTAACGTGGGTCCTAGGGAATGGAGCCTAGACCCAGGGTCCTTAGGCTTCACAGGCAAGCGCTTAACCACTAAACCATCTCTCCAGCCCCATGGAAAACATTTAATAGCTTAATAAACATAAAACATGGATGTCAGTTTTGTTGTGTGCCCATGAGACCTTAATCAACAACCCCAATTAAAGACAAGTGTTTATTTAAGGACCCAGTGGGAGTATCACATAATCAGAATGCTAGATCCACCAGGAATCACCCAGTGTGAGTTTAGTGCATGTTTACTATACCCGATGTTCTCATACCCACCACTGAAGGACCAGGATTGACTAGAAGGCAGATATATGTAATATCCAGTTCAGAAGTAATAGTCAATGAAGATGTACTTCTATTTTCTAGGATGCAATTGAATCAATTTATTGCTCATATAATTATTATTATTATTATTTTGATGTAGGGTCTTGCTGTAGCCTAGGCTGACCTGGAATTCACTATGTACTCTCAGACCAAGTTGAGATTCACGGTGATCCTCTAACTCTGGCTCCTAAGTGCTGGGATTAATGGTGTATACCCCACGCCAGATACTCATATAATTAATAGAGGTTTTTTAGTTAACAATACCCTAAGAGTAAAGTCCTCATACATTGGGTTAACACCATTGTAAGCATAGACCAAGAGAGCTCATTAGTCCCTATCTCCATCGGAGAATACAGAGAGAATTTGCTCTCTATGAAGAATGGCAAAACCAAAGCCAGGCATGGTGGCACACGCCTTTAATACTAGCACTGGGGAGGTAGAGGTAGGAGGATCACCATGAGTTCAAGGCCACCCTGAGACTACATAGTGTATTCCAGGTCAGCCTGAGCTAGAGTGAGACCCTACCTCAAAAAAAAAAAAAAAACCAGATACCCAATCTACCAGTATGTGCTCTTGGACTTCTCAGCCTCCACAACTGTGAAAAACAATTTTATGTTATTTATAAGATTCCTCATGTATTAGTTTTCTTTCTCATTGTGTAGACTAGAGCAGCTTAATGGAGGAGGGACTTATTTGTACTGCAATTTAAAAAGGGGCAATACCATTCATCTGTTATAGTCCCAATAGTCAATGGCAGAGAGTATGTATTCCATTTTTAAAAAGGAGAAATGGAGCCATAGAAAGAAAAAAAAAATCTGGCCAAAGCAAGACAGAAAACTAGTAGCTCCTTATCTGGCATCTAGTGCTTGTGATGAAACCACTTGAGCTCTGAAGGACTTGAGTATTTGGGTAGCCTCTTCCCTCCAGCTCTGCTACTACATGTAGCTCCTTCTCTTAGCATAACTCCACAAATTTCCGGGTAACCTACTTCCTCTGATGCACATTGGTGCTGGCATCTCCAGTATCTTGTATTCTGCATGATAATTTAACTTGATTGGGTAGATCCATAAGAAATGTGAAATATTACACATGTGCGCAAGCACACACACACACACACACACACACACACACTCACACACACAAAGACTCTTGATAGACAAGTTCAAGAAAGAATATATGCTACAAAACATCATAAACTTATATGATATTCAATGAATTGCATTCAAACTCAGTTATGTATTGATTACACATATAATAATTATGATGCACACCTTGTCCTTTTCACATGAATTTGATGGCACAGGTTTATTGTACTTCATACATTTTCTATTCTCTACAAGAGTATATTTCAAGTGTCTTTATGCCAGAGAGTAATTTTACAGTGGAATATTAATTTTCTTGATTAGTGCAATTAAATAAGTTATGATAAATGTATGAAGTACGATAAACCTGTGCCATCAAATATCTTTCAATAGAGGTAAATATTTAAATTGTGCTATAAAAATAACTATTTTGGTTATGTTCTCCTCAGATAATATATAACTCTTAACCATTTTGTTTCGAAAATACAAATGACCTCAGCTCATCCTTCCAGAAACAGCTTTGTATGGCTATCTTTTCCAACTATTTATTACAAAGTGACTGCATGGATTAGAACTATAAATAAAAACAATTTATTGAATTAAAAACTGGAAGTAGAAAACTTTGGAGATAGATTCTCCTCATATAGAAGAAATATCAAAAGACTATTAATATTGTCTCTACAACTCCTAAGGAAGGGCAGTGTGTTTTCTGTGATGTAATTAAAGATACTTGATTGGGTAGATCCACAAAAAATGTGAAATATTACACATGTGTGCAAGCACACACACACACACACACACACACTCACACACACAAAGACTCTTCATAGACAAGTTCAACAAAGAATATATGCTACAAAACATCATAAACTTATATGATATTCAATGAATTGCATTCAAATTCAGTTATGTATTGATTACACATATAATAATTATGATGCACACCTTGTCCTTTTACATGAATAGCTTTTCTCTTGTGATTGTTTTCTCCCTTTGATTTTTTAAAAAAATTAACATTTAGTATGTGGTGATTGTACTATGAACAAAGAAGAAAGCCAAGAAATAGGTGATTCATTCTCTTTATACACACTTTGTGTCATTCATCAAGGTTTTTATGACTGCAATGTGCTCCAGCCCAACCCAGCCCTTATGGCCTAGAGTTTACACTTTGCATGTGAATATCAACAACCTTGACTACAGAGTATGTCTATACAAATAAAGTAGAACCTTGGGATCCTGACTTGCTAATCAAACATCTACTTTATATCTCATTCTGTCTTAAATTTGGTAGCAGAATTTTAGTATGCATTGGGGGTCTTTATTATCATAATATTCACCCTTATGTTTGTGACAAGACAGTAAATTGTTCCAAAAGATATGTTACTATGCAAACAAAAAATAAACATGGACATGATTTTTGCATTCTTTGTGGAAAATTATAGAAATATATATCAAAATATTTCTCTGGTTATTAAATTACACTTTTTAGGCCAATAAATGTATATAACATTTTAATTTAAAACAAGCTGAGTGCATACTGTTCTAGTAATTTAAAATTTCCCAAATATTTCTACAATAACTGCATTACTTTATATTGTGTGTGAGTGAATTGTGTTAAAATTTGAAACTGTAAGAATTACATGTTTAGCAATTATGTATGAATTTGCCAATACCAAAGTATTCTTATTCAAATTTTATCATGAATAAATTAGATGAAAATAAAATATCTGTTTTTTTTCCTGTGGAATTATTTGAATGTTAAAATTAATATTTGTTGGTATGGGTAAGATGACTCAGAAGTTAATGGTGCTTGATTTAAAAACCTGCAAGCCTAATTTCCATTTCCCAGATTCTCACATAAGCAGCTGCATGGGTCACTTTGTGAATCTGGCCTTTAGTGGGCACTGAAGAATCAAACCATGCCATTGGACTTTGTACGCTAGCACCTTAACCCCTGAGTAATTTCTTCAGCATGATTTTGTATATTTATACTGGCTTGCATACATACAGTAAGTTACAGCAAGTGTGGTCGATACACTGCACACTTCTCTGGCCTTTCATCAAGACAGCACTCCATCAAAACACTTCCTTCTGCAGCACCTTGAGAATGATTTTCTCACCGTCTCTTGTTTTGGGGTACACCTGAAGAGATGTTTGTAAGCAACAGGCTAGTCACAGGAAGCTTCTAGGGAGTTAACAAAATGGAAAGAAAATGGTATCTTAAGGAGGAAAGCAGTAAATGATTGACTTATTAGAACATAGACAGGAAATTTTTGCCCTGTTATGGAGTGCCATGGGATTGCATGGCTAGCACCTAGGATGCTGATATTAAAGAAATTATTGCAAACAACAGACTCAAAGAGACCACTTGGTGTCACAAATGTTTATTATTTCATAGGCCAGGATGATCTATGGGCTCTGTATTCGGCATCTCAGGAAAGGAGACCTGATATCGCTAGCAGGTTGAAATGGCCAGTGCTAACATTCCTTCGGAGACAGTGAACTCCACTGCACAGCCACACATGTGCGTATAGATTAAAGAAGGATCGGGCACACTCTTTCTGCCCCAATGCTGCGTGCACAGCGAGGGCCATAAGCAGAGACTGGCCTAACCAAAGTGCTGTCATAGCCCAATGTCCTTCCCCCTCTGAGGATTATCTCATTCTCTCCTAAGTCTCCGAAAAGGAGAACAGAAATAAATTTTCAGAGTTTTGACTCTCATTAAGTTGATTCTTCCTTATAGAAAAATATTTTAACTTAATGAATTTTATGGAAATTTAAAAAGAAGACCTCATAGCTTATAATCTGATTACCCTAGGTTTAATATTTAAGGGGTGTTGGTTAAAGTTTTCCTTAGTTTCTTTTTTTTTCCTTCTTTTATTTTTATTTAAAATTTATTCCACGTTGTGCTTTAGAAAAGTCACTTTTCCAAATTTTAAACCTCCTATTTTTGGCTTATCTGTTTTCTTCTTACTTCTGTTCGAAAATAGCCAATGCTTAAGTCTTTCTTTTAATATCATGAAGGGGGAAAACATAATAGATTTTCCAACCTTAGTATTACAGGCTTAGCAGGCATCTGTGCTGCATTCAAATTGATTTTTGGCAAAGATAGAACAAAGGTTCCATTGCTGCCCAACAGGGTCTTATTCTATTTACTCAAGCACACAGAAGCAAAGACAATGGCAGGCATTTCATTCCACTGGTTTGTTTATGTTTTTTTGTTTTTGTTTTTATTACAATGTCAGAGCACAGCTTAGCTACTTCCTTGAACACACTATGTGGATCCATGGAAAATATGACCACAGTGGCTGGGACCAGAATTAAGCATGGGTTAAGAACCTTTCAAAGGCTGATCTGGCTGCCACCTTGGCTGAGCAACACCTAGCAACAACTGAATCCAACATTTAAGCACAAGCCAGCTGCCTAGCAGTGATAGGATTACACCGTATTTCCAATATTATGACAAACATAGTGCTTTCTTTGCCTTGGAATAATCACGCATTATGAAAATGAATCTCTCCATTGGCAATAATACTTAAGCTGATCTTACTATCTATGGAATAACTGAATGTCATGTCTCAAAATATCCTACTGAATATGCAGTCTTTTAAACACAATCAACAGTAGAAACATGGCATCACATGCATGACATTCATAATATTAATCATTTTGTTTAATCGAGTTTACCACATGGAACTGCAAGATCAACTATAAAAGACACAGTGACACCACACATTGGAGGAGTATGTCCTAAAAGGATGGTGTGTACTGAGTTGGTGTATGCCTCCGAATTAGACACTAATGTAACTGATTTTTCTTAGACCAAGAAATACAGAATTGACTTGAAGTAAGGGAGTTTAGTTTAGTAAGACAGTTTTGAATTTATTTAATTCCCTTTCCTGAGTTTTGGGCTCAATTTATATGAAGGCATTAATTGTGTTGGAAGAATGGCTTTACTGTAATGTAGCAATAATTCCCCTGAATTGTATGCGAAGGACCCAATCCTGAATCTCATGCCGGTTGCTGAGGTACAAGAAGCATCACTGGGTGTGTGAGCATCATGTCAGGTTGTTTGCTGCTAAGTAGCTCAGACCATGAGTTTCTTGAACAGATATTGGCCAATTTCCCCATTTTCTGGCACTAGACAAGCTAACTGTCTGGGGACTGACTCTCTTCCAGACTCCAGACAGGTTACTCCATGTTCTGTACCAATAGCATATGGTGTCTTCAGCAGTAGGGTCTTACCATAACCTCTGGGGGGGGGGTAATAAAGTGCTCTGATAGAAGTATGTAGTCTTTTGGGTATCCTTGTAGGTCTCTCTGATCAACAGCTCATTGTGGATGTTAACCACATCCTGGTACTGGGAGTTACAGGCCAGCGCCAAAGGAAAAGAAGGAAAATAGGCAATATACAAAAGAAAGAGAGAAGAGAGAGAGAGAGGGAGAGGAGAGAGGGATGGGAGAGAGAGAGAGAGAGAGAAGAGATTTAGTCTTCATCATACCCTCTCCAGGGCACATTGATTCAGGTCCTCTAAGGACCTGATGAAGGTTCAAACTTTTAGTCTGTATATCAGGATATAGGATTTTATGGTTCCATTTGGATCCAACTTTGTGTCCTCCCCACCCTTACCCTCCCCTCCTGCTCCACCCTTCCTATTGTCTTGTCCTCCAGATGCCTATTAGTTATGTCAGCATCTCAGACACAGAGAATGCATTTTTTTTTTTTTTGAGGTAGGGTCTCACTTCAGCTCAGGCTGACCTGGAATTCACTACATACTCTCAGGTTGGCTTCGAATTCACAGTGATCTTCCTACCTCTCTCTCCCTAGTGCTGGGTTTAAAGGTGTGCACTACCATGCATAGTTTTTTCATATTTTTTGAAATATATTTTATTTTTATTTATTTATTTGAGAGCAACAGAGAGAGGAAGAGGCAGAGGGGTGGGCATGCCAGGGCCTCTAGCTACTGCAAACAAACTCCAGACAACTACACCCCCTTGTGCATCTGGCTAACTTGGGTCCTGGGGAATCGACCCTTGAACCGGGGTCCTTAGGCTTCACAGGCATGTGCTTAACCGCTAAGCCATCTCTCCAGCCCAATGTGTAGCTCAGGCTGGCCTCGAACTCCTGATCCTCCTGCCTCCGCCTCTTCAGCAATATCCCACCGGCATGCACCACCAAAACCGGCCATATTTTTTAATATATGAATTGTTGCATCATGTTTGGTAAAGAAGCTTGGGTCTCAGTGATTTTTTCTGGAAAATGAATATAAAAAAGATACTGACAGACAACAGAGTAGACTGTGTCAGAACGGGTTCAGAAAGCAGCACTGGCTCTTTTTTCCTATTTGTGCTGCGTACAAATCATAGAAACGTTATGGGCTGAAATAATCAGGATCATAGGCAATAGGTTTTGAATTAACATAATGAGGGAAATTTGAGTGTCACAAAGTGAAAAATACAATACTGACTTCTACTGTACTTAACACTGGATATACTGACCATAACACCAAACAATTTATTCACTAGGAGAGTGACCGTGAATGGTTGCTTTACAATATACATCAAAATATTTGGAGGGATAGAAGAATTTATTGGCATAATCTGGTCATTCTATATTTTTTCAAAAATAATAACATTATTGTTTTACCCTTGAAAACTTGTAGAATAATTATAAAATTAAAAAATACTTTAGTATGCATGAGTCAATGGCCAATAGATATATGAATTAGAACAGTGACATATGTTTTTTTTAATTTTTTTGTTTTTATTTATTTGTTTGAGTGTGACAGACAGAGAGAGAAAGAGGCAGACAGAGACAGAGAATGGGCACGCCAGGGCTTCCAGCCACTGCAAATGAACTCCAGACGCGTGCGCCCCCTCGTGCATCTGGCTAACGTGGGTCCTGGGGATCCGAGCCTCAAACCGGTGTCCTTAGGCTTCACAGGCAAGCGCTTAACCGCTAAGCCATCTCTCCAGCCCAGATATGTTTTTTTTTTTTTTTTTTTTTTAGGAGTAGCTTTCCCACTATACATCAGACCTTATCATAGTAGAGAATTCTAGAATCTATACCAGGTGAACTTTTTATTGTTTTTTTCTGTTTGATTATCTCACTCTTCCAATGATCTAGGAACTTCTTTAGTATCTATGTTAAATATATTCCTTCTATAATACAATGGTTTTTTTTTTTTTCTTTTAGGCACAGATCACACACACACACACACACGCGCGCGCGCGCGCACCATTATTTTTCTGTTTTTCTAAGCAACACATAATTACTCCTTTCACTGGCCTGTATAGGCACACATAATGAAATATTATATACTTATGATTAAGTATGTCAATGTGTAACCTTATAAATACAATAGAGATTTCAAAACATCTCACCAGCGTAATACATTGTGTCATATTTGCTTGTGTAACAGTGTAACATAGTACAGAATAGGGAAATAGCCCTAAAATTTCAAGCGTAATTCTTCCAATTGAAATAGGTTGATACAGAAATAAAGCTTGCCGCTGTTTTTTGGCATAATAGCATGTTTTGAGGCATATGTTATTTTTAATTATATATTGATCTGTTACTTTTCTTTCAAATAATTAAAATAGTTATATCTATTCAACACAGACCAAGGGAATCATTCTTCCTGAGTCTAGCTCAATGAATCCATGGGCTTATTAGGGTTACTTACAACAGCATGGACAATACCAAGGCAGCCATATCACTGAAAATCCTTCTTAACAGGGATAATGACTCATAAGACAGCATCCCCAAGGCTACCTGCCCACCTTCCAGGCAACTTCTTGGGCTTGACTCCTCTCTCTAGCAATTGTGTGTTGCTTACTTGTGAAGCTTGTAACTCTCTAAATTTCCAGAGTCATAAATGTTACGAGCTTCCTGATCCTGGTAATATCCGGTAGCTTCCCAGTCTATTACCATCATCCTCCCTCCAGGATGAGATGCCTCAATTCTTAGAAAACAACAAATATTGGTGAAGAATATACTATTTAAGCATTTTACATTTTTTTTCTGATAGTAATGTCAGTGTACCATCAAGTTATAAATGTCATATCTTTTGTTTTAATAATATATAACTAGCTATGCACAGGAAGAATATAATGCATGATTGTTGAGATTTTCATTATGTGGCTAGAATACAAATGAGCTTTAGGAGTAAAAAGATAAATTAAGCAATGTCTGATTTTTAAACAAGATATTCTAAGTAGTATAAAAAGAGAACACATTTTGACGATAACGTACATCATAGAATGTAGTATGCACAACAAAGTATGTAGAAGATGGCTGGGGAGATACATGAAAACACCCAATGTCTTCTTATAAGCTCCAAATGCAGTTTTTGTATGGTGCATGCATTTCACACACACATATACATAGCCATGTATGCTAATGCACACATACACATACAGACACACCACAAAAACATACATACACAAAATATTGTAATTATTCTATTACATCGATTTTTAAAAATAGCCAGACATGGTTGTGCACACCTTTAATCCCACACTTGGGAGGCTGAGATAGTAGGATCACTGTGAGTTTGAGTCTACCTTCAGATTACAGAGTGAATTCCAGGTCATCCTGGGCTTGACTGAGACCCTACATTGCCATACCAATATATATGTATGTACAAAAATAGGGGCTGGGGAAATAGATCAGCTGTTAGAGGTATTTGCTTACAAAGCCTGGTGTCCTGAGTTTGATTCTCAGTATTCCTGTAAAGCCAGATGCACCCAGTAGTGCATTCATCTGGAGCTCATTTACACTGGCAATAAGTCCTGGAGTGTTTTCTCTCACTCTTTCTCACAAATAAATTTAAAGGATATGCTACAATCATTCAATGTGAATAAATATTAATTAATTTAATCTTAAGGGAAGTACTCAAGGGAATAGGAAGATGGGAAGGGACAGATTTGTTATGTCAATAGGTGTGTTAGTGTGGAGAATAAAGGATGAACAAGTCAATGCTAAATCTAGCATTTCCTCAGTGAGGAAGATTAAACCCTTGTTTTTTGCTTGTGCTAAGAAGTACTTTGCAACAAAATAAGTAGCTAGCCCTTATCTATTTTAGTCAAGAATAAGACTTTAGGGCTGGAGAAATGGCATAGCAATTAAGAAGCTTCCCTGCAAAGCCTAAGGACTCATGTTTGACTCTCCAAATCTCTCATAAGCCAGATGCACAGTTTTGCAAGCATGCAAAGTTGCACATGTCCACAAAGGATCACAGCATTTAAAGTTCAATTAAAGTGGTAGGAGGCCCTGTTATGCCAACTCTCTCTCTCTCTCTCTCTCTCTCTGTCTCATTCTGTCTTGCTCTCTCTCATTCTCACATAAAAAAGCTCAGTCTATTTGGCTTGCCTCAAAAAAAAAAAAAAAAAAGAATCAGGCTTTATCCTATTTGTAGATAATAACTATTACCATAAAGATTAATGAAAAGATGGTATCAATGATAAGTATCAATTACCAATAGGTCATGAGTAGGAGAGGTTGCTATGGTAGAATCATGTAAACTTAGCTGTCCTAGACCAAATCATAGGTATTGTGGATAGAGAAGAGTGGATGTAATTTGGAAATATTAAAGGAGTATTTTTTGTTCAACATGTAAGGGTTGAATGAGAAAAGAATACTAAATCTTTCTTGGTTAGTTGGTTATTAGGGCTGAGACTGTTGAGTCATAGTGGCAAGAAAGAACAATTGTAAAAGGAGCAGTGCTGAGTACATTTCACAGTTGCTGAGGACATTTGAGACATCCAAGTACTTACATTACTTAGGAATTGGAATATGTGTTTGTGATCATTGAAAGATTTTTCTAAAATTATTTACTTATTTGTAAGCAGAAAGAGAAGAGACAGACAGAGAGACGATGAATGGGCACACCAGAGCCTGTAGCTACTATAAAAAAAACTCCAGATGCATGTGCCACTTTGTGCATCCCGCTTTAAGTGGGTACTGGGAAATTGAACATGGGTTGTTAGGGTTTACAGGCAAGCATTTTAAGCATTGAGCCATCTCTCCAGCTCCCTAATGAAAGATATTTTAAAGCAAACACAAGATGAGAATGTCATTATATATAACTTGCTAAAGCAATGAGAAAAGATGGTGAACGGAACTGGAGATGATCAAGTTAAACCAAATAAAGCAGTCTCAGAAACACAAAATGTCATATGTCCTCTCACATACGGAATCTAGATTGAGAAGTACACAGATATGAAAGTAGAAGGATGACTGTGTCGGTAAAGGATGGCAACTTGCAGGAGGAAGAAAATAGAAAAAGAGTAGAGCAATGGAGGAGTGAATGTGATTATAGCACATTATGCAACTTAATGAGGTTCATTATCTACATGAAGCATTTTTACTGGTAAAAGACAATAGAGGGCTGGGTGTGGTGGTACATGCCTTCAATCCCAGCTCTTGGGAGGCAGGAAATTGGAAGATCTCTTTGAGTTCAAGGACACCTTGAGACTACATACTAAATTCCAGGTCAGCTTAGAAGGAGACCCCTAGAGGGAGACTCTACCTTGAAAAACAAAACAAAACATTTTATGAAAAAAAATAATAAAGCCTGGAAGATGGCTTAGTGGTTAAGGCACTCACCTACAAAACCAAAGGACCTATGTTTGGTTCCCTAGGAGGCAGGTAAGACAGATGTACTGGTGGCACATGCATCTGGAGATATTTTGCAGGCCTATAGGTCTTGGAACGCCCATTCTTTCTCTCTCTCCCTCTCTCTTTCTCTCTCCCTCTCCCTCTCCATCTCTCTCTCTCTCTCTCTCTCTCTCTCTCTCTCTCAAACACACACACACTTTCTCAAAAAATAAAATAAAATATTTAAAAAATAAAAATAAACACAAAAGAAAACTACAGAATTATCCTGAGAAGGTGAATAGGAAGAGAATTTAACTTGTATTTACAATCAAAAAGGTCCTAAGAATTTGAGGAAAGACCAAGAAAAGGATCAAAATGCTAAATGATGCAGCTTTATCAAGTTAATGAGAACAGTTAGACACTTTGTGAGGATTTGCACTGGAGTAAGGAGCAGAGGAGCTATATTTCAGTTTCATGAATGACAAAAGGTAAATTTCAGAAAATTACTTTAAAAGATTTGTCATGATTTTAGAAATACAAAGAAAGCAAAAATATGTATTCAGGGAAGGTATTTTCACTGTTTCTTCATTTTTTTAAGAGGAAAAAGAGATAGAGAGAAGAGAGAGAGAATGGGCATGTCAGGGCCTCTTGCCACTGCACACAAATTATAGAGGCCTGCACCACTTTGTGCATCTGGCTTTAAGCGGGTACTGAGTAATTGAACCCAGGCTGGCAGGTTTACAAACAAGCAACATTAACTGCTAAACCGTCTCCACAGTTCCCAAGGGAAGTTTGTTATGACCATCAATCAAATATAATAAAGGTATGAAATATTAAGAATCTGCAGACAGGTAGGAATAACTGGGGAACAGAGACTATAAAACATGGCAGCAGATTAAGAGAAGCTGCTTTATCATGGTGACATTATGAGTAGACATAACTCTGTGTTGGTTCAGAAATTCTGATATTATACATTATCTGTTCTGATCAAAGTAAAGTTGAAATTGTCAAGAATGTCTATGCATATTTCTATATCATCATAATAATGGAGAAATAGGCAAAAGCTTTTAGGAAGTTTCAGTTAGGAACAGAGGACCTGAGAGAAACAGTTCCAATTCACCTTCGCATAAATGGAATTCTCCTCTGAGTCACCTACAGTAGCAACAGTCACCGCAAATCACCACCACTTGTAACTTTCTTCCATGAGGAAAATCAAGATGGATATTGTGTCACCCACATGGGATTCCCCTAAATCTTTCTTCATAGGTCCGATCTTCCACGTGTTTATGGTTCTGCCCCAGCCACTTCTCTAAAATGAACCTCATGGACTATGTTGTGTTTTCCATAATAGTGTATGTTTCCTACTTTCCACATGCTTATGATTTTTCTTTAGCCTTCTTCTTAGATCCCAATTCTCCTTAAATAAACCTCACAACTTGTGATTCCTCCCTAAATAAATTTAATCTATCCTTCTTCAGTCTGATTTTATTAAATGCTTTGTTAAAAATAGTAAAGGAGACAAAATTTGGGTTCATGAACTTAGGGGACCCTTCCTGTACCCAAATCCTGAATCTATAATTGTATATGTCATTTAGTTAAGTAGGTGTGCCCTGGAGAAGACACAATACTGGTCAGGTTACTTTGAAAATCTTTGCATCAAATATCTAGCAATCATTTTCTTGTTTTAGTGTACATAATTATTCAATCAAAATATTTTATTTTGGATTAATAAATTTAAATATGCATTATTTCAAAAAATAGCATTAATTTTATGGTTGAGTTCAAAAGCTTAGTTATCATACACACACACTCATCTATATTTTCGTATGGAATTACTCCTTGTAATACATGAGACTATACAATAACTTATAAAACAAAATTATCATTTAAACTGGTATTCAGAGTTTATGTAAAATGGAAAAAGTAATTACTCCTATACATACTTTTTTTTACTATCTCTCAATCTGTGATGCTTAATCTTGGTTAGGAACCTGACTGAATTGAAAGACAGATATTTGGAAGACTTTTCTGGGTTAGTCATTGGGGGTGACACAGGTGTTGGTTGCCAGCAGAACTGTCTCAAAGGCCCAGGGCAAGGGTGGCAGGAGTGCTGGAGGTGGGCATGGACTCACACTGGGGCACTTACACTGATGCATGCCTGACCTGGTGTGCTTTTCCCTGCAGTAATCTTTCTGAACCCCGCTGTCCAGATTCTTCAGACTTTAAACATCAAGTTGTACAAGTGAGTCTCCAGGGTGAGCCCAGACCTTCAGTCTTGGACTAAAACTGCCCCATTGATTTTTTACTTTGGAAGCTTACTGCTTCTTAAATCGAGCAGCTGCAGCTGTTCCCAGATCTTCAGCTTATAGATCACCACTGTGCAACTGTACTGCATCCACACCTATAAGGAGGTGTGACCAGTCCCCAGCTCTCCGTATAACCTGCTGCTGGAGAATGCTGACTAATGTATAATTTATATCAGCCATCTAAATCACATCTCAACACTAGGTCAAAAGGCACTAGGCTCCATTAAGAGAGGACAAACAAGACCTGGTACCTTGTTTCAACAGTAGGATGAGAAGGAATATGATATTCATCACAAAAACTTAGAGGAAATAAAAAGATAGATATTTGAGGTGATAGATAAGTATGCCAAGATTTAAACTTTATGCAATGCATTATTGTATCCAAACATACTATTGTCTTCCATAAATATCTGCAAGTGGATATAGCAGTAAAAAAACAAAAAAATCTTATCTGATTTGTTGGCATGCCTATTATTTCACTTTACATTTTCCATGCACAATTCTGCACTATATGCCATTTCTCAGAGATTTTATGCTAATTGTTGTCCATAACTTTGTATTTCTTATCTTGATAAAGGTACTTGAATATCTAGACACCCTTATCTTACTGAAACTTATAGATAAGCATATTATAGCAATATAACCCTCATTATTTGGCAAATCCATTCTATATGTGAAACTGAAGATGATTAAAATAGTAAGATAAAGTGGAGCAATCACTGAGAGAAAGAATAATAAAATTCCAATGATTGAACATACCTTCCCACAGGAGCACAGATATTTACTTCTTAGAAGCAGTTTTCTAAAAGACTGAAGACATCTTAATTCAATTAAGGGTAGAAATCTTTTGACTGATACATTTCTAGAAGTCTACCAAAATGTTTTATCAAATTAACATGGAATTGTAAATGTGTAAATGATATTTCTATAAACGTTGTTTATCTCTACATTTTTATCATAGAGAAAGAAACACAATAAGTAATTCAAAGTGGTATTATAAGTACTTTTCTCAATTATACCCCCTAACTGCTGAATATAAAATGTTTCTCACTTGCTTATAAAATAACTTGACATGGTTCATTCTCTAGTAAGGACTTGCAAATTTTATACAAATGGTTCATTTTATATTATTAAAACGAGCTTGTTATTCATTCAAATTTATTAGTAAGATTGCCTTCTGTTTTATGAAGTCTTTAGTTATAGAAAAAAGTATTTGTCGGGCTGGAGAGATGGCTTAGCAATTAAGCACCAGCCTGTGGAAGCCTAAGGACCTATATTAGCCAGATGCACAAGGGGGCGCACGTCTGGAATTCATTTGCAGTGGCTGGAGGCCCTGGAGTGCCCATTCTCTCTCTGTCTCTCTCTCTCTGTCTCTATCTCTGTCCTTTCTCTGTACCGCTTTCTCTCTCTGTCAGTCTGTTGTCCTCAAATTAATAAATAAAAATAAAGAAAAAAATTTAAAAATGGAAAATATTTTTCATTCATATTATTACCTTCTTACATCTCTGGATATTTTATCCATGATAGAATATTTGTATTACTTTAGGAAATATATGCCTTGCAAAATAATACAATATCTTTAAATTACATATAACTATATCTACATAAAAATAAAGGATTCTTCATGAAATGCAATGTGTTTCCTTTGGATATTCATGAAAATGAGACTTCATGTGATCCAACAGTACTACCCTTCAATAAACCTCGTGTATGTCCTACAACTCTAAGAAAGCTAGCAAATCATTTTGAGATTTCATTTGCTTATCTTTAAAGCAGAAATGTACTTAATTATGGTATCATACTGTATTGTGTATTTAATTAATACAGAGGAGTCTTGTTTAATAAAGGTATGCATTAAAAGCTTTTGTTGCCTTCATAATGAAAATGATAATCACTATGATTTTTTACAACAATTAAATTTTATAACATGGCACTCTAGCTTGATTCTTGTCCTGGTTTATTTAGCTTTGTGTTAATATTAAATATAGCATGCATATAATAGCAGAAAAATCCATTGACTTATTTGTGATAGTGTTCATATTAAGATAGAAAATTATCTCACAATTCCCACATCCAATCTGACTCATTTCTGATAATCCATTTTCACTGAATCTCACTAAAGTAACAGTGGCTTCTTCATATATCTCAAAAGAATATTCCTGATTTTGCAAATCCTTTATTTATGTGTTTTTTTTTTTTTCCGAGGTAGGGTCTCACTCTTGCCCAGGCTGACCTGGAATTCACTATGGAGTCTCAGGGTGGCCTCGAACTCACGGCACTTCTCCTGCCTCTATCTCCCGAGTGCTGGGATTAAAGGCGTGCGCCACCACGCCCGGCTGCAAATCCTTTATTTATAGTGGCATATAGTAGTGCTAATCATTTCTGTCTGCATTATTGCTAGGGTAAATAAAATAAGTTCTACTTTCTTAACAGATTTTCAAGTATATAACACTATATTAACTTCAGATATGATGTTGTATAGTATAGTATAGTATTATTCAAGGTCTCTCAAAATATTTTTTCTTACATAATTGAAACTTGGTACCTACTATTGTATAGCTACCGCACTTTGATCCTGAAACCCCAAGTATACTCTGTGATTTTATGATTTCAACACTTTGAGATCTCTCTAAATGTGGAATCTTGGGGTTTTATTTTTCTGATTGGCTTGCTCAACTTGACTTGAATGTATTCAAGATTCTTCATGTTGTTGTTAATGGAAATACTTTGTTAAATATTACTGTTGAGGAATTTTATTTTGTATTCTTATATCATATTTTCTTCATTTGTTATCTATCAATGGAAATCAAGTTGTTTCCATATCATGGAACTGGGAGAATAGTGCTACAATCAATAGGAGAATGATAGTTGTTCTTTGTGACTGGAACATCAGTTATTTAGGAAAATTATTAAAAATTATTGAAAATTGGTACTGTTGGGACACATAGCAGTCTTATTGTTTTAAAGTTTTGTTGAGGTAACCTTATTCTGGGTCACATTATACCTCATTATTTTATAGAATTCCCACTGCATGCAACTGATCCAAATTATTCACATTCTGAAAAACACTTACCTATTTATTATTAATCATTATTATCACTCTAAAATATGTGTATGTGGTATTTTGCGGTGGTTTTGCGTTGAATTTCCCACTTGGTTGGTTATGTGAGCTTCTATTCATATGTCTGTTCAAACTTGTGAGAATAACTTCATGACTTGTCCTTGATTTCTTGGATATGGAATCCCATAACAAAAGGAAATGGAGAAGTGAGAAGAATTCAAAGATAAAAACTAACTTGCAGACCTTGAACCATAAATAGACTGAAATGACAAACTATATGCAGGAGAGAAATAGTTTCAAGCCTAACTATGTAAGGTGTTAACATCTAAGAAATGAAAAGAACTTTCACTACTCAGTAATTGAGAAATATCATAACCAAAAAAGTTTATTTCCAACTTTGTGCAGCTTTCTCCCCCATGTGTCCTAGAATACTGCACTTCATTGGTCCTCCTTATGTAAGTCTGCTTATATCTTTATGTTTCTTCTGCAAGTGGAGTCCCTCATCTCTGCGGTGGCATGAGACACTGCATTTAGACAATATTTGGTAGTAGATTTTATCTCCTCCCTCCATGAGCTTTCTATTACTTCCATTACTTCTGAGGATATCTGCCTCTGCAGCTTTGCTTTCAAGTGTGTGCATCAGACTTGTAAACACACCAGCTATGGGATCTACATTGCCTGTTTTGAAATTGTTAGGGCTCTGTTGCAGTTACCTTTACACTGCTGGGGAAAACGTTCTACCAGAAGCAGCTTATGGAAGGAAAGGGTTTATTTCAGACTTAGAGCTTCCAGGGGAAGTTCCATCATGGAACTCACTCCATGCATCCTCAGGAGAGAGAGAAAGAAATAAACTCACATGAGAATGCACAAATACCCAGAGCTCACACTCCTTTCCCTGCACATCCAGCAGGGCGGGACTTAAGATCTGCTGCCGATGACCCAACTCTTCTTCAGCACTGTTTTGCCTGCTGGAGACTTAAATAGCAAGCTCAAACTTAATCACAGATGCCTGAGATTACGGAGGACATACATTTACATTCAAACCACTGCAGGCTCCGTCTGCATAAAACAATTAACTATTCCTTAGACTTTAGAATATAGGCCTATACATCTAAGGGCTGGAGGCATGGCTTAGCAGTTAAGGTGCTTGCCTGCAAAGCCTAAGGACTCATGTTTGATCTCCAGATCCCAACTGTAAACTAGATGCACAAAGGTGAGGCAAGCACAAGATTGCACATGCCCACTAGGGGGCACATGTGTCTGGAGTTTGCAGTCGCTGAGATGGCAGGCCAATTCTCTCTCACACTCTCACTCTCACTTCCGCTCCCTCTAAAACAAACAAACAAAAAAGACAAGGACGACATACAAGGGAATATCTCAAGAAACAAGCGAAGAAATTCTAATCTGGTTAATATTTATTTACATAAATCAGCATCAGCATCAGCCAAAAATATTAGAGGCCTTCTATCAATTTATATTGAAGTATCATTAAAAAATGAATTTATGCACATGTAAATTATACCAATATTGCTGCCTCCAAACAAGACAACAACATTTACATCAGGAATCTGCAGAAAAGCCCATGGTCATCCTTTTTCATGCTTCCATTCTCTCAAAATATAGGTCACTGTCAGTACTTAACATTCATTAGGTAAACATTATCTCAAGTAAAGGAAATTTAATTGTCTTTCTCTGTCACCTTCCTTCCGTGCCTAATTGATTTAGTATTCTCTGTCCTATATATCTAATCATACATGCATCATGCCCATGAGGGTGTGTCTGAGAGTATACACACAAGGACACTTGTTTCTTTACTCTTCCTGACCAACACTTCCATCCCTCAAGTGCTATAATTATTTAACTGGTATCTATAACTGCCTCTGCAACCAGTCACGCATCTGTTGTGGCATAGTTCAAGCAATCTCGTACACTTAGGGCTATAGTGATGACACATATGCTAAAACACTAAAATACCCTACTGTGCTGTTACATGCCAGATACCAACACCTCTCCTTCCCCAAAACCTACTGAAAATTACCCGAAGGATAAGATGATGTCACCGGGATGTTGTCTTGGAATTCGATGATCTGAGTCTAAGTCTCTGAAACAAACTAAATTGTCAATTGGTATTTGTATACTAAATATAAAACTTCCTTCTCAAAACATACAACACTGATGATTTTATCTATCTTATTAATTTATAAAAATATAATGCAATTTATGTTTATCCCAAGTGGTAAATTCCAAGCTCATCTTAACAAATTGGCTTAGACATAGGGAATATTTTTTTTTTAAATAAGGGATGAAGTATTGATAAAAATAAAATAGGTTATAAAATTAAATAAATATTTTTCTTAATGCAAATTCCTTAATTTTAGACTTTTGTATTGGAAAGTTGAAACAGCTGGATTTTCAAATGTGTGTTGGAGGGGAAGTAAAGAATGAATTTTAATGGCATTTTAATTTTTTTTAGTTATGATTTGGGCCTTCAAGAGTAAAATTTCCAAAATCCTAATCCTTTAATGAGATTTATTTTGAATTCACAGCCTCACAGGGTTAATGTTTTGCTCTGTTTATTTTCTAAATACCAGACATCCAGGCTCTTCTGAATAGGTTTAGCAGCAATAATAGAATGATAAATGTTATAAATACTTTTCATTTATTTAAAATATCATTCTATATAAATGGTAAAAATTAATTTGAGAAATCAGAAAATATTTATCATGAACTTATTAAGTACATTATGATATTGGAGGCATTTATATCTCTTGCCTACAACAAGAAAGGTAGAAGCAATTGTGTATCATAAAGTCAGAAAGAATCAATATAAATTAAGTTGAACTTGAGAAGGCAGCTCTGTTCAAAATCAGTGCTGACTTAAAAATCAATGGAAGTTTAAACAAACATGTTATGGTTTATCAATGTTACCTGCATGGCAGTGGGGCAGGGTGAAGAAAGTCAAACAAACATACAAAGCCCCCCCCCGCCCACCCCCCCAAGAGTAGAGTGTTCCTCTCTGCAAGGGCCATACAAGTGGATAGCCCATGAACATCCACGCAAGCCAGCCACCCACACCCACGTGACACACATATACGTATGGTTACTGCCAATAATTCCTCCAAACATACATTTATACTAGAAATATTAATTTAAGCCTTTTGTTTTTCTAGAAATGCACCAAACCTGGTCATGAATTCGCCAACTGTATGCATGTCACTTATTTTAATTAAATTTACTTATTTGAGAGAGAGATAGAAAGAGAGAGAGAGAGGAGAGAGAGAGAGAGACAGGGAGAAATAGAGAATGGGAGCACTAGAGCCTACAGCCACTGTAAAGAAACTCTAGATTCATGAGCCACCTTGTTCATCTGGGTTATGTGGGTCCTGGGTAATCGAATCCTTTGGCTTTACAAACAAAAGCCTTAACCAATAAGCCATCTCTTCAGCCTGGCATTTAATTTTTGTCTGTGAGGTTCATCCTCAGGTCCAAGTGTGAAGCAAGAGAAAAAAAAAAATTCTTCTGAATAAAACAGAAAATCATAACTTTTTTTTTTGTTTTGTTTTGTTAGAGAGTGAGAGCGATAAAGATGGAGAGTAAAGACAGACAGAGAGAGGGGGAGGGGGGATTGGTGCACCAGGACCTCAGCCACTGCAATCAAACTCCAAACACTTGCGCCACCTAGTGGGCATGTGCTACCTTGCATTTGCCTCTCTTTTGTACATCTGATTTATGTGGGATCTAGAGAGAGATTGAACATGGTTCCTTAGGCTTCTCAGGCAAGCGTCTGAACCACTAAGCCATCCTTTCAGCCCCAAAATTATAAACATTTTTTAAACACAAAGGGATTTTCTTAAGCAAATTGGGATGAATGTGCCATCCTCAGAAGGTTCACAGGGTGATCTAAGTAGTTTAACACATGAAAACGTCTTTGTATAGTGCATAGCTTATGGGAGATGCTATTATCATTTCCTAAAAATCATTGTTCTTAAATCTGAGTGTCAAGAATGTCAAGTTCATTTGCTTTTGCTAACTTACAGTGTTAGAATAACTTACAGTGACACTAAGATGATTCCACCATAACTACATTATTTTCCCTTTTGTCTCCTCTCCTCCCACCTCCGTTGCACTGAGGGCCTTCCTCAGTGTGGTTATTGGTGTTCACTGTAGTGTCATGAATACAACTTCAGTCTGTGTGTGTGAGGGGGTGTGGTGGGTGGATACACCTTCCCAATTATGAACATTTTTGACACAGCACTGGTTCCTGACTATACTTTATAATGAGTTGTTCATAATCTCAAAGCAGTATTTAAAGCAATAATTTCAATATTTGTGCTACTTATATGTACATATATAAGCTATATTCACTAATTTTAGTTAGTGTTATAAGAACTATGAAATGTTTTAAATAAAAGTGTACTCTCTTTACTATATTTACTTCTAAATAAAAATTTTATTTTGTTCTAATATTTGTCCATACATACACATATACTGCTACATATTTTTCATTAAATATATAAAAATAGTTAACCTAATTACATATAGATAAAACCTCCCAGCATGTTGCTTCCATTATTAACACATTACATTTTGACTATAACAGTTAATGTTCTTGACATCTTATAGCCTACCACAAGGTCACAGACATTGGCCAAATACAGGAGATGTCTGGGTCAGAAAGTAGACTGTACTTATGGCCCACCATGTAGAATGAGCTTATGCTGGAATCAGTATGATTCATTCTGTTAATGCACATAGGAATGATGCAGCTTGTTGCAGGTGAAGGTTGTCTGAAAAGGCCTCTAAATATCATAGAGCAGGAGAAAAGTGAGTATAGACTACAGCATTAGCTAACTCAAATACTTAAGGAAAATGTATACTTACATTTTCTTTCTTTCTTTTTTAATATGTTGAAGCTTGAAATCCAGCATTCTCACATCTATTCAACTGGCTTTTCCAATGAATTATACTCTTAGCACTTCGGATTATGTACTTTACCTGAATAAATTAATCAAAAGTCATAGTCAAAATTGAAAGGTAATGAACATTTTATGCTAATTAATAAATTTGGATATGATTTTATAACTCAGAAAAAGTTTCTACCTATGATTCACATTTTTAATATTTTCAGTCAATGCAGATAAAATTTACTGATTTCTCCTTTCATTGTTCATTTCCTAATATTTTGCTTGGTGTCCATTCCTCAAATCAAACATTGTCTTGAAACTCCACAGGGGCAAAACAATTTACATGTTTTCTGAACTTCCCCCCGAATTAATTCTAAATTGTTGACCAAGGGAATAGCATTTCATTATGCTTGCCAGAATCAACTGTTGATTTTCACAGTGGTTCATGATTACGGTATTTAAATTGTTCAGTTTCTTCACATTGGGACTCCATGGGCTGAAATGCTCAGCCAATTAATATTTTTAAAGCTCAGAATGTGGTTGAATAGAAATATGAAGTCCCGATGAATTGAAACATATGGGCTAATTCAAGAAATGTATGAGAGCTGTAGGGATGGCTTAGTGGTTAAGTCATTTGCCTGCAAAGCCAAAGGGCCCAGGTTCAATTCCCCAGGACCCACGTTAGCCAGATGTACAAAGGGGCACATGAGCCTGAAGTTCTTTTGCAATGGCTGGAGGACCTAGCATGCCCATTCTCTCTCTTTCTCTGTCAAATAAATAAATAAAAATAAAATATTTAAAAAGAGATGTTTGAAGCTCCTATCATAATTCTGATTATGTTATCTAGTATTTTTGTAACTTAAGCAACTATCGGGTATATTACTACACTAACTTTACAAACTGAGATATAAGCATTAGAATTATTATATAAATTGAACAAGTTTAGAAAAAGAGTGTATTGTGAAGTCCAAAAGTAATCATTTTCCTTATTTTGTTACATCTCATTTTAAATATTATGAATTTATACCCGCTTTTTCTTTTTGCTTATTTTATTTTAATTTATTTGACACAGAGAAAGACAGAGAGAAAGAGGCAGACAGAGTTTGTAGGGACAGCAGATCCTCTTGCTGGCATAAATGAACTCCAGACACATGTGTCCATTTGTGCCTCTGGCCTGAAATGGGTACTCCAGACTCAAAGCTGGACTGTCAAGGTTTGCAAGCCCCATAACCTACCTTTGTGATGAAAATACATTCACAGACTTATACATTATGCATTTAAAAACCATGTGACTAGTTATTGGTATGTAAATTTAAAAATAAAATGGAGAATAAAAGTCAGTTTTCTATCCCATAAGATTTGCTGTACCATGGATTGAAATTCAGGAAGTCCAAATGAATTTCAGCTTCCTAGCTGCCTTCCTTTACTTTGTCTTTCTGTCTGTAGTGATTTGTCATTCCTCCATTTTTATCTCCTTACACTGGCGGGAATTTTCTTTCTCTCTTCTCATTTTTCAAAAAAGTTTGCGAAACTTGCAATTTTTTTTGGCAAAGGTATCTGAATTTGGCAAAGTTACCTGGTTCAGGAAACATAACTGATGCTCTCCTCAGGCAGGAATCCTTCTGGAACATTTTGAAAGTGAGACATTATAATTCAACAGGAGAATTGTACACGCTGAAAGATTTTCTGCAGCTCTTTATCACTATAACCAAAACAGCTGTAAAACCCATGTTCATGAATTACACATACTTTTTCCATACCTAGAATTCCTATTTTCTTTCCACTTCCCTCATACCTGTCTTAATTTTTCCAGAAGCCCTTTATTAACAGCAAGGTGATTCATTCATTGTAGCATCTGTATCAGAAATGATTGACAGTTCAAAAACTCATTCATTTCTTATACTTCCATCCAAGCTGACTAAATGGTAACATATTTTGATAATGTTCTGGAGTAATATTGAAGGAGAACAGGAGAAAGCTAGCTTTTATTAGGCAGTTTCATTTAAAAATTTAGGCCCAGAGAGAATCAGAGATGCCACCCCATGCCACCTAGCCCTGGCACAGGAATCAAATTCTTGGCAGAATGAAAATTCATGTTTGATCAAGAGACATTGACGATGTCCCCCACTGCCCACAGTCCAGTGTGCAACCTAGATAGATCATCCAGGTGGCCTGTCCCAGGTAGGTTGGGCCTAGGGTCCGCCCTCCAAATCAACACACAAATCAGGTCTTCCTCTTGCATATAAATGTTCTCATCTTCTTTCTGTCTTAATGATTTTTTCTCCATGTGGGATTCTCCTGAACTCACCCTGTGCTACTTGGCTTCCCCTTCACTCAGCTAGGAGAGGGGGCAGCATAACATTGCTCCTTCATAAGGATAACTCTCCCTCTCTGTGGCTCTCTGTGTGCCTCTCCTTGCTCAGGCCACTGGGATACATTGCAATTCTGGACTCTATGCCCACCCAGCTTGGCTAGGTTGGGAGGGAGGTAGAGCATAACCCGGTTTTTTGATCTGGGGGTCTCTTCTGCTTGCCTCTGCTTTATAGTTTGATGTAACTTCTCACTTTGATTGCAAGCAATAAAATTGCTTGAACCAATGGTAGTTTTCTTTTTTATTTACTTTTTTTTAAATTTTTGTTTGTTTATTTATTTGAGAGTGAAGAGCTTCCAGCCTCTGTAAATGAACTCCAGATGCATGCGCCCCCTTGTGCATCTGGCTAACGTGGGTACTGGGGAATTGAGCCTCGAACCGGGGTCCATAGGCTTCACAGGCAAGCGCTTAACAGCTAAGCCATCTCTCCAGCCCTCTTTTTTAGTTTTTAAAGAAGTACTACATCACTTTACCTAATGGTCTCACCATGTTATGTTACCATCAAAAGTATTCAAGAGTTTGCTTTGCTGTACATCAATTATCTTTTATAATTTTGGCACATATATGTGCATGTGATGTGTGTGTTTGTGGATGCATGTGATCCCATGTATGTGGACACATGTGCGTGTGTGTCATTGCATATATATGTATATGGGTTTGTGTCTGTGGAAGCCAGATGTTGATGTCTACTGTTTCTTGCAATCCTTTTCCGTCTTCATTTTTGAGACAGGTCCTCTCACTGAAGTGACAGCTCAACTATTTGGATAGATGTCCCGGCCAGAAAGTACCAGGGAGCCCCTGGCTCTACATTCCCAGTGCTGAGATTATAGATGCACACCATTATCATTGGTTTCTATGAGGGTATTGGGGATCCAAATGTAGACCTGCATCCTTTGCGTGGCAAGCACTTCATTGGCTGAACCATCTTTCCCATAATCCTTTAAATATTTCCTTGGATGATAGACTTCCAGGTAATTTTACCAAAAAAAATAGAATATTTCTCTCTTTTTTATGGGTAGCTATGAGGTACCCATACTGCTGCTGTAGTTGGATCCAAGGATAAAGAGAAAGGACTAAGGTAATGAAATAGAAAACTTGGCAGAATCACCAAATGTGGGGAGGGAGCTTCGTTCGGAGATTTCTCTGTTTCTGAAGGTGTCAGCTGCAGGAGCAAGGATCACTTCTTTTCTGTTAGCCAGAGCTTTCACAGCACAGGTAACAGAATGACGTGGGATGCAGTGGGTTGAGTTGTCAGATTTTTAAAGGATCACTAACTGTTACGTATGGTCAGGCAAATTTGTAAAGCCTATGCTTGTTCAAGCTGAATTAGCTTACACGTGGCAACAGTGTATTACATGTCCTTGGGAGCATCTCCATGCCATACCTTTTGGATCTGACTGGCATGCTGCTGTGCACCAGAATGTGCTATGCAGAGGTTTTCTTTTCCAGCTCTGCAGCTAGAGGCGGTACGTGCGCCCAAGCCTTTGCAGTTAGGAACAACTGGTGGCTCAGTGTTGAAAAGTGTCTGAACGTACTCTGATGTACATCACTGTTCAGTCGCTTTAACAGATGACCAGCTCTTAAATTCTTTAACCATTTAGGCTTGTTTACTCATTATTAATGATAATATTATTATTTTGTGATAGGTTGACCTGGAATTCACTATGTCATCTCAGGGTGGCCTTGCACTCATGGGGTTCCTCCTGCCTCTGCCTTCCAAATAGTAGGATTAAAGACATGTGCCATCATGTCCAGTCACTAATCATTTTTTTTTACTATATGCTTTTATTAATAATGTAAGTAGATTTGGATATTTAATTTTAATTATCAGTTTCAGGGAATAGGTTTCTCCAGTAAAACTGGGAATGTGGGCTAAGATCTTAGAATATTAATCGTATAATATATTTTCCAAAACTTTAAATAATTTTTCTTCTGATTCCAAGCTTTACATACCAGAATTATTTCCATTGAAATGATCTCCTGGGATCTAAGGAAAATGGCATCCACATATTTGGTTTAAGTTTTCAATCCATTAAACTAGTGTTAAGAAAAGAAGAATTCTGTGCGCAGATTTTAGGTAAACATATTTTCCAGACTGAAACTGAGCACATTGGGAAATGCAGTGAAATGTCATATATTCTTTATTGGCTGCTCAATGTGTCAATTGATGTTGAGGGCAGAGTCATTTTTACATTTGTTACAGGAAACTGGACAAGAATGCAAAGAGCTGAAATTCTCATTGAAAATACACAAATAAATAATGTTGGAAAATTGTTCAAATTGAGGAAACTTGGGAAATATTTAATGAGTTTCCCAGTGGAATTCTTTTACATATTTAAATATAAATAACTTTAGTCTTTGCCATTTTAATTTTAATTTATTTTTGACTTCTCAGTAAATATGCATAGTTTGCAAATGGCCATTTGGCTGAAAAAAAAAATAAGATTGCTGAATAGCTATAGAACTTCTGTTAAGCAGGTCTATGACTGCCAGATATTGATCTAGCAATGTCCTGGCTCAAGTCCATTTTAATTTGCTTTTCCATTTTTATCTTCCTGTGGGGGGCTACATTTCTGCCTAGTATGCTAGAAAGTAAACTCACTGCTAATTATAGTGCCCATATTTTGCTATGTACCTAGCAAGGGCAGCACTGACATTGAATTTTATTATATAAAACTGTGTCCATAGTGAAAATTAATGTGATTAGATATTTTATATATGTACCACAAACATCACTCCTCTCATCTCAGGGAAGGTAAAAAATGGATTCTACATTTCCTGCCTTAGCAATTCAAGAAAATCTTGGATAGCTACCTTTCATATGATGTCATTTAGCCACATTTTGGGTTGAATTTGGGAGCAATAAAATGTGAAATAAATGTAATACAGAAATGTTAATTATTTATATTGAGAAAAAAAATCTTACCAGTAGTAAAGTGTAGACAATTTCATCTCAAATCAACTATTAGGCTATAAATAAAATCTAACACCTAGCAATATTTTAAAGATTTTTTTGTTCTTTATTTATTTATGATTTTGATTTTTTCAAGGTAGGGGCTCTATGGTGGTTTGATTCAGGTATCTGACGTAAACTTAGGCGTCCTGAATGCTAGATCCACAGCTGATGGCAATTTGGGAATTAAAGCCTTCTGGGGGCGGTGTATTGTTCGAGGCAGACTTATGGGTGTTATAGCCAACTTCCTCTTGCCAGAGTTTGGCACACTCTCCTGTCACTGTTGTCCATCTGATTGATGTTGGCGAGGAGGTGATGTCCACCCTCCGCTCATACAAGCATTTTCCCCTGCCATCATGGAGCTTCCCCTCAACTCTGTAAGACAAAAATAAACCATTTATTCCCACAAGCTGCTTTTGGACAGGTGTTTTCTGCCAGCAATGCAAACCTGACTCCAACAGTTTACTTGATATTGACAGTGGGGTCATTGCTGCTAGAAACTCAATTCTGTGGCTTAGTGCTCTTGGAACTGCCTTGCAGGAGGAACATGGAAGGACTTGAAACCTTGTCCTAAGAGTCAACTTGCAGTGCTCTAAGGAAAACTTGATGGACCATTCTGGTGAGAGTTGAAAGATCTGAATGCAGTAAGAACTATGGACTTTGAGGTTTAATTTATGAGGGTGAGAAAGAGCTCTGTCTGGAATGGGCTAGAAACAGTTTGCATGAGGGGTTTGCTGTTATGCCCATGTCCTGAGAAATTGTGCAGATTTGCATTGTATAGAAATGGACTGGTGTCAACAGAGGGATACAGGACAGAAAAAGTGAAATCTTTGGGCCAAAATTTCTACCCATTCAGCTGCAATTGATTGAGAGATTACAACCATTGAGACTGGGCCAACAGACCTGCATTGGGACAACAGGAAGAATGCAGACTCTTTGGAAGGGGCCTGAATGTGGAAAGAGTGCCCCATTCTTCAAAGTCTGCATTATTCCCCCCTGGATTAATAAATTGGCAACCCACCTCATATTATGGAGTATAAGAAATGTAGGAAAGAGGGGGTCATTTAATTTGCAACACATTTTTGTACTTTGTTAATGGCCATGGGCAGTGTGAAGCAGGCTTATTTCACTACCTGTGTGGAGACCCTGTGGAGCCATGAGAATGAACAGTGGGTTGCAACAGAGACCCAATGGAGAGTCTAGGAATATGGGAGGGCTGCCAAGGAGGGCTGCTGGCATTGGGTGACGTTTTCTGGGACCCTGAGTAGCCTAGCTGAAGAGGTGGAATTGGATCTCCAGAGACTTGTTGCTGGTTAGAATTACCAGACTTGGAGACTTGACACTGGTTAGTTAATTGGATTTGGAGCTACAGAGTGAAGTTTTCCCTGGTTTCAAATCTTCTATTGATTGAATATTTCTTTGCTATGCCCATTGCCAACTTTTGCAATGAGTATGCTTATTCTGTGCCATTATGGATATATATTTTTTTTGGTTTGTTTTGTTTTTGTATTATGGCTCAGTTAAAAGACCTTGGCTTTGGGGAATGTTTGAACCTTATTAGGCTTGATAAAAACTTTGCAAACTTTTTTTTTTTTTTATGGAGGAAGGGATTTATTGAAGCTTACAGATCCAGGGGAAGTTCCATAATGGCAGAAGAAACTGGCCTGCCTTCACAGGCCCAAGCAGAGAGAGAGAAGTACAAGCCTAAAGGTCAAAAGCCACAGCACACTTCAGGAACTCCAGCTAGGCACACTTTGCATATCTTTAGATTGAAATCTGAAATCCACCACCACACCTTTAGATCCACCCAGTGACCTTGCCAAACTTTTAAAGTTCAAATGATCACAATTTCATTTTACATAATGAATAGTTATTAGTTTATAGGGCCATAAGTGGAATGTGGTGGTTTGATTCACATGTCCCTCATAAACATAGATGTTCTGAATGCTAGATTCCCAGCTGATGACAATTTGGGAATTAAAGCATCATGGAGGAAGAGTATTGTTGGAGGCGGGCTTATGGGTGTTATAGCCAACTTCCCCTTGCCAATGTTTGGCACATTTTCCTATTGCTTTTGTCCATCTGCTGTTGGCTAGGAGGTGATGTCCACCCTATGTTCATGCCAACATTTTCCCTATGTTTGGTGATTGGAATTGGGTGGCTGCCAATTGATTCCAAAGCTTATTAAAATATTGTAATTTGGATCTCCAGCTGCCTGGCTGGAGGAGGTGTTAATGTGGATGGATCCTAGGTCCAACACTAAGGTGTGGGGGTGGGTTTGGAAATCCAGAATATTAAGCTTAAAGTCATTAGCTTTAAACAGACTTGCAAATCTGTAAGGAGGTGTATGCATGTTTCATTCCTGTTAGGATAACTTAATCAGTTTACATTTCATTACATTTAGTAATAAGACAGTAATATCTTTCTATATTTCGAAATTATCTAGCAGTCTCAACCTTAGTAACAAATTTATATGAATTAAATTGAAATGCCCCCTTAGCCCATTGCTAAAGAGATACAATTACTGAAGTGATACAGAGATGAGAGACCTGAAGGCGTCACTCAATGTAAACTGAGCTGAATTCCTCCCAGTTTTTCCCCAAATTCAGTAATTCACTTTCTCCCAGTAAATGTGTTAAGTGACTCCTTTTTGTTTATTACTATGTAAAACAATTGCACTAGTGCATTATTATGATGTGTACCTTTACTTTCCTGATATTCAGCATTATGTTAGTTTTCTGTATAAAAAGGAGATAATACATTTGAGTAGGAAGTAACTCTGGATGATTCTAGGAAACAGTAGGTTTCATAGTTAAATATGACTGACTTGTAACAGATAAGGAACCAAGTAGCAAAAGTCTGTGTTGGATATGACTTAAGAAACTAGAGATAACCTAGTGAAATACTGTGAAGTACATTGGACCTCTTTCTATCAACCTTCAAATATGTCACCCACAAATATCTGTCCTTTATAGACAGATAAATGCTTGATAAATGCCGTAGTCTTTACTTAAGATGTAGATATTTATAAAACTAAGTCACAGGAAGCACAGGTCAATAACATTTTTACTCTGATTATAGTGCTTAATTCAAGAATTACGGCATTACTGCAGAATGGAGGACAACAATTTTGTGCATGGGGTAGTGCATCAATGACTCAGTGTGAATTAGTGATGAGGAGAAAATATATTTATCATTCATAGTGTTATAGGAAGCATTCACCCCTAACTTTCTGATGTTATTTCTATAAATTATTTGTTCTCTGCTCTGGGAGCATTGTAACACACAAGATGGGGACTCTCACATTCTTTTGACTTGTTACCAAGCTCCAGCTGTGATGACTAACCCTTTTACTCAGAGAAGGCCTACAGAGAAGTTCTCTGGCTGATTTCAGATATTATTTTTTTCACAGTAAGAATGCGAGTGGAATAGGTGGGAAGAATATAATGAAAGAAAATTCTGATCTTTTCTCTACCCTCTAGGTATTTTCCAACTGTGGCAAGTTTTGTTGTGGTTTCTGTTAAAAATAAAATCTATTCCTCCCTGTTCTGAGTCAGTGAGGGGTCAAGATATTAAATTGAGACATCGAAGTGTTTTTGTGAAAATACCATTCAACCAGTGAGGTCGGGTCTAATTTGTCTACCTGCTACCATGACAAACACATGCACACAGATTAAAATTATTTCTTCAACATTCCACGTTCCTGTCTGCATTATCTCTTATTCCTTAAATTTTGTATCTGATCCTACTACATAACTTTTTATGTAATGGCTTCTTTTTCAATTGTTTTTCTATATGGGTACCTAATGTGAGACAGGTTTTCTTTATTTGGTGTGTTGATCAACATATTTTGAACACCAAGAGTAATGTGTAGGCCTGAAACATAGCAGCCCTTCATAAATGTATGTCATATGAGATAACAAAATTTAGAATACCCTTTTATCTGGTTAAAGATTTGTTTCTCATTTTAAATCTGTCTAAAGATAAGTTGAACTCAACTGTTTTCATGACATTTGACAAGAAGAGAGCAGGGTTAAGGCAGGAGGATCATAATGAGTGATGAAAGGGCCATCTGAGAAGCCACAGTTGATCACAATTCTACTTGTGAACTGAGTGATCTTATAGAGTTGCTGAAGGTTCTATGCCTCATTTTTCTCATGTGATGTGTTGACTCACGTTTCATCTTAGGTATCAGAAGATAATGTGGGTGACTCTCTAGACAAATATTTTATTCACAGGTTCCATTCACCATGACAGTGGATTGCTTCTTACAGAATTCACAAAGTGAGAAGTAAGAACACAAATGTCTAAATGTCCTGGCTTTTTTCTTATGATTATTGTATTCTGATGTTGTACACAATTATAGGGCAGAAAACTTAATCTCATTAATATATTTATCTTAAGTGGAACCACTGATACTAGGCTCTAAAAACAGGCATGGATTTAACTCACAAGTCACTGAATGGTAGCTAAAATATTTGTTTTGTTTTGCTCTATTTTTTTTTTTCTGACTACAGTCCTTCCCCAGAGAGTATTAACACTCAGTGGGCAACCAAAGCATTGACAGTGTGCAGTTCTTGCTGTTTTTTTTTTTTTTTTTGACTTGTAACTACACTTGGGAATAGTAATATTTGAGGCATTTATAATTAGCATGAAGAGAACATAAACTGTTATATTTAGTCTTGAATTTACATGTCTTGCAAACTTTGTGGGTACAGGCTTAGATCAAGTAATCTTATGCAGTCTGTGAGTTGTAAGATGCCGCTGAACCTTTGGCATTGGAAACATATACTCAGAAATATTTTAGGAATTTAATAGAACATCTAGTTGGGATTTTTTGCTATATATTATTGCATGTCATATTGATAACATAAATGTAAGGAAACCAAATGCATAGAATAATGGGTTGGATGAGGCATACAAAAGTGGAAATGATAAAATTCATAAAGTCTGGGCATGGTTGTGCACACCTTTAATCCCAGCACTCCAGAGGCTGATGTAGGAGAATCATTGTGAGTTCATGGACAGCCTGAAATTATAGTGAATTCCAGGTCAGCCTGGACTAGAGTAAGACCCGACCTTATAAACCAAAGTAAGAATAAATAAATATATAAATATTTGAGTGCTGAAGAGATGTCTCAGCAGTTGGGGCACTTGCTTGAAAAACCTAAGGACCCAGATTTAATTCTCCAGTCCTCAAGTAAAGCCAAATGCACAACATGCAAGCACAAATACATAAATAAAATTAAATACAAATATAAATTATAAGTAAACTTTACATATAAAATCAAATTGAGCTGTCATTTTATGGGTAGTAATTTTTGCTTTCTTCTTCTTCTTCTTTTTTTCTTTTTCGAGGTAGGGTCTCACTCTACCTCAGGCTGACCTGGAATTCACTATGTAGTGTCAGGGTGGCCTTGAAGTCATGGCGATCCTCCTACCTCTGCCTTGGCAGTAATATTTATACAAGATCAGAATAGAAAGAGTCTAAATCTCCACATGGGAAACACATTTCTTCCTAAATGTTATTATACATTAAATGGAAAGTCAATGGGTAAACTGCTATTACAATGAGCAAGAGAAGACATTGACTTCTAGATTTTTAAGAATGTATCCTGCAACCCCATAATTTATCAATACCAATTCCTTAGTTCAAAAATTCTACAATCACAAGCTTAACTTTGTATACTTCAGTTCATTAGAAAAAAAATGAAGATGGGGAGGGTAGAAGTGGATAAGAACGGCACACAATAGGCCAACAGCCTTAACAAATACTGAGAGGAATTTAGCAGACCGTCAGTGTGGTGGTTGGTGTTGCAATTACCTGCTTGTTGCTGGGACAATGCACCTGACCTAAAGCAGCTGATAAGAGAAAAGTTGTTTATTTTGACTTACAGTATTGAAAGGAAGCTGCATGATGTTAGGGGACAGCATATCATGAGCAGAAGCCAGCGATGCAGAAAAATAACAGCAGGAGAAAGAGCTAAGCTAACACTGGCACGCTTGGGCTAATAAAAACCTCAATGAGCACCCTCAGTAACACACCTCCAACGCCAGCAAGGATTGTGAGAGGCTTACTGCATTCTACCCATGTCCTGAGCCTTGTGCAGGCTTGTGTTGCATAGAAATGGATTGTTATTAACAGAAGGATATGGAGCAGAAAGAAATGATAGTATCAGGCCTGAGACAGTGCCCATTCAGCTACAGTTGTTTGAGGGGCTGCCACCACTGAAAATGTGCTAGCTATTCTGCATTGGTTCAGCACAAAGGATTCTCTTTTGAAAGCAGGATTTTTGGATGCTGAGGGACTTCTCCTGCTCTTCAAGGTTGGCTTTATTCCCTGTTGGACTAACAAATATGGTATCCCATCTGGTATTATAGAAACATAACAAATGCAGGTCATTTGATGTGAAATGCAGCTTTATTCAAGATGGTCACTGGGTAATGTGAGGCCAGATTGTTGTAGTTCCTGCTCGGAGGCATGAGCATGAACCCTGGCTTGCTCTGGAGACCCTAGGACTGTTGGAAGATACTTGGAAGAACTGATTGTTTGGGATGGGGTTCTCCCAGGCTGTGAGCACCCCAGCTGGAGGGAAGCAATCAAACTCCAGAGATTTCATTGCTGGTAAGAGATGTCAGAGATGGAGCTTTGGAACAGGATGATTTGTCCTATCCATCTTAGATCTTACATTGGTTCAATCTTTCCATATAATGCCATATTTTTTCAGTGTGAATGTTTACTGTGTCACTATGTGTTTTTAGTTTTACAACTCATAATTAAGAAATGAGGGAGATATTGGAACAAAATTGGGATTGAATAAAAAACCATCCTGTTAGTATGGAAAATTTTCAAGTTGGACTGAATATGTCACATTTACATCTGCATATAGTAGCCATCTGTTTATGGGAAACAGGGGGGCAATATAGTTGTTTATAGGTATCCCCATAAACTGATGTGTTCTGAATGCTTGTTTCCTAACTGATGATAATTTGGGAGGTGGAGCCTTGCGAGAGGAAATACGTTGTTGGGGGTGAGCTTATGGCTGTTGTAGCTAGCTCCCTCTGGCTAGAATTTGGTTCACTCACCTGATGCTGTTTTCCACCTGCTTTGGCAGAGGTTATGTCAAAACTGCTCATGTCACATTTCATCCTCTCATCATGAAACTTCCTATTGAGAATGCAAGCAAAAATATAACAAACAAATTTTAAAATACTGTCTTTTCATTAGCTGCTTCAGGTTGGGTGTTTTGACTTAGCAAGGAGAAGCAAAGTACAATAGTCAGAATGACTTTGTCTCCAATATTCCTATGTTGAAACATTAACCCATATGTCTGTAATATAAGAAGGTTTGGGTTGTTGGACAGTGATTAGGCAAAGAGAGTAGGCTTGTACTGAGCATGTGTTTATGTACTATTGAGGCAAAATAACTCTCACCTTCATGAGAAAGAGAGAAAGGTTAGTTCTCGACCCAATTATGAGTGATCATTGCCTGGGAACCTAGATTAAAGTTATCCCAAGTGCCATGTTTCAGCTTGGTAACAGGTTCAGGAAGATTTTTACAATTATAGAAGAAAAATAAAGTCATATATTAGGGTATGATTCATATGCACTGGTGGAAACATCAGGTAAGAAGATTATAACAAAATGGGAAAATCTCTGTCATGCATTTCAGATGTTATTTGAAGACAATCTTAGTTTTTGGTTTGGAGGAAGTTAGTTGCAGGTGAATATGCTACTCAGACAAATAATGCCTATTAAGGATAGTAAAGATAACCCAAAGAAATTTGGCTTCAGACATGTCTGCTCTATTTCAACTCTTAGATCCACCATGTTTTAACCAATCAGCCACATACACAACACATTAACACAAGTTTTGGAGCTTTTATTTTTTCAGGTAAATTCAACACATCACTATGTATATGTTTTGGTTGTTTACATGAGAAAGTAATGAGTATTTATTTATTTAAAATAAAAAATGACGATGTCACCCAAGTGAGGATTGTACTATGTTAACTCTCTGTTGAGTTGCTTTGATCATTTGATTTTATCCAGTTAGCAATCCTATCTTACATAAAGTATGTTACCAAATTTATGACACCAAGAACTTCACAGATAAAATAACAGGAGATGATTAGTTTTAAATATGCACACACATGAGACAATAGTTCATTCCCTTCAAGGATATGTAATGATTGTATTCTCTCTCTCTCTCTCACTCTCTCTCTCTCTCTCTCTCTCTCTCTCTCTGTGTGTGTGTGTGTGTGTGTGTGTGTGTGTGTTTGTATGTGTGAGTGTTTGAGGTAGGATCTAACTCTATCCCAGGTTGGCCTGCACTTCACTATGTAGCCTCATGGTGTCTCAAACTCACTGCTCTCCTCTTACCTCTGTCTTCCAAGTGCTGGGATTAAAGGTGTGCACCTCCACACTGGCTAATGGTCGTATTCTTAATTGGCCTAAACAATTTGTGCCTGTAGGAGGCAAGTCTCTATATACCAATAAGGCAAGGTTCCCCTTCTATGAGTGCTTGATACTAGATGCTTATCATAGTTCCACAGGTTGACAAGTACTACAGTTAAGGATGTAGGGGCAACAGGTGCTTCCACTTGCTGTCCATGACAATGTTTGCTTGGCTAGAAGCCCATTTTAGGAAGAGCTGATTTGGGCAACACACTTACAGTAAAACCACTTAACACATTGTAAATTTTGTCAGATAGTGTTAATGAAGGACATTTCACTGAAACAGAATTTTAGGTCAGACACTATGGTGAATTTTGTCAGTGAATTGCTTAGAATTCTAATACCTCAATTTCACCAAGGCAACTGAAGTTTGTCAGATTTTTAGCAGGTTCCTTGGAGAATTTACATTCCTCTGTATAAGATGTGGGTATGCATGTGTGAATGATGTCTTCATTTCTGGAGCTTATTAGTTCATGGAATTTATTAAGTATCTTTATATCTTTATGTCCTGAATGGATTTGGATTTTAAAACATTGATATTATGGCTTATAGTAATAGTCTATTTTAGTATAAAAGCAAATATTTAATGTTCTAATTAGAATTCTATCACTCTAAGTTTCATTTTGTATTGAGGTAATCTGTGAGCAACAAGGCATATTGAGAAAGAAATTAGAAAAAAATGTTTATTTTTTATTTAAATTTATAGCAGTTTTAATGGATATTATTAATGAAAGGCAGTATAGAAAAAAATTTGCATTCCTCCCTCAAAATATCAACTCTCTGATAACTGGGACCAATTAATATGTAACTATGTGAAAAAAAATCAAGAGTGATCATGCTAAGCTACCTGGATAGACCCTATTGTACAAGTAGAAAACATACTTGCGCTGAAGTCAGGGCCTGAGATATGTGACTGTGGGTGAGGAAAATGCAATATTGTAAGCTTGAGAATAAGCCAAGGGAAGAAGATGGTGATATTTGTTTCTTGAAAGGGACTCATCTTTGTCAACACTAGAATAGCCTAGTAACACTCACACTACCTTTCTTGTTTACAAACTTGTGTAATAGAGAAGTTGCATTGTTTTAAGGAACAATGTTTTGTGTAACTTATAATGGAAATAGTAGAACTCTCACAAAACATGATAGAGAAGCTGTCTTTGTCCTTTTCAGTAAAATGCCAATACCAGCCATAAGATATATCAAATACAGACTTTTTTTCCTATAATTTTAAATAATTGAGCAGATTTGCTCCACCACCTAACCTCTGCTCTCATGAATTATGTCACTATAGATAGAAAGGAATGGGGCCTAACACTATGGACTGAAACCTCTGAAAGCTATGGATAGCCTTAAGCTTCTTTTGAAAAATAATTTTAATAATAATCTTAAAATTATTTTTTTCAATAAAATCTAAATGGCACCTATTTTTATGTGTGTAATACATGTCACACTTAATTTTATTACATATTATTACTCTTCCATGTTTATTCATCTTATCTTATATAAGACTCAAAAGCACTGCATATCATATTTAGAAAACTTATAGGCTCCTTTTGTGTAGAAATAAGTTGAGCATTTGCAGGATACAGTAAGTATGCCAATTACATGCACCAAGGCATATAGAACCCTCACCAATAGTTACCTCTGTGGATCTCCGGACATGCATTTTTCATGATCACTGGGGAAGATTATGACAATTTTCAACAGAAATGGTTAGCTTTTACTTTTTTGCGGAACTTTATTTAATTCAACTCTTTTTCCTAGAATTCAAAGTTGACGAAAGCAGATGGCATTAACTTGTGTAATCCAAATGTCTGCCTGCTGGTACCTTGTACCTGTAAGCCTCTCCTTCATTACATGCACTGACATGTCTATTTTCTAAGACAGGATTTTTATCATTTGGGGACAACTTACTTAAGAGTTCATGTTGGCAGTAACTGCTTACAAGACAAAAATCTCCTCAAGCACTGTAATTTTATCTCAGTGATTTGTTTACCGTAATGACCAAGCTTCTACTCACCTTCCTCCCTTGTAGAAACAAAAAGCAATTTATATAAAACTACAGGGAATAACCAGACTCCTTAAGCCATACACATCTTGGCCATAAGTGATCTGAAATCGAAGGTGAATGTAAATTGCCACGAATCTCAGATATAAAAATGAAGGAGATACAGAAGAAAAGGAAAGTGAAGAAGGGGGAAGGTCACTTGGAAGAAAATAAAAGAGAGGAAAAAAGAAGAATCCCTCTCAAATCATAATAAGAAATTAGTATTTGATAAACGTTAATGAGGATTAGACAGTAAAGGAAGAAGTGTGATCATTTTGAATCTTTAAGTCATGCAAAGTAGCATGAGTACACTAAAGCATGTTTGTAATCCCAGCCCTAGTCGGGCAGATCAGGAAGCCAAGGTCATCCTGTAACACATAGCAAGTTTTGAGTCAGTGGAATGCTTGAGATACTGTTTCAAATTATATTTAAAAAGCATAATTTGGTAAATTATAAAGGATTATGAATATTTTGTTTCCTGCCTTAGGCAAAAGAATGTTAAGAAAAGAAGGAATGTTTGTACTTTGTAAAATTTTCACATGACGAAATCTAGATGGTAGAAAAGGGAGAAACTATATCAATTACTTTATTAAGAAAACAAAGAAACACATGAAATGTGATACACACATCTTTTGCTCATGTCAACATGTTGTCAGGGATTCAGATACTGAAATCAAAAGAAAAGTTCATTTTTCCCATATTATTATGAATTTGACTGTATTTTATACCAAAATTTTAGGAGTATATCCTAATTTTAACGTAGCATGTATCTCATATTTTTTACAAATACATTTACTAGAATACTTTTCATTTCCAATACACTGGGTGTGTGAAAGATAGTGGTTGCAAACTAAGCCTATAACAAAATACTTACAGGTGATGATGGAACCATCTTAAGGTATCCTTGTTTCTTGTTCATGTTCAGATCTTTGTTTAACTCTCCCCCTGTTTTCCCTTGCATAAATCATCTATTTATCCCAGGTAAAACTTTCCAGCCACGTGCCCTAGCTTATTTGTGTAAGCTCTCAAGGTTACCTGTATCCTGTAACTACTGAAAGGATCACTTCAATTATAGGAAACATCATAGGTATCAATAATGATTTAACTGAAAGTGTTCCTTTTTAAACAATTGCCAAGCATGGATGTTTCCACAGAATAGAAAGTAGCCATCTTGTTGATTTATTCCACACAGTCAGGTGTGTGGAAGCAATTCCACTCCTCGGTACCACTTTACTGTTACAGACAGGTTCACACTGCTGGTAGAAATCACGCAACCAAGAGCAGCTCGTGGAAAAAAGGTTTATTTTGGCTTACAGGCTCAAGGGGAAGCTCCACGATGGCAGAGGAAAACGATAGCATGAGCAGATGGTGGACATCACCCCCTGGCCCACATAAGGTAGACAACAGGAGCAGGAGACTGTGCCAAACACTGGCAAGGGACACTGGCTATAATACCCTTAAACCATCCCCCAACAATACACTCTCTCCAGGAGGCTTTAATCCCCAAATCTCTATCAGCTGGGAACCCAGCATTCAGAACACCTGAATCAAACCACCACCAGCACCTACCCTAGGTTGGTAATCAATGGCTTTCTGTTTGGGTAAGAGATACAATCAGTGGATAGGAAACTATAGCTAGAACTGAGAACCAAGTTAGAATCCTATGAAGACCAAGATTATGGACTCCAATGAGAAGCTTTCACTTGTTTTTGGCCAAAAGTAAGGCTACACCCATCAAAATCTCACTAAATTAGCAGTCTTTATGCCCTTTAACCTACCCTGATCTCGGACTACATTGAAGAATCTGTTTTTACTTTTTCAGAAAGTAAAAGATTAAAGAGTGAGGACAATAAAAATCTCTCAACCAGACAGAGACAGCGGATGCCATGTAAGCAGGTGAACCACCCCTGCGCAGCAGCTAGGGCCCAGGTGAAAGCAGGACGGAATTAGTGAGATGAGTAAAAATTCTGCTTCAGTGGTGAGCCTAACAACCTGGGTCAGGGCAATGGAGACAGACACTGAGGATACTCAAAGTGCACTGAAGAAGAAATACAGAATCTTCTGAGAGCTCAACATTAAGTAGACTGAAAGCACACCCACCAAGACTCAGGGAATTTTGCAGAAGAGGGGGTGGGAAGAATGTAAGAGTCACAGGGCTTGGAGCAAATATCTGGAGGCATTGTATACCCCCCTCCCCACAATGACTGCTGCTCTCACAATTCATAAAATACAACTCCATGGTGAATACGAACAATCCCATAATGGGGGTAATTCAGTGTAGTGGGTCAGGGAGGAGGGGAATGATGGTACCAACACTTGATTTATCATACAAAGTTTCAACTTAATAAAAATATAATACTTTTTCAATACAAAATAAGCTGCATCTTGTTGTGTGTAAAACAGGAAATAAAATTGGCAAATAATATTTGTATCATAAATGAATGTTTGTTGTCTTATAACTTTTATACATAAATATGCATATATATGATATATATATGTATATCATTATTTTAACTATCAATACAGTAAAAATACTGAGGAAATATTTTGAGATTTTTCTGTATAAAGAGCTAAACCAAGTTTATGCTATAAATTAAAAAAATATATAATCATACGTCACATAACTGAACACTAAATTACAAATATTCCAAAAGATAAAACTAATAAACTTTATTAGCAAATGAGAAAATTTTTCTCTTGATACATTAAATTATGTTGAAATCAGTAGTAGATAAAAATACAGCTACTATAAAAAGAACAACTTAATAGTCACCAGTATAGTTGAATGAAAGCTAGAATATTTTATGAATAAATGTATATTTGTAAAATATTAGTGCTACATTATAAAGTTTATCAATAATAGTGGTAATTTTTAGAACTACTCCTAAATATGAATCTCAAAATTAAGGCTGTGGCAGTAGGTCAGTGTTAGAGAACATGCCTAGCATGTGCCAGGTTCTAGATTCAACCTTCAGTAGCACAAGTTTTAATATTAATGAAAATATGCAGTTGTATAGCTCACAATTTTACATAAATGTGGGCTAATGTAAGGATGTTGCTAGTACCTCATAACAATGTGGCTGCAAAAGTGATTCTTAGTATTGTCATAAATTATGAATCCCCAAATAATGATTGCTGGGCTCCCCCAGTAGGTAGTGCTGAGGAAGGACCAGGCCCGCTGGTTCTTCCCAAGGGGTTGAGGAGAAGGATGAGTGTCGCCAACTCAGAGCCTCTCCTAGTCACCAGAGAAAAACCACACTAAGTTGGGAGTCTTGTCGAAGCAGGAACTCACTTTAGTGTTACAGGCGGTTGCATATATAATGTTGAGAACGAGGGCGGGGATTCTAGGATGGGGGGGAGAGGTAAGGGCCAATAGTATACCGCGACTTTTGAAATGATTGGTTCTAGTGTGGGAATTCCAACTTCTGTGCGGAAGTAACAGGCCAGAGGTCATTTGGTGCCCTTCTGAGTCATAGCTGGCCGGAGTCAGTTTGCAAACTTTAGCCAGGCTCAGGAAGTTCCACTAGGCCTCATGTGCGGGCTTCTCAAGGCCCAACAAATGATTTGAGGTTTACTCCTGTTAATTAGTGACTCCATAAGACCATTAGTAGTTAACATTAAAACACAATATGTCATATGGAATGTGGGGACATAATTAAGCACACATTTTTACCTATTCAATCCCGACAAAGCTGTATTCTGACAGTAAGAATTTTGTTCAAACATTAACTAGCAATATTGATTAAAATAGTTTTTGGTTAAATTAAAGACAATAAACTGTCTTGAATTCAGTTTTGTTCAGAAGATTATTTTATATTGCACTCACAACTTCATCTTTTTAAAGGATTTTGACAGATATTTATAAGTGACATATTCAAACCTGAATATGTCATAAATTACACATCCAACTCGGAAACAATTTTCTGAATTGTTAAGGAAATTTGACTCTTTTAATAGCATACTAATGCCTTTTAAAATTATATATAACCTTTATTTTAGTATATAGTAATTAAGAAAACTTCCCCTTTGTTGGTAATTAAGGGTTTTTATGTAAGTGATATTTGAAGGCATTTAGTGATTTACTTTAGTGCTTGAGTCAATTGAGGTTGTAAAAGAGCTTATATTATACACAGTGAAGTGCTTCTGACACCATCAGTGTGATTTGAGTTAATGTTTCATCTTCTTGGTACTATCTTTTCTTTATCAATTGGGTATAATTGAGGTTCCTTATTTTTATTTCTCTTCTAAACTTTTGAACTGGTTCAAAAAATATGGGATAATAACAAATGAAAATGAAAAAAAAAATGACTCCACACTGTTTTTTAAAGAAAGGATTTGGTGGCAACCACTGGATAGGACTGGTGAGATTGATGGGTTGGCATTTGCTGGGATGCTCACTCACACACCTTCTTCTGACTCATGTACGTGTGCTTGTGTATTTCACTTCCACAGTATGCTGCCTCTTTGTATTCTGTTCCATTAGCGGGCACCTCTCAAAAACTACACATCATCTTTTAAGTAATATATTAATTATGAAAGTAGCATTTCTGAATACAAACATGCCTTATACACTAGGCATTTTACTTAGTAGTTGTTTGTTCAAAAATTATTGATTGATTGACTACTTGATGTGATATATTATTCTAGCCCTCACAAAATTTTCAAGTTTCTTGTCACTTGATTGTACCTTATACATCTAGGAATAATTTTAAAGTATAAAGGAAATCACCCACTTCATGAATTATTTTTAAAATATAATAGGAAGGCTGAGATGACATTTATTTAACTAACTAGTACCATAAAATAGAAAAAAATTATCACTCTGGCTTATTTAAATATTTTCTTTGCATTTATGAATATAAAATAACATTAATCAAAGGAATCAAGGGAACCAGTGAGATACAAATTTCAAATGTATTCAAAATAATGACAGTATAATGTTTTAGAAAAAAATATTATATCATATTACTGTTGAAATAAATAACAAATGTATAATGGAAAAGAGAATAAGTGAATAAGCCTGTCTTTTTAAAACATAATAGCAAAAATGTATTAATTTATAATACACAATGTTATTGAACTAATTCCAGACGTGGAATCCAAAATCTGTAAAACAATATGTTCAAAGAATGCTGTGTTTTCTTCTTAAGTAGTAAGCATTCTATTTATGTAGTAAATAAGTACCGTATTACAGTTACGAAGGAAAAATCTTGTTCAATAGGATAAAAAATGTGGCACTATTATTATCATACCTTAATTTTGTTTGTATAAGAACGAGAAAGAATAATTTTTAAATGTGATTCATTGAGAGTCACCAGAGCCCACATAAGCAAGATATGCAAGGTGGCACATGTGTCTGGAGTTTGTTTGCAGTGGCTAGAGTCCCTGTTGTGCCCATTTTCTCTCTCTCTCTTTCTCTTTCCTCTCTCTCCATTTTTCTCTCTCAGATAAATATATAAAAATGAAATATTTAAAAAAGGAAAATTTCTCAGTATACTAGACATGTATTTAGTTTTAAAATATTCTATTTATTTATTTTCAAGCAGGGAGATATAGACAGAGAAAGAGTATGGTCATGCCAGGCCCTCTAGCCACTGAATATCCATTCCAAAAGCATGCACCACTTTGTGCATCGGGCTTTATGTGGGTATTGGGGAATTAAACCCAGGTCGTTAGGCCTTACAGGTAAACACCTTAACTGCTGAGACATAGCTCCAGCCTGATATGTTGAATGTAAATGACTAAGGGTACAAAAGGATGAAAGCTGTAACTAAATAATAATTCTGGAAACTTTTGGGATTTCTGATTGTGGCTAATTTTCTTTTGCCTGACTTAGAAGCATTTGTGTGATATGCCTTCATAACTCCCAGGACTGACTTGGTTCTAAAAAATTTAAGAATCTATTTTAGGTAAAAGTACTTCATCTGTTGTACCTATATTGTGTCAGTGCAGTTTATATTTTATAATTATTATTAATAGATTTGAAATACTATACAGTATTGTATGTATGAAGGAAAACTCTTGATCAACCATTATTCCAGGTTTCTTGATGGTAGTTAACAAACACTGTGAGTGACTTTTCACAACAGAGTAGTAAATATTAAATGTTGACAGTATTCTTGATTGTTTTCCTGTGAGAAAATGCATGTTTAGAATAAACATCCTACAAAAAATAATTCGTAAATTTGATATAGCATCTAATCAGACTATAATACTCACACTGACCTTTAACAAGCTAGTGAGCTTTATGATTTTTATTCTCTAGCTCAACACTAACGTATTGGTTTTCATTTTTCAAAATTGTTTGTTTAGACTAATAAGAATGTTAATACATTTACAAATCCCTTATTTCCTGACAGGTAAGTGTGTTCAGCATATTTTTAAGGTAGCTTCTATTTTTTTTTTTCACTCAGCTATAACGACTATTAAGTTAGTGGGAAATTTTTTTCTGGTTCTCATATGAACTGAAGTGTGTGTGTGTGTGTGTGTGTGTGTGTGTGTGTGTGTGTTATGTGTTAGGTTGTGTCTATAGTGTATGCACATGGATGCATAATATGTTCATACTCCATGCCCATGCATGCAGAGTTCAGAGGAGGTATTGCGTGTTTTTCCTCACTGACCTGGAGATGAGGTGTTTAAGTTAGACTGGCTGTGCAGTGAGTACCAACAATTCTCCAGCACTACTCTCCACATGACTGTGGTTACAAGCATAAGTAGCCATACTCTGCTGTTTAAATGGGCTCAGGGAATTGAACTGGAGAAATCAGGTTTTCTCACAGCGCCATGATTTTGTGCCATCATTTTTACCTACTGAACTTTCACACCAGCTCCTGAATAAACATTTAACCCAAATTTGGATTTAGATATTTAAATGATTGATATGTAAACTCCACATATTCCTTTCATGAAGATAAAGTTAGTAGACCACTTGAATTAATTGAGAAGTAGTCCAAGTCAGTGATAGTATGCTTTCATATAATTTCATTAAAATTTTATTGTCTTTGTCATCATCTTTAAGACTAAATGGATTGATTTTTTTCCCCTCACATACTATGATCCCCTACTACATTAAAGAAAAACATTTTCACAAAATTGCACCCCAATAATGTTTCCACTACTACAAATAGTCTAAGATCTGAACACTTCAAATGTCATTATTCCTAATTGAAATTCATGAAGCATTTAGTTATCACCATCAACCATATGCAAATAAATCACCAACAAGAGAATTCACATAAATTCTCTCAAAAGTAATTGCTAAATTCACCCAAATGATGAATGTATTCTGCTTTGTATTCTAAAACGTTATATAAGGTGTACTATAAGAGAAAGTGTTTCTTCTGGTCTTGAAATATATGCATTTCTAGACAGTTAATTCATCTGTATTACAACATGATGCTCCTTCCAGATCTATATATACTTAGAAACCCTTGGTTACCACTAATATATATTTCTTGAGTCTCTAGTAGCCTACTATCCAAAGTCAGTGACTATATATCTTAAAGTTTCACGGCCTATTCCTGTCTATTTCATGAAAATTTCTTTTATATCATCAAATCCCTATGCATTTTTTTTTCAGATTTGAGAGTTACAATAGTCAAAGCACAGGAGTCTTACCACTATAAGGATATAACTATGCATTATTATTCCTCTGAAAGATTTCACAGTTAATCCATCAAAATAAAAGTTGGAATTGTCTTTGGAAATGGAAAGATACTTTTATTCTGAAGCTTAAGAAGTAGAATCAGGAATGGAAGGTTGTTCAGAAAATAATGGCACTTGCACCCAAAGCCTCATGTCCTGGATCTGACTCTCTGGTAACCGTGTAAAGCCAAATGCACAAAGTGGCACTTGCATCTCGAGTTTGTTTGAAGTGGCAAAATAACCTGGTACTCCCATATTTTCATTTCCTCTATATTAAATAAATAAACAAGATATTTTTAAAACAAATTAGAATGAGATACAATAAAGAAGCTACAGATTTACAGAAATACTTGAAAATTTACCCACAAGAAGATTTGGCACAACAAGGAAATTATACCGCTACAGACTTAGAAGAAAATAATTTCAGTTAATTACAGACTCTTTTTATTTTACAATATTCTCTGTTCTGAGGTTCAGGGTATAATGCATGAACTGGATTACTTTCAGAAATCTGTACAAATGCACTAGGGAAAAAGTTGACAGTGTAGAGAACTTGTGGGGAGATGGGGAATGGGTGGCTATAAACATTTTAATCAAGAGCATATATGGGATGGTTACCTGTAGGAAATGGGCTAAGGTTGATCATGAGAATAAAATTCTTTAGGAAATATCATATTCTACAGAAATGATTACATTAGTTTCTTATATAGCAATGATCCAAAGTAGGCATGAAAACCAGTTTTTCATGCATTTAATCCATAAACTATAACCAACTTTAGCTTGGTTTCTTTCTCCTTTAAGATAGTAAGAGAACACAGAGGGGATGAATTTTAGCATTGTGAGGCTATTTTTTTCACGGAAAGAATTTCCAACCAACTTAGTAAAGTGTCAGTATATACATTTAGTTTTAGATATGAAATGAAATAATTAATTAGGATATAAATTTGAATTCTAGTAGGTTCAACTGCCAATGCCTTGACCAGAGGGAAGTGTGAACGTCCACATAAAATCAAATAATTTTATTCTCTGCAAGACTTGTCAAAATAATCATTATTTTATCATTTCATGAAGATTTTCTGTTATATATAGGTGTATACCCTTGCCTGTTTTCCCTGGGGCAGAGGGAATTGAACTTGGTTCCTCATAGTTTTGAGGCAAGTACTGTACAAACTGAACAATCTCCCCAGGTCTTAATTTTATATTATTAATTTATTCTGTGGTCCAATGATCAACTCCATGACTTTCAAATACAAGGCTTATGCTAAAAATATTTTGTATATTTCATCAATTATGCATGACAAATAAAAGTTACTTCACTTAAATATGAAACTGTCATTTAAAGCTTTTGATGCTGAACTACATTTCATATTATACTTATAAATGTTTATACAAATTGCTGACAAGTTTTAAATAAATAAACTATTAATCACTTTCTGAATTCGTACTGCCTATCTCTTTAAGTGTCAACTACTGAGAAACCTCCAGAACTTGTCCTTTTTTTAATGAAGTATGCGTGCTAGATATCTTAGAATCGAAAATGAGAACATTTCATCCTATTAACATGCAAAGCATTATATTTTAAATACAAAAATGTAAAACTGTGGTGTATGAGTATTATAAACAGAATTATATGCTACCCAGATGAAGTATACATAGATCTGTAGAAATAAAACCAAAACCATATAATTTGGCTCCAAAAGCATGACAAACAAATAAAGCGCATCTATCAGTGGGCAAAGCTAGGATTTATGAACATATATATCTCTTTATTGCTATAGTGTGAATGTGTCCCACAAAGCTCCATGTGAAAGACTGGACTTCCAGGATGCTGCTGGGAATGTTTCCACCAAGTCCTTAAGATGTGGCTCCCCCTGCGGGGTCCTTAAGTCATTGTGGGTTTGTGGGATTATAGATCTCAGTCTCTTCTTCCTTTAGCTTCCTGACTGATGAAGAGAGTAGCTTTGTCTTGCCTTGCTCTTCTCTATTAAGTTCTGCCTCCTGGGCTGGAGCGATGGCTTAGTGGTTAAGGCATTTGCCTGCAAAGCCAAAGGATCTGGGTTCGACTCTCCAGGACCCATGTAAGCCAGATGCACAAGGGGGCACATGCATCTGGAGTTGGTTTGCAGCGGCTGAAGGCCCTGGTCTGCCCGTTCTCTCTTTGGCTCTTTCTCTCTTTCAGACGAATAAGTAAATAAAATATATTTAAAAAAAATTCTGCTTCCTCACAGGCCCAGAGCAATGTAGCCAATGGTCACAGACCCCACCCTGCAAAATTGTGAGACAAACTAATGTTTTCACTATATAAATTAGTTTTCTCATGCACTTTATTATCATAATGCACACGGAAATAATATTTTTAAATTATAATTTGTAATATTGTTTTCAATCTATCAAAAGAGTATAAAAACTGAATCCCATGCTGCTTTATGCATTTGGTATCTGATTTAGATGTAATCTTGATGATTAATTAACAATAATATAACTATCAAGGGGAAGGTGTTATGAACATTTTAGTATGAAATGAAAATATATTTATTTAGGATTCATCGTCTAGTATGTTGCTTACCTCCACACCTTGGCCATTTTTTTCTCATTCTTTCCTTTTGTGAATATAAATATTTGGTTTACTCTCTCCTTCCACTTGCTGAGTAGCATGTGATAAAAGTATAGGAGAAAGCTGATGTCTACAAGTTCACTCTACACCACAGAGGAACTGGGAAAATGAGCAAGAGTGCTGCTTTTTCTGTGAACCTGATATCAGCACAAGGGTGAAGGAGATAGACACTGAGGACACTCAACACCTACCAAACCAGTGATCCAAAGGCTCCTAAGTGCCTATCACTGAAGTAGATTAAAAAGGTACACAACATGGCTCAGTGAAACTTGGGGAAGGGGGCAAAAAAGATTGTTAAAGCCACAAGTTGGGACATTATGCAGAGAGATATTGCCTCTTCCTCATAACTGAGTGCTGCCCCCCAGAACGCATGACCCACAGTCCCCATGGGATGGCCTGAATCCCTAATGAGGAGGGCTCCTTCAGAAAAGGGGCAGAGATGAGGGAAAGGATGGTACCAGTATGTGGTATTTACATGCTAAGTAGGTCCATAACTAATAAAATAAATTTTAAAAATATCCTACAAATATCTATAACTAATGAAAAAATTGGGCAAAAAATGTCCTGCAAACAAAAATCACTGTTGTTTTCTCAGTTTCTATATGCACAGACTCACACTCTTAGGAAAGGTCACCTTCTCCCAATCAATCCTTCCGGAAAATTTCTTCAAAAACCAGCCAAGCAGACATGTCTGTGACTTAATTCACAATCTTATAAAAATGACAATAACATTTAACCATCATATTTAATTATGTCAATGTAACCACTAAGTTCCTTATTATTCTCTAATTCTGAATTAGTGTTTCAGACTTTTATCCAAGGATAAAGTGATATCTTTACGTGATTTAATTTCAACAGGGTACATACATTTTTGAATGGAATGTCAGAATGTAGCCTAATACTTTGAATTCAGCTACAGAATGCTTGACTGACTAGAGACCTAAAAAGGTAACTTGTCCTGTCACAAAATATACCCAATCCTAGCATCCAAAAGCATTTGAGAAAATAAATAAAACAAAGTTATTGAATAAACTTTATCAAGCCCCATTTTGTTGCATTGAGAATTAATAAAACAATAGGACAATAGTAAAATGCATTATCCTGTCTTCTCTCAAAGCATTGGGAAGTTCAAGGTCATTTCCAAATAAAACAAAGCAAAAAATACTTTCAAACAGCAAACAAAAGCCCACGCTTGTGCTCACTTCAGCAATGCTTATACTAAAATTGGAAGGATACAGAGAAGATTAGCATGGCCCCTGCGCAAGGATGACCTTGAAATTCGTGAAGCATTCCATATATTTTTAATATTTTATTTTTTTTTATTTATTTGAGAGAAAGATATAGAGATAGGCATATATATAGAGAGAATGGCCTTGACAGAGCCTCCAGCCACTGCAAACGACTTCAGACGCATGCGCCTCCTTGTGCATTTGGCTTACATAGGTCCTGGGGAGTCGAACCCCGGTCCTTTGGCATTGCAGGCAAACACCTTAATGGTTAGGCTGTCTCTCCAGCCCGCATTCCATATTTTTTAGTAAAAGCCTCATACTTTAAAAAGCCCACATTTATTAAAAAACAGATCTTAGTGGCAGGTGGAAGTTACATTAATGTAATGGAGAAAGAGGAGAGAAACAAGAGCCACAACATAGACAAAAGAACTGAAGCAATAATAATACTCTCGGCTACTGGATGTTCTTCAGATAAGAAAAAATGCTCCTTTCCTTATTTTTTGGCAGAAAGCTATCATGCCTATGTGACTTATTACATGCTAAGACCCATTAGCATATGTGGATGACAGTTGTAATTCAAGGTGTCTAACATCTTCTACCCAACATACAACTTAATTCATTTGAACAGATAGGCATTCACATATATTTATCTGTGTATATTGATACAAAATTCATAATGGTGTTATGATATGAATGATGTGCATACTATTTCCCTTTTAAATTCTACTTGTCAATAGTTTTAGTTATTAACAAAATTGTTCCACCATTAGCAAGATCAAATTTAAGGAAAATTTAATCACTTAGCCACAGTCTCTTTTTTTCCTTTTTTAAAATTTTTCATTAATTAGTTTTGTATTCAGCAAATACAGTCAGTTTGGTACCATTATTAGGCACATCCGTGACCTACCCTCTCCCCTTGGCCCCTCCTTGTTGAGGTATATGGGTCATGCATTGTGGAGTTAGCTCACAGTTATGGGTAAGATAAATGTCTCTGCATATCATGACCCAACATGTGGCTCTGACATTCTTTCTGCCCCCTCTTCCGCAAAATTTCCCTGAGCCATGTTGGGTTCATTTTTGGTCTGCTTCAGTGATGAGGTGTTGGGGGCCTCTGGGGCTCTGGCTCTCTGATTTGGTAGGAGTTGATTTTTCTCTGTGTTGATCTCCTTCTCTTGTAGCCTAAGCTGGTCTTGAGCTCTTAATCCTTCTGCTGCCATCTTAGAAATGCTGATATTACAGTTGTGGGCCACTACCCTTAAATTTCTTACTTTAACTATAGTATTTGAAAAATTATGTTTTTAAAGTTTACTACCAAATTCATGATAGATTTTATAGTTTAATTTTGTCCTTCTGTGTTTCTATAATTTATAAAATCCTGTCTGTGTTTTAGTCAGGGAAAAATAGTATTGCAACTTCTAGTGCTGTTAGTTAAGTCTTATGAATTTACATCCTCTATAGGCAAAAGACAAATATAAGAGAATTTCTGGAAGCACATGTTCCTGAAGTCTTTTCAAAAATAATTTTCCAGTGTTCAAATAGGAAATCCCCCTTAATATTAAACAAAAAGCTATATTCATATGCATACATAATAATTATTTTATATTATAATTTTATAGACATTTATGTGCTTTAGTTTATTAAAAATATTTATTTGAGAGAGAGAGAGAGAGAGAAAGGAAGAGAATGGGCATGCTAGGGCCTCTAACCACTGCAAATGAACTCTAGAAGCACATGCCACCTTGAACATCTGGCTATACATGGGTACTAGGGAACCAAACCTGGGTCCTTAGGTTTACCGGGCAAGTGCCATAAATTATAAGCCATCTTTCTAGCCCCCCTTTTGCCATATAGCTTTTAATTTGTTTCCAAAAGAGAACTGTTGAATTTTTTCTGAAACCTGATGAAAATATGGGACAAAATATAATCATTTAACTATTGCTTTGACAATATAGTATTCTTAAAAATGAGTTATCAAAATGCATATTCAGGCCTGGAGAGATCGCTTAGCTATTAAGGTGCTTGCCTACAAAGACAAAGGACCTGGGTTCATTCCTCAGAACCCACATAAGCCACATGCACAAGGTGGCATATGCATCTGGAGTTTGTTTGCAGTGGCTGAAGGTCCTGTCATGCCCATTCTCTCTATTTCAAACAAATTTTTAAAAATCAAAAAAGAAAAGGCACATTCATTCTTGATTTAAGTTTAGCCTCTCTCTCTGGGATAGTGATAGGTTATATTCTACTAGGTAGTCACATCGGCAGATTACTCTAACTGTTTCACCATGAGCACAAAATTAATTATATATGTAGCAGGAGATGTTGCCTGCATGCAATGAAAAATGGTCATGGATTTCAAATTGCATGCCAAAGTTAATCCCACCACATACTGCCTTCTGTTTACTCTTTGTACTCTACAGTCTTTATCCACATAGCAAGTGGGCATAAACAGATAAGCTTACTAAATTAAATAATAGAGAATATGTCGTTCTTTCAGTGACAAAGTTTAATACTGGAATTATTTGAATTAATATTGGAGATAACTAGACCAGTAAATGGATAATTAAAATCCTTCAGGTTTCATACTTCTGAGATTCTTGTCCCATGGATCCAGACAAAGTTTCAGAATTTAAAACATATGCACAAATGATTTCAGATTGTGTGCATATAAATTGCAAAGTAGTTTTCAAATATGTATTCATATATACACATCTGAAACACATCTCCTGTAAAAAGTAAATTAGTGTTCACATTTTTAGTTCATTGATTCATTTATTTTGAATATTATAATAAAATTAGTAATTTGTAAAGAACCTACATAATTGAAACTTAGATTTTACTCTTCAGGCTAACTTTGATATATGTATGTAAATACATATTTATGTATATGTATATGTATATTATATGTATATGTATATACATACATATATGAGTTATACATTTGCTGTATTTTGTAATGATCATATGTTGAGCTAAATTACATTACACATACCTAGAAATTTAAGCTTATGTTTCCTGAAATACTCACACAGACACACACAGACACACACACACACACACACAGACACACACACACACACTCACATATAGTATCTGTTCCATTACCCAAATATTATTACAAAATTTTACTCTATATTTCAATCTCTCTCTTTATAAGTACACCCCACATATGGAGATAAAATGTCATCTTGTCCTCATATTTAATGAAAAATTGTTTGTGGCTATATAAAATGGGTTTTTGATTTTACTTTCAACTTTAGATGTACATGGAATTTATTTTCTACATCTAGATATTTTATGAATTGAGAAATGCCATTTTTAAAATCCAATTGACTGGGAAATATAGTAAAATTCTTTGGTCACCAAAATGGATGCTTTCCTAAAGGCACCTTTCCTTCTGTGTGTTTCTCTACGGATACAGATTGGGTATTGCCAATTGTGAAAAGCTACTTCCCGAGCATCAGATATCAGACTGTTTTCCATGTACAGCTGATTAATTATTATGCCTCAGATTTCTTAATAAATATGCTGACTTCACCTTTCTAGAATGATATCTTCGCTGACGGTTCACATAAAATCTCTGAAGATATACATCAGAACATTTCAGTGCTGTGCTCATTTTGTTTTCTTATCTCCCTATCACATTTGTATTAAAATATACCTCTAATTGGTTGTACCACAAGACTTCAAATGAATCGACTCTGCCAACTCTCCAATCACTTTTCCCACCAGTTATTTTTCCCAAACCTTTCTTCCTCAGCTGCAGGACTCCCTTTGTCTCCTGGAAGCACTACAGGGGCTTGTCAGTATCTTGTAGTTATTTATTTATTTATTTTTTGTTCCTGTTAAGTGCTATTTCCCCAATAACCTCTTGCCCCATTTTCTAATTTAATGTATTGCTTCCCAATTGTTAGCTCCACTAAAGGACTCTATTTACAAACATTTGCAATAAGCTGATCTACATCTACCACTTTGTTTTTTACTTAACACCATTAGGTCAATTAATATTAAAATTATATCATTATAGATCTCTAATTAAAATATAATATTCCTATGTATGTTCATATATAAATAATTTTTGTACTTTAGAGCTTAATTTGAAGAATGTTTAATGAATAACAATAAATGAATAAATTTTAAACATAGGTTCAAGGTATGCTTTTCCTAATCTTTCTGCACTTATAATGAAGTACAGGGTGAAACAGAGAAACATGGTCAGATTTCAGTCTCCAATGCAGATTCATTCCAAAATTCATTCTTCCTTCTCTATGTTTCAGTATGAAAGGATTGAGGAATGCCTATCCATGTGAAACTCTCTATCTAACCATATTCTCTCATTGTCTGGCATTACCGTATACACTGTGATATTTCAGAATGCATCCTTCTCATAACCTCAATATCCTGTTGTTCCTCCAGAGCATTCCACTCTGTAATTGTCCTCTTTATTATACTACCCCTTCGTCTCTCTACTCAATTCAAATTATATCTGTTTAAAATCACATTTTAGGACTGGAGAGATGGCTTAGCGGTTAAACGCTTGCCTGCGAAGCCTAAGGACCCCGGTTCAAGGCTCGATTCCCCAGGACCCAAGTTAGCCAGATGCACAAGTGGCACACGTGTCTGGAGTTCATTTGCAGTGGCTGGAGACCCTGGTGAGCTCATTTTCTCTCTCTCTCTCCCTCCCTCTTTCTTTCTCTGCTCATCTCTCTCAAATAAATAAATAAAAATAAACAAAAAATTAAAATCACATTGTAACATTTCACATTTATGAAACAAAAACACCTCATAGCATCATTTCTAGTCTGCCAAAAGGTATAATTTGAGTAAAATAAAATAAATGCCTTTCTTAAAATACCTTTACATAAAAATTGTTTCCTATGATTAAAAGAATTCACACTTTTAAATTAGTTTGATTCTTTAATCTAATGTGTAGCCTGGAGTTTACTATAAAGAACACTTAGGTGGTAGTCATGAGCTGATGCCCACGTTGGTGGCACAGTGTAGTTGTGTTACTTTAGGCGGTTATATAACTTCACTACCTTCTCACCCTTCAGAATTTGGATAGTGAAGTCAGTATTCATTCTAATGTGATTCATTGAAAATGCAGGATAGTGTCATTCTTGTGTTTCATATGCACTTTCTTAATGCTGTTTGTTTATAAGCATATGTGACAAATGTGTTATTTATTAAGTGATAAAAATATAGAATGGATAGATACAGGCCAAAATTCTTACTTTTAGTAAAGACAAGATGATAGCTATCAGTTCACATCTTATATTTACTAATATAATGTACAAGCAAGTGTCTCAATAAGATTTATCCTAAGATGGGGCAATAAGTAATATATATTAAGTCAAAGTGAGTAGAAATGAAGTAATCCTTATTTACTGAAGCAAAATTTAATGTTTGTCAGGTTATCTACACATCAAAAGTAATATACTACATAAATTATATCTTCCATATCAAGAAGTGAATATATATAATACCTTCAAACAAATGGATGCCTCATGATGGAAAGTTGGTATCATTTACTTCATATAACTTTTGAACTCTGATTGATATGACCTTATTTAATGATTCATAGATTGGTTTGAGTATACATTTTGTGATAATTTAACTAATTTTGTTATGATAAATTGAGTTAATATTCATTTAAAATATAGAGTACATAATCACATAACATGAAAATCCAAACCTTTTATATTACATTAACTATATCTGTTATTTACCACTCTATGTATTTTTTTTTTCTTTTTGGCTTTTGTTCCCTACATTTTGTGAGGATGCATATTGTAGAACTGCACTTGTCGGTGCAGTGGTTTATTTTCTTTATTGATTTCTGTTATTTTAATTCTCATTAGATTGTCTATATTTGTCATACATGATATTTTGTTTAATGCTTTGAGATTAATACAGAATAACTTAGCTTTTAAAACTTCTTTTTTTAAATTTTTTTTGTTCATTTTTATTTATTTATTTGAGAGTGACAGACAGAGAAAGAGGCAGATAGAAAGAGAGAGAGAATGGATGCACCAGGGCCTCCAGCCACTGCAAATGAACTCCAGACGCATGCACCCCCTTGTACATCTGGCTAACGTGGGTCCTGGAGAACAGAGCCTTGAACCAGGGTCCTTAGGCTTCACAGGCAAGCACTTAACTGCTAAGCCATCTCTCCAGCCCAGCTTTTGAAACTTTTTAAAAGAGGTTTTAACAACAGTATTCTATCTTTAATTTAGCGTCCAAGATGTAGAAGTTACAAGAGTACAAGAGATATTAGCATGAACTTCCTCTATAATGGATTAAAAACATAATGACTTAGTTAATTGTGTGTGTGTGTGTGTGTGTGTGTGTGTGTGTGCACGCGTGCGCAGGGATAGGTGTTTCTGGATATTACCTCCCACCATTTGGTTCTTACATTCTTTCCATCACCTTTTCTGCAAAATTCCCTGAGCCTTGATGGATTTGCTTTAAGTCTACATTAATGTTGAGCTCTCAGCAGCTTCTGGATTTCTGCTTTGGTGCATTTTGAATAACCTCAGTGTCCATCTCCATCACCCTGGCACTGGCCGTCAGGCTTGCCTGGAAGCACCACTCTTGCTCACCACGGCAGTTCCTCTGTGGCTTCACCTGGGCCCTGGCTGGTGTGCAGCTATGGTTCCACTCCTGCCAGGGAGTGAGAAAGCTTTCATTATTGACAGATTTTGGTTATACTAAGTTCTCACTGCTTTATAAAACAGAAAAACAGATATGTTAAAGGGGATAAGAATGTGGTAAGGTAGAGAGATTTTTGACGTGTGTAGCCTCAGTTTGGATAAAGATTAATGGGAGCTTGTCACTGGAGTCCATGAGCTTGGTCTCCATAGGATTCTGACTTGGTCCCCTTTTGCAATTATGAATTCCTTTCTATTGAATGTATCTCCTAGCCAGTCAGAAACAATTAGTTACTTACCTAGGCTGTGTACTACTGTTACACAGGTGTGTAAATCTTGTCATGCTGTTTGATTTCATATAGCACTCTCCCCTGTTAGCTCACAGTGTTGTTGGTCCTTTTCCCCCAGCGGCTCATGTAGCACTTTTCAACATTATATGGGCTAACCATCTGGCCATTGGTTTCCTAACACATTCCATAATATCTCTGATGTTTTGCATCAGCAGCATGTGGTGCCTTCAGCAATAGGATTTCAGCTTTTACCTTAGGTGGGTAATCAAGTGTTTGACAGAAGACTGTCCTCTTTTGGGCACCTTAAAGTTTCTCTGAACAACAGCTTGACATACATTGTAAAAATTTTCTGGTACTATTAGTTACAAGCCAGAGCCAAATGTTTTAGGGTTAGGCTTCATCCCATCCTCTCCAGAGCTCTTCTTATCAGACAATCCCTACAAACTCCTATTGTGGTTTATATCTTTTAGGCTTCTATCCAGGAGGGAGATTTCTTTGGTTCTAATTCAGTTTGGATTTTTGTTTATGTTCCCCCTGCCCTTCCATTCCCCCTCAACAAACACTTCCATCTCTCTTATCTGCCCCCCCCCCCACTGAGTTTTCTGTTGAGTGTGTATGCAACTTAAGCTGTTCCAGTTTAGGAACCAAAGATGCAGGAAAGAATGTTGCATTTGTTTTTCTGTTCTTGTGTGAGTTTACTTAGTATGATTTGCTCCAAGTCTGTCCAGTTTAAAACAATTTCATTATATCATTTTCCTTACATCTGAGTAGAATTCCATTATATATGTATACCACATCTTCACTATCCATTCATCAAATGGTGGGCATCTGGGTTGATTCCAGTTCTTAGCTACAGTTTATTGAGCAGTTATAAACATGCTTGAGAAAATATCTGTGCAGTATAGATAGCATGGAGCCTTTAGGGTGGATGTCCAGTAGAGGACTAGCTGGGTCAGTTATTAGCTCTATTATCTTTTCAGGAGTCGACATATTGATTTCCATAGTGGCTGTACAACATTGCACTCCCACCAGCAGTGAATGAGGGTTCCTTTTTCCCAGCTTCCTTGCCAACATACTGAGTTAAGTAAGGTGGAATCTCATAGTTGTTTTAATTTGGGTTTCCCTGATATTTAAGGATGTTTAACATTTTTTTAAAATTTACTTTCGAGGGAAGAGAGAGAGAGAGAGAGGGAGAGAGGATGCCAGAGCCTTTAGACAGTGCAAACAAATTCCAGATGCATGTGACACTTTGTGCATCTGGCTTCAGATGGATGATGGGGAACGAAACTCAGGTCATTAGGTTTTACAGGCCAACTCCTTAACTGCTGAGCCATCTCTCCATCCCCTACTGAACATTTTCTTAGCTGAATATTACCCATTTGTATTTCTTCCTTTGAGAATTGCCTATCAGCTCTCTGCCCCATTTTTTTTTTTTGAGTGTTTGAAATTTTATTGCTAATTTTTTTGAGTTCTTTTTATATTTTAGATATTAGGCTTCTGTCAGTGGTAAAGCTGGCAAAGATTTCCTCCCATTCTTCGGGTGTCTGTTGGCTCTGTTTATGGTACTTTTGTCCTTGCAAAAGCTTTTTAGTTTCTAAGGTTCCTTTGTCGAGTGGTTGTTACCAAGCTTGTAACTTGACTCTCCAGTCATCTGGATAGAGGAGGTGTCACTGTAGGGCTGATTTGGGGACTCAGCCCAAATGTGTGTTTGGGGACAGATCTGATTCCAGTCAAAAGGTATTTAGAGCAGTTTGATCTCTAGTCTGGTTATTGATTGCTGTTGGTTGTGTAATTATATGGAAAAATAATAGCATACTAATATAGTGAAATCAAACATATTTATTCATCTTTATTTTTATTTGCTTGTTTTATTGGTTTATTATTTAAAGATAACTTATCACTATGCAGTTAAGTATGACCAGTGTCTTACTATTTATCTCAGGCTGCCTCTGACTTTCAGTCCAACAGTCTTAGCAACCTGAACTATTAAAATACAGACATTAATTCTGGAGAGATGGCTTAGCGGTTAAGCATTTGCCTGTGAAGCCTAAGGAACCCCATTCAAAGATCGATTCCCCAGGACCCCAGTTAGCCAGATGCACAAGGGGGCGCACGCATCTGGAGTACTCTTGCAGTGGCTGGAGGCCCTGGTGTGCCCATTCTCTCTCTCTCTTTCTCTCTTTATCTGCCTATTTCTCTGCCTGTTGCTCTCAAATAAATAATTCAATAAACAAAATATAGGTAAATAAAAAATAAAATACAGACATTAAAATGGTGTGTGGTGACAACAACATTTATCCCAGCACTTGGGATAGAGAGGGTAGGTAGATTGTCATGAGTTTGAGGCCACCCTAAGGCTATCTACTGAATTCCAGTTCAGTCTAGGCTAGGGAAAGACTCTACCTCAAAAAAAAAAATACAGATATTAATCTCATACTGAGGCAGTTAAGATTAATTCTTATTGTTAAATAATATATGAACGAAGATTACAAAAATACAGAATAAGTTCAGTAAAAAATCTAGGTAAAAATGGGAAATTATAACATAATGCATGCCATTACAGATATTTTCCTAATTATATATTCATATGCAGGCATTTTCTTAGCTGGATATGGACATGTATGTACATATAACTATATGAATATATGTAAAATCTGTATTGCACCCATCAGGTATGACAGCTAATACATTCTTGTTTTCTTTAGAATCAAAAATTTTATCATAATGTGATATTATAGTGAACATTTAAATTATGACCATTTTTAATACAAAATGTCAACCAAATTTTAGGCCTTGCTTTTCTCTTTCTTTGTGTCCATTTTTCATTGACTAACTCCTTCTCGCTCTCTCTCTACACACACACACACACACACACACACACACACGCGCACACACACACACACACACACACACATTACCACACTGTCCAAACTCCTCTAGATGTTTGTCTGTGAGGAAATAGGAAACTAAAACTATTTCTGACTCTGCTTCACATTTATATAAGCACATTAATATTTTGAGATTATACTGCTATAGTGGTTTAGTTACTCATTCTTCCTAAAATAAAAATTAAACTGTCTCCAACATTCTCACAAATTACCATTATACTGAGCTCATAGAATATTTCCAAAGCCTCTTCTGCAATGTTCCCTGAGCCAGAGAAGACCTGTTGGCAATCTGATTTAGTGTGGAGTGCTCTGTAGCCTCTGGATTTCTGCTTTGATAGGTTTTAATTGATCACCAGGTCAGTCACCATTGCCTGTAGCTGGTTGTCAGGCTAGCAGTAAGAGAAGTAAGTTAGTTATTTCTCACAAGGTCAGAGATTCTCAGAAAGTAAATGTATGTGTAGAGTATAGAGAAATTTTTCTCAAAATATCTCCTTTTTAGTGTTTTTATTTATTAATTTGAGGGAAGGACAGAGAAAAGGGAGAGAGAAAAAGGGGAAAGAGAGAGAGAGAGGAAAGAGAGAGAGAGGGAGAAAGATTGGGCCAGGACCTCTTGCTATGGCAAAAAACAAAACAACAACAACAAAACTCCAGGTGCATATGATACATGGTGCATCTGAATTTACATTCACAATCTGGGGAATCAAACTAGGACTAGCAGTTTTTGTAAGTGAGTGAATTTAGCAATTGAGCTGTCATCCCAACCCATCTCTGTTATTTATTGGTGTCTGTAAATATGAGCATACTGCAGTCCACAGAATGATATTACATGATTATGATTTCATCATCATAACAAATCTTTAATTAATGAAATAACTGTCTAAACCTGTTTGTAAATGTTCACATTAAAAAGTGAATATAAAAACAAACTCAATTGCTCTCATAATAGATATATCTTTTTTAATGGTTTCTTTTCCCCCTCATTTTTGGGTATATGTGTGTGGTTCATGCATACTTATATGCAGGTTAATATAAGGGGTGCACAGGAGTGGATGAATTGAATGCATATGCAGGTGCTTGTGTATAGTGGTCAAATATTGATATCTGCTGTGCTCCTCAGATGCTCTCTACAACTTTTTTGAGACAGTGTCTGACACTATAACTAGATCATACCCATTTAACTATAGTAGCTAGCCAGCAGGCCCCAGGGTTCTTCTCTCCATCTCCCCAGCACACTTTATTTATTTATTTGTTTGTTTGTTTGTTTGTTTAAGAGCTACAGACAGAGAGAGGGGGGAGAGAGAGAGAGAAAGAGAGAGAGAGAGAGAGAGAATGGGCGTGTCAGGGTTTATAGCCACTGTAAAGGAACTCCAGATGCGTGCGCCCCCTTGTGCATATGGCTAACATGGGTCCTGGGAAATTGAGCCTCAAACCAGGGTCCTTAGGCTTCATAGGCAAACACTTAACCACTAAGCCATCTCCCCAGCCTCCAGCACACTTTTTATATGGGTGCAGGGGATCTGAACTCAGCTCCCTATATTTGTAAAGAAAGGACTTTACACATTGAGCCATCTCCCCAGCCCTGCTTGTTGTCCTCATTTATTACAAGCATAGTGCTTCAAAATTTATTATGTAATTTCCATTTTCACTGTGTAATGTTGCAGTGGGCACACACTGCCATGGTTATAACCTGTGACCATGGCCTGACTGTATAATAATTATCAGAATCACCTTCAGTGTTGAATATTGGTGAGTCATGCTGGTGATCAACATCACCTGTCTTGGAACTGTGCAGCCATGTGTGAAGTGAGAGAATCTTCTCACCCACACAGGGATCTCTATATTGTCTTCACTCAAACCTGCTCCTCTCTCAGCATGTTCCAAATGCAGTTATTTATAGAAGTCTTACAGCTCATATAATAACACAGTCACTGGAAAAGAAAATCTCCTCATTTTAGGATGTAGGCTATTAGTAGATAATAAAAGTTGGTAGTTTCTTTCATTTGAAATATTTTTATTATGAATATGCTATGTATGGACACATTATGCATTGGTACCACCTTTTCCCTCCTCCCTGCCCCCAATCCACTGAGGGCCCACCTCAGTGCGGTTGCTGGTATTCCCGCTGAGGTTGTGGGTTATGTGCTGTGAGAGCAGAAGTCAGTTGTTGGTGGGGGCATTGCCTCTGGGTATGCCCTTCTGAGCTTTGGCTCTCACAATCATCTGCCCCTTCTGAAAACCTTCCTGAGCTATGGTGGATGTGCTTTAAGTCTACATTTCAGTTTTAAGCTCTCAGGAGTTTCTGATTTCTGCTTTGGTATGTGTTGAGTATCCTCAGTGTCTGTCTCCATCACCCTGATGTAGATTGTCAGACTTGCAATGGAAGAAACACTGTGGTTCATCTCTCCAAATCCTCTGTGGTTTCACTTGGGTCTTGGCTGAAGCGTGAGTGGTGCTTTATCTCTTCAGGTTTCGCTACCTTCTGAAAAAGAAGAAAATATTTTTCAGCAGAGAATAAAGTCAGCATAGTTAAATGGGTTAAGCATCATTAATTTAGAGTGCAACTGCCTTACCAGGTATGTAATTTTTATTATAAAATGTCTAATATTACAATGTGAAAAATATGATAAACCTATGTGGTGTTCTCTCTCATAATACAAGATTTGGCAATAATATCATGTTAGACATAAATGTCTTAATAATATCATCCATCTACTTATCTTTCTTTGTGAGTACATACTTTATGAAAAAATACCATGTTTTTTAAATTTATTTCCATAAACTACATTTCATAACTGAAAATTTTAGCACATTCAGTGTAAATACCAAATTATACCTTATTAGATTTGCCACTGTATAGAACATAATTATTTCCATTGTTTTATAAAATTTAATTGAAAAAAGTTATAAATAACCTATAGTGAATATAGGGAAGAGTACCTTCCAAAGACGATAAAATTCATTTTGAACATTTTTTAGAGATCTTCTTGAAATATTTATACTCCATGATTTATTTGTATAGCTGCAGTTTATAATCACCAAACATTTGGACATTACTATTTTATGAGTTATGTACACAGTGTGCATATAGTCATGTTGATATCATTGTTAGCCTCCTCCCTGTCCTGCCCCATCTGCAGGGACCCTCCTTTTTGGGAAATATGGGTCTTACATTGTGGGGTTAACCATCATTTGTCGGTAAGAGGCAATGTCTCTGTGCATAATGACCCAATGTGTGGCTCTAACATTTTTTCCTGAATCCTCCTTTGCAAATTTCCCTGAGCCATGTATACTGTTATTTGAAGCTCTGTAGTAGCATTTTATCATTATCTTTGAGCCATAGTAACAGCTTTAAAGACACAAGGGCTGGAGAGATGGATTGGAGGTTAAGCACTTGCCTGAAAAACCTTTGGACCCAGGTTCAAGGTTTGACTCCCCAGTACCTGTGTAAGCCAGATGCACAAGGTAGTGTGAGCATCTTTAGTTTGTTTGCAGTGGCTGGAGGCACTGGCATGCCCATCCTCTCTCTCCATCTGTCTCTTTCTGCCACTCTCAAATAAATAAATAAATGAATGAATATAAAAAAAAACACAAAACAATAGTACATACTTGATGCATAAAGGTAAAATCACTTTAGTATATTAAGAATATATTTGACTGATATTCACTCTTTTGCACATGCTTACTTTCTCTTTTCTTCTATCATTGCTCAGTGTTTCATTGATTAAGCATTAAAGAGTTAATGAATTTAGGAAGTATAGGAAAACCCTGCCATATATGTGAAATTGGATGGAATGTTAAGGTGACAAAAAACGTAAAAGTATTGTTACGTCATTTACTTATGTTTTACAGATTACAGATTAAATAATTAAACAGTGAGAAAATATGAAGCAACATTTAGTTTAAATTTGATAACTGAAGCTAAATCAAACCACCTAAAACACCCCAGTCAAAATAAAACACTCCAGTCAAAAATGTAAAATAGGCCAGGTGTGGTGGTGCATGCCCTTAATCCCAGCGCTCAGCAGGCTGAGGTAGGATGATGGCCTTGAGTTTGAGGCCACCCTGATACTACTCAGTTAATTCCAAGTCACCTTGAGCCAAAGTGAGGCCCTACCTCAAAGAACCAAAAACAAATAAATAAATAAATAAAATAATGAATTTCCATGGAAATGAGAAATAAATGAAAGCCTAGAAATCTATTAACATGTTGTAGCAAAACTTATGCCATCATTTAGTGCATGTTTCTCTGGTTGCTCTGAAGAACTGAAAAACTTATTTGATACCCAGGAAGTAAACAAACAAACAAAAAAAAAAAAAACACTGACAACCTGCATGAGTAAAGGTCTGCAGACAGCTGCATGCCTCTCTCAGCTTTTGAGATAAAGGCATTAATAGAACAATACTGAAATCTCTTTTCTTAGAACCATTAGGAAAATTAAGGATGGACTTAGAAAGTGGCAATGTCCAGAGGGAATCTGGAAGATTAGTCTTCAAAAATGAGAGAAAAAGCTCTCACAGATAGACCAACTGACCCCACCCCATGGCAACTCTCTCCGTAATGCAAGGATTCCCTGACATATAGTCTCTATATCAGTCACTTATGTTCAGAAGCACTGGCTGACTGTATGAGTGGTAAAGTGTGCATCATTCTCCTACCCATTCACCTTGACTGTAGACTGACTTTGGCAGAAGCACATACTAAATGCTATAAAAAAAATACATTTTGGGAAGATTTTTCTTAAGAAAAATTTTAAAGTGGAAGGGGATCCAGATCATCAGAAAAAAAAGGATTCAGTTATTTAAAATATTTATTTATTTATTTATTTATTTATTTATTTATTTATTTATTTATTTATTTGACAGAGAGAGAGAGAGAGAGAGAGAGAGAGAGAGAAAGAGAGAGAATGGGCTTACCAGGGCCTCCAGCCATTGCAAACGAACTCCAAATGCATGTGCCACCTTGTGCATCTGGCTTACATGGGTCCTGGGGAATCAAGCCTGGGTCCTGTGACTTTACAGGCAAATGCCTTAACCACTAATCCATCCCTCCAGCCCAGAATTCAGGTTTTTAATATAATGAGAGATATCTACAGGGCTTAAGAAATTCTGCATGTTTTAGCCAAACACATACAAGTACCAGGAGGCAAAGCATGACATTTCTATGTAAGACCTTCATGTGTAGAGTGCAGGAAGTGAACATTTTGACACAATAAAACTATTATATTATATTAAATATTCTAAAGTTGCTATTAAAATAGGCAATATTAATATTGCAGCACCCTGCTATGAAATAAACTTGTGAGATAAAATTATGTCATTTCAAATAATGATTTGCTAAAACATAATAAGTTTTCTGTGTCAGCTAGTTGTTCATTTTTAATAACTGTTGATTTAATTTTTTAATTATTAAAAGGGCAGAAGAGGAAATGAAATTTCAGATGTTATCTCTGTTATTAAAAGAAATTTGGAGTAGCATTACTGTGAATGTCATATTATTAAATAATACCTTTATCTTATTTCTAACTCTTTTATCTTCAGTATCTTTCAGTCATCAAGAACAAATGTTGGAGATAAGACTAAAAGTTTATAAATACTGTAGTTTGGGTAATAGCACCATGCTGTATAGCAAATACCTCCAAATTGAGAGGGAGGGCACTCTGGAGATCAAGACTGGCAGAGCTAAATTTGAAAAGGTCACAGAATCACTTCCTGAAGTTATAATTTGTGGTCATAGTTGTGTAGCGATTTTCTTTGAATTGAAACATTCCTTTCCAAGGAGAGAATGGGGCTTCAGGAGACTGAGAAAGCCAGTAAGTCTTGGGAAAAGGTTGCAAGATGACTCCTTAAGGTTATAAGGGTTAAGTGACTACTTGGGAAGACTGTCTCTGACCAGTCAAGCTGCCTTGCAAAGCTGTAGTGAGCCACAGAGATAAGGCTTCCAAGATTTCCACTTGCGCTGGAATGGGCTTTTCTCTGATTCAGCTGCCTTTGATTCATCCATGCTTCTGTAAGCAACCTCTCACCTTGCTTGATGAGCAACGCCCATTAAGTCACTATTTCACTGTTGCAGTCAGCTTTACATTGCTGGAAAAATATCCCACCAGACATAGCTTATGGGAAGAAAGGGCTTTATTTCATCCTTACAAAATCCAGAGGAACACCATTACTGGTGGGAAAAGCTGACTTCCTTTCACAATCAAGCAGAGAGAGATACCATTAACATCCGGGAATCACAAATCTGCCAGAGCCCCAATACTGTTCAGAGCACACCTAGCAGACCTGGACTCAGATCCATCCCCAAACACACCTTAGGGTGAACTCCAAGATCCACGCCCAGTGACACAAACACTCTAGCATGGATCTGCCTGCAATGGGTTGAAGTTACGAATCAAATTTTAATAAAACTCCTGAGCCCATGGAGCCATACAGTTAAATTATTACATTTAAATGACCACATTCACCAAAACTACTTTTGGGGCAACCATACTTTCATCTGTCATCAGGGTGAAGTTATAAGTTCAAGTTTTCCTGCGGAGTAGGGTACATTTCCCATGAAGCTTGACACCCAACACAACACTTTTATGTTGAACTCTATCGAGTTCTGCTTCATAAATACTTGCCAAAATATATCCCTAGCAAAGTAAAAGTTCACAATAATAAGCAAACTTATGTCTCCTCACTGGTGTATCTCCAGTCTTTGTTATGTGATGCATTGAGGTATTTTATTGCAAGGAAGATGGTTTATGCAAGGGATCAAGATGATAATCTCTCTTCAAGGCCATTTATTAAGTGAAAGCTTTAAAACTGGACTTTTAACACAATGCACTTTATGTCAGTGGACAAAAAAAGTACTAATGAATTTTACAGCCAAATTATTTTCTAAGAGTTAATTACTCTGGATTCCATACCACCTTGCAAAAAAGCAAAACTAACAAAGCTGTAGGGAGTGCTAGTGTGCTCACATTAAATATTCTTGAGCTTTGTAATAACCTACATTTTCTTTTATGTATTTTTTATAGTGGTATAGCATTCTGGAACTTATGAGAGTAGAAAAAATGACAGAATAGTTTAGACAGGAAAAGTTTATTGAAATCATTTGATGAAAGAACACATATAACATAAAAGCAAGTTCAACACAGGAGACTATTCAAGGGAGAAATAATGACAGATGTTAAGACCCATCTGAATTATAATTTTTAGCTCTATTTGTAGCTTGATGGTTTGTCTAGGCTGGAACTAGGTTCTAGTTTCTGGGAGAGTCCTTAGCCATACTCTGGGACACAGGTTGGGGGACAGGTTCACTAACATATCACAGGTTAACAGTAAGAGTCTAAGCAGGTGGGGATGGGGAGTTGATGGTCTTCTGAGCACACAGTCTCAGGATGCTTACAGGAGAGGCATGAGTCTTTAGGCTATGTGAAAAGTTAAGGCAATTCAAAGTCTTTTAGAGGGAGTTCAGGACCCAGCAGGCCAAGAGACCTTCTCCTTCAGTTGGCTATAATAGTTCCTTGCTCACTCACCTCTTGGGAATCCTTGAAGGTGTCCATGTGACTATGATGTTGTCATTGGATCTTACAAACAATAATTACTGGAAAAACTCTTCATGTTTATCATAAGAGTTCTTTGGGAATGCTCCACTGACAAAACATAATTATATATCATCTAAGATTCAGAATATTTAGAGCAATTATGTTGTTTATTACAGAGCAATTATTTTAGGGACCATTCTAAGCAAGAGGGAATAAAATGATAACTGACAACATGGCTACATTCAGAAAATACATACTTTGTTTTCAGAGACTCCACAGGGTAGCTCTGCATACACATTTGTACTTCTTACATGGCAAAGCACCTCTATGTTGCCCCTAAACCACTCATATCATGTCTACATGTAGAGAAGTTGTCTTCAAAATTAGAAAATTACCATTCTCAGCAGTCACTGTATCTGTCAAGGGCTGCCTTAATCACTATCTAAATTTGGACCCTGGTTTCAAGATTATGTGTTACTGAACATTATTCACAAACTAAATTGTAAACTTAACTTCCAGGATATGATAAAATATAGCAAAAGGGTGCTGGAGAGATGGCTTGGTGCTAAAGGTGCTTACTTGAAAAGCTTAACTGTCTCTGTTCAATTCCCCAGGACACATATAAAGCCAGATGCACAAAGTGGTACATGTATGTGTCGTTGAGTTTTCAGTGTTAGGAGGCTCCGGTGCCCATACCCATTTATTCTCTCTCTTGCCCTCTCTCTGTCTCTCTCAAGTAAATAAATTATATGGTTTAAAAGCAAAGCTAGAATAAACAGAGAGTAGTGAATAATTAGTTTGAAAATGTACAAACGTGCATATAAAAAGAATTAAAGAAGCAAGCCAAGTCTCCACTTTCCACTCCTGTTACTGCTCCTGGGGTCGCAATTGACATCAAAGCCTTCATTATTCAAAGGCCTTTTCCCTGTCATCCTTAATGTTAGCTAAAACTTCAGATTCTCTGGATTCGTTGCCTAGTGACATTTAATTACCCAGCCTTCACTCTGACAGACAGAGAGAGCCAGAGACAGAGAGACCTGATGAAGTAAGGTAGGTGATTATGTGTGTTTTCCTTATATTACTTTTCAACTATTAATATATTGAAAATGTTAGTGAAGCAGTTGGTAAAATAGAAAAGCAAAGAGTTACTAGAAATTTTCAATCTTTATAAACTCCTAAAAGTCTCCACTTATTAATGTCAGAATAATTGAGTGTATTGAAACCTTATAGCTGACAAATTCAGGAGAATAGAACTTAACAGATTCTATTAAAATTATAACACAGTTCCTATGTAATAATTAATTTTATTTTGGCTTAGTGGGGAAACAAGACTTTTTTTGGGAAAAAAATAAAACAACCTGACTGTAATGGTAAAGAGAAGATAAAAAGTAAACCAACAAATGACCCACATCATGGTATGAAACATAACAGATGGTACTTATTTTTGGAATGAGAGGAAAAAAAAGATTTGCCATTTTCACATACATTTCTGGTTCAAATTAACATGTGAAACATCAAAAATGTATAACATACCTGTGCCCTCACTGAAAGATAGTTCATGTAATAAATTTGTTAACACCTGAGTTTTCTTTTTGGTTTGTTAATTACTCTCTGCACAAATCTATCCTTAAAAAATTAATGAAGAGATGTTTAAAATTTGCTACATTTGGAAATATTCTTTTGGAATCATTTCAAATACTACATATGGAGGACTACAAAGCATAATATAAGATCTCTTTAGTTGTGTACTTGCTAAATTCCTTGGTGAAAATATCACCAAGACCCAGCCTTCCCATGGTAAATCTCAGAAATTCTGTTCTTTTCCTGGTTTTTACCCAGATTTCACAGCAGTTGGACTTGCTTGTGAATTAGCTGTTATGATGAATAATATTAAAATGACAGAGTGAGTAGTAAATATCAACACATTATTTTAAATCATTTAATACAGCATTTTTTGGTTTAATTGTTCTTAAAATAAAAAATAAAAATGAAAAAAAATCATCCAAATCTGTTTTGAGAAAAAAGGAAAATTTATATTATTCCAGGTTTATATCTTGGAAATAGTTTCAGAAAAGCCAGAATCCCTCTGTGTTCCCTTCTGGGAACTTACACTTCTTAGTTATAGTAAGATTTCAAGCAGAGTTACTCTGCTGAAAATGGAAAAGTCTAGTGTTTTCAATTCATTCCCAGCAAAGTTAAAAACGCAATGTTCAAAAAAAATTCAGAACTATAATTTGTTTTAAATATTGATATTCTGATTAAAGAATAAAGAAGCTAATTGCTAATCTATTATTTTATTTTATTATTAAAATTTTATAAAACAATTATAAATTAAATACTGAATGTAATGTAACAAATGTATGTACACAGTTAAAAATATTTTTGCAAAAATGAAAAAAATATTGTACAATAAAATCAACCTTAAAACAACATGGAAAAGTAAACAGGGAAAAAAGTGAAGTATAGAAACTGGGCATAGTGTATCATGTATGTAATCTCATAACTCAAGAGATAGAGAGAGGCAGGGGCATCAGAGGTACAAGGCCAGCCAAAGCTAGAAATTCATTTTGTGGGTAGACTGAGATATATTGTTTCTCAAAAGAAAGAGGTAACTAAAAAAGCAAGATATTTAATAGTATATACAACATGTGATATTTTAAATCACTGTGCTACCTGAGCTCCATTAGATCTCTGTCTTACTTTGAAGCTTAAGTCTCCCCCAAAATTGTAGAGTTCCAGACAGTAAGTGTTTGGTCCTCAATATGTCATTACAGAGAAGTGTTGAGCCTTCAAAAGGTGTGTTTCCTGCTTAGGGTACATGGTTTTCAAGCAGAGAGGACTCTCTACCCCTCCCCCATCTCTCTCTCCCATGTTGTTAATGGCGATGTTTTCTAAGTGCTTTCACCACATGTTGCCTCTCACAAATGATTAGGAAATTAAACTTCAATACAATGAGCCAAAATAACCCTTTTTGACTTGTAGGCTTATTATTTTAGTTATTAACTATAATAATGGAAATTTGGCTAACATGATGCTTATCAATTAAAAATTGATATTAGGGGACTGGGGAAATGGCTTAGCGGTTACAGCATTTGCCTAAGAAGCCTAAGGACATGGGTTCAATACCCTAGGACCCACGTAAGCCAGATGACCATGTGTCTGGAGTTCGTATGCAGTGGTTAGAGGCCCTGGCGTGCCCATTCTCTCTTTCTGCCTATCTGTCTCTTTCTCTCTCACAAATAAATAAATAAAATATTTTTAAAATGATATTAGGGCTGGAGAGATCACTTAGCTGTTAAAGCACTTGTCTGCAAAGCCCAAGGACCCATGTTCGAATCCTCAAGACCCACATAAGCCAGATGTACAAGATGGTGCATGTGTCTGGGGTTCAATTGCAGTGGCTAGAGGCTCTGGCCTGCCAGTTGTCTCTCTTTCTCTCTCTCTCTCTCTCTCTCTTTTGCGCTCTCTCTCATAAAATAAATAAAATTTAAAAATTTTAAACATTGATATCATTTTAAATATGAAGGTCAGTTTTCTGTCTTTCAAAAAGTTACCAAGTACCAAACCATCATATATACAACATAATAAATAAGAGGAAGAAAAACATTCTGGCTTTAACTATGCAGCACATTGGATTGGTTCAGTGGAGTGCACAAAGTAGCTCCAATGGAAAATAAATCCCGAATATGGCCCAGTTACCAGACACTTCAAAGAGGCAGATAGAGTATATGATATCTATAAAACTCATGTATTGTTATATGAAAGTCCATATAGGTGAAAGGAAGTCAAATACATAGTTATTCATTGTATGCAAAGTTATATGTATATAATTGTGATCAATACATTTCAATTAACACATACTTACATCTGTGAAATTTCACTGTTTGAATGGATTGCAACACTATATTAAATAATCATAGAATTACTTTTCATTTTCTAAATTATATTTCTGCCAGAATATAATATTACCTTATTTCAAAATAAGAAATAACTATGACTGTATTCCTTTATACTTTGCAGAAAGAGAAAGTTATCTGACAGCATAAATATTTCCAGCTTAATTAGACTTTCTCTTCCATTGATGGATTGGAGCTAATGTAACCCTGAGAGCAAAATTCAATAATAATAGCTAAAGCTTCCCTGATAACTCAGCTGGCAAACAGGCTCAAGAATTCATTGTGAACTTAATATAACAAAACAAAGTAAGGTTTAACAAATGCTACATTTTGAATATGAATGCTTCTCTCAAAAGCTTGTGTATCAAAGGTTCAGTGCTCAGCTGTGTGTGCTATTTTGAGATGCCATGGAAACCTCAGGATTTCTGGACCAGCTAGAGAAAGTAAGTTACTTAGGTGTGTCTTCCAGCTAGCTCTGCCTTCTCTGTCTCTCTGCTTCCTATCAGATAACACAAGACTTTTCTCCTCTGCCATGTACTTTTCTGCCATGAAGGTCTATAATATCTCTCCTTAAGTAAGATTTCTATTTAATTTTCATTTTGGGGGTATTAAGTGAAGTTGGTGAAAGTTAGGTAATATAATAACTATTTTTTAATTGGATAAGTAGAATTTTACTTGAAAATATTCCACACTACATCATACAACTAGAGCAGAAGAGGTATATATATATATATATATAATTTTTTTTTAAACTGGAAGTCTGTTCACAAGCTCCATATTCTTCATTCAGCATTCTCTTAGGATTTACATTTCTCAGAATCCCCTGCCTGACATCAGTGCTATGAACCACTGATGAAATTTAATCTTCATAACTGACTAGACAGGCAAGGTACAAATATGAGACTATATCTGGGCAAGGAACTCAATTCACTATCAGAAGCTTTGACCTGTGTAGGAGTCTTTTATTTATTTATTTATTTTTTCACTCTAGCTCAGGCTGACCTGGAATTCACTATGTAGTCTCAGGGTGGCCTAGAACTCATAGCGATCCTCCTACCTCTGCCTCCTGAGTGCTGGAATTAAAGGCGTGTGCCACCACGCCCAGCCAGAGTCTTTCATTTTTATACCAGGAGAGTCCCCTGAAGAGAAGAGTCATACATGGGGACAGGTATCAACTTTCACTTATCTTTCTTTCTGCTAGGACTTTACTGGTCTTATAAACAAGAATCAGGATAATGGCCTTCCCCTTCTGACTAAAGTACTTAGGTGGGTTCCTGTAAGTTTTTAATATAGCCAGATAGATAGAATTCTGAAACAAAACCTACTGAGACAATATGTATACAGAGAGAATTTAAAATTTTTCATAGAAAAAAAAAATCAACCATGCAGCTTTGAAAATTTTAACAATTGAATGATTGGTGTAATCCTGGAATAAACAGGAAAAGATAGACTATTTGTCTTATCTGAGAAATGTTGTTTACGTTTATTTCTGGTAAAGCATACTGCCCAGCATTGAATTCACTAATAATGGAATAGCTCTTCCTGCTTTGTCCCTGTGTAAAGAAAAGTAAAAATAAATCTACCCAGTCTATCTACCTAATGTCTATTTATTTATGCATCATCTGTAGATCTCCTATCTACTTACAGATGCTAGAAAGATTTACCCATCTCTTTATAAATATATTAATATTTCATTGCATTTATTGTTATGTAAGTACACTCTAAAGTTCCGTTTCCTTATCAATGGAGATTTTAATTTCTCAATTTCACTAATATGAAAATACCCCTGCATTTATACAACAGGCCCTCCTGAAGATTTCTGTGTTCACTTTTCTTAAGTAAAGAACTTTCAATGTTATTTGAAAAACCTGAAACTGTCCAGTTAGATATCACATCAGCATACTTGCTGGTTCCTCTACGAGAGTTGTTTAATGGTACTCAGAGAATGACATTACGATTCCTAATTTGGTTGCACATTTTCCATTCCTCCAATTTCAGTTTTCATATATTAAATGTTTTCGGGGTACGTATGCATTGGGTAGTATTATGACTTTCTCCTGATTGCTCCCATTTATTTTTATGATTTGAATTATATAGCTTTATCTCTGGCAATAATCTTTCTTGAAATTTGTTTTGTTGATATAATGGGTCTCAATAATAATGCTTACCCCACTTATGTTTTACATTTTACAGCACCAGAACAATCTGAAGGGAAGAGTTGAACTTGGAAATGGGTACTGGCTTTCACTTTTTCTTTCCCCTAGGATTTTACTGGTCTCATAAACAAGAATCATGCTAATTAGCTTCCCCTTCTGACTAAAGTATTTTCTCCTGCTACTTTCAAATGTTGCTTATTCTACAATGGAAGTGTGAGCCAATAAAAAAAAAAAAACATCCTTTTATACTCATTCAGAAACTCATTTTTATCACTGTATGTAGAATGCTTCAATTTAACATAGTTATATATTTAAATATTTGATTTTTATTTCTTTTGTATTTGTGGATGGTGTGTGTATGTATAGGTATGATGTGTGTATTATGGCATGCATATTGAGGTCAGTGGAAAACATCAAGCTGTTTTCTTCCAACTTTCACTTGGTTTGAAACAGGGCATGTCTTGTTATTTGCTGCCGTAAACACCAACAAAAATATTCCATGGGCTTCAGAATTCTCCTAACTCCAGTTTCTTTTGCAATAGATGTGTTGCCATCACAAAATGAATGTGCTACCTGTGACAGGCCTCACTGGATCTGTGGATCTCATTGTCTGTCCTCATGCTTACATATCGGTCTTTAAAGCATCTCTCTCCAAGCCCTGATTGTTATTTCTTCACTCTTTCTTTGTATATTTTGTATGATTTCATGCATTGATTTTTTTTTTACAATGAAATACTTTGTGATGTGTGGATGCTGCACAGATTAAAATGCATAGAATTGATTTATTTGGAATGAAAATATATCTACTTATGAATATTGTTAAACATTTTCAATATTATAATTATCTCTTTACCAACTCAGCACTTACTCAGACAATTTTATTTCTAATCTAAAGAAATATAGTATATTTTCATTTGTGCTCCAATACATCAATGATCTAGATTTTAATGTGTGTAGATATTGTATTGATCTGATACTTTTCCTTGTAATATTTCTTAGTGTTCCAATTTATAATAAATATTTTAGAGCACTAATGTTGTTACTCACTTGGAGGTGCAGAACATAAGTTGCCATCCACTTGATACTGTCTTTAGACATAAAATTTCCCTGAATAAGGAACCCCACGTAGTGAATTTTTTTTCATTTTAACATTTTTAAAGTTTCATTGAATCTATTTTAGTGAAAATGTAGCTTATAAGGTGTTACAGTTAGCTTCACATTTTTCTGGCAGAAAACACCCCAATCAAAAGCAGCTTGTGGGAGAAACAGGTTGATTTGGGCTTACACGCTGGAGGGAAAGTTCCAGGAGGGTGGGAGGAAATGTGGCATAAGCGGAGGTTTGACATCATTTCCTGGCCAGCATAAGGTGGACAAAAGCTGCGGGACTGGCAAGGTGGAGTGGACTATATCACCTATAACAGGCTCCCAACAATCTTCCACCTCCAGGAAGCTCCAGTACCCAAATTGTCACCACCTGGGGACCTAGCACTCAGAACACGTAAGTTTGTTGGGGACACCTAGTCGAACTCCCATATAAGGTTAACAAACTTTCACTTGCTTTTTGACATAAGACAATGTTTCACACATATCTTTCTGCAATTCTTTCTTTATTTCTCTTTATTTAGAAGTCACCTACAAATCTTGTTTAAAACTAAAGGCAGGTATCTGGAGCTTTCCTGAGGTTACATAAATCCAAGAAGGGAATTCATTGATGAGACAAATGGTCACTTAGACATGAAAGAAAATTTAGTTTAATATTTCACTAATCCATATTAGATAAAATGTTAATGCCATGCTGTAAAAACATACTGTGATTTCACTTGGTATATTATTCAATAAAAGTTAATTTCAAAGACTGTGTTTCTTTCTGAATGTTAGTTTACTTTAAATGGATGAATACTATTTGGACATGTTTTCTAGGTAGAGTGTGATGTGAGGATGTGTATTCACACTGTGCAATGGTTAAATGGGCTAATTAACACATTCATCACTTTGCACAGCACACTTATTTTTGGGGAGATACATTTCAAGTCTATTCTATTAGATATTTTGAGCATAAATCATGCTAATCTAGACCTAGACTTTTATGTGTGAAGCTTACTCAAACTAGCTTCCTTTGACTAATGTTTCTTCTTTTCCTCTTCACTTGTCCTCTCTATCCAAGCTTCATTGATAATGATCAAGTCAAGACTTAGTATCTTTGAGTTGTACTTTTGGAGATTTCACACATAAGTGAGGAGAAGTTTTATTTCTCTTTCTGTTCTAAGACATTTATTTAACTTCTCCTAATGTAGTCCAGATATATTTATATGTTCACAAATAACAAAAGGTCAGGCTCCATTTAATATATTTTATACATTAAGCATCACACATATTGTAAGGAAATAATAAACATGAACTTTGTCCAGTTGCCAAAGCTAACTTCTACCTCTGATTAGGCCATACAAGCATTACAATTTTCCTTGGAAGGTCAGACATGTACTATGCATTTTTTAATATTGTTTAGTTCAAGCAAAAGCTGTAACTTTTTTTGATTCAACTCAAAAGAAAAAGAAAAGAAGAAAACTAAATTGGGAGGCTATGCAACATTTTAGGTCACAGTTATAATATTACTAAGGTCCTTTGCCATGTAGTCAAAGAATCTTGATATGAACAACATCTTTGATAATCATTAGGCTCGCTAATTTCTACTCCCATCTATGCCTTTTTTGGTTTACTTTTTCAGGAATTTGGAATGAATAGTTTAAAATTTCTAGGATAAAATTACTCCCTCATCAACTATGGTTTTAAAACCTATTTTATGTGTATAAGGTTTTTTCAAAGGCAATTATCCATAGGGTCTCAAATCTCACATAGAGAAAAGCTTGAAAAATCTGCAATTTAAAGTTGCCCCAAAGGCACTTTTCATAACATGAAAATCTCAGCTTAAATACTTTGCTTAATCACTGAACAGTTATAATGAATCTAACACTGGCATAGTGAGAGAATTCTAATTTTCTAGGCATTTATGGATAGCTGAAGACAAATCTCAGCCTCAGCTAATTCCACATCCTCTTCTTCCTACTCATTCCCCACCCACAGTACGTTACATCCGGTGTAAGGTCGAAACTGGTACGAGAGCCAGAGGGATTGCTGCAAGTACAACAGGGCGAGATTTGCTTATCAGAACAACTCAGAGCATGGCGCCCCCAATTAAATGGAAAGAAATAACAATAATGCCAAAACAGAAAGTGGTAGTTTGTTCTTACTGAGGAAGCTCTTGACCTCTACTTTGATAATTATTTTTGAGTTCATGCATTTAATATATTTGACATACAGTTCTTTGAAGGGTAGACCAATGTTGTTATTTTAAAATGAATGTTTGCTTGTTGTAAAGACAATTTTCATGACACCATTCTTATTAAATATGTTTCATTACCCATGGATATCAAATTTACTTATTTCTTATTAAAGAATGTACAATGAAAATTTTCAGGTGTAATCCTTATTCATTTAGAGGTATCAGGTTACATCATAAGTTTTTTTTAATATTTATTTATTTATTTATTTATTTATTTATTTATTTATTGAGGCAGAGAGAGAGGCAGAGAGAGAGAGAGAGAGAGAGAGAGAGAGAGAGAATGGGCAAGCCAGGGCCTCCAGCCACTGCAAACGAACTCTAGACGCGTGCGTCCTCTTGTGCATCTGGCTAACGTGGGTCCTGGGGAGTTGAGCCTGGAACCGAGGTCCTCAGGCTTCACAAGGCAAGTGCTTAACAGCTAAGCCATCTCTCCAGCCCTATCATAAGTTTTGGTATTTTCTTAGCCTTTACCCTGAGGTTTCTGATATGATAATAAAAGAGATACTTGTGTCTACTTAAAAAGATGAAACCCTAATTTGTATCCCAGATACATAGAGAAATAATTCCAAGTGATGTAATCACAAAAATTAGTCACAGAGAATTCAAAAACAGCCTGCCTTGATAGAATACAGGTGTTCATTTCATTACAACTTCTGGCAAATTTGAAATAAAAAGAAACACTTAGAAATATATTGGTTCCTATAAGCAGATATCAGTGTTAATATCTTTTGTAGATAAGCCTTCTAATGTAACTTTTAGGTTGTGTTACATATTCAACTAATTGAAATAAACTGATTTCTGTTATTTATATGAATAAAAGAAATCACTTTTACATAGTCTGATTTTATAGTATGATTTTTTTTCCATTCTAAAAGGTGCTCATTTGATATTTTAAGAACATTATCAAGAATTATTTTTTTCTTTCCTGCATGCACAGGCATGTAATGGATGTGGCATATGCATGAATAAAGAACTAGGCCCTGTGCTTATCTCAGTTTACATTTCTGCCAGCATTGGGAAAAATTATCAACTTTCCATATTGCTCATTTCAGATTGCTCGTCAACAGTTGGTAATGTCTAATGTTTTACCTATTGCAAGATCACTGGTTTTCATATAGTTCACACTACTATATACTGTGATGTCTATTTGTAAATGGGTAGACCAAGCATTAAGCCATTCTCCTAAATTGTTGTATCTTTTGACTTGAAATTTCAATATTTATGGGAATATACACATATTAGTAAGTGAGCATATTTATCCTTATGTTTATGTTCAGTGTGTGTTTCCACTTATATGTGGATTTTTCTAAAAATACATATTATTTACTTTATTGAGATAATATCATTCGGTTCCTTTATAATTTATGTCTGATTCATTTAAGTAAATTCACTATGCAAGATTATAATTTATTTTTTTTTATTCTGTAATTTTGGTTCAAAACATATTGAGGCTGGGCATGGAGGCCCACACCTTTAATCCTAGCACTTGGGAGGCAGGGGTAGGAGGATCACTGTGAGTTCAAGGCCACCCTGAGACGACATAGTAAATTCCAGGTCATCCTGGACGAGAGTGAGACCCTACCTTAAAAAAACAAAAAAAAGAAAAAATCATATTGAGGTATGTAGTATACATAGGATTAATTTCATTTTATAGTGAGACTAAGATAGTTATCCATTTTATTACATATTCCTTACTGTGTCTAAGAAGGAAACTATTTGACGAATCTGATTTCCCCTCTTTCTTGAAATGATAGGTTTTATGTGAGTAATGTCAGATTCTCGCTGTTTATATTCTTATGTATGGTCTACTGTCCAATTTTTATATATCAGAATCAAGACATCTATTTTATTTTTTTATTTTTTATTAGTTATGTGCACAGTGTATACAGTCATGTTGGTAGCATTGTTAACCTCCTCCCCTCTATTGGGAACCTCCTCCTTGGGGAATGTGGGTTGTGCATTGTGGGGTTAGCCATCAGTTATAGGTAAGAGGCAATGTCTCTGTGCATAATGTCCCAACATGTGGCTCTAACATTATTTCCGCCCCCTCTTCTGCAAATTTCACTGAGCCATGTTGGGTTCACTTTAGATCTGCTTCAGTGATGAGGATTTGGGAGGCTCTGTAAGACATCTATTTTAATTACTGCGTATTTAACTTTGATTTATGATAGACTAGACATGGATGCAAGTATTTTCCCTTTTCTTGTTATCTTTCTTTCATCTTTTCTCTATTAGAAGGGCTGATTTAACACTTCTCAAAGGTTCTCATGTTACATAATACACTGACATTAATCTAACTAATGAAGTACACTTGGCTGAATGAATGATATCATTGCCTGCAAGGGTTAAGTAGTATGTCTGTGAATGGCATGCATATTTGGCTGCCTTGACAATGATTCAGCAGTCTTAAAGCTGAATGACTGATACTTGCAACCATGGGCAACCTGCTTGAGGAACCACAATTGTGCATAACGGTAAATTAGTTATTGTTGACAGTACCCTTTCACGTGTTTTTGATGAAAGCACAGTGATATTTTGATTAGTAATCGATCTCTTTTCCAAATGATATTCCACCTCTTTTCTGTTTTGTTAGTCTTTGTGAAACATATATACTCTGTTTACCACTATTATTTTAGACTTATCACCACAAATTTCTTAATAACACAATTTTAGAAGTTCTGCTTGTTGAAAGTTGTATCTTTCTAGATGCAGAAACATTCCTCCAGAATTAGAAGATGACTTCAATCTTCCTTTCATCCTTCCCTTTCTGTCTGTCTGTTAGCAGTATATAGATAGAAGGATATAGATATAGATATGTTTGAAAGTCTTTTCTAGTACTGCAGACACTAGATCATGGTAAAGGGATGTCGTTCTGAAATGTTGCCTCCAGTCTGTGGAATGCAACATTGTCTGTAAAGATTTTATTGTTGCTAAAGGCAAGAAATACTTTATTTCCTACATCAAATGTAAGTAAGATGTTGTTCGTTTTAGGAGTCCAGGAATACATTATGGGACCCACATTACCTCAGGAGATAGAAGTTAACACTTGTAAGCTCTGAAGACTTTAAAACTGTTATTCTCTCAGGAATAACATGTGCAACTTCCTCCAAAACAATATTCATACTTTTTAATCCCTTCAACTGCACAGCTGTGCATGGACTGTTGGATCTAAAAGTGAATAGCCTGGGAAAAACAACAGCTGCAAGCCTCAATTCTTGGAAGAAGCTTGAAGTTGCTGTTCCAGAGGGATTAAAATCCAAGACTCGAGAAAATACTGGAGGAGGCCCTAAGTATATTATCTCTTACATACAAGGCACATATTTTAAAGTTAAGACTTTTATTATCCCTTCTAGTTTTTTTCTTATTTATTTGATTTTTATTTACCCCAGATTCAATAAGAAAAAATATAGATTCAGAGTGACAAGACTGCACTACTTTTATTGTATAACTTTTTACTTATGTTTAAAACCTTTGCATAATTTTTTTTCACTATTTGAAATACTTGTTCACATGTGAAATGGGAAGGAATACTGATTTTATGAAAATACTATGAAATTTCACATCCTTATATATAAAAATTTTCACAATCCTACTTACAAAAATAATTGTGTTTTGCCTTTATTTAGTGGTATTTTTCTTTGATATATGTATATCTTGTCTTAATGAGTGGCATTTTTTGTACTTTTTCTGAGAGAGAGAATGTGAGTTAAAGAAATAGAGAGAAAAAGAAAGAGAGAGAGAGAGAGAGAGAGAGAGAATTGGCATGCCAGGGCCTCCAGCCAAAACAGTTGAACTCCAGATGGGTGTACCATCTTGTGCACATGTGTAAACTTGTTTGCTTGCGTCACCTTGTGTGTCTACTTTATGTGGGACTAGGAGAGCTGTACCTGGGTCATTAGGCTTCGCAGGCATGTGCAGTATCCGCTAAGGCATCTCTCCAGCCCAAGTGTTATATCTATTTCACAAAATATCCCCTGATATTACATCAAACATCAATTTCTTCTACCAAGAAATATAAAGATTATCATTAGTAATTGCTTACTGTTTTCATCTTCAAAATAATTCAGCTTAAACCTACCTAAATGCACACATTTTTTTCAGTTTATTTGTAGCACATTTGTAGCACAGTTTATTTTGTGTACAAATTTAATAACTAAAGATAAAATGATTTATCTTTTGAAATGAAAATTTAATACAATACTATGTGTTTTCCTGGGAACCCTTTTCATGTGTCTGTTTGTGTGTGTGTGTGTGTGTGTGCTTATTAAGTTATTATTAAAATAAAAAAATTAAATTAAGTCATAAAAAATGTCAAATACAATTTATGTTTATCTTTTCTGGAAGGAGGAGTTAAAATGCATTGTAAAAAAGATTATTTTTCTATGGAAATTCATTACATGTATGTGCCATTTTAGACCACTGGGTCATGTGAGTTTTAAAATTCTTATTATTCTAGAATGGAAAGTCGTTTCATACTAGGTCGTGTTTACACTTTCAAAAAGAAGAACTGATCACAAGAAAAATGTCAGAAAAGTATCAAAACCTCCAGATAAACTCTGATTTTGAATTCTTACACCAAACCCCCTCTTCTCCTACCCTCCTCTGAGAAAGAAAAGAGTCAATACCATGATGTTAACTTAGTGTTACTTTTGTAAATACATTTTTCATCTCTAAATGTTAAAAACTACATAGAATTTGATTTAAATATGTTTCTTAAAATAAGTTTAAATCATGTGTATTCATTTATTAATTCATTCATTCCTCAATCGTCACTGTGTCCACTTGATTCAGGAACTCACATAGACCCTGTGCTTTAAGTATTTACATGAACCCAAGGAATACACAGCTGTGATTGGGAGATTGGCTGACTTAGAAATACTTTAAAAGTTTAGAGAAAATTTCTGATTCAAAAATTAAAAATACTTCTACTTTGAATAGAGTGTCAAATGTAGTACTATGGATATACCCATTTAACTGAAATGTACTGTATATAACAAAAATCACTACAAATTATTTTATTAGTTTCAAATATATCTAAAGAATAAACTATAGTAAATAGAATACTGCATTAATATATATCCATACATTTTTAGCCAAAGAATATTGTGACTTTGGTTTTATTTCCTCTGATAAGTCATGCCATCATGTTGGATATCCTAGCACAGAGTCACTATTGTTACTTTTCCTGATTTACAGATATTCATTTTCATTATAAAATGTTAAGCCTATGTTATGTATTCTGAACGCACACCTCAGTATGGAATGCAGTTACAAAAATATGGGACTCAGGGGGCTAGAGAGATGACTTAGTGTTTAAAGTGCTAAGCCTAAGGTTCCATGATTGATTTCCCAGAACCCATGTAGGCCCGATGCACATGGTGACATATGCGTCTGAAGTTCATTTGCAGTGGCTATAGGCACTGGCCCATTCTCTCTCCCTATCTGCCACTTTTCTTTCTCTGTTTCTCAATAAATAAAAATACAATATATGCAAACAAACATGTGACCCATTTGGCATCTCATTTTGCAATCACTTTAACACCAAGTTGTTTCTCTTCAAAATAAAAGTGAAAATAAAACCAAAAGACCAAAAAAAAAAAAAATTACGCATTCAAAAACAGGTGATAGCTAATTGAGATCATATGATGTATGTAGCCGACAGCTTCTGGTTTGCTGAGATGAACTTTCAAACCAGACACAATTATGGAGGAAGGAATATTTATTGAAGCTTACAGGTCTAGGGGAAGTTCCATAAAGGCAGAAGAAGCTGGTCCTGATTTCACAGGTCCAAGCAGAGAGAGAAAAGCCACAAGCCCAAAAGCTACACAGCACACTTCAGGAACTCTGGGTGGAACTAAGGACTTTGTATATCTTTAGATTTGAATTTGAAACCTACCACCATTCCTTAGGGCTGAACCCTAAGATCTGCCAGTGACACTGCCTCCAGCCAGGTGGCTGCAGATCTAAACTACAAATTAATAAAACACTGAATATATTGGGGGCATCTATTCAAACTACCACAATGTACTTTAGAAATACAGGTTTTAAATAAGTCGATTTTTTATTTTTTTTTATTTTTATTTTTTAATTAGTTTATTAGTCAGTTCTGTATTCAGCAAATACAGTCAGTTTGGTACCATTATTAGGCTCATCCGTGACCTACCCCCTCCCCTTGGCCCCTCCTTGTTGAGGTATAAGGGTCATGCATTGTGGAGTTAGCCCACAGTTATGGATAAGATAAATGTCTCTGCATATCATGACCCAACATGTGACTCTGACATTCTTTCCGCCCCCTCTTCCGCAAAATTTCCCTGAGCCATGTTGGGTTCATTTTAGGTCTGCTTCAGTGATGAGGTGTTGGGGGCCTCTGAGGCTCTGGCTCTCTGATTTGGTAGGAGTTGATTTTTCTCTGTGCTGATCTCCTTCCCCCTTGTGCTGGTGTCTGGTTCATCAGGAAAACAGCCCCCTTGCTTGTTTCTCCAATTTTTCTTAGTTTCAGCCGGGGCCCTTTTGAGGTATGATGGGGTGGCTCTCTCCTTAGGATCTACATCTATCTGAAAAAGAGAAGCAGATTCTCCAACGGAGAGTAAGTTAGCTCCAGGACAAATGAGATAACCCTTACTGGTTTTTTTTTTTTTTTTAATAGAGAATTTAATAGGTGTAGGCCCTCTTGTAGCCCACAATTGATGGTAGCTTGATATTGGAGAGTGGGCTTATGTTTGGATATGGTTCTGACTTGTTTCCCAGCTCCAGCTATGGGTCCCATACCAGTGAGGGGATCAGTTAGCCAAATTGAGAGCAGTTGGTTCCCCACCATGGCTGTGTGCCACCACTGCACTTGTGTGGGCATCACAACAAGTTATTTGATTTTTTAAAATAGTCTAATTGAAAAGTGAAAATTGTAAAGTTTTAATGTAATGCTCAAGAACACATGAACAATATTAACCAAAGCTATTAAAATGGGGTTAATTGATTCTTCCCCATGACTCTAGTCTCCCAGACTACGTAGTCCATGCTATCTAAGATTCATTCATTGGGCTGTATTAGCTAACCTTGTTTCCTCCACAGTGTCTTAATACTCATTTGCAGCAATGACCCCCTAACTGCTAATTACAAATGAACAATATTCTGAATTCTATTATTCTATTCTAATCTAGACCTTTCTAAAAAAATGAAGTTGCTCAAATTCTTTTTATTTTGCTTTTTATTTCTGTTAGGATAGCATACTCTTATGTTTATTATGATGATGACTTTAAAATGTTGTCATATTCCTGTTCCCACTTTTGTTTAGAATGTTAGTGTAATACCCCTCTGTCTCAGAATTCATATTCAGAGCAGATATGTAGAATGAAAACTCCACAGGGAATTCAAGCAAGAAAATACTTATCAAATCAAGTATTGCTAAAATTTCCTTGGGTAACTGTGCTTATTACATATACATTTTTATATTTACGCACAATGTACATCGCACTGTTTTTGTTTTGTTTTTTTCTCTTTTTTTTGGTTTTTTGAAGTAAGGTCTTACTCTAACTCAGGCTGACCTGGAATTCACAGTCTCAGGGTGGTCTTGAACTCACAGTGAGCCTTCTACCTTTGGCTCCCGAGTGCTGGGATTAAAGGCATGCGCCACCATACCCGGCAACATTGCACTGTTTTTATGTTGACCTTATTCTCTCTTCATTCAAATAATTCTTTGCTCTGAAATGTATCTTGCCACATTAAGATGTCTCTTAAATCATAATAAAGAATTGTACCAATAAACATGTAATAGCCATACTCTTATACCTCATAGTGTCTATGTATGCCTTTAGTGACTTTTGTAAAAATATGTAAATATAATGTAATTGTTTTATTTTTTTGTTTTTGTTTTTGTTTTTTGAACATCAGGTTGACAGTTTGGAGGCAGGAAATGTAGAAATGTGCTCCAAAAGCATTTCCAAATGTAATGGGGAACGACGAATTTAGAAATGTTTCCAATATGTTTGAGATAGCTGGACGCCTGTGAATAACACTTTAAAATCATACCTGAGGAGTCTGACTGCCATATTTGATGGCTTGGAATACAGAATTCAGAATTGCCATCCAGTCCACACAGCACACGAAGATTCTGTCAGTAAACATGTGAATCCGGATGCCATACTGCCTCTGCTTCTGCTTGAAGACTGGCTGAAACACAGCCATGCTCTGAGTTGTCTCTGTACTGAGCTGTAAGTACTTTGAGTGTTTACATCTTCTTCAAGTTTTCTCAGAACTCATGCACTGGATTCTGGAATAGCAGTTACACTTCAACTATTTCTCTTAGAAACTGACTTCTACTTAGCAATTAACATTTTCTTAACATAATAAATAAAGGAATACATTTAGTAAATCAAAACATAATATAAAAATAATATGCAAGGAAAGTCTTCCATTGTTTCAGAGATTATATGGTAGAAGTAAATGAGCTATTATCAATGAATTAACTAACTTTAGTTAAAAATTTATTAAAATATTATTTATATTCTTTTATTCTCTAACACTATAAGCATTGCCATATTATTTTTAGTAATAAACTTTAATTGTGTAACTAAGGACTGTAGTTTTCATTAATATTTATAAAATATTATATTTATTTATTTTTTGAGAGAAAGAGAGAGAGAGAGAGAGAGCTCAAATGGGCCCACCAGACCTTCCAGGCACTGCAAACTTAATCCAGGCTTCTAGGTAAGGTGGATACTGGGGAATAGAATCTTGGTCCCTAATCTTCACAGGTAAGCACCTTAACCACTAAGCAATCTCACTAAGCCACTAATATTTATGAAATATGATAAAATAGGTTTCTTAAGAAAAATGAAAAATAAATAAAATATGAGTTTATTTTGTATAGCTGTCACCTACACACTTTATATTTGACCATTTCCAAAGTATTGCTTCATAAATTTGTTTTTCTTTATTTAAATCACAACAGAAAAATTGTATTCAAATGAGTTATTTTTCAATTATAATATATGTTTAGCATCCTCTAAGAGAATAATGCTATTGTATTTTCTGCTTCACATAACAAAATGATTTAATAACTGAACCCATGGTTATTTTTCATTTATTTCAAACTTGACTAATAGAAACATTATTATAAACTATATACTATACTTGATTTCTGGAACTTTATTAGAAACCAAGTGGTACATATTGACCTGTGATCTAGTGACAGTTGTACTGTAGAGTTGATGATAGAATTAAATATATATATATCTATATCTATCTATCTATCTATCTATCTATATATATATATATATATATATGTGTGTGTGTGTGTGTGTGTGTGTGTGTGTGTGTGTGACAACAATACTAGTTGCCCCATTTTGATGTCTCACTCTTTAGCCTGGTGAGCAGAGATTGAGTGCCAGCAATGTTCAGAGAGTAATAGTACAGTACCCTTAGTGGTACTCCTCAGTATCAGGACTATAAAAAACAAAATGTAGCACAAGAGTTCATATAACACTAATTATTCTTATTTTGGCTCAGGAAGAATATGAGTATCCTATCCTCATATGATGTTGAGAGACAGAGAGAGGCTAAACCTGAAGTGACTATAATAGGTAAGGTGGCAAATCTAATGTTAAGCCACTTTAACATGACTGCATAACCTTGGGGAAAAAATCATGTGCATGCACAGACAGAAGAAGTGGGGGGGAAATAGTAAATTTAAGTTCTAATAATCTAGGCAATTATCCAAATAATAACAGTGTGTCTGTGGTGAGCTTAATCCCTTACTTTCTTTGTTGGAAATAGTCTGACATGATGTAAACTTGTAGCAATTGAGAAAGAGAAGATTCAGGACAATGCTCAAAATCACAACACACAACACACACACACACACACACACACACATTCCCACATGTACACATTCACATACACAATTACATACACACACAACTCAGGATAGTGGCAGTCATTTTGAATTTGTTATATTTTCAACTGTAAAAGTTTGAATGTGAATAGGAAAGGTCATTCATTAACTATAGTAAAGAATAACAGGTATATTACTATTGCTATGAATTATAGTATCTCTAAGAAAGGGTCTTGTAAAGCACAGGAAGTAGGAGGCATACAGACAAAACATGCTACTTGGGGAAATCAGGGGCATAAGTAAGCTCTGCCTGTGACAAAAGATGAAGATTTCTTCTTCGCATGTCATCAGGTTTGAATTTCTATTGTTACAAGTGGATGCTAACCATGTGTTGAAACCATAGAGAGTTATTGTAGGATCTTGAGCTTCTTTTTGTAACTCTAGTCATGTTATCTAAAGGAACACTTAGAAAGACAATAAAATCACAGAGATGATATGAAGATCATAAAAGAAACTAAATTCAGATTAAAATAATAATTGGAAATCCTCTTGAACATAGCAATTATCAAACATAAATATGCAAAGGAAAATTTATACAGGCTGAATTAAAGATGAAGAAGTTGGAAATGTCTTCAAACAACTATACCCTGTGTAGGAAACTAACCAAGATGATAGTAGAACTTTTTTTAAAATCAATTTTCATTGCATAGCTAACAATCCAAACTGTTTAACAAAAGAAATACATATGAGAACTTGGATTTCTTATAGTGATTTTTATCAATGTTGAGCATCAAATGCTGATAAAGATGAAGAAATAAAAGTGCATTTCCCATTAGAAAATATGGCACGTCATGAATTATTCATTAAACAAATCTAATAATATGTCTAATTCAACTAATAATATATCTAACTCAAACAGGGATTATAAATGATGGAAAGACATACATGCATTGGATATCAACCCTAAGTATGTCTTTGACTAAATTCCATCCAAACAAAAAAATCTGCATTTTTTTGGAGATATGAATAGTTTTCCATCATTATGAGCTTTTCTTTCTGGCAATGTAAAGCATTGATGTTAAAACATTTAAGTAACATTATGCCTATATACATGAGTATTTATTGCCAAAAGCTAAATGTTACAAATTAAAGTTCAATTTAGAAAGAAATTAGAAGCTACTTTTTCAGATTGTACACATTTTTCCAAATTAAAGTAAAATGAAAATTGAAAGTTTATTACTCTTTGATATTTCATCATTGTCTCATTTATACCAATATCCTAAAATAAAATTCACCTTCATGCTACTAAACTTGTACCTTGTGTAATGTAGATATGGTTTTCCAAAGCATGATCATGCTTGTCCTTCCTGTGATCAGGATAGTCATTACAATTAAAAAGAAACAGAAACAAGGATTAAAACATATTACAATTCTGTTGTTTAAACCTCCTCTAAAATCAGTAGTTAGATAAATTTCAATAACTTGCATGCATGTGTTCTTCATATATTTAATGAAAGCTTTAAACTAAAAAGAACATGTGTTGTAGGTTCATGGTTCAATTATATGTGATTAAATTAATAAAATCAACAGTTGCTGTTGCATTGCAAAGTTGATACCTTGGGAATAATTAATTAACAAGCTATACTCCAAAAGGCTCACAGGAGAGCTAGGGGAGTTCACATTTCTGAAAACTTCAGCAGTGCTTGATTTCAAAGAGATATTAAAATGCTGAAACCTCTGATTTCGTTTTGACCGTCACTGGAAAGACTCCAAAAAAATGGCAAAAAAGGAGAAAAAAAAAAAAAAACAGAGAAAGCAGAAAATCACAATTTGCATAATCTGAGGAACAGTGGATCACTTTGCTGAATAGAGCACTTATTTCTTTTCATAAAAACATGCTTCTCTAATGCACATCTAATAATGTAGCTTCTATCAATACATACATAACCAAAGCCTTTCAAAGTTAGCTCCTTACATGTCTCCACTGTTGTGAGAGGAAAATGGCCTTACAAAAACACAATACAAAGCAATGTGCACATTTCAAAAGCAAAAGAAAGAAGGGCTTGTATAGTTGATTACATCTGCCATCACAGTAATAGCATTTATTTATTTATTTATTTTTCAATGACCCACTTGATTTCTATTGCTTCCCATGAGGCCTTCCTTTTCAATATCAACAGACTACTTTAGCATGACAATGATCTGCAATTTTGAAGGAAATATTGTTTGAGAGATTTATTTAAAAATAACATAAAGCTATGCAGAAGTAAATTTTCTTATAATAATTAGGAGGTAAAATTTTGTAGGCAGATATGACAATGGATGTATCACATGTGAAAACTCGGTTGAGGTACCTTTGACAAAATCCATATTGAATATGATGAGATAAAATTGAATCACTCAGTGTTTTTCAGAGAGGTTCATAGTGCAAAGCAATGTTTTGGGGATGGTTTAAAATCGCTAGCTTGTATAGGCCTGGTATACTCTTCTCAAAATGTTCAATTTTAGTCTGTAGTTCAATGTAGTAAATTTTACAAGCCATGAAAGGTGGAAGAATTAGGTGAGATTACTTAGAACTAAAATTATGTGTATAATGACTACTAGGGCCATGTATATTATAGTTTTTCTTCTAAAAATAATATATACAAATAAATTTGAAAAAAATATTGTCAGTTGATATACTCACATCACTAGGATGAAAATTCTAAATGAATCTATTAACTGAAATACGTGTGAATATGTGTGCTCAGAAAATCAAGTTCCTTAGAAAGCTATTTTAAAATAATAGTACTTATTATTCTATATGGATTTGATGCACATTTGTCATAGAAATTACTAGTACAGTGCTATGGACAGGACTCAGAGGACAAAGCGTTCCCACACAAGTGTGAGTATGAGACTTCAGTTCCCCAGAACCCACACGAAGAGCTGGAATGTTTAATGGGTTTCTGTAATCTCCAGGAAGTTTGTGGATCAGCTAGCTGTGGATTTGAAGCAGTGAATAAGAGTCACTGCGTGAAACAAGTTATAAGGTGACGGCTGATATCTGAACTTGTCCTCTGACCCACATGTAAGTTTTATGGCACATGTTCACACACACACATTATCACACCACATAATATGTAGTCATAAATTAGATGTAACTGAAAATAAAGTCTCATGATGAATTCCTGTGTTAAGTTTTACCTTTGTTAGTATGTTTATTTTTTTTTCCTTATTTCCACCTTATTCCAAATTTATTATCTTATGCTACAAGGTTTGAAATGATTTTAACTCTTTTTATTTTTCCCCAATACGGGCCAATTTTCCCTTGGGTATATACATCTCTGTTATCATGTGTGTTCTTAGTAAGAAAACTAATATTCCTATTCTCTACTTGAAAACATATACATGTATTTACAATTTACCCTACAAAATCTAATCATATATTATTATACCATTGCAAATCAATATCTTACATGCTAATCTTTGTGACTACACTTTGGGGGGATATATTTCATTAACTTTCAGGGATGCTTTTTTGGATTTTTTTTTTCAAAATTATCTCTCATTCGGTTACATCTTCTGACATTCATTTTAAATCTGCATCCAGACTGCCTAGTGACAACCAGTAAATGAACAGCCCTTGTAAGCCAGTATAAGATGGCTAAATCAGTCCAAGGTAAAGTGGCCGAGTGCACTGTACTCCAGATTCTCTGTTTTGCTCCGTAACTATTCTTCCCTTGTTCTATTCAGCTACTGATGTTCCTAACTATGATTTTGTCCAACTTCTGTAACCAACCTTATAACTTCTTCTTTTTATTGCCTAATGCAGAGAAATCTAACACTTTTCCTTGTGGTCTTACTTTCTGGTTTGTTTGTGTGTGCATGTGTGCATGTGCACCTGTGCATGCTTATGCATGTGAGTATGTGCATGCTTATGAGTGTGAGTATGTGCATGCACATGCAATGTCATTCATTTGGAGGTCAGAGGAAAACTTGGCCTGTCAGTCTTTGCTGTCTCCCTTGATAGAGACAGGGTTTCTGATTGCTGTTTGGTACTGCTTTTCCACACTGGCTAGCCTGTGAACCTCCTCCTCCTCCTTTCTCACAATAGGCTCACACAGATAACAGAGGTCCATCACAACATCTTGCCTCTATATGTGTCCTAGTGAAGGAAGTTCAAGTCCCTGTGCTTACAAGGCTAGTGCTTGCTTTGTCCACTGTGAGCAATCACCCCAGACATTACAGTTACAGTAACGTTGAACAACTGTTCTTACTAATACCTTGTGCTAGGTGGGGAAATGTATTGCACAACTGGGGAACGATTATGTTTAGAAATGTAGTTATTTTCCTAACATGATGCAGTTAATATTTAATGATTTCAACATAAAATACATGCATTTTCAAAATGAAATTAACAAATTTGCATACAGATTGCAAATAGAAGAATTAAAATATCAAAGTCAGCCGGGCGTGGTGGTGCACGCCTTTAATCCCAGCACTCAAGGGGGCAGAGGTAGGAGGATTGCCGTGAGTTCGAGGCCACCCTGAGATTCTATAGTGAATTCCAGGTCAGCCTGGGCTAGAGGGAGACCCTACCTCCAAAAAACCAAAAACAAAAAACATCAAAGTTATGTATTTGAGTAATATTACTTGTTCCTTATTAACAGCAAATAACACTAATTGCACTACTATGAAATTTAAGAGTAGCTGGGCATAGTGTTGAGTGTGTATAGACCCTGCACTCAGAAGGCTGAGACAGGAGGTTCCTTTCAGTTTGGAATTTAAAGATAAGGGGCTGGAGAGATGGCTTAGCTTTTAAGCGCTTGCCTATGAAGCCTAAGGACCCCGGTTCGAGGCTCAATTCCCCAGGACCCACGCTAGCCAGATGCACGAGGGGGCGCACGCATCTGGAGTTCGTTTACAGAGGCTGGAAGCTCTGGCGCGCCCATTCTCTCTCTCTCTCTCTCTCTGCCTCCTTCTCTCTGTTGCTCTCAAATAAATAAATAAACAATAAACAAACAAACAAATATAAAAAAGATAAGGTTGGGCCACATTAGTAGATCATAATTTAAGTAGAGAAAATTCAGGAATAAAAGAAAAAATTAAGAAATAAGGGCTGAAAAGATGGCTCAGCAGATAAAGGTACTTGCTTGCAAAACCTCACTGATGATGCTTGATTTCCAAGTACCCATTATAAAGCTAGATGCACAAAGTGGTGTGTGCATCTTCAATTCATTTGCAGTGGCTAGAGGCCCTGGGGCATTCATTCATTCTCTCTGCCTCTCTGCCCATCTGTCACTTCCTTCTTTCCAATAATATAAAGAAGAATTAAGCATGGCTTCATAAAAAAGAAATAAGTAGTATAAAATCAAATTATTACTTCATATTGGAGCATTTAATGAGGTTTTATAGGCAAAAAAGCAACAACAAATGTACTTACTATAAAGCATGGAAGTAATTTGTAAAAGTAAATATATATATATATTTACAAATTATATATATATATATAATACACACACACACATATATATATAATACATATATATATATATATATATATATATATATATATATATTCCTCTCTTAAGGTTTTGACTGTCATCAAATGAAAGAGAGAGAGGAATAATTAGCATAAACATCACAAAGAAATTAGAAACCTTTAATTTCTTTTGAAGATAACAGCTTCATTGTTTTAGGAAAACACAATTTTAGCCTTTGGAGAAATACTGGCATTATTCATTGAAGTGTGATCATAATGCAATATTAAATAATGTAGAGGCAGACTTTACATTTTCTTAGAGCTGACTTACAGGCAGTCATGTAGATAAATGTCATTCTGACAGAAGAAATTTTTCCCATTTCTAAGATCATTTGAAGCTTCTCAGAGATTTTACTTCTCTTGAAAGTAGCATGTCTGATGATGTTTTTCTATAATTAGGAAATACTGAATAAAGCCTTCCTAGTGTAGAAACAGATTGTAACAACTATTTCACAGTAAATCAGAATAGCGCTATCAAGTTACATGATAAGCTTCTCTGCATTGCTCAGTAAATCATGAAGTGGGAAAACAGGGACACTCAGTAAGCTCCTAGGAACTGCATAATAAATCAAAGAATATCACAATAAGTTTCACAATAAGTTTGGCTGTATTAGTTGCTAAATCATAGGCATTTAAAGAAAGCCTTATGAATTATTGCTCCTTCACTATGATCACTGTGATGATGGGGCATCTATCAGTCAAGGGAAAAGCTCAAACAACCAAAGTCAACTCCTCATTAGCTACAACTTCATCTTTTTTTTTTTTTTTGTACATACTATTCTTTTTTTTTTCTTTATTAGTTAGTTTTGTATTCAGCAAATACAGTCAGTTTGGTACCATTATTAGGCTCATCCGTGACCTACCCCCTCCCCTTGGCCCCTCCTTGTTGAGGTATATGGGTCATGCATTGTGGAGTTAGCTCACAGTTATGGGTAAGATAAATGTCTCTGCATATCATGACCCAACATGTGGCTCTGACATTCTTTCCGCCCCCTCTTCCGCAAAATTTCCCTGAGCCATGTTGGGTTCATTTTTGGTCTGCTTCAGTGATGAGGTGTTGGGGGCCTCTGAGGCTCTGGCTCTCTGATTTGGTAGGAGTTGATTTTTCTCTGTGTTGATCTCCTTCCCCCTTGTGCTGGTATCCGGTTCATCAGGAAAACAGCCCCCTTGCTTGTTTGGCCAATTTTTCTTAGTTTCAGCGGGGCACTTTTGAGGTATGATGGGGTGGCTCTCTCTCCTACAACTTCATGTTGTGAAAAAAAACTAAAGTTTGGAATGGAGAAATGGCTCAGCAGATAAGGCACTTGCCTGTGATGCCTAAGAACTCCTGTTCAAATCTCCAAGGTCCCACTTAAGCCAGAGGCACAGTGACACTAGCACACAATGTCGCCCACGCACACGTGTCAGTTCATGTGTAGCAGCTAAACGCCCTGGAGGGCCAATTCTCTCTCTCACTCTCTTTTGCCTCTTTCTCCTTCCCTTGATTTTCAAAATCAATAAACTAATTAATTAATTAAAAAACAGGTTATTTATATGGGGTAAATTAAGTATTAAGTTTAACAAATCTAAGTAAACTAGCCACTTTAATTCATGACTATGATTTATCTTTCAGTAACTGAAATTAGGTTACTGCAAACTAATACTTAAGAACATGAAACAAGTGGATAAAAAATTTTTAGTCATAATTATTATATATAGGTTGAATGAGTAATTAATCACAAAGTAAATATGTACTTTGTGTATATGTGTGTATATTTAGAGAGAAAGACAGATGAGAATGTGTTAATCCACAATATTTTATTTATTTATTTGCAAGCAACAAGAGACAGAGAGAATGGGTACACAATAGCATCTAGCCATTGCAAATGAACTCCAGAAATATGCACAACTTAGTACCCCCAGTTTACATGGGAACTGGGGAATGGAATCCAGGTCATTGGACCATGGAGCCACATTTTTTTTTACAAGTATCCTTGTACTCTAGCTTTCATTGATGTGAATGATAACTCTTCTGTCACTTAAAAATATAATGAATGGAATCACATGAAGTAGAAGATGAAGAACTTTGGGATTGGAATCGTAATGCCTTCACTGATGACATATAATTTAAAATACTTATTTATACTAACTGTAAACCAATTTCTTAGTTTATCAAATCATCTATAGAAAATTATGATTTTGGAGATATTGTTAATGGTAGCTTTAGAAAAAAAATTATCCACATGTGAGATATTATGTATTAAGCAATACTAGTGATTATTTCATTTTTGCAACTTGCAAAATAAATAAAAAGACAAAATAAGTATTTTCCAATTTTAAATGCAAGTAAGTTAGAATATAAATGATATTTGTGCAGAACAAGAAGGCTGTATTTCAATTTGATATTTAGAATTGGGAAAATGAATTACACCAAATAACAAATAAATCATACATCAATAATAATTATGACCTGGTATCAGTGTGCATGATGGGAGGATTAGAAAATCCTCAATTCAAATGAGAGCATTACTGGGGGAAATTATGGACACTAAGCTCTGCTTTCATGAGGAAAATTTTGAAGTATTGCTCATATATTAAACTACTATAAACATAAAAACATACAAACATTTTAAACACTTGATACTATATGAAGGATTTTCCTAGTGACTGTTACACATAAAACTGGGAAACTGACATATTTAGGAAATGATCTAAGGAAAAAATACCCACTGATACTGTGTACAACTATGTGTAAAACTAGCCATACCCTTTGAAAAACTCTGATCTTAAAACATTGAACAATGGATCTAAATATGAAAATAATAGAAAGTTAGGCATTATTATTTCTTTGTCTCTTACTTAAATATTGTTTTAGGAAAGCTTCATTTAGCTGAACCATGTTAATTACATAAAATATTAAAATATGATCCCCCCCAAAATTGTGAAGACAAATAATTAATGGACTTTCAAAATGGTTTACGAGTAAAATGTCCCCACATTCTTGTGAGGTTCTCTTTATTTATGCTTAAAATTTTAAAATATATTTATTTATGAGAGAGAGGGAGAGAGAGAGAGAAAGAGAGAGAGAGAGAGGGAGAGAGAGAGAATGTACAAACTAAGGCCTCTAGCCACTGCAAAGGAACTCCAAACACATGTGCCACCTTGGGCATCTGGCCTATGTGGGTACTGGTGAATTGAATCTGGGTCCTTAGACTTCTCAGGCAAATTCCTTATTGAGCAAGCCATCTCCCCAGCCCTCATGTGTTCTCAATTAAACTTAATATTTGATGACCACCTAGTGCAAATTTGGGGAGTTCTGCTGGAAGATAGGTTGTTGGGGTCAAACTTTAGGATTTCATAAGCCAGCCCTCCTTGCACAGTGCAGGATTTCTGGCTATTTCCTCTCTGTTGATGTGAAAAGATGTGATGACTGGCTCTCTATTCTTGCCTTGATTTCCCTTATGTGATAAAACTTCTCATGGCTGTAATCTGAAATAAAATATTTCCTTCCTTCCATAAGCTGCTTTTGGTTAGGAATTTTGGCCCAGCAATGAGATGGTAACTACTATGGAATATTTAAATTTACTTTTTTAATTGTTTATATAGCTGTTATCATTTGATAAAACCATAAGACAGAAGTTTTTCATATATGTATACTCATTTATATACTTTCTTAAAAATATAAAAACACAGACAATGTTCAGGACACTTGGAAAGTAAGTTTGATAGATTTTAAAACATAAAAGAATTAATATGTTTTGAATAATAATCTTTATTATATTATTAAACAGAAGTTCAGTGATTTTTTAAAATTTTTGTTTGTTTTTATTTTTTTTATTTTATCTTTTATTAATTAGTTTTGTACTCAGTGAATACAGTGAAGTTGGTACCATTGTTAGGTTCATCACATCCTACCCCCTCACCCTGGTCCCTCCTTGTTGAAGTATACGGGTTATGCATTGTGGAGTTAGCCCACAGTTATGGGTACGAGAAGTGTCTCTGTATATCATGACCCAACATGTGGCTCTGACATTCTTTTTGACCCCTCTTCTGCAAAATTTCCCTGAGCCATGTTAGGTTCATATTTGGTCTGCTTCAGTGATGAGGTTTTGGGGGCCTCTGGGTCTCTGGATATCTGACTTGATAGGAGTTGAATGTTTTCTGTGTAGATCTCCTTCACCCTTGTGCTGGTACCCAGTTAACCAAGAAAACAGCACCCTTGATTGTTTTGTTAATTATTCTTAGTTTCATCTGGGACCCTTTTGAGGTATGATGGGGTGGCTCTCTCCTTAGGATCTGCATCTGTCTGAAAAAGGGAAGCAGATTCTCCAACAAAGAGTAACATTAGCACCAGACAAATTGGATAACCCTTATTTTTTTTTATAGAGAATTTAATAGGCATAGGCCCTCTTGTAGCCTACTATTGGTGGTTGCTTGATAATGGAGAGTGGGTTCATGTATGGATATGGTTCTGACTTGTTTCTCAGCTCCAGCTATGGGTCCTGTTCCACTAAGGGGATCAGTTAGCCAAATCAGAAGCAGTTGGTTTCCCACCATGGCTGTGTGCCACTATTGTACTGTGTGAGCATCACAACAGGTTATTTGCTGCTGAGTAGGTTAGACCATGAGTTGCTTGCAAAGATATTGGTCATTTTCTCCCAGTCACCCATGTAGCACCTTCTGGCACTAGACGTGATGACTGCCTGGGGACTGACTCTATTTAAGAGTGAAAGATAGAGAGAGAAAGAGGCAGATAGAGAGAGAGAATGGACACTCCAGGGCATCCAGCCACTGTAAATGAACTACAGACTTGTGTTTCCCCTTGTGCATATAGCTAACGTGGGTCCTGGGTAAATGAGCCTTGAACTGGGGTCCTTAGGCTTCACGGGCAAGCACTTAACCACTAAGCCATCTCTCCAGCCCCAAAGTTCACTAACTTTTGTGTATGTCTTTTTAATTTCATTTATCTAATTTCTTTTTTATTAGATATGGACATATTTTGTAGGTAAAAAAATACATGTTGGCCCCATCCTTTCCCTCCTCCCTGCCCCTTTTCTGAAGAGTCCTTCCTCTTTGGGGATGCAGGTCAACCCCATAGGTATTGTGGGTCATGCACTATGAGGCAGAGATAATGTCTCTGTGCAAAATGTCCCAACTTGTAGCTAAAACAATCTTTCTGCTCCCGCTTTTGCAAAATTCCCTGAGCCATGCTGGGAGTATTGAGAGTCCACTTCAGTGATGGGCACTTAGGAGGCTCTGGATCTCTGGTTTTGTAGGCATTGAGTGTCCTCAGTATTTATCTACATCATCCTTGTGCTGATATCAGATTCAGTAAGAAAGCAGCACTCTTGTTCATTTCTCCAGTTCTTCTCTGGTTTCAGCTGGGTTTGAGGTAGAATGCACTGGGACATTTATCTTCTCAGGTCCATCTCCCTCTGAAAAAGAGAAGCAGATTCTCAAATGGAGAATGAAGTCAACACTAGTTAAATGGGATAACCATTACTAATTTAGACAGAATTAAAGTGGTAAGACCTTCTTACAGTGTAAGGTTAGTAGGAGCTTGACAATGGAAAGCAGAATTATTATCTGGATATGATTCTGACGTGTTTCCCAGTTCCAATCCAAGAGCAGTTGGTTACCCACCATGGATGTGTACCACTATTGCACTCATGTCAGCATCATGTCAGGTTGTTTGTTTCTGAGTCACTTAGATTTTGCATTACTTGTACTGATGTTGGCCACTTTCCCCCAGTAGCTTAGGTAGCTACTTCCAGCACTAGATGGACTAATTGTCTGGGGACTGGCTCTCCTCCAAATTCCAACCATTTCTCTCCATGGTCCATGCTGACAGTGTATGGTGCCTTGGGCAGTAGAGCGTTATCATGAACTTCTGGTGGGTAATCAAGTTCTCTTGCAGAAGTCTGTCATGCTTCTTTTGGGAGATCTAGTAAATCTCTCTGATCAATATCTCATTGTGCATGTAGATCACTGTGGTGGTTTGAATAGATGGCCCCCAATATATTTCAGTTGTTTATTTGTTTGTAGTTTGCATCTGCAGACACCTAGCTGGAGGCAATGTCACTGGGTGGATCTTAAGGTGTGGTGGTGCGTTTCAGATTTCAATCTAAAGATATGCAAAGTGTGCCTAGCTGGATTTCCTGAAGTGTGCTGTGCTGTGTGGCTTTTGGCTGGTGCTTCTCTCTCTCTGCTTGGTCCTGTGAAAGCAGGCCAGCTTCTTCTGCCATTTATGGAACTTCCCCTGGATCTATAGGCTTCAATAAATATCCCTTCCCCATAGCTGTGCCTGGTCTGGAAGTTCATCTCAGTGAACCTGAAGCTGTCTGCTACAGAACTTGGTACCAAGGAGTGGACTGAGATGAACCTGACCATGTGTATGTTGATCTTTTGGAAACTTTGTTTTGCAGAAATGGGCATGGACTTGGTGCTTGCAAATGAAGATGCCTTCTGGAGTGCTAAGCCAAGTTTTATGGGCTATTATGATGAGAGTTTGAGAATTCTAAGTGTAGACAATATTGATCTTCGAGGCTTGGCTTATGAGCTTTCTAAGGGGAAGGAAAGACTGCAGAGGACTTTGTTGGAACTAGGCTGTTGGCATAAGGGCTGGCTACGTCCTGCTGCCCAGAGAGCTTGACTAAGGTTAAATTTGTAATGGACTGATGTGCTTGGCTAGAGATATTGGACTGAGAGATTTAAGATTTTTAAGCTGGAAAACTTTAAGCAAGTTAAATTTACTGGCACAGAGGCTGGTTTTAGGTTACTAAAGCTGCTATTGTCTTTCCGCCCTGGCCCCCAATAGATTTATAAACATCACACATTGTAAATTGTACTCAGTTCAATTTCAAAGGTTCCCACAGTCTTGACCTATTTAAGATATTAAGACCTGTAAAATCAAACAAGTTGAACACTTCTAACATATAAAGGCACAGAGTAAACATTTTCAACTGGTATAAGGCATAGCAGGGAAAGACAAAACAATGCAAACTCAACCACCATCAAACAAACATCAAACTTCTGCAGCTCAAGTTCAATACAACCAGGGACTGACAGTCTCCAGATTTTCCAATTCTGCCCCTCCAGCTGGGCATAGTAGCCTGGGAACACTTCCATCTTAGGCCAACAGTGCACTCTATGTAGCCCTTGCATTGTCCTGGTATATACAAAACATATTCAGGCCTTCATGCAAACCACGGTCAATCTTCCAAAAGCTCTTTCAGCATATCAGGGGATCAGACCCTGCCTCATGCTGCATCTCAGCAGCATCTCCTGGAACCGTGTGCAATTCATGACTACTCCATGCATTTTTAATTCTTCTGAAACCAATACCAGTTGTGCAGGACACAACCATATTCTTAATTCAGGGACGATACAAATCATAGCCTTGAAAAGCAGGTTCATTCTCCAGTCAATTCTTTCTAAAAGTGTTTGCATTTCTATGATAGTCTTTCCTCAGGCATAGTTTCTTTGTTTTAATGTAAACCAATTGGACCATCTTCCTTAAGAATCTACCCAAGATACCTTACATATCCAGCAAGCATCTCGTGGACTAGACACTAGGATGGAAGGTGAGGGAGGGGAGGGCATGAAAGGGGTGGCTTCAATAAATATCCCTTGCTCCATACCTGTGCCTAGTCTGGAAGCTCATCTCAGTGAACCTGAAGCTGTCTGTTACAACCACATCATGGCACAGTGAAATACAGGCCAAGGCCAAGGGAAAAAGAAAAAGACAGAGAAGGAAGAGAAACAGGAGAAATTTGAGGATAGCTTTTGTCTCAACCTCTCCAGGGTTCTTTGATTCATGTGCTCCCCCTGAGGTCCTCTTGAGGTTTCCACCTCTTAGTTAGACTTCCAGGATGTAGGATTCTATGGTACCAATTCAATTCTAGTTCAATTTTGTGACCCCCCCCCACACACACACTTCCCCCAAGCCCTACTCTCTGTATTGTTGAAGGCTCAGTATGCTATTCAGGTATGTCAGCAACTCGAGGTGATCCAAGGTAGGGATTGCAGATAAGTGAAACCATGCAATAGTTGTGTTTCTCTGATTGTGTGAGTTCAGTTAGAAAGATCTGTTCCAAGTTCTACCATTTTTTCTACAAATTTTAATGTGCCCTTTTTTTTTTTTTTTATTACTGCTGAGTAGAATTCCATCATGTAGATATACCACACCTTGGTTATCCATTCATCCAATGTTAGGCACCTGGGTTGATTCCAGATTGTAGCTATTATGAAGTGAGCAGCTATAAACATGTTTGAGCAAATATCACTAAACTGATATGTGAAGCTTTTAGGGTAAATGCAAAAGTAAGGTGATAATAGTGTCAATTGGTAACTCTATATTCACATTTTTCAGGAGTATCCATGTTGATTTCCACAGTGTTTGTACCAGCTTTCATTCCCACCAACAATGAATGAGTGTTCCTATTTCTCCACATCCTCACCAATTTTCTTTTTCATTTAATTTTTTAATGCTTGCTATCCTTACCAGGGTAAGGTGCAATCTCATAGTTGTCTTAATTTGCATTTCCTTAATGGTTAGGGATGTTGAACATTTTCTTAAGTGTGTGTTAGCCATTTGTAATTCTTCCTCTTACAACTCCCTTTTAAGTCCTATGCCCCACTTTTGGGACAGGTTGTTTGATTTTTTTTTTTATTGTTTAGTTTTCTGATGTTTTTGTCACTGTGGCTTTGTAATATTGCTTTATATCAGGCATGGTAACATCTCAGATTTTTTTCTCTTTTTTCCTGAGGGTGTTTGGATATCTGAGGCCTTATGCTACTCCAAATGAAGTCATAGATCAGTTTTTCAATCTCTGTGAAGAATGATGCTGGTGTTTTTATTGGTATTGTGTTAAATCTGCATATTGGTTTTGGTACACTTGCCACTTTCACAATATTAATTCTACCTATCAAGGAGCATGTTCTCAAGACCTCCTCTCTTTCCCTCTTGAGTGTTTTTTTTTTTTTTACATAGAATTATAGGGGACCTCAGATCCTTCCAATGTATTTAATTTTTTTTGTTGCTAATGAAAATAGGACAGCCTTACTTATTTCTTTCTCTGTATATTTGTCCTTTGCATATAGAAAAGCTACTGATTTTTTGTGCATTGATTTTAAATCCTGCCACTTTGCTGAAGGAATTTATCACCTCTGGACACTTATATATAGGATTTTGTCATCTACAAACAGTGCTAACTTGATTTCTTCCTTTCCAATTGGGATCCCTTTTATTTCTTTCTCTTGTCTTATTGCTTCATCTAGTACTTCTTTTACTATGTTGAAGAGCAGTGGTGAGAGTGAGCATCCCTGTCTTGTTCCCAATCTCAGTGGGAACTCATTGAGTTTTTCCCCTTTGAGTATTACTTGGGCTTTGGGAGCTTTATGAATAGCCTTTATTGTGTTGAGATATAAACCCTCCATGCCCTTCCTGCTTTCAGGGTTTCCATTGAGAAATCTGATGTAATTCTGATGGCATTGCCTTTGTATGTTGTGAATTGCTTCTCTCTTTCTGTTTTTAACACTCTCTCTTCGCTTTAGTTGTTAAGAGTTTTAACTATGATGTGTCTTGGACAGTTTGGTCTATGGCCCTGTCTGTTTGCTATTCTGTGGGCTTCTTGTATCTGGATGATCTTCTCTTTTGAGAGCTTCAGAAAATTTTCATCAATAATTTTGTTGAATGCATTCTCTATGCTGCCTGGCCTGGATTTCCTCTCCTTTTGGTATACTCATGGTCTGGATGTTTCATTATTTTAGAGTGTCCCATAGTTCCCTTATATTCTATTGACTTTATTTTTTCAACTTAGGAAAGTTTTTGGCTGCCCAATCGATTTCTTCTGTCTTATTTTCCATGTCAGAGATTCTGTCTCCCAATGAGTAACACTGTTGGTGAGAGGTTGTAGAGAGGTTTTTATAATTTCTATTTGATTTTTGTTTTATTTTGTATTATTTTGCATCATGTCCCTCTCTGTTTTGAGGGATGATTTTGAGTTCTGATATTCTTGATGCTTCCTGGAATGCATTCTTGCATTTGATCAAGTCTTCATTAAGCTTAATCAACTGGTTGTTGAGATCTTCCATTTCTTGGCTTACCTTCAATTTCTTCATATCCCTTTGGGCAGTTCTAACATTCTTCAATCAAGTTGAGCCTACTGTCAAATGCTGAATATTCTAGCAGACAATTCTTTTTCATTTCATTGATAGGATTGTTGGTTCTTTGATAGTTTGCTTCTACTTCAGTAATTTCTTGATTATGGCCTCATTATCTGTTGTGCTTTCATTTTGGGAAAGAATTTGTTTTAATTTCTCTATGATTTCATTGGATGCTTTCATTGTAGGACTAGGCATCCTTAGTGGAGATCTCTCAGTTTTCTGAATTTTGTTGGCTTTTTTGCATTACTGCTACTCATTTTAGGAAGACTATTTATTTATTTATTTATTGAGAAGGAAGCAAGTTTTTGATTTGATTTTTGGTCCATGAATCCTCTGACTCAGGTAAACAGGAATGTTGGTACTCAGTGGCCAGGCCTGATTCCACAGCTCACACAAGGACAAGAGCTCCCCAAGCAAGACACAATGGGATCTACCAGGACCTGGGGACTGTGAAGAGCAAGGGATCAGGGATCTGCCCTACTTCATGCAGAACCTCCTATCACCTAGACCAACACAGGGAACCCAGACTGGGAAGTAGGAAGGAACCCAGAAACAGGGGTCTGGCTTACTCACTCCAGACTACTATGACAGGCCAGGCAGGCAACCCAGACCAGGGAGGTGGGAGGAGCCTGGAAACAGAGTCTGCCCTACTCATTCCACTCTGCTGGGATGCTTGCACACCACTGATTCTTATTAAAACACAAAATATTTTTTAACTTTTTATATTTTATTTATTTATTTATTTACAAGGAAAGAGACATACAGAGTTAGGGAGAATTGGTATGCAGGAACCTGCTGTCACTGTAAATAAACTCAACATGCATGCACCCACACATCTGGCTTTCCATGAGTACTGCTGAAATCAAACCTGGTTCATTAGGCTTTGCAAGCAAGTGCACTTTAACTGTAGAGCATTTCTCAAGCCTTTTATATATTGAATTTTAAACTGACTTTTTCATAAAGATAAACTTGTAACATGTATATCAATGGATTATATTCTGATTTTATTTATATTATGAGGCAATTATTAAAGATCATAGAAATAGTAGTCAAAATTTAAATAGCTGAATCAAAAATATATGTATTAAGATTGGTTGAATTTGAAGTCAAACTGCAAATACTTAATACAAAGGGACCTAGCTACCAAACTATACTTTAAAACGTTCTAAAGAATATTCAATCAATAAATATGAACATATTGTCATATTGTGATTAGTCAGTTTTATAATTCTTTATGGAATTCTTTAAAGAGCTTCACCAAATTTAAATAAGTCCTATGATATTTTTATTGTAGAATTAATATACATGCACTATAAATATCAAAGCCATTGAAGAAATACAAAAAGTCTAAAGTAGATGTCTTATGGGTTCACAAACCTGATATTAAATTTTGGAAAGTAATCATGAAACTCAGCAGGAGAGATGAAGAATATTAATAAAAACGTGGCATAATTAATGTTCTCCAAGTCCCACATGTGATATTTCCATTTAGACACAGCTAGAAAAGATGTCAGTACTGTTACTTTGTATTTTGCCAGATTTTCTCTTTTTATTCAACGTATGTTCAATGGTATACCACTTTTAAAAAGTAAAACCTAGGGCTGGAGAGATGACTTAGCAGTTAAGCGCTTGCCTTTGAAGCCTAAGGACCCTGGTTTGAGGGTCAATTTCCCAGGGCCCACATAAGCCAGATGTACAAGGTGGCACATGCATCTGGAGTTCATTTGCAGTGGCTGGAGGCCCTGGTGCACCCATTCTCTCTCTATCTGCCTCTTTCTCTGTCTCTTACTCTAATGAATAAAATAAAATTACAATTTTTTTTAAAGTTAAGCCTAATTCTTTATTCAAAATATATAATTTGCTGGGCATGGTGTTGCAGGCCTTTGAATCCAGTACTTGGGAGACAGAGGTAGGAAGATTACCCTGAGTTGGAGGCCACCCTGGCACTACATGGAGAAATTTAGACTGAGGTAGAGTAAGACTCTACGTCAAAAAAATAAAAAATGATTTGTCATTTGCATTTATTCTCAAAACTCACTCACTATAATAGAATTTTTAATTCACTGCTTACACACCCTTTTGCAGTCAAAGGTGATTTTCTCTGTCCCTCTGAGGTCATCCCACACATGAGTAAAATTTCCTCAACATAATTTGATGTGTGAAAGTATGAGAAGACTCTGAAAGTTGAAAAGGAGAAGACAAAAGTTCTAAGGACATAAGACCTAAGGAATAACACAAAATGAATTGTCTAGGCATTTTCTTCTCTTCTGCATATTTTAGACAGGACATTATAGAAGATTAAATATTACTTGGAAGGGCAGAAATTTCCATATGTGCATATATATGAATATATGTATATATATATATATATATATGTGTGTGTGTGTGTGTGTGTGTGTATACATATATTTAAATAATTCAACTAATAACTTAAAGTTACATTAGATTAAGCTTTTGTGACTTGCCCCTGTGCACATTCAATGTCTTCAGTACATTCTCTATTATGACATCATATGCCATGTATCAATAAGCATTTTATTCTACAAATAACAATTTTATATCTGATGACAATGCTTTTTTATTTTAAATATTTTATGTATTGTTTCTACTGCTTAAATTGTCATAATTATTTGAGGTAATTGTCACAAATTATAAATTATTGCCCCAAAGATTTTTTTCTTTTGCATTTACTTTATTTTAATAATTCTTATTATTAAAAAAGGTCTTGGCTGGAGAGATGGCTTTATAAATTGTTTTCATAAAAGTTCTGAAATTAGGCCAAATTAAGATGCAAGGTCCTCTGAAGAATTCAAATATTATACTTAAATTCATCAATCACAAATGACTTATGAAACTCATGTTTCCTATATCCTAGAAAAAAGGACTTAAAAGTTTAAGGGTTTTGCATTATTTTGGGAATGAATACTTGGTGGGTTAATTTAAAACATCCCCCAAAGCCTCATTTTTCACCAGCTGGTGCTGGTTTTAAAAAAGTTATGGGGCCTTTGGCAGATGCAGCCTTGCTGGAGGAGGTGTGTCACAATAGCAAGCCTTGGAATTTGTAGCCAGCCCCCTCCCACACACACACACACATCAATGCAAGGTGCTTGCTGTATTGCCACCAGGTGCTGTAGTTGGTTGTGATGCCCCAGCTACCTGTGTTGCCTGCCTGTCTGCCTGCCATGCTCTGGCCCCAATGGTGAAACTTCCCCTCAAATCTCTAAGCTGAAACAGCTTCCCATAATCCTTTTCAGTGGGTCTTTTACCCAGGAGTGTGAAGTTACCTTCTGCTCAGTGATCCACAATGTTAGGTCATAACTGTGCCTTTAAGACAGTGACAAGCTTAATTTCAAATATAAGAAATAGCAAAAATATTCATCCATTTATCCACGTTATTTACTCATCTTATTTTAGGTGGATTAAGTTTCATTATTCACTATGTAGTCTCAGGTTGGCCACAAACTCATGACAATCTTCCTACCTCTTCCTTCCAAGTGCTGGGATTACAGTCATGTGCCAACACGCACAGCCTTGAAATGCTTTTATATAATAATGTGACAATGTTCACTACCCTGAGACCCTGTCTTCTCAGTTACTGTGTCAGTTGGTTGTTTGGTACAGAGAAGTTCTTTACTGAATAGGTGACAGAAACTTTCCGTGATTGGGGACAAGAACCTGAGGTGTCTCTCATTACCTATAATTATCCATCTGCTTGGCCCAACATTGCCACAATAGAAACAGTACTTATTACAAAATATTCCACTTAATGTTAACTTTCATGAATTAGAAGCAGAGAATATTGACCTTTTCTTTGCTGTTGCCGGTTTTCTTTTGTGTATTTATATGTTTTTACTACCAGCTGTAATCACAGAGTAACCTTTAAGAAGTTGAAATTAAACTGCATTATTATTACCTGCAATTAAGTACTATATTAAATAAACATTTTTCATTTGCTATCTAAGTGATTTTTTTAATGAAATAAGCTATGTGGATGGATATTTAATGTATAACTACAATTTGACCAATAATTATGAAACAAAAGCTCAGGCAAGACCCAGTGAGATAAGAATACCCTGATTGTTTTGCAAATTACACCTAACCCTTCATCTCTTCAAACAGCCGCTAAAAGTTTGAATTTTAATATGAAACTCATCTCTTAATCATAATGTAATCTGAGAAATTATAACTTTAAAATTATATATATATATATATATATATATATATATATATAAACACAAATTGAAGTAAATACTTAATGATATTAGCTGCTAAATTACCAACATCTTATTATTTTCTAATCTAGATATATCCTCTTTGTTCTCTAAGACAAGGCCTCTGTATTTAGCTGAGGCTAACCTGCATCTTGCTGCTTTGCCTTTGTTTACATAATGATGTAAGATTACTGGCCTGCATCACTATGCATGGGTGGATCTGGTTACTTTCTAATGAAAACTATTTCTTACCCAATTGAAGAATGATTTAATTGCAGCTATTTTCCATAAAATGGAATTATTCAAGGAGAAGTAATTTCTAGAATTATTTCTAGAACCAAGTTTTCATGACTTTCTCACATATTTCTTTTTACACCATCAAAAGGAAAGTAATATGCTGTAAAAATAATATGGATTAAGAATATGGAGACACCTGTGATTCTCTTCTCAAGTTAGCTATCACCTTTCTTTACTTTGTGTTCCCAGTAAGTCAACTAGTCTTTATTAAAAATTAGAATGCATGAGGTATACATTGCAATATCTACTAAATTATGTGATTTAAAATATGATACTTAATACTTTTCTTTTAAAATATTTTATTTATTAATTAATTTGAGAGATAGGGAGGAGGGAGATGTAGAGAGCAAACAGGCACGCCAGGGCTTCTAACCATCACAAATAAACTCCGGACTCATGCACCATTTTGTGCATCTGGTTTTATGTGGGTACTGGAGAATGAAACCTGGTTTGTTAGGTTTTGCAGGCAAGTACCTTAACTATTGTACCATCTCTCCAGCCCAACATAGTAATTTTCTAAAAAGAAAAATTCTAAATATGACACAAAATCATTATTAACAAGAATAAGTTATGGTGCAATTATTATTTGTTATCTGAGGAGTTGAACCTGGGTCCTTAGGCTTCACAGGTATGTGCCTTAACCACTAAGGCCTCTTCTGTCCAGCACTATCATCACGCTTCTTTCTGTAACTGGGACCACTTCCCACTGCCGGCACGCAAAGTGTCTTTTCATGCATACCTGCTAAAGGCTGTTCATGCAGGTTTTATTTATCATGTTCTAAGTTATATAATTTAATAGATGCTTTTGATGATATTCTCTATATATTTCTTTGGTAACTTAAGTCTAGTTTTGGCAATGATAGATTTAAGAAATATGTATGCCTATGTAGCAGTTACCTTCTCATTACTAGGACAAGCATCCAACCAGAAGGAGCTTTGGGAGTAAAGCATTTATTTCCAACTGACAGATTCTAAATAAAGTTTCCTCATGGTGGAAGAAGTTGGCTCACTTCAGCATCCACAGCAGAGAGAGAAAACCAATACCAGCTAGCATGAACAGGTGTCCATACTCCCAGTAGGGCTGGACTCAAGATCCACCCCCAATAGCATCCTTGCGACTTAAGCAGAAAGTTTTCATCTTAATAAAAAAATACAATTAGACTCAAATCACCATAACCTACATGTACATTAAATGCCAATAAAATTTGTAACAATTGTACTGATATAGCTGACAATTATGTTGAGGCCATAATAATCAATGTGTAAAGAAAAAAAATACTGCAACTTACATTTTATGAGTAATTGAAATTATTTCCAAATGGGAATGCAACATGATTAGGAAACAAAACAAAAACCAGCAGAATCTCATAGACAGAGCTTGAGTTTAGATGTGATTTAGTCTGTGCATTTGAAAACACAGGATTCATAAATATATGACCTTCTATGTCCTGTTCCCACTTATATCCGTATCCTTAAATCTAAAGCTTTTGTTTTCTTCTGAATGTTTGAGGTAGCCTCATGAAGAGGGGCCACAGGTCATGGATTGATTTACCTCCCCTGTGTTTATTTTTGTATTAAAGCACTCTGTAGGAATATAGGACAGTGCTCAATACTTGAGGATACATATGCCATTTGGTAGGTTTTCTAAACAGCATTTTATGCTCAATAGGAATTCAAAACTAATTCTATGTTCTGGTAATTTATTTCATGCTGTCACAGAGGGATAGGTCTTCTTGGTTATTAGTGTGTTCTTAAAGGGAAAAAGAAAAGTTCAGAGACACAGACAGTTAGAACATAAGTTTATTTAGCAAAACAAAGGAAATACTCTGAGTTCTTCTTCATGGAACTCAGGGATTTTATGAATATTTTCAGGGTGGGTGGCATATATTCATTGGGTAAGGTGACACTGTGACACTTTCTCCTCCAAAGTCTTGGAGGGCCTATGTACCAGCAGTGTGGGAAAGGTTTGAAGATAAGTATAGCTCTAGAAGTGGTGATGGATATATTTTCAGCAAAATAAAGGAGATTTGGGGCTGAAGAGATATTGTAAAGAGATATTGTATGGCTAAGCAACTTAACTGTGAAGCTTAAGGATTCATGTTTGACTCTCTAGATCCCATGTAAGTCAGATGTACAAGGTGATGCAAAAGGCTCTGGTGCACCAATTCTCTCTCTCTCTTTCTTTCTCTGTCATGAAAAATATTAAAAAAAGAACTAAAGGAAAAATAAAGAAGATCTGAAACAGAGACAAATTAGTTTTCTATAGCAGATATAAAACATAAGGAAAAAATTTTAATATAAGTCAAGAAAAGATTTGCCCAGTGGATCACATGACAGGATGAGCAAATGCACTGTGAAGATACCTCCTGCTTGAGTTATTCCAGAATCTCCAGTTATCAGTGATAGGGCCATAGATTTATGTATCTGAAATTGCTCTTGGGGCACTTTTGCAAGGAAAAGTTAAGTCTGCAAATTACTTGGTATTGAAATAGAGTTATCTCATCCGTCTTCTTAAGTGCTTTTTGGAAAATATTGGCAAGACAACACAATAATTCCTAAGACTTAGAAACCTTTTGGAGTGATTACTGAAACCTCTAGAATGGACCGAAGCTTGTCACCCAGATTATTTACTTTGCAGTTCCTTATGAGCAACAGGTTCCCTGACTGAAATTTGTCCGGTTAACAATCTCAGTCTGTGGTTGGTAGTATTTTGTTTTGCATTATTATTAAGTTACTTCTAAAGCTGTGTTTTTCTGCTAAGTGGTTAAGACCATGTATATGACAGTAAATTAACTTTTCCCTCTAATTTTTCTGATCAGTTGAGTCATATAGACATATGACTCTAAGTTTTATATAATCATATTAATTTTTACTCTGGAAATATTAATAATCTATACATATCACGCAGACATATGACTCTAAGGAACCTTTCAGTACATTAAACTTTTTCTCTAGTAGATGTGATATCTATAGCCATGAGTGGGGATCTTTATGACCATGTGCTTCACTTGAAAAAGAAGAGAGACTTCCCTGCTAGGGATTCTTTTCCATAAGTGTGTAGGTTAGGGTCCTATCTCTGACATCTCCATGGTCCTTTTAATCTAGAAAACAACAGGAAGCTTAGTGTAGTATGTCCCTTTTAGAAGGTTCCCATCATAATCTCTGTTATGGATGACCTTGGGTGTTAAGGGTTCAACCTACAAGGTGTTGTTTAGGCATTTTATACTCTATGGTTTGGCCCTCAGAGCTTTGCTCATTGAGGACCCAGAAGGACATTGAAGGACAGCTTCAATGTTTTAATAGTGCAATGTTTCAACTTTTAATGGATGCAATGATTTTTGAGTTTAGCTTTTGTGTAACATTTAAACATAAACAATGAGGTTTAAAAATAAATCTTAATGCCATGACTACAGTTTCCTGACTAATTTAATAGAAGACATGAATCATTATCTTATAAAACATAAAATATATTTTCTTTAGGTCAGTTATTGTGTTATCAAGAGCAGAACAATATAAAAGAAACTCATCTTTTAAAACCTAGAACTAGTTTTATATAAGTGCATTAATTTTGATTCTAGAAATATTAATACTCTGTACTTATAATATATATACTATACTATCTAAAGTTTGGTATCCCACATTCTGCAGTCTTTTGTGGCATACATATATATATATATATATATATATATATATATATATACTTTCTGGTTTGTCTTCATTTTTTTAAGTTTTCTATAAGAAAATAAACATCAATTTTGCCTTAGCATAATATCTTAATTTATCAAGCAAAGTTATTTTCTTAGCAAAAATATTTTCTATCCTTTTAATCTCCCTTACCAAAAATAGAGTATTATACTGATATCCTTCTTTTAATTACTGGCTCCTACTACTTTACTGTAGTTTATTTACTACCTTAATACCACCAGACAGAGAAACTCAATCAAAAAATTATCAACTTATTAAAATAATTGAATTACATTTGTCACAAAGCAAGGTTTCCTGTTTATGCAATGTAATACTATAAAAGCCTTAATTGCTGTCAAATCTCAAGAACAATTTTTTGCTCCTTCATTTTCTTAAAGATGCTTTAGCTAGGTTTGTGTGTGAGTGTGTGGGTGCTTTCTTATGGTCTCAAAAAATCTGAGAGTTACAGAGCATTATATTCCTGCAAGACCTGGAAAAGACAAAAAGGCTTCTAATGATCTTGGATAGCGAAACAGGGAAATAAATTACCAGAGAGCTAAGAAAGCATTATTTGTTGTACCACAAAACCATTTGGATATAAAAGATAACTACTACCTTGAAGAATGGCCAAACAGGTTACATGTCTGTTTTCCTTTTTTCTAAAAAAAAAGATAACAAATGAATGAGAGGACTGGGAGGAACGGAGGGAAAGGGAGAAAGGAGAGAAAGAGTGTGATTGAGCATGTAAGCAAGCAAAAGAGAGAGAGTTGTTACATTGGTCTCTATCTCTGTCCAGAATCTTCATGACTTAGTGAAAGAACTGAAGAATCAGACAGGTATCGTAGGAACCAGCAGTTGTCCTGGGATGGGGGAGCTACAAATAATGGTGAATGTGCTGCCAGGGAGCAGCGGGATCCTTTGCCCAGGAGCAGTGGGTGGCTGCTGCTTCTTTTATGCCGTCTAGTAATAAGAACATGTGTTTTTGTTTTAATGTTTTTATTTTTTTAATTTTTTTTAATTAATGTGAGAGAGAGAGAGCAAGAGAGGCAGCGACAGACAGAGAGTAAGAGACAGAGACAGAGGGAATAGACATTCCAGGGCCTCCAGCCATTGAAAATGAACTCCAGATGCATGTGCCCCCTTGTGCATCTGGCTTACATGGGTCTTAGGGAACCCACCCAGTGTTCTTTGGCTTTGTAGGCAAAAGCCATTACCACTAATCCATCCCTCCAGCCCAGAACATGTGGCTTTAAGGGAAGCAGTTTGAGTGTGTCTTCTCTTTTATTGACAACCTTGGGTCACATAAAGTTTTGTCTCTGTCAACTATGCTTTCCTATGATGTTTCTGATTTTAATTATTTGCTTATCTAATAATCATATTCAAAATATGAAAATAGGGAAATCACCTGAAAGTTCACTCAGAGAACACAGTTTGCCTCACTACAGTTGCGTAATCATTCTAGGAACAACCATCCCATCTCCTTTGTTTTCAGGATATATTCTGGGACAATTTCAGTAGAAATGGGGCATTACCAAGAGAGTGTCAAGAGGAGTGACATACTACATTGTTTTAAGTGTGGAGTGTGAGCACTTTAAGTTTCATGAGGGTCCCAAGCTGCAAATAGATTGCTATATGCAGTCTTAGGAACAGGGGTGTCTGCACTGTCCAAGCCAAATCATGCACTAATATCCAACATTTCCCTTTGCCTGCCTTCCTCAAAACATGGCACAGTCCAGAATCAGATATGTTTCCTTTATCAAAATGTTTAGATATTTGAATATCTCTGGATGTGTTTCTCTTGTCACAGGTATCTGCAGCTCCAGTCACCAGACCTTTTTGGAGGACTTAACGTCCCAAGATGTAGTCCCTTAGACCAGTTGTTTCTCTTCCAGGAGAGTGAAATTATACCAATATTACATAGATAATAAAAAAATGGGGCTGGAGAAATTGCTTAGTGGTTAAGGAGCTGGCCTACAAAACCAAAAGACCCAGGTTCGATTCCCCAGGACCCACATAAACCAGGTGCACAAGGGTGTGCATGTATCTGGAGTTCGTTTGCAGCAGCTGGACACCTGGCATGCCCATTCTCTACCTCTCTCTCTCTCTCTCTAATAAATAAATAATTAAAAATATTAAAAAGTGAATGGGATAAATGTACAAAGCTTCTACATACATGCCCAGAAATTCAGAAATGACCTGGACGACTTCTTCCCAAAAGGGGCCTGCCTCCCTCTGGGAGAGCTAATTCCCTTAACTTTCAGAAGACCTCTTATTCTGTTAATCTGAGATATATATATATATATATATATATATATATATATATATATATGCCCTACAGGCTTTTAAGAGGTCGATGTGTTACTGGATTTTTTTGTGTGTCAGAGAGAAATAGATAGAGGGATTTTGCCAACACCCAATGGGCTGTTGGGGTCCAGGCAGAGGACAGCTGGCCTTCAGTCAATACCGAAGAGTGGCCTCAGCCAAGAGACATCAGTTGCCAGTTCGTTGTATCTGGTCCCATGCGATGGCGTGAACAAAAAATAAAGGAGGAGAAAGAGAAACCTGCCAGCCCTCAAAAACATGGAGGCAAGGCTGCATGGGCCGATATCTCCCAGTCCCTCTGGGAGAGCACTCACCCACCCTGTCCATCTCATAAGGTCCCTGTTCAGGCACCAGCTGTGGGTTTGGTGTCTCTTTTGGGTGTAACTGCCAGCACCTGTAAAGGAGGGGGTGAGGAAGGGAGGAAAGACTTCACCCAGGGGAAAGGCTCTTCTATCAGGTTCGTCCAGGTCACAATATAAGGGATTTGATCAGGGTGTCCACTCCTAGGGTGAAAAACAATTTTTTTTTTTCAACCTCAAGTATAGTATTTAGGTGAAAGGTCCCCCTGGTGGCCATATTAAAGGTAGGCCATTCAGAGGAACAAAATGTAATCCATCTGTCTTTTTTTAATGCTTACCCCGTTTTTATGGGCAACTGCTTTGACGCCCTTCCAGTGCGAGAGGCAGAGTCCTACAGGGGAGGAAGGAATCTATCCCATGTTATTGAGTTAGGGGAGGAACATCCGTAGGATTAGGGCAATGACAAGACACACAAGTATTACAGTGACACACAAGGCCCCCAAAAACCAGATGCGCACTACAGAGTCAGATTCAGATCCGTGGTGGACAGAAGAGTCTGGGTCCTTAGGGGACGGCTCAATACTGCCAAACATGGTACGGATGGGAACAGATCTCCCCAGCAGGTTTGCTGTCTTCCGGGATGGAGCCCCCACTCAAATGAGGGGGCAATACGCCTCGAGTCTCCTCTAGGTCTGCCCACATGGTGTGTCCACCAGGGACGTACCACCCATTGAGAAATATAGATGCTGCAGATGCAGCTTGCCAGCAAACCAAAAGTGAAAGGAAAGAGACAGGGAATGGAGGGATGTTGACAAGCAAGCACAGGTTACAGAAGCAAAGGTTAACACATTAGATATGAAGACTGCCTCATAACTTATGAGGGTACACTCACCTGCACACCAATTGACCTCCTCAATGAGAATGCCTCACACAGGGCACCAGTCTGCCAGGGGTCATGGGTTCGTGCCCCATGTTGGGATCCAGTCTGCCGGGCTCCACCGGCAGGTAGTGCTGGGGAAGAACCAGGCCTGCTGGTTCCTTCTGAGGGGTTGAGGAGGAGGGTGGCTGTCAAAAGCAGGATCTCACTTTATTGTAACAGGCAGGTGTTTATATAGTGTTGAGAAAGAAGGCAGAGCTCTCAGGAAAGGATGAGGTGTAAGAGGCAATAGCATATGCCATTTTTGAAATGATTGGTTCTAAGTGCGCACAGGCGGGAACTCTAACTCCCTAGGCGGAAGTAGTCAGCCAGAGGCAATTTGGCACCCTGCTGAGTCATAGCTGGCCAGAGACAGGTCTCCAAACTTTAGCTAGGCTCAGGAAGTTTCACTAGGCCTCGCGTCTGGGTCTCTCAAGGCCCAACATGAGGGGAGGTTTATTTCCTTGGGTCTTGTTACCTTCTGAAAATGTAAAATAGATTCTCCAGCAGAGAATGAAGTCAGCATAAGTTAAATTGGATAATTGTTATTAATTTAGGGAGTTTTTTGTTTGTTTTTGTTTTTGTTTTACGAGGTAGGGTCTTGCTCTAGCCCAGGCTGACCTGGAATTCACTCTGTAGTCTCAGGGTAGCCTTGAACTCGTGGAGATCCTCTTACATCTGCCTCCTGAGTGCTGGAATTAAAGGCATGTGCCATAATGCCTGCCTTAATTTAGGGAGATTTTGATGGATGTAGCTCATCTTTTAATCAAAGAGTAGTGGGAGCTTGACATTGGAGATCATAATCTTTGTCTCCATACGATTCAGTCCTGGTTCACAGTTCCAGATATGGGTTCCTATCCATGGAGTGGATCTCTTAGCCGAATAGAAACCCACTAGTTACCTAACATGGCTTTGTGCCACCATTATATTTGTGTGACTTCTGGTCAGGCTGGTTGCTTCTAAGTAGCTTTGACACCCTGCTTGCTCACTCCACTGTTGGCCACTTTCTCACAGTAGATCATATAGTGCTGTTCAGCAGTAGATGGACTAACTTTCTGGGAACTGGCTTTCTGGCAGATTACAACCACATCTCTCAGTTTTCCGCGTGGACAGCCTTTGGTGTCTTCAGCAATAGGGTCTTACCTTTTGCCTCAGGCTTAAGAACTTAATTAAGTGCTGTGACAGAAGAAGCCTCTCTTGTTTTGGGGAACTCAGAGGTCTCTCCAATCCATAGCTCAATGTGAATAGCACTGATTTCTGGTACTGGAAGTTACAGGCCTGAGCCAAATTTTAAAATTTAGTCTTTCTCCCACTCTAGCCAGGGCCCTTCTTTCCAAACACTCCCACTATACTGTTGAGGCTTAAATATTGTAGTCTACCTTCTAGGAGAGAGGTTTCTATGGTACCAGTTCATTTGGGGTTTTGTTTTTGTGTTCATTTGCCCCAGACTCCCAACCCTCTTCCCCCAAAACATTCCATCCCTATTGTCTGGGCCTCTGCTTGCCTGTTATCCCAGCAACTGAAGCTGATCCAGGTCAGAAGCTTCAGATAAGTGAGAACATGCAGCATTTGTTTTTCTGTTGTTGCCATCTGTTCGCTGAGTATGATCTGTTCTAAGTCCATCCATTTACCTACAAATCTCACTCTATCCATTCCACTGTGTATGTGTGCCACAATTTCATTATTCATTACTTCAGCTCTATTCTTTTATTTGAGAGGGAAAGAGAGACAGTATGCCTATGTGTAGAGGTGGGTGAGCCAAGGCCTTTTCACACTCCAGTTAACTACAGATATATTCACCACTTTGTGAATCTGTCTTTACGTGGATACTGGGAAACTGAACGCAGGCCAGCAGGCTTTGCAAGCAAGCACCTTTAATCTCTGAGCTTTCTCCCCAGTCCCATAGAAGATATGCTATAGCAAACTCAGACACCCCGTATTTCAGAATCCATCATCTCTATAGTTTAAAAAAAGTTCATGTTGAAACTTAATGTTTCTTTTCTTTTTTTTTTTTTTTGTTTTTTTTTTCAAGGTAGGGTCTCACGGTGGTCCAGGCTGACCTGGAATTAACTATGTAGTCTCAGGGTGGCCTCGAACTCTCAGCGATCCTCCTACCTCTGCCTCCCGAGTGCTGGGATTAAAGGCGTGCACCACCACGCCCGGTCAATGTTTATTTTCTATGTGAGAATTAAGAGTATTTAAATACAACACAAATATGCATCATTAACTATTACATACAACATACTTATATTTATGACGTATTTTATGTTTAATTTTTCATTATCCTTATGTTTTCTTTATGCAAGTTCCTTTCCTACTAGGGAAGAAAGATAATTTGCAAATATTATTACTTGGTTCATTTCATAATTTCTCAGAGTATTGGCATTATATTTTCTCATTTTTGTCTATAAAACATGTAGAATATTCATATACTGGAAAAATTTTACGTTATCTTTGTTCTTTTTCTCTGCTACCCAAAATGTTCATAAAAGAAGTGAACATTTCTTGTAAGTTTTTGAAAGGTTTATCTGTATTCTGAGATGCATTTTGAATGTTTTATTTGTGAATTTTCTTTTAGGTGTGCTTTATTTAGAAATGCTCTAACATTCTGTTTTAGAAGTGGAAAAACATGTAAGAGATACTCTGTAGAGACATGTTTTCAGAACTATCAGGCTTTGCTGCCCACGAAATAGAGATGTCTATGGCAATAAGTACAAACCCAGACCTGTGACCCAAGAATGTGGATTTTATTGGATTTGTAACAAATGCCTAAGTCTGAATCATTTGCTGTCACTTGTTCCTCATATAGAAACTTAAAACCTTGGTTTCTAGATGCCAGGATTTTTTTTTTTCTGAATTTACAATCTAAATCCTTCCACATTTATTATACTTTAATTTGTCTTTCTTTTCAAAGAGATTTCCAAGAAGCCATAGGTTTTCAACTTTCTTACTTTACTAATTTTTTTTTGTCTCCAGAAATGTATATTATCAAAAAAGTAGCCAATGATAGCTAGCCAAAAGGTAGTTGTTTTTTTTTTTTCTGGGTCAAGCTATGCCTTCAATATCTATTCCTCATCTTGGGCTCAATGTCATCAATCAGCTGTCTGCAGATTCTTTTGCTCAAACCAGATACAAATCAGGGAGAGCAAAGGAGAAACTCTTCAGGGTTTAGGAGCTCTTTTTCCTCACTGGCCAGCAGCAGCAAGCTATGGCTGAAGGCAGACAGAAACAGCTAAGAGTGCCCCCTGTGGAATTATACACAGGAGCCTCCAGTACAGAGATCCTTTGTCCTGATACTTTCCAGTGAGTCTGTCTGTGGTCTGAGAACCATGACATGAAGTTCCTTGTAGTTATTCTGGTGAGACTTTTCCAAGTCTCAGTTCCTCGCGGTTCCTCCTGCTCTCTGTACTTTTAAGCTCCCGTTCTCCCTGCCTGCCCTGCTCTCCAGCTGTCAGCTGATAGGCAGTTCACAGGCTGAGCCCTCCACGATTCACTGTGCGTAGGATTACTTGCAATGGCCATTTCCACCAGTCCCTTCCTTCTAGAGCATGGGTGCAAGCTGGGGTTCCCACCAGGGTCTGTGGAAGCCTACAGCATTTGGAAATAAGAGCACTTGCCAGGGTGCTCAATAGGCTCCTGTGACCTGGCTCTCAGGCACACTGTATCCGCTATTAACCATGACTGCCAGTGTGGCTATTATTGCTGCCAAACATTCCCATACTGCCTTAGGAACTTACCCTGGGACTGCGTCTATCACAATAGAGCTCACATACACAGCATGAGAAGGTTAGAGCTATCACAGCTATATTTTAGGCCAATTGCAAATATTTGTTAAAGCTACAGCCTTGTGTCAGCAGGAATCACAGTCAAAGAGGCTTGTTTTTTTTTTTTTTTTTTAACCCATTCACAGGCATGTCTTTTAGCATCAATCACTGTGAGACCTCCAGGGAATTTCTCTCCTTCTAGGCAAGAAGAAACCAGGTTGTATAGTCATCTAGAGTTCATTGAGTCTGGTATCAGCATTAAAAAAGTCTCTCAGCACTCTCTGGAGGCAGAGATAGGAGGATCACTGTGAGTTCAAGGTCAGCCTGAGACTACATAATGAATTCCAGGTCAGCCTGGGCTGTAGTGAGACCCTATCTTGAAAAAAAATAAAATAAAATAATAAAAAGTTCTTTTAAACATCCCTTCCAATAGGTTGCAATCCTACTTCAGTATTGTTTATGAGTCCACAAAAGGTATTAAGCAGCGGATGCTGGTGGAAAGGTACTCATGTTGCCATTAGCCTCACACTGCTTTGCATAAAGCATCCAAGACTATAAGGCATAGTTCAACATGTGCAAATTGCCCCATTCACAAACATGGACTCTTATTTACAGCCAAATGAATGTCAGACACAGTGCTTCCAGAATTGTTATTAATAGTAGTAGTGATTTAAACTAATTTTTTTTCTTTCTTCTTTTCTTTTTAATTAAGGAAATACTTTGTACAGATACACCATGTCGTGGTGCCATCTCTTCCCTGCCCCCATTCTGCTGGGGGCCCTCATAAGTGGGTTTGCTGGTATTTCCCATGGGGGCCAGGGTATGTTTTGTGGAAGCAGTAGTCAGTTATTGGCCGGAGGCTGTGCCTCTGGGCATGATGTCCCAACCTATGGCTCTTAGCTTCTTTACATCCCCTGTTCTGCAAAGTTCCCTGAGCCATGGCAGGTGGGTTTTAAGTCTACTTCAGTGATGAGCTCTCAGGAGCCTCTGGATCTCTGCTTTGGTAGGTGTCAAGTGTCCGCAGTGGATTTTAACAGCGCTTGGACACTGCTTAACTCCTCCTCAAGTTCCCAGAGAGAAGTGGCATTCCCTCATCTGTCTCATTAATATTACTGTTCTTTTGTAATTCTCACTCTTCATCCAGGTTTACAAAATGTGTTAGGAGCATCCAGGAAGACTTTTCTTTCTCCTCTGATGCTTTTCTGTTTTCAGTTGTACAATAAATAAATAACAAAACTTAATTTATCTCTGCAGTAAGGAAATGATGAATAAATAAAATTCCAGATTGTCTTGTCCAGGAAAACAGTATTGTAACAAAAAACATTAAGTTTAATCAAAATAACATTTTTCTAGCTGTTTCAATTAGCTTCTCATTGCTGGACAAACATCCAACCAGAAAAAGCTTATGGGAGGAAAGGGCTTATTTCAAGCTTACAGAGTCAAGGGAATCATCATCAATAGAATAAACTAGCTCATTTTAGCATCCTCAGCAGAGACAAACAGCTGCTGGCAGCAGTAAGCCCAGATTTCCAACTGCTCTGAACACCGCTTAGGTCTTGAATACAAGGTCCATCCCCAGTGACATACGTCTTCCCCAGCATGCTTCTGCTGGCTGGAGACTCAAGTTGCAAGCTTAGCCTTAATCAAAACCACCCGAGTCTATGGGGACATACCTTTAAACCACCCTAGCAGCCGTATGAAATTACATTTTTCAGGTTTGTTTTTAGTGACATAAACGGAGCATATAAGACAGATAAAGACTTTCCTGTTTAATTTATTAAGAGCAATTTGTATGTTCCAGTTTTAGCACTCATACATTTTCTTTAATTTACATTTTAATGGAAATTATAATTTAAATGGAAAAATAGGTTTCAATTTAATAAATAAGGATTGGCAGGTGTTTTGGTCAGCCTCACATTGCTGGGATGAACATCCAAACCAGGCATAGTTTAGGGGAGGAAGGGATTGACTACAAGCTTATAGGCCCATGAGGAAGTCCCACCAGTGGTGGGAGAAGCTGCTTCCATACATCCTGGAAGAGAGAAACCATCACTGGCCAGCAAAACTCTAATGTGACAAACACAAAATGGCCAGTAGGCAGCAGTGGGAACCCAGGCGAAGCTCAAACCTCTTTGCTGGAATTCAGATTCACCCATAACAACACTTTAGAGCTAGACCCCAGGATGCACTCAGTGACACCTCCTCCAGCCAGGCATCTGGAGATAAGCTTCTGTAATACACCTGTTGGCGGACATACACTCAATGTTCTATTCATTGTTGTTTATTTGGAGTTAAATTTTAAAGCCATATTATACTGCTTATGTATAGTTACAATCCGTAGACCTAAATTACTTCTTTATGATGATTTTCAAAGAGATTTTCTTTGATGATATTGGTGAAGTACATGGAGATTGAGGGCAGCATGACAGGGAAAAGTAATCAATTAAAAGATACTAAAATGATTATCTCAGGCTCACTAATGAATGTTAGTACAGATAATTGTCAATGTTTGAAAAATAATGGCTAGGAAATAAGAGAGACTATTGAACTAATTTAATGTATCTGGGTTGTCTGAACTTAAAGGGAAAAATGGGTTAAAAGAGGAGCGCTTTATTTTGATGTTCAAAGAATTTTCCGTGAATTGCATGTGAGCCAATAAAAACATAAAAGCAAGATGGATATGTGAGTGAAAATCAGCCTGTTGGAGAGACAATTAAGGCAAAAAAGACAAGAAAGTACCGCTGTGATGTTAGGAAGGAATCTAGTGAAATATACTCACATCTTTCTTTCTCTTCTTTATAAACATTGATTTTTAATACTTATTAATTTTATGTTTTCTAATAACAACCATTGGAGAATTATTTTTAAATCAACCACCCATCTGTTTTTAGGCAGGCCCTCATGCTTATGGAGGAAAACTACTTAACTATTGATCTACCTCTTCACCCAATTTGTGATTTTGATTCCAGTGGCATATTATTAGTTTTACAAAACATAGTTAAGTCTCTTATAACTGAATTATACAGACCCTATGTTTGTTTAGGATTCAAAGCTACTTAGTTGCAAAGGCATAAATTCCAGGTACATGCATCTGGGGTTCTTCTGCAGTGGCAAGAGGCTCTGATATGCTCCTTCTCTGTCTCTGTCTCTGTCTCTGTCTCTCTCTCTCTCTCTGTCTCTTTCCTTTTCTCTCTCCCTTGAATGAATAAAAAAAAAACATTTTTAATAAATCAGGTTTAAGGGCTTGGGAGATGTTTCAGCAGTTATGAGCTCTTGCTTGCAATCTTGCTGGAATGAATTATATTTCCCAGTCCCCATATAAAGCCAGAAACAACATGGTACAATCTTCTGTAATCCTAAATCACCTGTGCCAATGGAGCAGAGTTAGGAGAACACAAAAAATTCATGGACCAGATAGACAGACAGCAGCAAAAATCCAAGGAAGACCTTGTCTCAATCAACACTGAAGGACTGGATGAACACACCAAGGTGGCCCTCAGACTCCCACGTGTGCACTGTGGCACATGCCCGCCCATATACACACATTGTATGTATCCACATGTATGCATGACTGAAAAAGTATTGGTCTGGTGACATGGATAAGAGGTTACAGGCTCTTTCTTTGAAGCCTGATGCGCCTGGGTTCAATTCCGCAATACCCACATAACGCCACACACACAAAGTAGTACATGTGTCTTGAGATTGTATGCAGTGTCAGGAGGTCCTGGTGTGCCTATTCTATTCTCTCTCTCTTTTTCAAATAAATGAATATTAAGAGCTTAGCAGTTAAGGTGCTTGTCTGTAAATCCTAAAGACCCAGGTTCGATCCTCCAGATCGCATGTAAGCCAGGTGCACATGGTGGCACGTGCATCTGGAATTTGTTTCAGTGGCTAGAGGTGCGGGCATACCCATTCTTTCTTTCTCTCTCTCTCTCTTTCTCTCTCTTTCAAGCATGCTTTTTTTCTCTCTCTCCCTCTTTCTGTAATAAATAAAGAAACTAAAAACACAAATATTAAACAGTATCATATTAAATTCAATGAAAATACTATCTATTGTTATCTCTATAGTTAATTTTGTATATTTTTATAACAAATTATCATATACTTAGTGGCTTTTAGGTGTTATCTTATCATTGCTGGGACAAAACCATTGGCCAGAAGCATCTTATGGGAGAAAGGGTTCATTTTAGCTCACAATCAAGGGAAAATTCATCATGGCAAGGGGAGCATGGCAGGCCTACTCAGGAAGCCTGGGTGGAATCACCACACTGACTGGAAGGAAGTGGTACAGATGATCTAGTTCTGAACCCTGGACAGTGACACCAACTCCTTCAGTAAGTCAGATCCCAAAAGCTTCATAGCATCCCCAAATATCCACCAGCTGGTAACCAAGTATTCAAAGCACATAAAGATATGGGGAACAATTTGCATTGAGACAACCACATTCCAACCTTGACTTAGAACCATTTCATGATGCAAAATTTGAGTCCAAATTTAAGCATTATATAGTTTTTATCATTACCCAGCACTGTTCAAAAGTCCATGTGGTTCTCAAAACAGTCTCTTTACTATGAACGCTGAAAAATCAATATATTTGCAACACATAAGGTCACAGATTCATTATACTACATAAAGACTGGAGGAAACAAGATCAAAAGCCTAGAGTATAAAGATCAAATCCAGCACCAATGAAATCCTCTGGACTCCAAAAAGCTTTGTCCTGAACTCTCCTCTTCCTGCTACACTGGTTGCTTCCCTGGCAGAATCAATCCTGTGATCAGCTCTCCTTGGCAACTGTCTCATAGTCCATGCATCATCAAAATCCTAGAACCTCCACTGTGACCTGAAGTCCATCTTCACAGCTTTACATCTGGGAATGCCAGGGCCTTCTAGCCAGGGCCTTCAGCCTGCCTGTGCTTAGATTCATTGTCCCCTGCATGTCATAGAAACTTGCTTGATAATCTTATAAAACAATGTGTGTGTGTGTGTGTGTGTGTGTGTGTGTAGTGAGAGAGAGAGTAAGAGAAAGAGAGAGACACACACACAGAGAGAGAAATATGATGACAGTCACTACCATTTTTGCAATCTAATCTTGAAACTAACTTTTGTCATACACTATTCATATGAATGAGAACGCAGCTCACAAGGAAAAGAAAAGTAATTACATGCTGTAATAAATATTTGCAAATCATAGAATTTAGGTAGATTCATTGTTTAATCTTTTTTTAAAAATATATTATTTATTTATTTGTTTTCAAATAGGAGAGAATGAGTATTGGTCTTTCAGGGCCTCTTGCTGTTGCAAATGAACTCCAGATTTATGTACTACTCTGTGCATTTGACTTTATATTGGTACCAGGGAATAGAACTTAGGCTGCTTTTGCACACAAGTGCTTTTAATGAGTGAGCCATCTCTCCAGTATTCTTGAGGCTTATTTTCTCCATATAGTCCATATATTTGCATGGACTTTTATTTTGTTTTGTTTTTGTTTTTCTAGGTAGGGTCTCACTTCTAGCTCAGGCTGACCTGGAATTCACTATGTATTCTCAGGCTGGCCTTGAACTCATGGTGATCATCCTACCTCTGCTTCCCAAGTGCTGGGATTAAAGGCTTGTGCCACCATGCCTAGCCTGCATGATCTATTTCTATTATTTTAATTTTTCCATAATCTTGCTAATAAATATATCCTCACATTTTGAAATAAAATGTTTGTATCTTAGTATTTATGCTTTGTGATTTTAATTATCTCCAAAGCAAACAATTATTGATCATTCAACTCTGAACACTTTACTCACTCTAAAGCTATATGATCACTGTTACATAGAGCTGGATACTCAGATAAATTCTGTTTCAAGCTGTCCCCCATTTTCCACTGCATATGACTTTTATGGCAATCACATAGCTGTACACTAAAGAGTAGAAGTAGGGCAATGATTTGGGTCAGTTAGAAATCTCAAGTTACTTAGATTATCTTTGTAAATTTCTTCACAAGTCAGTTGTGGCTTTTACGCAAGGGGCATATTAGTGATAGCTAATGTGGACTGAGTGATAATTAAAAGGAAGGCATTGAACTCATTAATTAACCTACATTATGTTAATTGTCTTGAAAATTCTATATGATACATAGTACTTTACTCCTGTATTATAATTGATAAAAGATGTCTAAATTCTCTTAGGCAATATTTTTAGGCCAGATATGTTACAGTACTCAAAGCATGTTTGAGAAGTGATAAGAACTGGTGGTATATGTTTTCTAACAGTGGAACAGATTCCAATATATCTATTCAAACATTTTCAATATGCACACAATTATTAAAATGTCAGAAGCCAGAAATTTAAGTGTTCACACTGTGGTCAATACATTAAATTTGCTCCCCAATCAATTCTGCATCAAACCAACAAGATCTTTTTGCCATCAGAATGTTTGGATTTTGTAATTTCAGTTAAGAGTATGTTACTTTGTAGAGTCTGACACTCAAACCCTAGTGTCTGGCCATTAATGTCTATTGTATTTCACCCCATTGGTTCTTGCTCAAAAATCATCATTTCGAAGTGCTCTTCAGTACTGCTGTAGACTGTAATGCCAATTTGAAAGTTCTTTCATTTCCTCTTGCTCCCAGTGGGATCAAAGGCTGGTCTGTGGTATTGAGCAAATTTCGTAACCCTTGGAAAATCAGATTTGCTCATTTGATAAGTGTAAATAATAATATTTATGGAAATTAATGACTTGATAAGAAAACTATTGCATCACTGTAATTCTGCCACCAAGGAGGCTAAACCAGGATGACTGTACATGACTGGCCAGCCCAAGCTACGTAGCGAGACTCTGATTCTCAAAATTATATTAAGACAAATTCACATGATGAATTAGTCCAAACTATTACATGCCTAGTGTTTAATAAAGATTTTCAAAGTATATTTATATTATTTTTGTGTAAATTTAATAAATAAATGCTGATACTATATCTGACCATCCTTCTTTTATAATATATGTATCTTAAGAAAGAATCACACCTAATTTTAGTGTTACATAATGAAATTTGGGTGGGTGACTCAGAGGAAAGTGTAAACTATAACTACATAGTCATCCAATCCCTCCCTCTCGAAACATTCTCATGCATGTGTTTGCATTTGTGTGTGCATGTTTAACATTTACAAGAAGGCTACTGAGAGTGTGGTAAAGAAAAATAAACAGTAAAAGTGGTGCATGCTATTTCTGACGCCTTCTCTCATCCACCAAACCAGCTGACATTTTTGTCATTGATCTTTCCTTGAGGAAAATCCATTTACATTGCATGAGGAACGTAAGTCATTATTTTATTTGGGGTCACTAGATAATGTTTGGCAAGGCATACTCACACATCACAGACACATATTCATATTATTCTTTTCCATTCTGATCTTTACTTGTACTTTAGAGTAGGATACCTTGTATTGATGGGTGTGTTTGTAGACCATAATGACAAGTTTTAAACTCACTCATCTTTCAACATTCCAGAATTCTCCTAAAACTCATACCTAAGCAATCTATTTCAAAATATCTAAAGTTCAGCTAAGGGAAAAGGATACATAATGAATTCTACTACACATAATTTCAACTAATTTACCTTATAAAGATACCCATGTGGTATTTTCAATTTCTTGTAATAGTTTTAATAGTGTGCAGAGATCTTCCCTGTAAGTTACAAAAGTAAAATGAGATATTTAAACTTAAATACATTAAAGGAAAATAAATCATCAATCCAAATATTTCTAAATAAGCATAACAATTTGTATAACAATTTTAACAGTCTAGTCTTTATTTTTTCTTGTTACTTTAATGTTACATATCAAAATATAAAAATAAAATCATTTGAGTACCATATGCCTACTGTAGGGAATGTTTAATGTCACATTTGATGATTATGGCTTTATTAAGTGGATTTGTTTTCCTGAATAAGGTCAGGGACACTGAGATCAAGGTGATTTTTATCCTATTTCACTTTCATTGAGATCATTCTTGAGATGAAAATTAGTTTGGGGCATTTGATTTTCTTACCCGCTGCTAGATTTATTTAATAACATGAAAATTTCTTATAGCATCATTTATATAAACAAATTTTGAGAACAATTCAAACACCAATAAGAGATAAAAATATTAATGTATGCATGCATACATATCTTAAATATGGTTGTTTTAAATACATATATCTCACTTATATATTGTTATATCTGATACTATATGGTTAGTTTGTACTCATAAATTAATGAATAACAATACAGAATGATAGCCAGATATACTTGGAATCTTATGTGCACTATCAAATTTTGTTTGAAAGTTGTTTCAGAATAAATGAGTCTCATGTACATTCCTCAAATTATTGTTCAATATTATTATTTGTTAAAACTCCAAAATTAGGTTGGGAATGTGAAGTACAATTAGAAAATGCTGACTGTGAATAAACTAGTCCACAGGGTAAAAATAATTAATTTTCTTTGCCTTCTCCAGTGATGTAAATAAATGCTGACAGAGAAGTATGGTAGTAAGTTTATCAACTAAATTTATATTTTGATTAACAAAGGTAAAAGTCCTATAACAACATTCATCTGGATGATTTAAGTATTAAGCTATAGCTGCATCTTGCTAAACGTGTTTGCCCACCGTCATTGCTCTCTCTCTATATTTAATTGTCTAGTTTTGGTTGCAGAGTTCAGAGACAAATGGATACTAAATAAAAATTTCAGGGAATATTTTAAATTTAATTTTCTGATATTTACTTTGTATTTACCAATTAATTGAGTGTGAGAATGCATAAGACATAGTCTGCTAATGAGATTTAATTAAAAAGAAATGTAACCAACTCATCTTCAGCAGCCACACAAATTCTTACAGATGTTTGATCAAGGAATGCATGTACCACAGAGAAAACTATGTTGCTCAATGTGGAAAAATACTGATTAGAAGTTGTACATAAAGATTATTTAACTCCTAAAAAAATTTTTAAAATGTGTACTATTGGTGGGTGATGAGATATTGTACTTAACTTCTAATGACCAGTAAATTGTCTTATCTTACAGATATGCTCTATTTTATTGCATTTGTATTATCCCTGCATTGAAGTTACTGTTTTTCTTCAAATTAAAAAAGTTTGTAGTATGGGGTAAAGAGATTTATCAGTGGTTAAGACACTTGTCTGCAAAGCCTAATGACCTGGGTTTGATTCCCCAGTGCTCACATAAATCAGACTTACAAAGTGGCACATGCATCTGGAGTTTGTTTGCAGTGGCTAGAGGCCCTGGCATACCAATTCTTTCTTTCTTCTTTCAATCTCTCTCTGCTTGCAAATAAATAAATAAAATATTTTTAGAAGTATATAGTAATCAGTTCATTTTAACAATATGCTTACTCAGCATACCCATGCTATACATGGCAATGTTCACGATATTTCATCGTTTTTCATTATTATATTTTATTATTGTCCGTAACAAATGATTATATGCTACCTTCATTCATGTGTTGGGACATGGCAAATTATATCCACAGTTACAGATTTAAAATACGTTGTATGGTTCTGACTGCTTCGTTGCCTTACTATCGCCAGCTCTTTCCTTCTCTGTGGGTCTCACTACTCACTTATATACAATATTAACTCATTTCACTTAATAATCATTTCATGGTGGCTTACTGTTCATGTGAACAAAAAAGTCAAATGTGTCACATGTTAAGCAAATGCTAGAAATGATTAAGTTCAGTAGTGAAAGCCACGTGGAAAATGGAGACAACTCAAATCATGGGCCTTTATAACTAAATTGTTCAGTATATTGTGCATGCAAATATTTCTTGAAGAAAATTAAAAGTGTTATTTCAGTCAATATCCAAAACATAAGAAAAGAAAACAGTCTAAAGATGATATGGAGAAAATCTGTGTCTTAATAGGTCAAACAGCCATAACATTCTCTTAAACTATAAACCAGTCTGGGTCATGTCTCTTATCTTTTCAATTCTATCATGGCTGAGGGAGGTTAGAAAACTTCATAACCGTAATAAGCTGACAGAAGAGGTTAAAGTGAAAACATTTCCATAGCAAAAAAATGCAATGTGTACCATGGAGCATTGTCATGGAAACGACTCCTAGTGAAGATACTATAAACATCACAGAAATGACAGCATAGGACTTAAAATAAAACTTAAATCTCATTGCCAAGCATTCAGAATAGTGCCCAAACATTGCTGATAATGATTTAGGATAGGACCGAAACCTACTTGATAAGGATTTAGAAGAGTGGTCTAAACCTAGTTGATAAGGAAACACAAAGAGTTATAAGTTATAAGTTGGATTAAATTTTGAAAGAAACCCTGCTGTGAACAACACACTGTTAAATATCACTAAACAGGAAAGAGCAATAAGGGAGAGTCAATTACAGAGAACATCATTATTCTATATTTTAAGTACTCATATCCACCCATCTTTTAATGGCCACCATTATGCTCAGTCAACTACCTTCAATAGACTACAAAATCTTGAAAGTTCAGATCATTGTTGCCATGTTTTAGTAATGATCCATTTTTAACTAATGTATGTACATGTTTAGACATAAAACTGGCACATTATTGATAATGTATAGCAGAGTAAAAACACAAATTTAGTATTCACTGGAGAAAAAAATATTTGTACAGCTTATTTTAACTTGTTGTTTAGTTCATTGTTGTGGTCTTTATCAAGCTTATACTATCCCAAAGGTATTCATGGATTTTGATTTATTTATACAATCAAATGATAATTTGCATTCACTTTCCAGCCGGCCACAACTTTTTTGTTTTTGTTTCTAATTTCCTTCTAAAACAAGTTTCATTAGGAAGTTCATTACTTGGTCAGTTTGTGTTTATTTTGGCTAACATTCAATTGGACCATGGTAGTCAAAATGTGAAATACAGTAAGGCTTTCTTTAAGCAACTGCAGTTTTTACTGCCTTACTAAAACTTGTTTTTGCTTTTCTCCTCTTTAATGAATTCCTACAAGGATAGAAGGAGTTTTCTGGTTGGAAGTAAAGCAATGGGAGCTATTTATGCTATGTTAAGCGGGAGTTCTTAGTGAGGATGCAGTTTTGCACTGAGTTACTTTCCTTTGGCGGATGGTGAAATTTACGTAGCATGAGCTGTCTAGCTTTCTCTGGGTCTATACCCTAATCCTCAATGCACTGCTTCCTGACAGTTTATGTATTTAATCCCTTTTGCAACTAAAATCTCTGATTGAAAAGTCTCTATTTTCACTGCTGGAAGAAAAAAAATAGATTTTTAAAATAAAAGTGGGGTAAAATTCAAAATAGTTTTAGTTTCATACTGACTGGCAGGAGAACAGAACAGAAAAAAATTATATACAGTAAATAAAATGCTCAGATCATTCTTTTACTATGTCTGGATACAATACTGAAATACACACCAATATTCTCAGTTGGGAATCTTGAATACAAATAACATATATCAATTTCTTTGTCAAACGTGCACGTAAAAATAAATATCATGTTTAAATATAAAGAAAATATATGTGAACTACTGAAGAGAATATACTGAGAAATGCTTTGTAGAGATTTTAAAGACAAAGTCTCAACCTTTAAAAAGAAGAATGAATTCTGCAGGGATAACACCAAACATATAATTACACAATTAAATGTGGGAGGCTACATATGAAAAAAATCATTTATATGAGACTTAAAAAAACTTTATTGATAACACATATATATATATTTGATGTACAATCTCATAGTTGTTTTAATTTGCATTTCTCTGATGATTAGGGATGATGAACATTTTCTTAAGTGCATGTTTGCCATTTGTATTTCTTCCTCTGTGAACTGCCTGTTCAGCTCTTTGCCCCATTTTGTGAGTGGGGTGTTTGACTTCTTACTATTTAGATTTTTGAGTTCTTTGTAGATTCTAGAGATTAGGCCTCTATCAGTTGGATAACCAGCAAATATTTTCTCCCATTCTGTGGGTAATCTATTGGCTTTGCTAATTGTATGCTTGTCTGTAAAGAAAAACTCTTCAGCTTCATGTGATCCCATTGGTTGAGTGACAGTTTAAGTTCATGGGCTACTGGGGTTTTGTTCAGGAAGTCTTTTTCCATTCCTATATCATGGAAAGTACTTCCTAACTTTTCTTCCAGTAGTATTCGAGTTTCTGGTCTTATATTGAGGTCTTTCATCCATTTGGACTTGAGTGTAGTGCATGGTGACATGTGTGGATCAAGTTTCAGTTTCCTGTGTATGGTTATCCAGTTTGTCCAGCACCATTTGTTGAAGATGCTGTCTTTTTTCCAGCCTATATTGTTTGGGCCTTTATCAAATATCAAGTAGCTATAGTTGCTTGACCCAATGTCTGGGTCCTCAAGTCTATTCCATTGGTCTATACTCCTGTTTTTATGCCAGTACCATGCTGTTGTTGTTACTATGGCTTTGTAATATAGCTTTAGATCAGGTATGGTGATGCCTCCAGAAGTATTTCTTTTACTGAGGATATGTTTGGAAATGCAAGGCCTTCTGGCTTTCCATATGAAATTTGAGATCATTTTTTCTATCTCTGTGAAGAACACTGTAGGGATGTTAATTGGAATTGCATTAAATCTGTATATTGCCTTTGGTAGGATTGTCATCTTCACAATGTTAATTCTGCCTATCCAGGAACATGGGAGGTCTTTCCATTTTCTCAAGTCCTCCTCAATTTCTTTTTTGAGTGTTTTTATGTTTTCATTGTATAGATCTTTCACTTCCTTGGTTAACATTATCCCAAGGTAATTTATTTCTTTTGTTGCTATTGAAAATGGGACTATGTCCCTTATTTCTTTCTCTGTATCTTTGTCATTTGCATAAAGGAAGGCTACTGATTTTTGTGCATTGATTTTGTATCCTGCTACTTTGCTATAGGAGTTAATCACCTTCAGGAGTTTTGAGATGGAGTCTCTCGGGTCTCTTACATATATAATCATGTCATCAGCAAATAAAGCTAACTTAACTTCTTCCTTTCCAAATTGTATCCCTTTTATTTCCTTCTCCTGTCTTATTGCTTGAGCTAGGACTTCCAGTACTATATTGAAAAGCAGAGGTGAGAGTGGACAACCCTGTCTTTTTCCTGATCTTAATGGGAATCATTCCAGTCTCTCTCCATTAAGTATTATTTGGGCCTTTGGAGCTTCATATATTGCCTTTATTAGGTTAAGATATGAACCAACCATGCCAATTCTCTCCAATGTTTTGAACATGAAGTTATGTTGTATCTTGTCAAAGGCCATTTCTGCATCTATCGAAATGATCACTCCTACCAAATCAGTGAGCCAGAGCCTCATAGGCCCCCAACACCTCATCACTGAAGCAGACCAAAAATGAACCCAACATGGGTCAGGGAAATTTTGCGGAAGAGGGGGCAGAAAGAATGCCAGAGCCACATGTTGGGTCATGATATGCAGAGACATTTATCTTACCCATAACTGTGGGCTAACTCCCCAATGCATGACCCATATACCTCAACAAGGAGGGGCCAAGGGGAAGAGGTAGGTCACTGATGAGGCTAATATTGGTACCAAACTGACTGTATTTGCTGAACACAAAACTAACTAATAAAGAAAAAAAGGAAAATAAAAAAATAAAAAAATAATCATATAAAAATATATATATATTTGATGTACATTATCATAATCACCTCCCACCACCCTTCTGTCTAATAACACAGTAACCCAAAAGATAGAAAAGGGTGACTTTGAAATGGACTTTCCATAGATCATCTACTTCTACAAGTTAAGCCTTAATACTTGATGCCATATATGTCACAAAGTAGGTATTAGGAATAACTATGAATATATATGTATATACATATATACATATATACATACATATATATATATATAGCTCAAAAGATATTTTGTTTACTTTGTTTCCAATTGCTTAGTAATATTTTTATTTATTCCTTAGAAAGAACCTGGATATTTTAGATGGGCATTATATAATCAAAATAAGATATATATGTTTTAAAAATGATTATTTTGTAGCCAAAAATCATAAGCAGTGACACATCATTCTTATTTTCCAGTGTCATGCTCATTTACAACTTTAATTTGCATGTGTATTATTAGATTAAGGACAACTTCCTTACTGTGTGTGAGCTCACGGAAATATGCAAGTGCATGTGTATAGATGTGCACCTGGTGTCACATATATATGTAGTCCAGGTGTCAGTACTGGTCATCTTCTCATGTCACTCATCCCCTTATATGTTTGAGACAAGATATGTCTCTAGTTATCAAGTTCTAGGGATTCAAGGATTACAAGTAAAACCACCATGCCTATGTTTTTATACAGGATTCAAACTTAGGTTCTTACGCTTACATGGCAAGAACTTTACCCAATGAGTCCTGGCCCATAGTCTTGCTTTCTTTTTATAATTATATAGACAAATATAACTTGCTTTCTTTCATAAGTTCACTATATATCATACATACATTCACATGCATCCATATATGTATCTGAATGCTTATATGACATAAAATAAAAGGGAGTGTATTTGAGAAAATAACTAGTGGGAGCAAAGGATGTGAATGTTTTAAATCTACCTCATGTACTTTAAGTAAAATGACTTTATAAGGATGAAGAGATGGCTCAGCAGTTAAAGATGTTTGTTTGTAAAGCCTGTTGGTCCATTATCCCTGTTAAGTTGGAGGCACATTCATCTGGAGTTCATTTGCCGTGGCAAGAAGCCATGATGTGTCCATTCTCTCTCAAACCCTCTCTGTCAAAAAAATAAATAAATAAATGTATTGATAAATAAATTAAAAAAAAAATGTCTTTCTCAAACTCACCAGTACGTACACTAGAAAGATGAAAGAAAGAGAAAGGCAGAAGGAAAGGACCTCAATCTAATTAACTTGGAAACATGTCTGGTTAGTGCCTATATCTGAGTTTAACTCACATCTCCTAATAGAAAGCCCGAGTTGTTTACAAAGGCCTTTTCTGAGTGTTCCAGAGCACGGTATTCCTTCTCAAGCCATGTGACTACAGAGTCTTTGCTGCGCTTCAGTTTATTGACAGCTATTTTGATGTTTTTCTTTCTTTTCCTTTTTCTTTTTCTCAAGTCATCACCTGTACTTAGGCAGTGGAAGAGTTGAAAGACACCTTACAGAGCTTCTGAACTCAGAATGTGTGGGTCACTGCTCTATGTTTTCCCTTTCATGTCACCCAGGGTCTTCCCCACATTCTAGGCTTTTTGAAAGCTGTAAGTTTCAAGGATGCTTTCCTGAGCCAGGGGACTTCTGTACGCACTGGGATTCAACTCTGCTTGGCAAGATGCCCTGCTTAGAAGTAACAGCTCGGAAGGAAAAGCCAGCAGTCAATGAATTCCTCTGCCCTGTAGGACTTGAGCCCTAAAGGTCTGGCCGCCTTTGTTGTTTTATGAATGCCTTTAGTGATTTCTAAATATTTTATTCATCTTTTGTAGTTTTTTCAGCTACAGGTTGGAGTCCTGCCAGCTCTACCCTGATGAGTTAGGTTTTGTAGTTAACAGCAGCTTTTGCACTTTTAAGATTTATGCACCTCTTTTATAAGCATATGAGAACATATGTATTTTATATGCAAAAAATATATAGTGTACCCTGCATATTAATGCAGTTACATTTGCAAATTACAAATGAAAATATATGTTGAAGTATAGAATCTATTCAGAATTACATAACTGAATAATTAATTTTTACAGGCAAATATTGATTAAGGACTCTTTACAAGTAATTCCCAGAAAGTTTTTTGCCTGTAGATCTATTTACTGAACATGAAATACGTTTGTTGCTTTATAAGCCAAAATACTATGCAATATCAAAATGTGTATTTATGTTGGAAAAAAATTTATAAATATAATTACATTGTTAACTGAACATGCATTTGTTGTAATGGAGCCCTTCTTTTTGACAAAGTGAACTTTGAAAAATGAAAATAAGTACTTCAAAGCATATATTAGTATTAACCTCCTTGATTTTCCCTTTGAAATCTTGGTTAATATGATGAAAATCTTGTCATTATTTCTGAAAAAATTTCTAATAATGAAGCAAATCCACGGACAAAGTTGGCTTTACCTTGCATGTATTTTGAATGGAAGGTCAACAGCACTAATATAGGAGATAGATTAGGGTCAGCTGAAAAGGAATGGCTCACAATGTAGGAAATGCAACTTTGTAGTCTGGACATCAGCACCTTTGTAACATATTCTTATTTTTTTCTTTAAAAATAAACATTTAATAAGTATATGACATTCCTTATTACCAGTGAGCACCCTAGTGTGGATAATAACTTTTCAAATATTTTGCTTCTAGTAATAAATTCATGAAAAATGTTCACGGTGGTTTGAATTAGAAGTCCTTGATAAAATTATGTATTTTGAATACTTCTTCCCAGATGATGTCAATTTGGGAGGTGGAGCGTTGCCGGAGGGAATGTATTCTTGGAGGTGGGCTAGTGGTTTTACAGCAGGTACATTTTGTGGGAGTTCAGCTCTTTCACTTGCAACTGTTTCTACCTGTTCTGGCAGAGGAGATGTCCAGCCTCTGCTTATGCCATGCCTTCTCCTGCCATCATAGTCCCTCTCGTCACTACCGTAAGCCAAAATACACAACTACAACTTTCCTTCCATTGGCTGCTTTTGGATGAGTGCTTTTTGCCAGCAATGGGAAAATACCAATAGGAAATTGGTACCAGGGGAGTGGGTCATTCCTGCTAGAAACCTGAACGTGTGGCTTTTGAACTTTTGAAACTGACATTTAGAATGAATGTAGATTATGAAAAAAATTGAAATCTTGGACTAAGAAATGTCTTGCAGTACTGTAAGCAGAGTTTGATTTAAGCAGAGTTTAAATATCTACACGCAGAGAGAACTACGGATGTGTAGGCTTGGATTATGAAGGGAAAAATAAAGTGCTTTCTCACACTGGACTAGAGGCAGTTTGTGTGAGAAACTTAATACCTGGTCCTGAGAACTTGTAAAGGGTGATCTTGCATAAAAAAATGGGATGGTTATGGGTAATGACTGTGAGATTTGATTTGATCCCTGCCATATTGTGATGGTAAATGTGGGTCGGCTAACTGATCCCCTCACTGGTATGGGACCCATAGCTGGAGCTGGGAAACAAGTCAGAACCATATCCAACATAAACCCACTCTCCAATATCAAGCTACCGTCAATTGTGGGCTACAAGAGGGCCTACACATATTAAATTCTCTATAAAAAAAAAAGGGTTATCTCATTTGTCCTAATGCTAACTTACTCTCCATTGGAGAATCTGCTTCTCTTTTTCAGATAGATGTAGATCCTAAGGAGAGAGCCACCCCATCATACCTCCAAAGGGCCCCGGCTGAAACTAAGAAAAATTGGCGAAACAAGCAAGGGCGCTGTTCTCCTGATGAACCAGATACCAGCACAAGGGGGAAGGAGATCAGCACAGAGAAAAATCAACTCCTACCAAATCAGAGAGGCAGAGCCTCAGAGGCCCCCAACACCTCATCACTGAAGCAGACCCAACATGGCTCAGGGAAATTTTGCAGAAGAGGGGGCGGAAAGAATGTCAGAGCCACATGTTGAGTCATGATATGCAAAGACATTTAGCTTACCCATAACTGTGGGCTAACTCCACAATGCATGACCCGTATACTTCAACAAGGAGGGGCCAAGGGGAGGGGGTAGGTCATGGATGAACCTAATAATGGTACCAAACTGACTGTAAAAAAAAATAAAAAATAAAAAATAAAAAGGAAAAAAAATGGGATGGTTAAAGCAGGTGGATATGGCACAGAAAGAAATGAAAGTTTGGGGCTGGAGACAGTTTCTGTTCAGCTGCAATTGTTTAAGAGATTATGACCATTGAGATTGGGTCAGCTGTTCTGCAGTGGGTCAGAACACAGAATGCATAAAGTAGGAGGCTTGAATGCTGAAGGAGTGTTCTGTTCTTCAATGTCAGTTATATTATCCCCAGATAAAGAAATTTGGTCACCTATTAGGTACTATGGGAATATAACAAATGCTGGAAAGAAAAGGTCATTGGATTTCCAACACAGTTTGTTGTTATGAAATGGCCACAGGAAGATGTGAGGCAGGCTTGTTGGAGTCCCAGAGTAGTGGCCTGATAGAGCCATGGAATGGATGAACCGTGGGTTTCAGTGAGATTCCAGCCTTTAGAACATACAAGGACTATGAGGTAGTAGCCAAGGAGAGCTGTTGCTCAGGATGGAGGTTTCCCCAGGCTGTGAGCAGCCCAGCTGAATGGTAGAATTGGAGTTCCAAAGACATGGTCAGTGGATACAGATGTCAGATTTGGAACTGTGGGATTTGATATTTGAACTGTTTGTTTTAGAACCTACATTGATTCTATCATTCCATATGATTCCCAATGTCTTATTTTGAAGTCTGAATGCTTACTCTGAGCCATTATGAATTTTTTGATTTTATACCTCACAGTTAAGAGACTTTAGAATATGGGGATATTTGAACAGTATTGGGATTGATAAAAAAATTAACTATGGGCAACTTTTAAAGTTGGATTGGATGCATTGAATTTTATGTGATGGATGGTCATCAGTTTATGGGGTCCAGGTGGAAAATGTGGTGGTTTGAATTAGATGTCTCTCATAAAGTCGTCTATTTTGAAAGCATGGTTTTCTGCTAATGGGAATTAGGGAGGTAGAGCCTTGCTGGGGCAGGTGTGTTCTTGGGGGTAACCATTGAGTCATTCTGGCTAGTTCCCTTTGCTAAAGTTTGGCTCATTTTCTTACTGCTGTTTCCACCTGCTATGACAAAGGTGGTGTCCACCCTCTGCTCATGCCATGTTTTCCCTACCATCGTGGAGCTTCCCCTTGCGATTGTAAGCCATGATAAACAGCTTCCCTTCCACCTGCTGTTTTCCTGCAGCAATGTCCAAAGTAAGTAAAACCTTGTATTTAAGTTTTGGCTAGTGAAAGAATACACATAAGTGGGGCTGGAGAGATGGCTCATTGTATAAGGCGCTTGCCTGCAAAGCCTGCCAACCTGGGTTCAGATTTCTAGTACCCATGTAAAGCCAGAACATGGGTCTGGAGTTTTTTTTTTTTTTTGGTTTTTTTTTTTTTTTTTTTTTTTTTTAGTAGCAAGCCCATTTCCTCTCCCCGCCTCAAATATATATATATATATATATATATATATATATATATATATATACATATATATATATATATGGAATATATATGGAATATATATGGAATATATATGGAATATATATATATATATATATATATATATATATATATATATATTCGTTTTTCGAGGTAGGGCCTCACTCTAGTCCAGGCTGACCTGGAATTCACTATGTAGTCTCAGCCAGGCCATGAATTCACAGCAATCCCCCTACCTCTGCCTCCTAATTGCTGGGATTAAAGATGTGTGCCAACAAGCCTGAACATAAATAAATTTTTAATAAATATAGTTAAGTGATTACATGAATAAATTTAGATTCTTGTTCTTAAATAAAAGACAAGAAGAGTGGAATACATATATAGATAATATTCTCATTTCTTACACAATTTCACTTGTCTCAAGCCTGTGATTATCCTTTCCTGGCCTCAGGAAACAAAATAACTCTTTTCTTCTCATAACCGATACTTCCTGGCCTTAATCCTGACCCTGACAAAGAGGTGGCACATGTTTACGACCCACAATGACTCCTGGGAGAACTGAGCTTCCCCACTGGCATATGCTGTGAGATGTGAGCTCTCAGCAGGCATGCTGCATTTTAGGTATAAAAAGGACACATTCTCTGTAACCCACCATTTGAAGGTCAGTCAGCAGATGAAATTTAGTGGGTTTTTTGAAATCATTAATGTAGGCTTGGTGATATATTTTAATATGAAATATTTTTTTACTGCCTACTCACCCAATAATGTAAAATATCATATCTGAAACTGAATAGACAGGAGATTTAATAAATATACTGAGCTTGTTTTAATACAAGTGTGAGCAAAATATTTCCTGAACTATGGAAAGCATTTGACAAGTGTTAAAGTAGAGGTGAATGATACTTGGTATATTGGGGTTGAGGAAATGGCTCAGCAAGTAAAAGCACCTGCCCTCAAAGCCAGCTGACTGGAGCTCAGTTCCCCCATAAACAAAGTACAGCAGACACAGTGCGGTGCGTCATCTGTAATCCCACTACTCCTGCGGTGATGGCAGAACCAGGAGGATATGAAGCTTGTAAGGCTTTTAAACCAGGTGGTCTTATGTTAATTTTTAGTCTGTCAGAGGAAAGTTATACTGTCTCAAAAAATGTGTAGCACAGACACCTTGTAGTCGTTCTCTGATCTCTACACGTAGACTGTAGCAAATGCACACACACACCAACACACACACACACACACACACACACACACACACACACACACACACATACTGGACATAAACCAGGAAAATCTAAGGCAGAGAGAGTATGCACTGGATCAAATCAAGAGAATCCCAGGCAAATTACAACATATGAGTTAATCATATTTCAGAGTTAAAGTATGATTGCTTGTGACTTATTTAAATTCATTCCCATCATGTGTCATAGATAAGTGAAAAGCCACTAAAATATCTAATTCTCCATACTAACCTATAATATTAATAATGGGCATTTTAAGACATTACTTCAGAATGCACATCAATATCCTGCATAAAATCAACTACAATATTGAAAACATTGCTAAATGCATATTTAATAGAGAAATATGTTTATATCTGCCAATGAATTAAAATCTGTGGTGTGACCTCTCCTGTGAAATATACTTGAAGCTAATACTTGCTATGAAAGTTATTTCATCTAGTATCCACTACAGGCAAAATCAGTGTCAAAAAAGAATAACAAGAAAAATTATTGGGGGCTATAGAAATTGCCCAGTGGTTAAAGAAACTTGTTTACAAAGCCTAACAAGTCAGTTCAATACTCAGTACCCATATAAAGTTGGGTGCATGAATTGGTGCATGCATCTGGAGTTTGGAGCAGCAAAAGGCCCTGATATACCAGGTTCTCTCTCTGTCTTTATCTGTCTATGTGTCTTTCTCTTTTTGCAAATAAATAATTAAAGTATTTAGAAAATATACCCCTTTCTCCATCTGCCACGTCCATCCTAGTGTGACAATGCAGCTCTTACTCTGAAAAAAGAAAAGCAACACACCTGCTTTCTGGGGACACGGAGCTAGGTGGACATGGAACACGATGGACATGGAGCTGGATGGACAATAAAAGGGCAGTACTGGAGAGCATATAAAAGATGCCCAGCAAGGTGCATTTCTCCCTTTTTATACTAAAAATATATAATTGATTTTACTAAGGTTTCCGTCTTTGCAGCCAGGAAAATCTAATTCAAATTACACTTCTATTTTATTTCTTTCAGGTTGCAGTTTTGAAGAACATTTTCAAGTCATATGAAAAATAAGAGTGGTATTACTAATTTATAAAATGATCTATTCATTGGACAATATTTTAGGTTTTTCTCATTATCCAAAGCAATGATTGTAGGTATTTTTCTTAAAAGTCTTCCTTTTACTATACATAGAGAAAAAGAAAAGAAAGAGTAGCTCTTAACATGTAGACAGTGACCTGGCACTCTGTGGCAGGCCATGCTATTCCTCTATTATATTTTATAGTATAACAAAGTGCTGTCCTTAGACAAATTCTGATCACGACAGACACAGACAATAGCAAGAACACTTTACAAACTTGTCTCAGCACTAACACAACTCATACTTCTCTGCAACCCCAAAAACTATAAAGCTCCTATCACAGATACTTCTTTTATTCAACATATTATTTCCCAACTTAAGATATTGATTAATCTAGAATAAAATCATTCTTTATACTTCCTGTTTCCCCTACAATTATCCTAAGCCCAAATACCAAAATAGGCTCTTTCCCATGCCAACTTTATGTTGTGTCTTTCAGAAAACTCACTATTGCCACAACTAATAAATCCAATTAATTGAGCTACAGCTATGCTCCTGGTAGTATAGCTAAAGGCAAATGATCCTTTTGTAGAAATCCCTCTTTAATTTCAACATTTTTATTTCAACATGATTTTCTCAAATCTTAGGAAGAAGGCATTTTGAAAAAGTTATTTTAGCTGTTAAAGGGCCTAATTTTAAAAAATATTTTATTTATTGATTGATTTGATAAAGACAAAGAGGCAAACAGAGAGAGCGAGAGAATGGGTACTACAGGGCCTCTAGCCACTGCAAATGAGACTCCAGACACGTATGCCACCTTAAGTATCTGGCTTATATGTGTACTAGGGAAGCAAACCTGGGTCCTAAGGCCTGGTAGGCAAACAACTTAACTACTAAGCCATCTTTCCAATCCCCTCCATAATAAATTTTTAAGTATTTAAGTGAAGACATTTTAAATGAAAATAAATTATAAACACTAGCAAATGTTTTGAAAAGATAATTGCAGAAACCTTTGTATTAGCTGAAATTAGAGGTTAATTATCCCGATCCCTCAATGATATTCATCTCTACCAGGTCTGTTTCACTTGACTGGAAAGTGGTTTTAATTGTAGATCAAGAAGACAAGCAATTAGATGTCTTCCTAGAGGATTTCTACAACTTGATCTTTATATCAAAATACATTTGAGAAAAAAGAAATAATCATGATGATAATGAGAATTATAGTTCAAGTAGTTAAACCAATTCAAGTTAAAATAGGACAATCAAATGTTAACACTTTTGTGAGTTAGGGAAAATGTAAATTATTTATATTCTCTTTATGTCTGGAATGCTTTCAGTTATCAGTATTATGGACAATCAACTAAAAATAACTATTGATCATTTTTAAAAAAATTGTTTCACTGATGAATTTTTACAAAGTATATTTTGAACAAAAAAGACTATATATATGAATAAATTTATATATATATATATATATATATATATATATATATGAATATCTATCTATATATACATACATATATATAATCATTTAAAAGGACAAAATAGCATGTTCTACAGCATGTATAGTGCTGAAAAATTGATTACTTACTGCATGCAGTTTGAGACATTTATTTCACTTCAAATTTGTTGCTTATTACAATACAGATAGATTTGCTAATCTTTTGCTGTTAGTAATACTTGTATCATGGAGGTGGTATTGATATTATTGTTTTTAGTGATAAAACTTTGTTTCATTCTCTGCCCTCATGTGCACCTACTCAGATATTAGTAAAGATTAAATACAATTACAGAAAACACTTCTGTGCCTACTTTAATTTCTGAGAAATTGATAGTTAAACAAAGGACTGAGTATTAAGTTTTCGAAAGCATTGTTTTCCTCTAAAATTATAAAATTATGATAAAAGTAAAAATGTGGCAAAAACTCAGAGATTAAGGGCTGGAGAGATGGCTTAGCAGTTAAGCACTTGCCTGTGAAGCCTAAGGACCCCGGTTTGAGGCTCAGTTCCCCAGGACCCACGTTAGCCAGATGCACAAGTGGGCGCGCACATCTGGAGTTCATTTACAGAGGCTGGAAGCTCTGGCGCGCCCATTCTCTCTCTCTTTCTCTCTCTCTCTCTTTCTCTCTCTCTCTCTCCCTCCTTCTCTCTGTCACTCTCAAATAAATAAATAAACAAACAAAAAATAAATAAATAAAACATCCTCAGAGATTAAGTATCATGTGGTCTTACATTGGGGTACAAATTGTGACTTACCTTATTTCTAAACATTTACATTCTCATTTTAATGTTATATGAATTGTAGGAAGGATGAAGAGGAACCATAGTAGAGTGATACTTTCACAAGACAGATAGGATTATGAACTCTATGTTATACATTAAGAAAACTGCCAATATTCTTGTATCAAAACATGGGATTTATTTATCATTACAGTCCTTCTAAAAGGTCATAAATTTCATATACTTAGTGAAGATACAGAAAAAATAGTTTAGGTCCGGTTTTGTTATTTCTTTGTTAGACTAGGGTGAGTGATGATCATTTGATAGATTCATTTGCACAAGATCACACACATATTTAAGCACCTTATAATTTATAAGATATGACAATATCAATGTAAATATGCCCTCACTTTACTACACTATGCTACATCCATGAGAATGTTGAAAATCTTATATACTGTACGGAAGAGTCCTGAAATAAGTATGATATACCATAATCTACTATGTGATATATATGTGAATGTTAGCAAACATTAAATTTCTAACATTACCTGGCAGGGCTCCCTCAAGAATCATGTAACAAACAGCCAAAACAAAATTATTTATTTTCTTTTTTTCTTTTAATATTGTTCAAGGTAAGGTCTCACTCTAGCTCAGGGTGATCTGGAATTCACTATGTGGTATCAGGCTAGACCTGATCTCATGGCAATCCTCCTACTTCAGACTCCCAAGTGCTAGAATTAAATGTGTGTGCCACCATACCCAGCAGAAATTAAATTCTTTCTACATTTTCATAAAATCAAGGATAAAGCACCTTCAATAAAGTGTTTATATTGGGCTATGTGAACAAGTTTCAAAATTTTATCCCAGTGGTTTTAAAAATGCAGAAATCTATGGTACAATTGACATCTTAAATTATATTTTAAATTAAACTTTAATTTTACAAAACTATCCTCCCTGAAAATCCAAGAGTGGTCAGCTGAGATTGGATCTTTCACTATAATAATATTCAGTATCATGTTGCTCTTATGTGAAAGGTGTCAATAAGTGCTTTATATATTTGTTAATATCTTAAATAATTTCATATGGTTTTATTCAAAGTGCAAGCGATATTGGAGTGTTTATCTTCTCCTTTAAGTTTGATTGAGACAGGTTCCCCTTCGTTGTTTGCCAGTGAGAAGGCCAGACTAGCTTTCTTTTAATCTATGACATTTTCCTGGTCCTGCCTGCCACTGTTCTGCATTTGCATTATAAACACATGTACCACTTTGTATGTGCCTTTCAGTGAATTCTGGGGAATCAAACCCTTGACTTTAAGCTTGTAGAGTAGCAACTTTAACAACTAAGCAACCTTTCTAGCATGACTGCTTTTAGTTCTTATAATACTGAAGTAAGTATAAATAATTTCAGTTTGTAAAATGAAGTAAGAATTCATTAGTGAGCTGAAAACAGACTTTATATATCTTGTTCTTAACCACATAGTGATAAATGTTGTAAATATTTGAATCAACATGTCTTACTCAAGGTGCTTGACACCATTTTCTGACATAATTAAAACTACTGTTTATTTTATTTCACCTATTGTTCACTTATTTATTTATTGGTTACTTATAACTGCTGTTCATTTTATTTTTATTGACCATGGTATTCTACATTTTTTTATATAAATCGAAGTTCGACAATAAGCTAAGGCTTTATGTCAATCTGAAAGTTTTATTCAAATCAAATCAAATCATGCTATGTTACACAAATTGAGCATATTATAAATTAACTGAAAGTAAATAAATTATTCTGGGTAGATATATAGGAAAGGAAATAGAAAGTGCTTCAAATAATACGGTGAGTGGGCTACCATTAGTGTGTTTTCTAGCTTCTAAATGATACTACTCCAAACCTCAATTCCAAATATTTATAAACACATGTATAAATATTTCTAAAAGTAGGAAATTTAATTAAGAAGGGAAAAATCTCATTCACTTATCCAAAGGCAAAATATCATTTTCTACTAATGGAAGGATAATTTGCATTCTTATTAAAAGAAATAGTGATACATTCATAAGAATTATGAAATTAGTCCATATCTTCTTGTGGAATTTCGCAAAGACTACTTTATCCCATGAGCAAATGAGCAATGAACTTATTTTCACACTTCAATTGTCTAATGATAAGTTTAATTTTAGGCAGTGGTAAAATATATAACATATTGTTTTAATTTCTCATCATTTCTTCTTATAAAGTAGTATTTGACTTTTTCCCCTTTAGAAGTCTTTTATAAAAATGAATATCCATTCTGTATTAGCATAACCTTTAAACATCACAAGTTGATAAAGTACAAAGCTTGGTTTTATGCTGACTTCAGACATAATTCTGTCTTATAAGAAGGTTTTCTCTCTCAGTATTCAGTAGGGTTTCAGGACCTTTGAGAATATTGCTCAGTAACTGCCAATTACAAGTTTTTAATTTAGGAAAAGTCAATCAGCAATAAAGTATGCATTATAAAAAATATAAACTGTGAAATCCTCATGCATAGATTAATGTTACTTTGCAGGTTACAGAATGTTTTATGATAAGGTATCTTTAGTTAATGTATACAGATATATTCAAAAGCCTAAATATTTGACTCTGAATTATACTCAACTCAAATTTAATATTAGTATCTTACTGAAAAATGTGGTCCTTAAACATAACTTACTTGAAATTTTAACATATATCTTACATGAAAACAATGCTACTTCTATAAATGATGCTATTTAAAATTGTTCTATTTTTTTCTTTTATATTTATTCATATTGTCATTATTGACATGAGGAGAATCATTCTTTTTATTCTTTTTTGTTCATTTACTTAGTGATTCAATATTCATTGACTCTACACCTTCCAAATGCTAGGCAAGTGTTCTATTACTACGGTATATCCACCACCAGATAATTTTGATAATTTCAAAGTTGTCCCAATACAGCATATCTCTATTTCATGCATTACTGTGATGTTATGTCCAGAAGAAGGCACCCAGCAGTCCCACTTGTCATTCTTCTGCTCTTACACTCTATCTTCTGCCTCTTCTGCAAGTTTCCCTGAGGCTTAAAGGGTGTGGTTTAGACATTCTGTTCAGGGCTGAGCACACACTGGGATCTTGACAATACTAAATATTTCAGTAATTTTCAATTCCTTCCATGTTTAGGAAAAAAGAAAATGGCAGGGCATTGAAATTATGAAGCTCTAACTAAGTAACACACAATGTTTTCTGAATAATTGAAATATAATTGTTTCTAGTTCAGAGACAGTAAAATGTTAATTATGCTATTTCTTTATTTGTTTAGTTAGGACTATAGGTAATGTTATTCTCAATTTAATGGTAAAAACAACCACAACAAGTGGTACCTATTACATAATTTCATACAGATGACGGGATTTTATTTTCAGTGAAGAATACAGGTACACATTACCAACTCTGTGGGTTGCAGTTTTGCTGAGGCTACAAAGAGCTGCTAATTGAGCACAAAATCACTCATAAACAATGTGGGAGTGAGTTTGAACTTGCTGTAATTAAACTTTATTTATGGACAATTAAATTTAAATTTCATACAAGTTTCATTTGCCACAGGATGCTATTCTTCATTATAATTTAATTTTTAATCACTTAAAGTGGAAAATATTCAAGCTTGTGGGCTGGAATTGTTCATGAAATCTGCATTATGAGGCCACTGTCACTGTAGTGAATTATCATAAAGTTTGTGGCTCTAAACAGTAGACATGTATTCTCTCACTATTCTGGAACCCACACATTTGGAATCTAGTTTGCTGGGAAGAATAGAAGGCTTTGGCAGCGCTTTGATCTCCCCAGAGGCACAAAGCAAAATCTGTTCCCAGTTCTTCCACCTTCCACTTGCAACTGGCATTTACTATCATCTCACTATATTTTACTGTGCATAACGGGTCCCTAGTGTGATGTTGCTGACACATGAGCCAGAAATCTGTGCCTCACACCAGGACTCTCTCACTGATGATAATACTGGTTTGTATTCACAAGGAAAACAGTGGCAATTTTCATCCTATAGTTCATAAATTACAATGATTTCTTTTTGATAATGAGCCAGTTAAGTACTTCAGCCCTAAAGTTCAATATGTATATTGCTATAGAAGTAGAAGGAAATCGTGAAAATTATAGAAAAATAAGCTATAAAAATATACAACTTATTGAGAATAAAGTAAATAAGAGAATGGTGAGCTGTGAGACTGGAATGTCAAATACACCAAAACCATAATGATGAGCCAGGCCAAGATTTATCCACTCACAGTGATTACAGGGTGCAGAACATACATGGTTGTTTTGCTTGCTTGTACTTTTATATATCAATTTGAATACAGTAAAGAAGTAGAATTTACAGACAACCTTCACTGTCTTTACTATCTTTTAAAGAATGATTAATTAAGAATGAATGCTGAACTAGATTGTTCTAGTTTGGGTTATCTTACTCAATCTCAAGAGAAAATGATAATCTTAGCATAGACAATATTCAGAAATTCAAGTGGAGACAAATTGAACAATTGATAGTGGGTAGAGAAAGTGATCATTTAGAATATGTCAACTATATCCCCTGTCACAGTACTTTCTTGAGTATTGATAGTACATAAAGTTCAAAGAAGCATAAACATAATTACTGAGGGCTCCTCAGCAAGGAAAGAGAGCTTGCATGACAGTATATACCACTAAAGCCATAAGCCAATAATGAAAAGATAGAAAGATGTTTCCCCCTATTCCATTTTTATCCTATGAAGTTACACTGCTATAAATAGTTATGTTGCTCACCTGAGACATGGGGGTTGTCTCTGCTTATGTTTGAACCTCTCAAGTCAGAATTTCCTGCCGTTTTATAGATATTGAGCTGGGGCTAGGGAAATAAGGGGATTGATCTAGTGTAGAAAGGTCTGGATTCACAGAGTGGATGAGTGCTCTCAAATTTTCTGCTTCCTTCCCTCCTGTCATGTGTCCCATGCAAGGGTGCTAGACAAAGCCTCCACCTAAAATCTCACAAAATACAAATTTAGGGATGCAAGTGGCTGGGTTTTGAATACAAAAATGGGAAACATAAAGGCCATTGACCACATTACCCTTGGAAATTGCAACAGTTATTGGGTCTACCCTATGCCTGGTATGGGAAAGACAGTTTTCATTGTGAGGATTGAAGGAAAAAACCCTTGTAATTATTCATGGTCAGATTTCTAAGGATGAAACCTATATATATATATATATATATATATATATATATATATATATATATATATATATTGAGGAGACTCTGAGACAGGAAATATCTGTGAAGGAAATGTAGATTTAACAATTGATGATGGATTCTGTTAATTGAAATGGATAGAAGAGGGAAAATATTCAAATAGCTAAGTGAATTGAGTAAAAATAAAAGACCACCAGGTGGAGGGACAGATAATCAAAATCTAAGAGGATATAAATAAAACATATGTAATCCTACTTTTTTGGACAATGGAACACTCAGGAGCCATAGATTGTTGCTAGAAAGTTTTCAGTGCCAGGGATGGGAGTTGTTGGCCAGGGAGATCCTTGATACCCCCAAAACATTATAGGTCATTGCTAAGGCCCTTGGTTTCCCACCAGCAATAGATAGTAAGACCCTATTGCTGAAGACTCCATGTACTTGGGCTGCAAGGCCACTGAGAAATCTGGCTGGATCTGAGATGATAACCTCCTGCACGTAGACCAGCTGACAGAAAGCTGGAAGAAGCCATTCTGCATGAAGTTCAATGGGAGAAAGGGAAATCACCAGTGAAGACACTGATCAGTGGACATTAAAAGCCTTATAATTGGCCAGCCAGGTCAAATGAGCCAACAGGTGCAATAGTGGCACGTCTGTTATGGGGGAAACCAATTGCCATCTAATTGGACTGGAGGCCTGCTCCATGGGAAGGGAATACATCCCTGATACTGAAAACTTAAAACAGGGGTATTCATGAGCCCTAGGAGTGTAACGTCTGCTGTTGTCTGGCCAAATGTATATACTATGCTTATCAAACTGCCCAGTAAAAACTTCTGTTAATGTTCACACACTTATATTAATGCTACTCTCACTTTTGGTTGAGAATCTTCTCTTTTCAGATGGCAGCGACCTTGGGAAAACTCAGAAGGTATCATGGTGAGGGAAAGAAATGACTGCAGTGCTCAGTACTGCAAATCTGTATCATGCCTTCCAAGGCTCAAGGTCTAATGCAGAAGAGGTGGCGGAAAGAATGTAAGAGCCAAAGGAAGGGCAGGACTCCATACAACATGCTCCCTCCAGACACAAAATGGCCTGGATATCCATGGCCTCACAGTGCCTGACACTACCTACACAAGACCATCATAAGAGGAGGAAAAGATCAAGACGTCAAAAGTAAAAGAGAGACTGATTGAGATGGGGAGGGGGTATGATGGAGAGTGGATTTTCAAAGGGGTAAGTGGGGAGAGGGAGGGTATTACCATGGGGCATTTTTTTATAATCATGGAAGTTGTTAATAAAGAAATAAAAAAAATAAAAAATAAATGAATAAAAGACCACCAAAGAGAGTCTTTTTGAGCACAGAAACTTTCAGATAATGTTTGCAAGAATTGCAAGCACCAATGTTAAGATGACAGAGTAGACTGCATTAAAAATGCCTGAGCCTAGATACCAAAGGACCTTTTCACAAGAGAAGTCAAGCAGGTCATTTTGAAGTAAAAGCTATACTGTGAAAATCATAAAGTGAACAATCAGAGGCATTCACTCATAACTAAAATTAGTACAAAAAACGGAATTCTATAGCAATCAAATACTGCAATCCTACACCATAAATATTCATGAGTTAAAAAAAATAGTAGTAGGGATTCTATTGATTGTAATGCATAGAACATCTCTATGGGAAACCCCAAATTTCCGTGTGCTACCTTTGACCTATCTGAGCCTCACAGGGCTCCTATGTCTAACTAACCTTGAGATACTTTAATGCTAGACATGCCTGCCGTTCAGAATGAAGTGCTCCATGCATAGCTAATTTTTCTGTCACCGGAACCACTAGCATCCTCAGTCCTTACAAAGACCTCCATGAAATCATGACACATCATTTAAATAAAAAGATCACAATGTCATGGGAGCAAAGAGTTCACTCCCTCCACATGCTACCTCAAGGCTTGCCTCTTGAGGCTCTTCTGGAGAACATGTTTCTGAGGACATCACCTGCAGCTCTGCATTGCACTTATTTTCTTCGTTGGTCCATGAGTGTGTAAGATTAACTAATTCCCGTTATGCGGTCGAATCTGTTCTGTTGACATTCCTGTCCTCCTCAAGCATAGGAATTCCTTCTTCAGCCACATGGTGAATAGGAAGTGAGCAGTCTCCCACTGGAAGTTCTAAATGACTGCATAAATAGAATAATAGACAATGGGGCTGGAGAGATGGCTTAGCGGTTAAGCACTTGCATGTGAAGCCTAAGGACCCTGGTTTGAGGCTCGATTCCCCAGGGCCCACGTTAGCCGGTTGCACAAGGTGGCACATGCATTTGGAGTTCATTTGTAGTGGCTGGAGGCCCTGGCGCGCCCATTCTCTCTCTCTCTCTATCTGCCTCTTTCTCTCTCTGTCTGTCGTTCGCAAATAAACAATAAAATAAAATAAAATAAAAAAATAAAAGACAATGGATTGCAGCCACCTTGTGAATGATTTATTTGAATGTAATAAGTGGTCTAAAATTTTTGACAGCTATGTAGGAATATAAATTGATCTCATAAATGAAAGACATTTTTTCTTATCATTTTTGACATTCTCATATATGTATACAAGGTTGTTTGATCACACTTCCCCCAGTTACCCTTTCTATTATTCCTGCCCTCCCATTGAGACCTTTATTCTTCCCTTTTGTCCCTATCCTGCTTTCATGACTCACTCATTGATTTATTTATATTTGATGCACTAATTTAAATGAGGCCCACTTGCTTAATATTGGGTGTGAGGTTATTTACTGGAGAATGGGCAAGCTACCTGTGTAGTCTTTTGTCAGTCAAAACTCATCAAATTCAGAGATCCAGAGGCTAAATATAAAGTAACATTAAATCAGATCCCTATCTTGGTTACCAAGGCTCTGGGAACATAGTGGATGAGGGGAGGGAAGAGCCACAGGGTGGATGCAAATAGCCTGGGGCACTGTAAAACCCGCCCCCAGACTGAAGGAGGCTTCTTGGTTCCTATAAGGAATATCAATAACCCCACCAGAGGAGACCCTCAGAAAAATTGGGGGGGGGGGTCTAGTAGATTTTATTTAAAAAACAAACGAATAGCAAATTAAAAATGTGAATGTGGGACCATTTTCTTCATCGCTGGAATAAGAATGCACCTTGTAAAATACTTGCTTATTAGAATTCATAATGTTTAGATGGTAGAATAAGAAATTGCAGGATTAGCCCTGGAACGATACAAGTTGTGTTGAGAGACCGTCAGGACAAATGAATTCAAGAAGCAATAGCTAAATCAATTGCAGTCTTGGAAATGAGCCACAGTAACTTTGCCAAGGAACACAATGCATATGAGGAAAGTCTGTAAACAGATACCTTGAAATTATAGGTTGGAATTATCAACTTAACAATGATTGACAAATGAAAAAAGAGATGTTTTTAGCCTACCAAGATCAAATTTTTAATATAGATAAGAAAATCCATTGATCATAAAATGAGAAGACAGTGCAACTTTTGTCCTACCCACAGGGACTGACTGGCATACTCCTGACACTATAATGACTACCCATAACCCCACTAAGGAGGGTCTTCAGTAAAACAGGGGCAGGGTAAAGGCAGCATAACAGGATAACCCAATGGGAATATGACCAAATTGCATTATTTTCATATAATAACGTTCTGAATAAAACTTGTTTAAGAAATAATAATATTTTTTCTATAAAATATATCATTCATAAGTATTCAACATTAGAATAAGTATTCTGAGATTAAAGTATTAAAGTATTTTAAAGTAAGAAAAAAGAGGCATGGTGGTGCGTGCTTTTAATCCGAGGCAGAGTGAGTCACAGTGAGTTCAAAGCCAACCTGAGACTACAGAGTGATTTACTGCTCAGCTTGAGCTAGAGTGAGATCCTGCCTTTAAAAGAGAGGGAGAGAGAGAGAGAGAGAGAGAGAGAGAGAGACCAGTAAGGAAGGAGGCCACTTACTTATCATGTATTATAAATGGAGCCAACTTTCCCCACTAATTGCATCTCTCCAATCTCAGTAATGGGATGGATATCAAGCTTATTTTTGATAGTTCATCGAACATGAACTTATTTTCAAAATAAACTTCAAAACATTACATACCTGATCCCTTTATAAAGAAATATGAAAATTAGCAAGCTAAGAAAAGTTTTTTGAAGTTTAATAGGAAAGAAACATGCTTTGATTAACCTAGTATTTTTCTGACTATATTTAATTAAAGAGTCCATTATGCACAGCATGTCCATTAATTTCCTGTGGACCTCATGACAAATGCTTCTCCAAAGTAGAGTGTGAGGCTACGGCTATCAGCAGAGATGAATAGGCTAAAGTTGCAAAGGAAATTAACTTCTTTGGTCAGAAAATGAAACAAATCAATAATTTAATGTGTTGGCATTGATCCACGGACATTCTTTTTGCACATCTTATTTTTGATCGGGTGAATGAGTCTATGACAATGCACATGCATTATTCTTAGGTAATAAGAATTAAATCACTAATTGCTGGTCATAATGGGAGCAACTATGGCAACCTATAATATTGAAACAGCCAGAGAATACTCTTTTCTGATGTTTCTGCAAAAAGCAATTGGATACTTTGATAGGACATTTTAATGATTACTCTTTAAATTTAGAAAAAGTAACATTGCAACCGGGGCTATTGTGTATAGAGAAAGGATTTCTGAATATAAGCAAAACTAGACATTCTGAAAGTAAACACATATGGAAATAAGGCTATGGATATATAATTAGCTAAGGTGAGCTCATGCTGTGAGGAATATCATTGATGAACAGAGACAGGGTCACATGATGATAGTACCAGACAACTGAGTAAGGTAACCATACAGCTAGGAATACTAGGGCCAACAGAAATCAGAAAACATATTGCATTATGTGTCTGTATGGTGAAATTATACAATACAGGTTGTTATACCATTTTTTTCTTTCCCTCAATTTGTACTTATGAGCTCATGTACTTTAGAATCCATAGACTTGGCATTGATAGTCACATTTCCCCAGGGTTATATTTACAATGTAGATCAGAGTTTATTTATAGTTTTTTTCCCAATATTAACAATTTGGTTATTTATTTTCAAATATTATCTTCTTAATCACAAAGTTATAAATATATTGAACATATCAACTTCTGTACAATTATAAAATTTTCTATGATGTATAGATTGTAAGGTGTAAAATTTTCCATACAGACAGAAATAAGGCTGATATTTTATAATTTATTAATTTTATTTTACTAATTAGTTTTGTACTCAGTGAATACAGTCAAGTTGGCACCATTGTTACAACTGCTACGCTGAAGTAACAGGCCAGAGGCCATTTGGCGCCCTGCTGAGTCATAGCTGGCCGGAGGCTGTTCGCCAAACATTAGCTAGACTCAGGAAGTTCCACTAGGCCTCGCGTCTGGGCCTCTCAAGGCCCAACACTTAATTATCTCAACATTTTTCAGACAATGTTAGTATTCAGAACTCAACAACTAAAGGAAAAAAAATCTCAAGAACGATGCACTGAGAATAATGTTCCCAATAGCTGGATATTTTCCTAGAAACATAGTCAGGTCTTGCCTGTAATCTATAATTATACCTTGTTCTATAACAGTTATTTTAAATTGTCATAGGAAATTGTTTGCTTTCTGAACATTCACACATCTTTTCTATAACAAACGTAAGTTCATTTTCATCAGGCTCTTTGTTTCTTCTTATATTTAAAAGTCTTTAGGCTTGATCCCATGCTACATTCACTAAGAAGACTTTTTGTTTGCAATTTTATCACCAACTTAGTAGGTCCTTTAAATTGAACTTATTATATTAAGTAAATACACTGATTGCATTTAACATATATATGTTATTCTCTTTACAATATCAATGACTAACTTTTCTTAAAAACAGAACATGGGGAATACGTGATCACTTTTATCTTCCTAGTTAAAATACTATGCCTCAAATATGCTTGGTGTGTAAAGAATGGTGTGAGGTGAAGAAATGGACAAAGTATTCAAAGGGTCATTGACTAGTACTATACATAAATTCCCAGAGAAGACTTGTTTCAATTGAACATTTAAAATAATTGTAAGCATCGCGAAGTCTCTCAAAGCAGATGGAACATTTGTTTATTTGCACGCATTTACAATATTATATAATATCATTTTTAATAACCCAGAGTCCAACAATATTTGTTTAATAAAGGTTTTGATCTAGTGAGTTATTAGTGAAGAGTATGATCAATCAGAATGATGTATGGTGACCTTTCATTTATCAGAAGGTATGATTAACTCAGATGATTTATGATTGGTGAATAGATTAGGGGGAAATGTCTTATGCCTCAAATACTATAGGTAGAAATACACTGTCATTACAAATTTTGTTAATTCACACAGTGTTTATGGAATGAAACTCACCATGCACAAGCACCATCTGAGCTAGCTTAATAGGAACAATATTCCATTGATAAAATTTCAGCTGTCAGGCTGTAGGGATGTTTTAGCCATTAAGGCATTTGCCTGCAAAGCTAAAGGATCCAGGATTGATTCCACAGGACCCATGTTAACCAGATGCACAAGATGGTGCAAGCATCTGGAGTTTGTTTGCAGTGGCTGGAGGCCCTGGCGTGCCTATTCTCTCTCTCTCTCTCTTTCGCCCCTCTTTCTCTCTGTCAATAAATAAATAAATAAATAAAAATAAAATATTAAAAAAATAGATGCCGTGAACTATATCCATTTTAAAGAGTAGAGATAATACGCAAATTACTCTTTCATGATGTCCTGTGATCTGTTTCTATGTAAATATTTATGCATTAATCTCTCAAAAAGAAAAGAGTTATTAATGATTATTGTTTTAACATTACAGCTACATATGAAAGTGTGCTAACTCCATTCTCACTCCTGGGTCATTTCTGCTAATGTTGCTTTTATTCCTAATAATGATGGAAAAATATATTCCAACCATATTTTCAATACCAGCAATGCATAAACATAAAAATTCACAGTTTACCTATACTTTCATCCATCCATCCCTTTCCACTTAGTTAAAACCTAGTGAGAAATTGTGCTTTGAATTTTATTTCATTACTTATCTGATTATATGTGTTAAACATATATTTAGACAAAGTTGATAGATAAGCACATTTTCCATACTTAAAAAAATAAAATGAATAAGAATTTGGATAGAGGGGGCATTAGCCATAGGGAGAGCTTTGGAGAGAATTTCTCCACGTTACAAAGTTTCAGTTAGGTTAGAGAAATAAGTACTAGAAATTTATTGAAAATATTGTGATTATAGTTAACAAAAATATGTGGTGTTCTCGTCAATTTCTATTGCATTATTAAAAGTTCTGGCTACAAACAATAATACCAAACTGAGCTAATGCATGCTACTTATTTAACATTAAAAATTCCACAATGTATGTATGTATATATGTAAATATATTATATAGTAAAAATATAAAATATTCTAAATAAATTTGGCAAGCAATTTTCAACATGGAATAAGGCAGACTGGTACATATATACAAATAGAAAATTACCATTTCTTTATCTACATTAAAACCATATCTATAATTTGTAAATAATTATTGCAATTGCTCTTCTAGCAATTCTGACTGCATTCAGTTCTTTTATAAAATGTATTTGTGAAGAACTGAGCACATATATAGTGAGAACACCAATTCAAAAAAGGCAGTATTTAATGAGTTAAAGTAAGAAAATAATAGAATATAAACTTTGGATTCTAAAAGCTATTAATACTAACTTGACATTTAGAAATAAAACTTTACCAGAAATGTTCTTTGATTCTCAGAAATTGCCACTGATTTTAGAGTCATATGCTTCATGTGGCATCTCATTTCCTCTGTGGATAGTAAATACTTGGTACACAAATACTGTTAAGATTCATGAAGATTTTTCTGGGGGGGGGGTTGTGGGTATGTCTTATTCTTAAAATTTTTTTTTGTTTATTTTTATTTATTTATTTGAGAGTGTCAGACAGAGACAGAAAGAGGTAGATAGAGTGAGAGGGAGAATGGGCACGCCAGGGCCTCCAGCCACTGCAAACGAACTCCAGATGCGTGCGCCCTTTTGTGCATCTATCTGGCTAACGTGGGTCCTGTGGAATCGAGCCTTGAACCGGGGTCCTTAGGCTTCACAGGCAAGCGCTTAACCACTAAGCCATCTCTCCAGCCTTGTCTTGTTTTTTGTTATTGCTTTTTTGTAGATGTTGATGTTTTGCAATAAAATAAAAACCTTTGTATTATTAAATCAGGTATATACGCAGGTTCTTTATTCAAATAAAAATATACAAGTCATATCTTACATGGGATATTGACAAGAAATTAATTATAAGCTAATCAGAAAGCATTGTTGATGTTAGCATTGGTTAAAACCTTAAGAGTGCATGAGAATTAGAAATTATGGTATGTTAAAAAACAGGTGGACTTTTATTAACGTTTTAGAAAACTTAGGGTTATAAAGATAATTGCTACATGGTTAAAACACATGATTCCAAAGCCTTCTAACTTGGATTCAATTTTCCAATAACCATGTAAAGCAAGATGCAAAAAGTGGTGCCCATGTTTGTAGTTTATTTTCAGTGAAGAGGGCCTGGAATACCCCGCCATGACACACACACACACACACACACACACACACACACACACACACACAAATTACTCATTAAAAATAAATATTTTCTGAGCCAGGCATAGTGGTGCACACCTTTAATCCCAGCACTCAGGAGGCTGAGGTAGGAGGATCATCGTGAGTTTGAGGCCACCCTGAGATTACATAGTGAATTCCAGGTCAGCCTGAACTAGAGTGAAACCCTACCTCAAAAAAACAAAACAAAACAAAAAAATAATAATAATAACAATAATAATAAAATATTTACAAAGTTAATTCAATTGCATAGGTTTGAGTTTGCATGGATTGTTGCATATAAAACAATATATTGGTGCACAGATGTTTATGCATATATCCATGTATGTGAGTTTGGGCACACATGTGTTTGGAGGTCTGAGGACCCTGTTGGGTATGAGCCCTCGCCTTGTATCTTGGTTGAGGTGAGATCTCTCATTATGATTCACTGTTGTATTATGCAGGCCACCTGCTTCCTGAGGCTATAGGAAATTCTCCTGCATCCATTTTTTCACTTGCCACAGATTAAAGGAGGAGAAACAGTCACACAGAATCTGATTTTTATGGGGATTCTGAACTTCAGTATTCCTTGTGAATGGTGTTTCATCCACTGAGACACCTTCCAGGCCTTAAGACAGTGTTTTACAGGAATACACTATGTTATGATTCCCAACCTAACATATGCACACCCAGTCACCTAAATTGAAATTTAAGTATAAACCCTTTATGCTTATTTCAATGTACATGAATATTTCATAATACCTTATTATATTATCACTTACAATTTCATCATCTACATAGTTTATTCGTGTATTTACATATTCTTATGAGAATCTGAAGACTTTTTCCTCCAGATACATTAGTAAGAAAGAGAATCTGGTCTAATAATAAAAAAATCAAAAGATAAGTGTAGTAATTAATTATTAATGAGGCCACTAACTCAAAAGTCCTTTAATACTCAAGACATGATTCAAATTAATGACTGACTTTGAGCTTAAAATGTTCTGTGTAACCAGCTTAATAATATAAATGAGGTGGGAAGGGATAGGAAGAATAATAATTTTAATTAAAATATTAAAAACAAAATGAAAAAAATGTGTTCCAGACCATACATTCAGATAATTAACTTTGGGGGTTGATGCATGTTTAATAGTGTAACTCACTTATTACTTATATTTAGGAACAGTGTTCTGATGACATTAAATGTATACAGCAAGAAGATTCCCATGAATTCAAGTTTTAGCAGTAAAAATCAGATTATAAATTAAATATATTTCATAACCCAGCTATGGTCTAGAATTCTTGTGTTCATGATATATAGATATATCTACTATTACTTGACAATTGCCTTATTACCTTTGCATAACATGGAGGGTCAATGTAAGATTTCTAGCAAAAGTATGAATGGAGGTAGTTGCCCTTTTCACATCACCCCGACCCATGCTTGTTGGAGCATAGAATGAGAATGGCGAAGAGGAAAAGGTGGGAACCTCTAAAATCCAAGACTTGCTCTGTGATGAAGATGACTAGTGAGGAGCAGTAGTTAGCAGGAAGTTCACTTCCAAGTGACACAATCATTGTTGCTGAAATACGGACTATGTGCTGTGATGAAGAAACACCTTCATCACTCCAAGGATTTGAACTGAAGCATGTGCAAGAAGGATGTGTGTGGATTTACCATGAAGAAAGAAGAGAAATGACAACACTGATGAATAACTAAGTATGGCCACAGAGATTTGGCTCAAACCAGAAACCTGTGGAAGAAAGTCTGGAAACTTTTGGTCCATGCAATCATGTTACAAATAGATGAGGTCACAAAGAGAAAATACGCCAAGGAAGAATAGAAAAGGGTAGACCTTCAAATCTTGAGACAGACAACAGTAATAAATGAAGTGGCAGAATTAAACAAGGAGGTATCATTGAAATGGTTAACATGCAAATTTTGATTGGCTTTGATGACAAGTCAACACCAGCTAATTAGGTAGTTATACATAACAGAAATTTATTTTCTCACAAGCATAAATATTAGTAGGTCAACATAGTTTACTCTTTTTTAGTCCTTCTGCAACTTTAGTAAGAATCCCTCCTTGACTTTTCCAGTCTCTCTAGAATTTCCTGCGATTTTATCCACAGCTCCTTTCTCTGCCAATGGCCTATACTTTTTTGTGCCAAGTCTTCTTCTACCTCTCTTTTATATGAACATATGTTATAGAATTAGATGTTCCCTGCCTAATCTGCCCAAAGCATGTTTTTACAAGTTAACATTGTTTCCAATGATTTAGTACTGGCTCATGCATTTTTTTCCCAGTAACTGGGAGGTAGCTGGATCACCATGAGTTCGAGGACACTCTGAGACCACATAATGAATTCCAGGTTACCTCAAAAAAGCAAAATAAATAAGTAAATAAATAAATATGATAAAACCAAAGAAAGAACTTCCAGTGACTTTGTACTAATGTTGTTTGGTGACCATTATTTAGCCTACTAGAGACTCAAAAGTATGATCATGTTCCACCAATTGAATGTAAAATTAAACACACTAAAAACAGATTTCATTCAACACTATGGAAAACATAGGCCCTTGAGCAGAACATTAGAACTGTAACTATGTGGCCAAATCTTGAGTGAAGCACTATTAAGAGAAAAAGAAAGGCTGTTGAGATGGCTTGGGAGAGAATGAGCCTGCCACACAAGCATGAGGACCAGAATTTGAATCTCTAGCACTCTGCTAAAACCCCAGCTCTTTGGAGTGACATTCAGTGGGGCCCTGGAGAAAGTTGACTAGCTAAACAATTGTCATGGGCAAGCTCTGGGTTTCATTGTGATAATGTCTCACTGTGATGAGTGATCAAGGTAGATACCCAACACCAATCAACCTCTGGCATAGATGGGTGCACGTGTGCATAAACACATGCATATACATGCACACACACACATGTTCATGCACATGCACTCCCCTACCAAACATAGAATAGCAAAAAAAGAATGAAAAAAAGTGTAATAGACAAACAATAGTTTCCAATAGTGGCACAGAAATGAAAACTCTTATGTAAAACTATTTGTCTTTTACTTTCTTAAGATTATCTATTATCTATCTACCTATAAGTTAAGTAAATTTAAAATACTATAATCCTAGTATCTACCACCTTCCAATTAAATAAACAAAATAAGTGCACAATTAAACAAATATTGATAACTTTGATAAAGACTGTTTCAAAGCATCACACACTTTACAGACAATGGAGACCACTACATGACATTTGTTTCTCAACTTTGATTACCAGAGCTTTTACTTCATATTAACAACAACAATTTACAACTTATGCAAGAGGTATGTATTACATAGAGGCTTGCATCTTACTGTTTAACCTCCTTTGACTAGCTTTTATATAAAGAAATATTTACTTTATTTTTAAATTAAAAATGATGTTAATTTTTTAAAAACAATTAAGTATATAATGAACCAATAAAAGATTCTTGTTATGTATCTTTAGGAAGCATGTTAAAACATTATTTGTTTCATCAAGAATTTTATAAAAACAATAATTTCAACATTATTCATGACAAAGTTACATGTGTGCATTATTTCACATTTCTATTGTATATATTTATTTGGCTCATATTAAAATGAAAAATTGTGACTAGTAAATTATGAACAAAGAAATGAGCACGAGCCTATAAATTTATTAAAAATTAGGCAATTTTCTTTTATCTTTTTTATTATTTTTTGTTTATGTTTTTATTTATTAATTTGAGAGCAACAGACAGAGAAAGAGGCAGATAGAGAGAGAATGGGTGCACCAGGGCCTCCAGCCACTTCAAACAAACTCCAGACGCGTGTGCCCCCTTGTGCATCTGGCTAACATGGGTCCTGGGGAATCGAGCCTCAAACTGAGATCTTTAGGCTTCACAGACAAGCGCTTAACCACTAAGCCATCTCTCCAGCCCTCTTTTTAGCTTTTAAAGCATTTAAAATAGCAAACTGCATCCATCTTAGTACTAAAAAGCATAAGCAATAATTCTATTTAATTTGTAAATTTCAATGATTCTACATTAATGAAGTATTTACAGTATTTGTGAACATGTAAACCTACAGCTAAGCATTGTACTTACTTATCTATAAAGAGGAAGATATGTAAATTTATCCTGAAATATTTCAACTCTTTCTTTTTGAGATTAATCTAACAATCCTAGTAATTACAGCTCTACAAGAACACATTACTTTGAGGACATCACTACCTCTGCAAATCTCTTAGTCAGTCTTTTAGTGTTGTAAGCATTCAATTGACCAGAAAAATAAGTGGTTTAAAATGTCAAAAAGGTCTTCTCTCCAAATGCTGGAAATGGACAGTCTAAAGTTGAAGTATTCCAGAGGCAACTTAACCTTAGAAGGGTCTCTGAAGAATCCTGGCTCTTCTGGCTTTGGTATTTGACCCCAGTCTTTGCATTCTTGTGGTATAGGCCATCACTCAATGGTCAGTCATCACATGACCCTCCTGCCTGTGTCTCTTGTAAGACACCACTCATTCTGGGTTAGGGCTCAATCTAGTCATCTTTTTAAACAAAATGACCTTATTTTCAAATAAATTTATTTTCCCAGGTCCTGGAGTCTGGATTCCACACATCATTTGGTGACAGACAGTCAAGCCACAGTAGGTAGTTACTGTTGTCATTTTAATTGTTATGAAGTCTAATGTCAGGTAGCAGTTTCCAGCCACAGCCCTAGAAACATTGGTTATGAAGTGTTCTCCTTTTCAGACTAAACTCCAGAACATTCTGCCTGTAACTGCCTTAAATGCATCTGGTCTTACATCTTAGTCCTCTCATTGTAGTAACAAAAGCCTTCTCATGCTTAGTGATTCCCATTCATTCTAATATCTCCAAATCTTGTTTTTTCCCTTAAATCTTGGTGATTTTCAAATATTTGAACAAGGTCCTTCATTATGCTGGAGTCTTGGCTCTGGGAATTTTCCTTCTTTGTGATCTTGTCCCCTAGTCTATGGTACTATGATCATAGCTAACACCTTTTATCAATAATAGTATATTTTCAGTGATCATAATAATTTTGCTAACTGGCTATTATCTCTGATATTTTGAGCATATTCTTTCCAGATTCCTAGCACCAATAGTCTACTGACTTAAGGATATCTAAACTGTATTATCTGGAATAATTTTTCTCATTTATTATTTCTAGTCTCTCTAGACTCATTCATTTAAGATTGGTAAAAAAATGAATACATACAGTCATTTTTATTAATACCTTCCATATACACTAAGCTCCATTTCTCTGTTCACTCAAATTTCTGCTTGATAAGCATTCAAATATAGGCAACAGATGCTGGCTGAATGACATTACACTGCCATGATCATTGTTGATGCTAATTTATAAATAAAAAATAAAGGTTTATCCTTATTACAATCTGTTCGTTTTTGTCCTTTCCAAGGGCTTGTATAGTGGCATCTCCACTTTTGTTAAGCTCTGAAGTTACTTCCAGCTTCATCTTCACTGCATTGAGGATACTAATCCTATTTCCTTTGGAAAAATGGCAGCAATCACAACAGGAATTGCATACTTCCCATGTATGCATGTACATAAGTAACATATAATGGGCTTACAACTCACAAAAAAAAAATGTGTGCTCATACTGTTTTGAGTTGTGACTACGTGTTTACATTACAATGGAAGTTACAATCTCATATGAGCCACTCATGCTACATAAAAATTGCTAGCTTAAATACCAAAATATTATATGAGAATACTGATAAATTTAGGGTCAGACTATTCTCTGAGAAAGAGTAATAGTTACAGTTAGAGTATCATCTTTAATATACAAAGATATGACAGAGTCAGAATTCTTTATATATTTGATGGTGTGAAATATTACTCTAATCAGAGGAAGTACTTTTATTCATTTTGAAGTGACTAGATTTTAATTATAATGAATAATGTTCCATAATTTTTGACTCCATCTATTCTCTCCTTTCAGCATATGCTTGTGTTTTCAAACTAATGTTTGCTAATTTCAATTTTCTGCCTAAAAATGTTTTAATTTTATAAGGACAAAAGTTTTAAATGAAAAACACTTAAAAAATTGAAGGAAATAGGATGGAGAGATGGCTTAGCGGTTAAGACATTTGCCTGCAAAGCCTGAGGACCCCGGTTTGATTCCCCAGGACCCAATTATACCAGATGCACAAAGGGGCACATGCATCTGAAGTTCATTTGCAGTGGCTAGAGGCCCTGTTGCACCCATTCTCTCTCTCTTTCTCAAATAAATAAGTAAATTTAAAAATTAAAGAAAATACACTATATTTTATTATTCAAAGATAAAATATTTTATAATTAATTCTTTAATATATTTTAAGATATATAATACTAGAATAAAAGTTTATAGAGATATACATTGCTTGTCTTATTTATGAAGCTTGAGCAATCCTTAAAAATATGTCTAACTCAATTGTATTAAATCCATGAAATTTTAAACATGTTATCTACAAAAATTGATAATATAGACATTGTATGTTTAAAATGTGAACTCAAGTATGAATTATTCCCTAGGATTTTCATTACTCCTTTAACCCTGAAATTCTGTAAGAATTTATCAGGTTATCCTTTCAGAGTGTTCATCATTTATTTTCAGGTGCACGATGCAGTGGGTGGGAAAGTTAGCCAAAGGAATACAGTCCATTTAATAGGTCTGCAGAAGCATGCTGTACATATCCAGCTTTACTCTTTTCAATCATTACCCATGATTAATGGGTAATATAATTCTTGTGTGCATTGTCACATTACAGAGTCCTATCAACCCAAAATTTCATTGTTCGAAGCAATAAGCTCTGTGTATAATAGCAGACACATTAGCATGGAAATGCTTCTGTTTTGTCACAAATGTATTGTAGAAACTGTTTAATACTTGTTTGCTCTCCCATAATGATACAAAATGCATCTCTAATTACTGTCATGGGGCTGAGTCTATAGCATCTGGTGTGGAATGAAAAGGCTTGCATCTAAGCTTACAAGAACAGAATATGTATGGTGAACTATTATTGCAAAGCCATTTGTTCTATCTAATAACCTCCTCACTATGAACAGAGTAATAAGTACAAACATAGCTGAGACCACAAAAAAACTAAGAAAATGTTATATTTGATTAAAATATTGATTTCTCTTACTAAATATAAAACAAAACAAATAGATAAAAATATTGTTATCAAAGTCATCACTCAGCATAGTGGATGATCAAATATGTATTTAATCATAACTTACAAAATTCCCAAAGTTTGTCAAAAGATGGCAGAAAAAAAAAAACTTTGTCTGAACATTGCTTTACTTTTTAAATTTTGTTACAAATATTGAAAGCACTTCATCTCCGTGTGCCTTACATGGTGAAAAATTATGGATGATATATTAAAGACAAGTGAAAAGAGTGGTCAGAAATCTAAATCAAATTAAAAATTCCTATGAAGAATTATTACCAATACAAAATAAATTTATACAATTAGATAATTTATTTTCTTAGATATGAAGACTAAACAGATGTAATTCTTTCTGAGAAATTTAAAATTTGATGCTACTTATTTAAGATATGAAGATATGTTTTCATGGATCTGTGTAATTTTATTTGTAACTTGTTGAAACAATGACAAAATAAATGTAAATAATAAAAAGCAAAAGAAAAAAATGTCAGGAAACTAGTCCTACTAGACATTGCTATATAGTGGAATGCCTACATAACAACATGGGTGCAGCCTAGGCACCAGAAATGATATATCAATGAATGGAACAGAAGAAGAAAGAGAAAATTTATCAATTATCTATTTCCATACTAAAGCAAAGTTGGCTTTTTAATAAACAAGTTGTGTAATCATGGACTCTCAGCTACTTGAAGTTGAGATGTCTGAAGCAGCCAGCAAAATGAAGGACGAATAAAGTTAAACCCTATGTAGGCAAAAATTTCTAATTAATAAAATGTATAAAAATAATTACAACAAAATATAAATTATTTCCTATATAATTAGAATAAGAAATAATTTTCTATTGCTATGTATCAAACTCAAACCTTACTAATAAAATAATTATTTCCCTAGGTTTGGCTGAGATGACAATAGAGGATGCCTGGTTTACAAGGCAAGTTTTTTTTTTTTATATTTTTGTTGTTTATTTTTATTTACTTAAGAGCAACAGACAGAGAGAGAAAGAGGGGGAGAGAGAGAAAGAATGGGCACGCCAGGGCCTCCAGCCACTGCAAATGAACGCCAGATGCGTGAGCCCCCTTGTGCATCTGGCTAACGTGGGTCCTGGGGAACTGAGCCTCGAACCGGTGTCCTTAGGCTTCACAGGCAAGCGCTTAACCACTAAGCCATCTCTCCAGCCCACAAGGCAAGTTTTAAGCCAGCCTGAATTTCATAGAGAGACCCTGTCCAAACAAGAAGCAATCAAACACACACCCTGAAACTTAAAACATAATTAAGGTGAATTAGTAGATATTTATCATTTTCCTTTAAATGGTTTCACAGTTTTCCAAAAGCATAATGTAGAAGTAAACAAAGTTAGTATTCCATTAGTAATGAAAAGTAGAGGAAAATATTCCAGATTTCCAGCTTGATTTATGATGCAAGCAAATTTCCTAGCATAAGATTCCTATAAATCTATCTCTACTATTCATTATAAATCATCACAGAGTAATTAGTGGACAATGTGATGCTGGTAATATTCATTTCCCTAAGGTATTTGAAAGAGACCTGATGATTTATTATTTTTGATTATTTATTTTATTGTTTCATTTTCTGAAATTTAAACATAAACTGATTTATGCAGAATAAAATTTCTATTGATAATCTCCCCATCTCAAAACTTATTATCAATATCAATTGTGTCCATTTCATTTACATTCTGTGATGTATCTTGAACCAAAATCACTTAAATTATGAATAGATCAATATGTATCTAAAATTACATTATTAACCAAAATAATATTTTATCAACAATTTAATAAATAGCAAGTGTCCAATGTACATTTTCACTTGTATAACTGCTATCAGTACGTTAACATAACTCGCCAATATTTTAAAAGTTAGTAATAGCATAAATCCACAGAACAACACCATGTCTCTTAGCCTAGAGAAATTGCTCAGCATGAAAGTGTGCTTCCTGAACAAGCATGTGGGCTTGAGGGGCATAAGACCTTCAGATTTCAAGTCTCTACATTGCAAGTAAGCATTTGGGGGTGACAATGTGTGCTAGTAATCCCAGTCCTGCAGGGGAGTAGAGACAATGTGATCTTCTGAGCACTGTAAATTCTCTTTACTAACAAATACATTCAAGGGTAACACAATCAATTTACACATTCAAATGTATTCAACCATATAAAAGTCATAAATATGATTTATACATAAATAATTAAAATCATGTTACATGGAAATTATGTATATTTGATGGTTTTGAGGAATTTTCAATAAATATTAAAAAACAAAAAAATTGACATAACTGACTATAAAATTAAAATTCTATGAGATAGTTTTTTTTTCCTGTTAAACTAAAATCTTTTTCTTAATTTTTTTATTAATTAGTTTTGTACTCAGTGAATACAGTCAAGTTGGTACCATTGTTAGGCTTGTCCATGTCCTACCCCCTCCCTCTGGCTCCTCCTTGTTGAGGTATATGGGTCATGCATTGTGGAGTTAGCCTACAGTTATGGGTAAGAGAAATGTCTTTTCATATCATGACCCAACGTGTGGCTCTGACATTTTTCTCTGCCCCCTCTTCTGCAAAATTCCCCTGAGCCATGTTGGGTTAATTTTTGGTCTGCTTCAGTGATGAGGTGATGGGGGCCTCTGTGTCTCTGGATATTTGTTTTGGTAGGAGTTGATTGTTCTCTGTGTCAATCTCCTTCACCCTTCTGCTGGTACCAGGTTCACCAGGGAAACAGCACCCTTGCTTGTTTGGCCAATTATTTTTAGTTTCAGCTGGGGCCCTTTTGAGGTATGATGAGGTGGTTCTCTCCTTAGGATCTGTGTCTATATGAAAAAGAGAAGCAGATTCTCCAATGGAGAGTAAAGTTATCACCAGACAAATGGGATAACCCTTAAGTTTTTTAAAGAGAATTTCATAGAAGTAGGCCCTCTTGTAGCCCACAATTGGTGGTAGCTTGATAATGGAGAGCGGGCTCATGTTTGGATATGGTCTAACTTGTTTCCCAACTCCAGCTATGGGTTCTGTTCCACTGAGGGGATCAGTTAGCCAAGAGCAGTTGGTTTCCCACCATGGCTGTGTGCCACTGTTGCATTTGTGTGAGCATAACGACAGGTTATTTGCTGCTAAGTAGGTTAGACCATGAGTTGTTTGACAGATATTGGTCGTTTTCCCCCAGTCACCCATGTAGCAACTTCTGGAAGTAGACATGCTGACTGTCTGGGGACTGACTCTATTCCAGATTCCAGCCATGTCACTACATGTTACATGTCAACCACATATGCTGTCTTCAGTAGTAGGGTCTTACCACTAACCTTTGGTGGGTTATCAACTACTCTGACAGAAATCTGTCTTTCTTTTAGGAAACCTTGTAGGTCTCTCTGATCAAAAGCTCATTGTGGATGATAGCCACATGCTGGTACTAGGAGTTACAGGTCAGTGCCCACTAAGAGAAGGAAGAAAATGATAACTAATATAAAAAAGTTGGAGAGAAGAGAGAGAGAGAGGGAGAGGGAAAGGGAGAGGGAGAGAGGGAGAAGCTGTAGAAGATTAAGGTCAGTCTTCATCATAGCCTCTCCAGTGCCTTGTGTCTCAGGTGTTCCCTCTAGGGGCCTGGTGAATGTTCAAATATTTGGTCTGCATTTTGGGATGTAGAATTTTATGGTACCATTGCTGTTTGGGTCTAGATTTGTGCCTCCCACTCCCTTCCTCACCCTCCCCACCTGCCCCACCCACCCTATTGTCTAGTACTCAAGATGCTTGCTGGGTATGTTGGCATCTTGGGTAGATTCAGGTTAGGTGCTATAGGTGTGAGACTATAAGGCGATTATCTTTCTGTGATTGGGTAAGTTCACTGAGAATGGTCTGTTCCAGATACGGTTTCCTTTCCTCTGAGTGGCTCTGTTAGCCAATCCAGGAGCAGTTGGTTACCCACCATGGTTGTGTGCCATTATTGTACTTGTATGAGTATCAAGTCAGGTTGTTTGCTTCTGAGTAACTTAGACTTTGAGTTGTTTGGATAGATGTTGGCCACTTTCCCCGGTAGCTTATAAAGCCCCTTCCAGCACTAAATGGGCTTTTTGTCTGGGGACTGGCTCTCTTCTGGGTTATAACCATGTCTCTCAATGGATTGTGCCAATGGTGTATGGTGTCTTCAGCAGTAGGGTCTTAGCATTAAACTCTGGTGGGTAATCAAATACTCTGACATAAGTCTATTTTATTTGTTTTGGGACATCTAGTAGATCCCTGATTAAGAGCTCATTGTAGATGTAAACCACATCCTGGTACATGGGAGTTATATGCCAGCCTCAAGGGGAAAGAAAAAAGTAAAAAGGGCAGAGAAGAAAGATAAACAGGACAAATTTACAGTTAGGCTTCATCTCACCCACTTCAGGGCCCTTTGATTCAGGTGCTCCCCTAAGGTCATCTTGAGGGTTCCAGTTTTTTGTCTAACTTCTCATATATAGGATTCTTTGGTACCAGTTCAATGTGGGTTCAATTTTGTGCCCCCCCCCCCCACAGTCTTCCCCTTTCCACAAGCTCTACCCTCCCTATTGTCTAAGCATGGAGATGCAGTTCAGGTATGTCAGCAACTTGGGATGATCCATGTACCTTTCCTTCTTAAAAGTACCTGTGATTATGCCCACAGACATGTAAAAGTATTTATTTCATTGTGTATAGCAACATTTCTTGCAGTACCAATATTGCAAGGCTTACATTTTCAAATTAAACATATACTCTTTTATCTCCTCACTACTGTTCCCAGTTACCTGGAGGATTCAATGTGAGGTTATTGGATTCACTGTGTGGCCATGAAGGCCTCAGTGAGTCCCTGTGAGCTAGAGAGTGGAATGCTCCTCAGGATATTCCTGCCCACACTGTGGCTCTTACAATCTTTGTGCTTCCTCTTCCACAGTGTTTCCTGAGCCATGGCAGGTCTGTTGGCAGTGTGGTTTAGTGATGAGTTCTTTTTAGGCTCTGAATTTCTGCTTTGATAGGTTTGATTGTTCACTGTCTCTGTTACCATCACCCTCAAGCTGGTTGGCAGGTTAGCAAAAAAGCAGTGTTCATAGCATTGCTTCCACTGCAAGTCCTACTGGGCCCTGGCAGATGTACAAGACGTGGGCAGTGTCATTGTGGGCAGTTAGCCATCTTCTGATGTTATTAGTGGATCTTGGTTCTGCTCTGCTTTCTCTGTCATCTGTAAACTAAAGCAGGTTCTCCAATCAACAGTGAGAGCAGCTTGGGTTAAAGGGGGTATGCAAAGTTATTTAAGGGATATTTGGTGTGCAAGCCCACTCTTTTTCTCTAGAGAGCAGTTGCAGCTTCTCTCTGAAGTAAGAGCTTCTTGACAATGGGAAGCTGACTTGGTTTCCAATACCAGATATGAGTTCCCTCTCACTGAGTGGGCCTCATGTACCATCAGAGAATAGTTGGTTACCTGCAAAATCTGCATGCTAGTATTGCCCAAGTGTGTGCTTCTTGTCCAGCGGGCTGATTTCATAGTCTACAGATTCCCCTGCTTATTCAAGCTGTTGGTGATCATTTTCTTCTAGCGGTATAAGGGTTATCCATGAGGGAGCTCGTTTCCCTTTCTGTTCCAGTCCAGTAACCCAATGTCCTATGACCATGGCCTGTGGTGTCTTCAACAATAGTGTCTTACCTTTCAGCTCTGGCAGGTCATCAAGTGTTTTGGTAGTGGCCTACGTTGTTTAAGGAACCTCATGGGTCTCCCTGCCCAACAGTTCCCTTTGGGAGCTACCTAATTCTGGACATGGGAATTACCAGCCAGAGTCTGTGGTCTTAAGGTTAAGCTTTTTCCACCTCAGTCCACCTTAATCTTTTATGGGTGGTTATATCTTGTACAATGCTCATTACAATGAGGGCTTCTGTGGAACTTAACTCTGGTGTATTATATTAACATCTGTTTACTTCCCTCTCCACCATCCTTACCCCTTACCCATTCATGTTTCTCCCCTATCCTAACTTGTCAGATAACTCATCCTCTCTCCCTATTTCTTTTCTCTCTTGGTTGCAGTCTATTTTTATGCCCATTTCCCTGGCACTGACTACCATTTGCACTCATCTCTAATTAATCCAATTTGGGAATTGAAAGTGAGAGAGGACATGAGGTGTTTGTCTTTCTTTGCCTGCATAACCACACTTAGAATGTTTTTTTTTCCCAATTCCACCCATTTACTTGCAAATTTCATTATTTAACAGTTCCTTATCAGTCAGTAGAATTCCATTGTGTATATACGCCACATCTTCATTATCCATTCTTAAGTTGAAGGGCATCTGGGATGTTTCAAGTTCCTAATTGTTGTGAAGAGAGCAGCCACAGCTATGGCTGAGCTTGTATCTCTGTAGTAGAGTGGAGTCTTTATGGCATATGGCCAGACGTAGTACTGCTGGATAAAATGATAAATCTACTTTCAAGTTTTTATATGGAGTCTCCATACTGATTTCTATTGTGGTTGTACAAGTGTGCACTCCCACCAGCAGTCAATAAGGCTTCTTCTTTTCCCACAGCCTCATCGATTGTATTTTCATCCAATTTGTCAATGAAGTGGAGTGAGATGAAATCTCAAAGTTGTTTTGATTCATATTTATCTGATCACTAAAGATGTTTGCATTTCTTCCTTGGACAACTCTCTGTTCAAATCTCTACCCCATTTTTTGATTGGCTTGTTTGATATTTTGTTATTTATCTTTTTGAGTTCTTTGTAGATTCCAGACATCAGATCTTTGTGGGAGGTATAGCTGGTGAAGATGTTCTCCCATTCTGTGGGTTGTCTATTAATTCTGTCGATGGTTTGCTTGTCAGTACAGTACCTTTGCAGTTTCATGAGGTCCCAGTGGTTGAGTGTTGATCTGATTTTCTGTGCTACTGGGCTCTTTTTCAGGAAGTTTTTCCCTATGCCTATATTGTGGAGTGTTCTCACTGTTTTTTCTATCCCAGTTTTTTTTTTTTTTTTTTTTTTTTTTAGAGTTTCAGGTTTTGTATTGAGGTTCTTTAATACATTTAGAGTTGACTTTCGTGCAGGGGGAGAGACGTGTTTCAAATTTCATTCTTCTACACATGATTATCCAATTTCTCCCAATGCAATTTGTTGAAGATGGTGTTTTTCCCCAGTGTGTATTTTTGGCCCCTTTGTCAAAGATGCGGTAACTATATTTGTTTGAATTTAGATACAAGTATTCTATTCCATTAAGCTGTATATCTGTTTTTGTGTACTGTGCTGTTTTAGTTACTATGGCTGCATAGTATATCTTGATATTAGGTATGGTGATACCTCCAGATGCATTTTTTTTGTTGAGGATATTTTTGGCTATCTGAGGCCTTCTGTTCTTCCATATGAATTTTGAGATTTTATTTTCTATCTCTGTGAATAACATTGCTAAAATTCTTATTTGAATTTTATTGAGTCTGTTTAATCATTTTGGTAGGATGGCCATTTTTACAATATTGATTGTTCCAACCCATCAGCTTGGGATTCCTTTTGATCTTCTCATATCATCATCAACTTCTTTCTTCAGTGTTTTTATGTTTTCTTTGTGCAGGTCTTTCACTTCCTCGGTTAGTGATGTTCCGCCTTATTCAATTTCTTGTGACTGTTGGTAATGTGATAGTGTCATATCTTTCTCCACATGTCTATCTTTGGTATGTAAGATACAAAGCCAGAGGGAAACCACACAGTATCTGGGACCTTACAGTCTCTACTACTAGTATCATTGGGAAAGTCCAAGAAAATAAAAATGTTGTATTTTTATAAGGTTATTTTGGGAAAAAATTCCGAAGCTTAGATAAAGTACTCCCTCCAGAGTTTAGAAATAGCTATAGGATAGATAGAACCATGGGTAGGAGGGATAGTTTTCCCTTTACACTATTTTATATTTTGAGCCTTATAAATGTTTACCAACATGATTCCTCTTCTGAATAGCGATGTTTAAAAGCCTCTCGTTCAACAGTCAGGTAACATTATTGAAGGTGTATACACTGAAAGAGCTCCCAAGGAGCCAAGGCATTATTGAGCATTTGGGCAGTGTAACTCTGACTATAGGTTTTCATATTTTTCCTCCATTGTGATGAAAATTGCTCCTTTGCCAATTATAAGCAGTTCCATTCTGAACGTAGCCAGATTCCGGTGGAGTAATTTGTGGTCTCACTGCATCCACCCATACAGTGGCTTTGCACATTTCTTAGGCTGCAACCCAAGATGCACCACACTAGAAATTGCTTCCAATTTACTTCCCTCCACAATCACATGCAGAGATTTTATACTTACTTTAACATTCGGAAGCATATTTTGCAGGCAGCTGTAGGAATTACTGTAGTACTGGAGCTCACTGGCAAACAAATAAATATATGTCAAAGGCAATAAGACCCACAGGTCAAATTCTTAGGGTTCCTGTTTTAACTTAATTTTGATAAATTCTGTTTGTCCCTCATTCTTCTGAGCAGTGGAAATTCAATGTCTGCGTGTTCTTTGTACATCCTTGAATGCACCTTTGTCCTGTGTTCAATTATCGATCATAGGACTAATGTACTATTTCCAGATTGTTTAACACACAATTAAATGATTCCCTATTTTATGTTTTTCTTTCCTAATTCATTGATCCATTTATATTTACTGAAAGTCATTCCTTACCATTCAACAAACCTACCAAGGCTCAGGGAATTTTGTGGAAGTGGGGATGGAAAGATTGTAAGAGCCTCAGGGTGGGAGGGAATACTCAGATGCATCTTCCTCCACATACACATGAATTGTTACTGCTGCTTTCACAACTCATAACCAACAACACTGTGCTGAATACCAGCCGTCCCATTGAGGAGGACCCTCAGTGGAATGGTGGTAGGAAAGAGGGAAATGATGGCATCAGCACATGATGTTCCGATGCAAAGTTTCTACTTAATAAAGAAGTGATTTTTTTTCAATAATCTATGTAAGCTGCATGCTTGAGCTATATGATTTTGCCCTTTTTTTTCTTTGTTATAACCACAAAAGGCATAGACTTTCTCTGCACATTATTGGGATTTTATCTCAAATATTCTAAAATTAATATTCCAACTATCAATCTTTTCTTGATTTGTACTCTTTCTTTAACATTACACAAGAATATTAAAAATTGGGTTGGAGAGATGGCTTAGTGATTAAGCACTTGCCTGTGGAGCCTAAGGACCCAGGTTTGAGGCTCAATTCCCCAGGACCCTTGTAAGCCAGATGCACAAGGGGGCGCATGCATCTGCAGTTCGTTTGTAGTGGCTGGAAGCCTTGGTGTGCCCATTCTCTCACTCGCTCTCTCTTTCTTTCTCTGTGTGTCTGTTGCTCTCAAGTAAATACGTAAAAAATTTGAAAATTAAAAAAAAATAAAAGAAAACAGTTTAGAATGTATGTGTTGACAGAAACCTGTAATCAAAAACACAAAAAATAAAATAATCACAAGGTCAAAACTATATTTGTCTCCATAACAGGTTCAAATTCAGCCTGGGTTATATGAAGCTGTGTCTAAAAGCAGATACAGATACACCCCCCCAAGATTTTATGTTTAAATTTCAGATAAAACTTAGCACCTAGTTTCTGATTTGGTGTTTTCTAATTCAATTGCAATGAGCAGGGAAAATATTTTATATATTATATTTATATATATTTATATATTATATTTTTATATATTCATATATATTTTATATAATTTATATAATATAATGTATAATATATAATATATATATTTTATAATATTAAATACCAATGTTAATCATAATGTATATCTATCTATGTATTCTATATATTTCTATATATAATTCTATATATAATTCTAAATATTCTATATAATTCTATATATTCTCATGACACATATGACATACAATCTCTTGTTTTTACATTATTAGATAATTTTCCGTTTTCCCATATTACTGATCTGTGAGCTGTTTAAGTTAATTGCATTAATTATTATTAATTTTTTTTTAGCTTCTGTTACTACTCCTGTTTCTTCCTTTAAGAAAATGTCCAACTCATTTTGGTTGCTGGGCTGGTATAAGGTGTTATAATTCTGAATTATACTGTTGAAATATCGTTATTTAATATTCATCTTGAGTAATGTTGGCTTCAGTCCTTCCATGTATGATGCTAGGTTAATCATTCCTCCTTTCTTTATTTTTTATTCAAATGCCTCTATATGCTTATCCTATACTATTTAGTTATGAGACACAAAAGTGATGAATTATTTCTCCTTTAAATTTATATATTAAGATATTATATTTTATAGAAGCAATCATGTTTGTGTTTTCAATTATTTTAAGTTGTACATGTAGCCACATAGAACTCCCTTTGTTTAAAAGGCATTCTTGATAACTTTTACCTTTGTGTATTTATGTATTTCTCTCATCATCGTTGACCAGAACAAATCAATCTTACCCACTTCCTCATGCAATTTGATGATGTTTTCCTGCCCTTTGTTGACATCAAAGGTATATTTCCACTGGTTCTCTTTAAAACAGCAGCCTGATCCCAGTTGCCCTAAAATATAATTTACGGTGACAGTAAGATAATAAGTACAGCAGAATTGTGACAAGGATTCTGCAAGTGGGGAACATACCAGGTACCTGCCAGTTATACTCCTGGCCGGTGGCCAAATGGAGCACATTGATACCAATAGCCCTGCTATCTCTCAGCTCACTGGAGGGTTGAAGCCATCCACATCTTTCTTAAGGAGTATGAATTACTCTTCAAATGACTCCTCTTTCTCCAAGCTAAATCATATTCAGAATCAGTGTTTTTTTTTTTAATGCAAAAACATTTAGGTATCAAGAATTTGTTAGCTGTTTATATATTTTTTCTTTGAATTGAGTAATAGCTCTGTCATAGCAGCATTTGATGGGGCAGAAAGAGTCACCAGAGTTGGTGATACAATGACAGACTAGAGAGCTAGAGAGGGGGAAAAAATCAGACAATTAAAGATTAATAGTTTATGATATAGCTGCAGTTTTACTCCCATATGAAGCCAGACATTGTTTGTATCACGTATTCTTATCACCTTTGAAAAGACAAAGTTCTATATAGGTCAGAGCTATTATTAGAGCCATTACTGATGTCGTGGGGCCCATCTAATAAGTAGCATCCTGATGCTGATGTTTCCAGGGTGTCGGGATAAGCATTCATCAATTCCCCCTTGTACAACCTCACACTGATTTTTTCCTCTTTGGCTATGAGGGCTTGGGTCACCTTAATGGAATGTGCTCTCTGTAGCTCAATAGCCACTGGTATAAACAGGTAATTTTGAAAAGATCCATGCTGATTAATGATTAGGTTTGCAAAGTGGGGAAGACTATTATGTACGTAGGGGGTAAAGAAATCATATGGCTCACAGTAAGTGAATTTTGTATGTGATTATGTTGCCTCTGAATTGCTGCTGTGTGTGATTAGTATAGACATTTTAACAAAAGCAAACTATAAACTAAATGATACACACAGTTTTGTGAAATTCCTATTATTTCACTCTAATTTCTCATGAATCTACTATCTTATAAACATAATTCCAGACCTACAAAATAAGCAATAAGTGATTTTTGGGAACCTAGTTTTATTTTATAAAGCACAAGTTTTAATTTACACTAAATGTATATTTGGGTGTACTGATATTTCCCTGAAAAAGTTCATAATTATATAAAATTGAATAATATTTTTATTATACACATTCAGTCATACATAAAATATATATTAAGTATGTTTTCTGATAGTGTACACATGGACAAACTTGTTTTTGCATTATTTTACAGATCTTTGTTTTGCATTCTATCACTCATGATTTTGATAATCACCTATAGTAGCATATCACATATAACTATGCATTAAAATTAATCTATGGGCTGGCGAGATGGCTCTGTGGTTAAAGGAACTTGATCCATCCACAAATGTGCTGACCAGAGTTGATATCTCCAGCACTAATATAAAGCTGGATACCAAGTGGCATAGATTTCTGTAATCCTAACATAACTTCAGCAATGGGGTGGGGGAAAATGCATACAGAAATATCTTAAAGCTCAAAGGACAGCTAATCTGCCCTTCCCAGTGGTAAACAAGAATAGGAGGGACCCAGTCTCCAACAAGGTGGACAGAGCGGACTAAAAAAGGCCACTGTTTTCCTTTTACTTCCTCAGACAGGCAGTGGCACGCATATCCCATTGTTATATACATGCATACATACATACACAGAAGTGTAAAAAGAATTATTTATCTAAATAAACTGTGAAATGGCTTCAATATTTCATCTTTTGAGTGCGTTATTAAGGAAAATCTTGACAAGTATATTAAATATTACATCAAATACTTTTTCAGGAGGATAAATTTTCATATTTCCAGAATGATTACGATTCCTCTTTACCTACAGAAAATCCACTCAGTCATAGTTAGGGATCTGTTGGAAACATTATTTGTATTTTCAGACTTTTTGCCATTCTAAATTCTCAATATGTGACATTAAACACTTTAAAAAGCAAAGAGCTTTATTTAGTTCCATTTCTGGTTTCTAGAAGGTCCAAGCAACATAACTTTGGTGTCTAGGTAAAGCAACTGGGATGTGTCAAGCCTTCCAGATAAACACAATGTAAATCAGTTCAAGGCAGAAAGGAATAGAATTTGAGGGTCTTTACTTCGTTATAGTCCACTTGCATGAGTACTAATTCAATCCTAAGAGGCCACACAAACTCCTGCAAGACAGTATTAATTCACTCCTAATAGTGAATCCTCACGTCCTAATCACCATTTGCTTAGGAACCATTCTGAAAGTTCCCACCATGACAACACCACCACAGTAAGCATCGAGTTTTCATCATGAGAACATTTGGGGAGCAAAACTCATTCAAGTCAGGAATTCTGATAGTAATGTGTCTATCATAACCTGCATGTTAGTGACATTAAATAATGAAAAGAGCTCATGAATCATTGTTGGTGAGGACCTTGTTGTAATACTGAATGTGTATTAACTGAAGCAGTGTTGTCACTTCAGGTCTTTGCTAGTGCACCTTGCATGAGTTGTGCTCATTTTTATTGAAACCAAAACACTTGTTTTATTTATTTATTTATTTATTTATTTATTTATTTATTTATTTATTTTAGTGATTAAGACCATTTCAGACATCCTTGGACTCTCTCTTTCTCTCTGTCTGCTTTGTCACCCTGTGTACTTTGAAGCACAGCAAGGCTGTGTCACTGTGTATGTCTTTGAAGACTAGCATGGATGTGATATATTCATGAACTTCCACCAGTTACAAAGATTTCAGAAACAGATCAGAGAACAACCTTGTGACACAGAATCCTTGAAAAACAAAGCAAAACTACAACACAATTCATAGATATTTTTCAAAAACATCATCCCCTGGGAAACAGGATATGTAGAACCCACATACAATTGCAGTTGGAATGGAAATAAAGATGGACATTTCCCATGATAAAGCCCTTTGAGACACACTGTGCCACCCCCACCTTTTTGCAGGGAATGGATACAATCAAATTGATTTTAGGGGAAGCTATTTTTTATTTTGTTCACTCTAAAGATATATCAATTTTTGCCCAGCTCCTTTCTTTTTTTTTTCCCATGTGCTCTAGAATCTAAGAAATTTTCAAACCACTTGAAATTTAATAACCAGGAAATCCTTCAAAGATTTCTGTAGGGTGTGTGGAATTTAAGCAATAATGTACTCACTACAGCAAGTATAGAGCATAAGTACGGCTTTATAACAGTCACATATGTCTGAGAAAATGTTGATCTACATTTGAGTAGGAGGAAAGCTACCAGCACAAGCAGATTAAAAATAAGGGAATATGAGCTAGTGTGAGACTTTACCTCCAAAAACAAAATAACAAAACAATAACAACAACATAAGCGATCCAAAGCAGGAGGCTGAATGACTGTGACTGTTGCCAGTATGAATAAAGTGTGAAAAATACCTGCTGAGGTGAGGATAGTATTGACACATAAAGATGAGTGCACACTTTAACTCACATTTGTTGTCTATAAATATTAGAATTGCTTTACCATGCAAAACAGGAAACTCCCCATTGCTTTTAGCTCCTTGTCATGAAGAGACTGCAATTGCCAAATAGCATTTTCATGTCTATCTGGGAATAGAGATGTTGTTTGTTATTTTTTTTAGAAAAAAAATCAAATACATTATTTACAAAGTAGTCTTCCATCTTGAAAGAAAACAAACTCATCAGCTTACCAAGAGATGTTGATATTGTCCAGATGAATCTGTTGTACTGATGAACCACATTAATGTTTGTACTTAGATGACCGTGAATGAACCGTTGAGGATATAGGTAGGGAAACTTTGGTGAAAAGTCAGCCATGTACTTAATCTCATGAATAAAATCATGTGCTTCATTGTTAACATGCCATTTTCTTAGGAGCCCATTGATCAAGCTTAATATGGAAAAGGTAAAACACAAGGGTGACTGACAGTCAAATAATGAAAGCATCCTCTGAAAATTGGCATGAATATGTGTGTGTGTGTGTGTTTGTGTGTGTAAGAGAGAGAGAGACAGCATTTTATAGGCAGAAAATAATGTGAAAACTTAGAGCCCATGGTGCAGCTATTTCATGCAAATTGGAATGTTTGTTCCTTCCCAGAGGGAATAGTCAATTTCATAAGACTGACTCAAAAAAACTGAAGAAACGTATCATTCTTATAAACTTTGTGAAATCCACAAGGCTCGGAAAGCTGAGGACGTTAGAAGAATCACAAGGCCCTTCCCCAAGGTAAGGAAAGCAAACAGTAAGCTATTACCGGGGAGAAGGAACTTGATGGAGCTACCTGAAAATTAGTCAGGGGAGCTTCTAGGATGCAGTTTTGTGAGTCAGCACCGTTTCCTGGGTGGGCTTGATGGTGATGTTGCTGCCTTAGGGTTACCACTGCTGCCAGTGGAACCCCTTACTCATTCACCTGTTTGTGACTGCAGCAAATTCATTGTTTCATCAAGCTGGAATTTGCTGGAATTTCTTTTCTTTAGTGTCATAAATTCATAGTTGGAAAAAGAGACATTTTTACATGTCTCTCTAAGAAAAGCCACACAATAAAATTTGGCTCCTAATTAGGGGCAGACTGAAGCCAGGATGAATTGGAGAGAAGCAAATGTGTGGCACCTGTCGTGGGTGATAAGGCAACAGAGGCTAAGTAATATGAGATTGAAGTATCCTTGCACAGAATCCTAGGGTGACTCTACTGTTTTGCATTGTATAGCAGTCTTTACCTCCTTGGTTGGCATAAAATGCAAGTACTAGAACACTCCCAAAGAGCTCAGGGACTGGAGAATATACTGCAGCTTCTGAAAAGTGGCTTGTATGGAAAATGACTGTAAGCAAACAGTAGCAGCACTTGTATGGCCTTTGTGGTGGCTGTTAGCACAAGAAACTGAGGTTCAACTGTCTGCCCAGAAAAAAAAAAAAAAAGATGAACATTATACTACTTACTTGCCTCTTCTTTCTCAGGAAAGTGGAATAAATGGAGAATGAGATAGATAGTGATGTTGGTTTGCCTTTGTACATCTGAAGAATAGCAATTAGTTTGGTGTCCTTTCTGAGCTGCAAAGCCTTGGAATCTAAGGGAAGAATCAGAAGGTGAGGAGGGAGCTATATTGGTAGAAGTGATAGGGATACCTCTCGGGATTATCACTCCATACAAAGAAAGGGACAATCTATGACTCAGCATGTAGATGAAGGCTGTAGTATTGGCCCAATGTAGGAAACTATGATAATCAGAAAATACCCTGAATCTAAAGTGTTGGAATTGGGAAAGACTTAAAGAATATACAAAGAACCTCTTTTCCTGGCTCATGAAGGCTTGGTTCATGAGAGTGGGTGAGATCAGACCGAGTGCCACAGAAGCAGAGACTTAGTGATATAACTCCTCATTATTCCTTGAGACAAAGGCTCTATGCTCTGAGACAATGCAAGGAAGGGAAATCACTTCCTAATGGACTGTCACAGGTGAGCCATTTTGAGCACTTATTTTTCCCTGGCTCAGTTTCCTATAAATAGCATGTACTGGAAGACAATAGAGAAGGGCAGGTATTACTGAGGGACCATATTCCAGAAAAAAAGCTTTCCTCGTGGACCCTCTCTGAAGTCTAAATGAAATTAGCTCCTTTCTATATGTTCTCTATATCCTTTATATCTCATTTTCATATAATTAGTGTTAGTGAGTCTCTCCCTTGGTCATAAACTCTTTTAAGGCAGAAATCTTGTGAACTGTAGCATGGGGAACATACTTTCACAGTACATCATGTTGAAATATTATTGTTGCATAGAATTCATGACAAATATTTTTTTCTTTTGAAGAACATATTCCCTGAACAAGCACATCAGCTCTCTAATATTAACAATTAAATAATCTCCACTCCTTTCTTTTAGATCCAATTTTTTCAAACATGGAAAAGCTTTTGTGTGGTGAGTCTGTGTGTGTGCATGTACATATGTCAATTGCATGAGGCCCTATGTGATGTGATGTGAATGTAACAAATGCGTGTGTGTGTGTGTGTGTGTGTGTGTGTGCATGCACAAGTGTGGAGGAGAGAGGAGACCTTTAGGTGCCTTTTCTATCACTCATCCATTTGTATCTTGAGATCGATTGTCAACCTAGAGTTTTCAGTCAGAGAACTCCAGTGATTTTCTGATCTCTACCCTCACAAACAAACAGGACTTGAGTTTTAGACACCATGCCCTGCTTTTTATTTTATTTTATTTTTAATTTAATTAATTTATTTGTTTGAGAGAGAGAAAGAGGCAAATGCTCAGAGGGAGAGAGATACAGAGAGAGAATGGGTGTTCCAGGGCCACCAACCACTGCAAATGTACTGCAGACGCATGTGCAACCTTGGGCATCTGGCTTATGTGGGTCTTGGGGAATCTAACCAAGGTTCTTTGGCTTTGCAGGCAAACACCTTAACAGCTAAGCCATGTCTCCAGCCCTGCCCTAATTTTTAAATGAGTGTTGGGGAATTGAACATGGCAGTCCCAGATAGCTTCAGGCCATCATTCTTCAGTGATAATCATTGGTGTTACCTGATGAGCTATCTTTCCAGGCCCAGTAAGGCTTTTTATAATAGATTGTATATCTGGAACTTCAACAACAAAAATAATTTGTATATGTTTATAATACATATAAACTAGAAAATAACATCTTTCCATATTCATTCACATTATTCATAGGGCCTTCCATTTGAGTTTCTATGTACAAGGTCTATTTCTTTGATTCCACGTCAGTCAAAGCCATGTGCCTCTAACATTTTGACATTATTGACCAGGGCCTAATGTATATTAGTTCATCTTATTTCATTAACATGGACATTAGTATATGGTAAAAGAAATCACAATATCTAAATATGGCTAGAAGGATACTTTGACCTCTGAGAAATATGTTAAGCTGCTCTTACCATCACACAGACTCACTTCTCATTTCCAGTGAATTAGAAAGGCACTGCAGCACAGGAAAAACCACCATCCACGGTATGAGGCCGATAGGATTTTGGAAGCTTTAGGTTAGACACAACTCCAGTGAGTGACTACAGGTACGAATAAGGTAAATCCATCCATCAGTGAACATAGGTGTCTGTATATCCACCATTACTGATGTTGCCACTAAGGCAGAAGCACTCCATAGTGATGCAGGCCCTGGACAGGTTCAGAGACACAATTAAAGCAGAGTGTCAAATATATTCAGAGGCATGTCCATCTACTTCCATAAGCTCTGGCAGTGATCAATCATGGCTTTCAGTAAAGACACATGACCTCTCTGCTACAGGGTGCTATGGCTGAAATAGCACTGCAGCAGTAGCTGCCTGACTCTCCCTAGAGATTCAGCTCCACTAGGATCTCTTAGCGATTGAAGGTCTGCTTTATTTCTAGCTGTTGATTTTGTTTGAAGGTCAATCATAACCTTGTCTTTCTGTAAGTTTCCTCAATATCGAGTGGACTTTACCACAAGTTTAAATGATACAATACATGTTAGCATTCCTGACAGTTTCTAATTTCCACTGGAATCTTCCTAACATATCTATGTTCCACCTTTGGCCTATGTGGTAATTGGACATAGTTTTTCCCCTTGGTCCCATACTTTCATGGGTTCATTAGTTTTATTATTCAGCTTTATAATAACAGAATACACAATTTAGTTGTCTTTTTTTTCACTTAGTTTACCATGGCGAATCTCCCTCACAAGTATGGCTATGGGTGTCAGTGACGCATTGAGAGGAAACAACGCACCATGAAGAAGCGTTATCCAGCTCATTGACTCCTTGTCCAAAGCAGGTCTCTAATCTCCCTGATCAGTACTACGATTTGCCTTCTGTTTCCATATATTTGTTTTGAATTTGTTCTGTGCATGACAAAAATAAATTAAGGGACATTATCTGTTGATGATTCAGGATTCAGATATGTAAACTGCAAGATGACTAGAAGATAATGCAGAGATAAAATAGGTCAGAGATTGAAAAAAATCATAAGGAGGACTCTTCTAGATGAGAATATTCTAACATGACTACATTTTTCATAATATAAAATGTAAAAGGTAAATAAAGCAAATATTAAAAATAACAAAAACAAAATAGGTGTAACCATTAAAATGCCATAGTGTGAGAAGGGCAGTCACTTATGTGTTGCCAGAACTCTCTGAAGAAGATAAAATAGGAAACGCAGTGACAGGAAAATGTATAAGTGATACCTGGTTTCTGAAGTTTTGGCCTTGTTCAACATATTTTGATAAAAAATGTTATCACCAGCCTTGGTGCTATTGGAAGGTGGTGGAACCTTTATGAGGAGAGCCTAATGAGAGATTTTAGGTCCTTGGGCATGCATTCACAAATGGGAAAATGAAACCTGGCTAATTCTGTCTTTCACTTCCTACCTCAAAGTGGACAAGGCTTTTCCCAACATTCACATCATCATGGCCTACCCTCTTCCCATTACAATGCAACAAGATCAGTCAGTCATGGACTGAATTCTCCAAAACTGTGATTCAAACCAAAAGTTTTCTTTTATAAATTGATGAATTCAAGCAACTGTTAAAGTACCCTGAAGCTAAGACAATTATTGGATTTTAAATCAATACATTCTAAGTATATGACAACAATTACATTTTTGAGACCTCCTAGTGAATGCCACCTTGTGTTATGATTAAATAAAAGTTCATATTTTTTTAAATGTCAATTGTACAAAATGTATTTTTATTTTTCTACAAGTATTATATGAACTTTATACTCAGAAACACATTTTTTTCTGAGGGATTTGAACATACTGATAAAAGTAGAAAGGTTGTATTTCTTGTTATATTTATAAAAGTTATGGAACTATGCATAAAAGCAGTAGAAAGAATGAGAAAGCCAGAGACTGGGGTTGGGAAGGATTACTCTGGAACTCTGTCTTCCAGTCATAAAGTGTCCAGTGTACTCATGACCTCCTAATTCCTTTTATTACCTGTAAAAGACGTGCATAATATTGAGCCCATTAATGTTTCCTCCTGCATTACAGAAAAGTACAAAAACTAAAGGGAGAAAAAGATAAAAAGAAGACATAAACATATAAAAAGAATGGGGCAGGGGAGGGAGACAAAGAAGTTCATGGGAAAGGATTGTGAGGAAAATGCCTTATATACATGTATGAAAATTGTCACTAAAATTACAAAATAAATTAAAATTGATTTAGAAAAAGGAAAACAAATGCATGAATCAAAATAGAAGTAAATCATAGAACTATACATGATGTAGTAGACAGCTTTAGGTCACTGAGATGAACTTCCTGAGCCGGTACAGTTAGGGAGAAATGGATATTTATTAAAGCTTACAGATCCAGGGGAAGTTCCATAATGGCAGAAGAAGCTGGCCCACTTTCACAGGTCCAAAGAGAGAAAGAGGGACAGAGAGAGAGAGAGAGAGAGGGAGAGAGAGAGAGAGGGAGGGAGAGAGAGAAATTCACAAGTCCAAACGCAAAATTCACCCCATGAACAAAGGAAGCACATGGCTGGAACTCCAGGCAGAACTCAGGCATTTTACATATCTATAGACTAGAATTTCAAATTACCATCACAACTTCGGGCTGGACCTAAATTCTGTCCATGGACATCTCCTCTAGCCAGGTGCCTACAGATCTACATAAAACTTTAATAAAATCCTGAATCAATTTGGGGGCTACCTATTTAAACTACCACACATGAGTAGAATATTGATCAAGAAAAGTAGAAAATTAGCGATAAGAAGTTTCTGAAGGGGTCAGGTTATGGGTACCCACTGTTCTAGACATTTTAAATAAACATGGAAAATGGGCAGCATAATTTCATTTACAGAATCAAAGTTGGATCCAGGCCCTGAGCCGCAGCCTGATATTTCCACCTATCACAACTAGCTTTTTTTTTTTTCTCTCAAAATAATTATCTAATGAGTTTTTGCATATAATGTGTAGGAACATAGAGAACATAGGCCCACAAGTTTAAAAAAATATATATATATATATATTGCTTTAAAATTTTATTTGATATATGAGAATATAAATTATTTTGAAACAAATTTAATAGTTATTACCAAGAGAAATGTTTGAGTGGCTACTCTAATATTCTAAGCAGACATGGAAATAAGGAAACAGAAACAATGAAAATTCAATTCCAAATTGTAAACACTAAACATAATCATAGATTAGATATCTGAGCAAGATAAAACACAATCCCTAAGGGAGAATATTTTTTTATGTTTGTGTTGATAAATATTAATGCTATGCTAATGAACCCCACTTTAGTTCACCTACTGAATCTATTTTCAAACAAATCAAAGCAAGAATATTTTTATAATAACTATAAATATGAAAGATAGTTTTCTCTATATATTAAGAATCTTTTTTTCCCTCAAGTTTTCTTGCACAACTTTGCATAATCTTTTCAATAATAAATACATTTATTTGTCTTAAAAACTAACTCTGACTGGGTGTGGTGAACACTCCTTTAATCCCTGCACTCAAGAGACAGAAGAAAGAGGATCACTGTGAGTTTGAGGCACCCTGATGCTACTTAGTGAATTCTAGGTTGGTCTGGGCCAAAGTGAGACTCTATTTCAAAAAAAAAAAACACATAGAAACACACACATACACATTCAAAACACCTAACTCTGAATATACTGTGCTCTGCAAAGAAGGGACTTGAGGTCTAGGGGCTCACTGAAGATTAATATTAATATTAAAACAGACTCACTTTGGAGAATGTGTCCATGTGCTGAGAATTCATTTTGCAGGTTATGATAATATCACTTGTTCAATTATTGACACCCTGATGCAAACTTTTAAACATAACACAAAATATGCCTGTTTCTTCTAACTTACATTTTCTTCTATGGGTAATCTAGCATCATTATTATTATTATTATTATTATATTAATATCATAATTTTGAAGGCTAGAATATCCAGAAAAAGCTTAGTATTTTTACTATTATTGAGAATTTTATTTTTAAATATGAAAATACTGAACTTTCCATTACATAAAAATATATGAAAGTTTTTGTTAACAGCACTTTAAAAGTGTGTGTGTGTGTGTGTGTGTGTGTATGGTATGAGGTCTGTGTGCTTGTGTGTGTGTGTATATGCATTGTGTGTGCATGGGTGTGCAGATACAAATGCATTATGCATATACTAAAGGGCTCAGAGAAAGGTGTTCGGTGAAATCTTCTATGCCTCCTTCACCTTATTTCCCTGAGACATATTTCATTTTGGAATTCCAAGTTTTTCAGTTAGGCTGGGTGAGCAGGGAGTCTGGGTAGTCCTCCTGTACCGACACCCCTCAGTGCTACGGTCATATGCAGGCACTGCCGCCCCTGTATTTACGCCGGCGTTCCAACTTGAACGCAGCTCATCACGCTTGCGCAGCAAATGCGTATACTTGCTGAGCCAACTCTGCAGACCCTCAAATGAGTTTTTAAAATATTTTCTCGCTCATTACTTGAACTTCTCTTTAATTTAATAAGGTTTTAAGATACCAGATTATAAACTTATCATATTATACAATCATAATTATTTAACCATACTGAAAAGTAGTGATGGAGTTGATACAGGCCATCAAAGATCTGATGACATGGGAGAATTATTAAAATTTTACAGACATCCCTTGATACAAGCTACCATCTGTGTTTTATGCATAATTGTACGCAAAATCTCCTTAAATCTATTATGCTATCTATTATATATTTAATCAAATTTTAATGTTTTTTTATTAACTATTATTCTATTACTGAGTAATATATAATTGTGTTTTTAATTTGCATAAGAATTATGAAGAATAAGAAATATATTCAATAGCAAATACTTAGACTTTTTTAAAATTATTCCTAAATTTGATTTAATAATTGTTTGGAATTATCTTATTGTAAAAATGTAACAGAATTTGAAATTATAGTTCTGTAAAGGGGAAATTGGGCTAGAGATATTAATATTAGAAATAAAAGATAATCTCTCCTGACAGATTTCTCAGCTCAAGTCCTAATTCCAGCATTCACTGGCTCTGTGGCATTGAGTGTGATACAGAACCTTTTTCCTTTACTTTATATATTGCATAGACTGTTAACATGGTTTATGTTGATTTTCAACCAGGTAGGACCTGGTTCACCTAAGAAAGGATCCTATAGACATGACTGTGACAGATTGTCTAGACTAGCTTATCCTCTAGGCATGTTTATGAGGGATTTTTGTAACTAGGTGAATTAAGATGGGGAGATCTGTCAACTGGGTTGTGCCATTCCATAGCCTGGGATTTTTAACCATACAGAAAGGAGAAAGCGAATTGAACACCAATATTAATCCCTCTCTGCTTCCTCACTATTAACCGAATGTTGCCACCTGTCTCAAGATCCTACTGACATGTCACCCCTAACCTGATGGACTATAACCTTGAACTGAAAGCCAAATTAAGCCCTTCTTTATTAAGTTGCTTTTTGTCAGGTATTTTAAAATAGCAAGTGCAGACTAACTAATTCAAGATGGAAGATAGTAATAGTGTTTATTCATGTGATTGTTATGAAGATTATATATTGTTTTAGCCCAACAGCACACCATTACATAACAGAGGCAGCAGCAACACTTCCTCTGAACTTTCTTATATAGCGTCAAGAAATTCCAAGTATTCCCATTGTGCTAATTACTTGATAATCTTCTCAAATCTACTTAGGTGTATTAGGAATAAAGTATATATATAGTAATGAGACTCTTGGGTGAAAAAAGGGTAAAATCATAGAGACTATAGAGACAGCTTCACAGTTGGCTTCCAGTGTATTCTGTAGTCAGGGTATACTATCTCCAGGATGCCATTCTACTGGAATGCTAGATCAACTCTGTCAAAACTTATTTTCCACAGTTACTGATCTGGATTTATACTTAAAATCCATCCTGCAAACTTTAGTTAGAAAATTTTCAAATAATTATGTTACTCAAGAGGTCAACATCTTATAAGAAAATTTAAAAATGCGTTATAGTTACTTGTTTATCACTATAGAAAAGGACGTTTCCCAATTCAACTGTGAAACAAGAAGAAGCTTGGGAATTGCCTAAAATAATGAAGCCCTCTCATAACTAAGCCATAATTTAAATTGCAAAGGAATGGAATGGATTTATGATGTTCCATGTCAGGAAATCGTGTGGCGGCTTTTCAAGTAACAACGTAGAATTTGAAACCACATGACTCCATAATCACCTTCACCCCATGTGAGAAGATATGCTCTGAAGTGATAAAACATAGTTTCAAAACAAATTTTTCTCAGATTTTTTTGATTCAATAAAACCTGGTCCTTATCTGGATTATTAAATATGTTCTGATGACTAGGGGGAAAATAAAGCTTTTCTGTTTTCCTCTATAGATACCACATCACACCTCTACAAAGGAAAGCATATTGCATACTGCCCGTTGTAAAATGTAATGTTCCCATTCAAAACTAAACCTTTTAGGACAGTGATAACAGAACAGAGCCTGCATTCATGGGACTTGTCTCATGATGGTTTATGAATTATTTAATTTATCATTGGTATGACAAAATACCCGACAAGCAAGTGATGGAAGGAAAAGACTTATATTAGCGTACAGTCCAAGTTTAAAGTCTATTATGACGGGGATGCAATGGAGATGGGAGCTTAAGGGACCCCTTCCCCACCCCCCCACCCCCTGTCATATTCTGTCCATACTGTGTAATCATAGTGGTTAAGCCTTCTACTCAGTTCACCTTCTCCCTTGTCCTTTGTGTGTTTGTTTGTTTGTTTTTTAAGCCCAGAGAATGGAATGACACCACCCACAATTAGTGTGGGTCCTCCCAGCTCACTTATCTAATCTTAAAAAATCTCTCACAGACATTCTCAGAGATTTATTTCCATGGAGATTCTAAACCCTATCGATTTTTCAACCAGACATGAAGATCACAGTGCTTCTTGCAATGTCACTGGCCTTCTCAGGAAACCACCCCTGACTGTGACCCCTGAGTGAGATCTCTCCTAGTTGAAGTGAGTCCTCATATTCTGTACGCATAGGATGCTGGGATTAATAAAATTTGGCTCAAATCTCAGTACTTCTGCATACCAAATTCTCTTCCCCAAACCCCTTCAATAGTCTTTCTCCTTTTAAAATGTAGTGTCATCTACACACAATTTTCAGGTCTATTTAAACATTATTACTATATTGAAATTTGCTACACAAATTTCATCTGGACTATAACCGATCAATACGGTTACACTGTCCTTCAGCAGAGAAGTACCCACTTCTCTCTGAGAAACTTGACAGTGAAGTGACCTGGCTTTTCTTTACAGAACCTCAGTGACAAATACTGTACTGGCGCTCTCCTCCTGCCCCCTCACAGGGCTGACTAAGCCTGTGCAGGATTATTTGTGCCCAGCCCAATTGTCAGATTCACTCTCTCTTGATGATCATTAAATAGCCTGTGATAGTGCCCAATTCTTCATTACCAGGTGTTGCAGTCAGGTTCACATTGCTGGTAGAAATCACTCAACCAACAGCAGCTTGTGGGAAAAAAAGAGGTTTATTTTGGCTTACAGGCTCTAAGGGTAGCTCCATGATGGCAGGGAAAGGACAGCATGAGCAGACGGTGAACATCACCCCCTGAGCAACATATAGTAAATAAAAGCAACAGGAGAGTGTGCCAAACACTGCCTAGGGGACGCTGGCTATAATACTGATCAGACCGCCCCCGAAAATACACTGTCTCCAGGAGGCATAAATTCCCAAATCTCCATCAGCTAGGAACCTAGCATTCAGAACACCTAAGTTTATGGGGCACACCTGAATCAAACCACCATACCAGGCCATGACTGCCTGATAAGCCAAGATAACTCCTGAAGGAAGTCCTATCTTCTGAATAAAAAAGGGGCCTGGGGGAGGGGGGGGCTGGAGAGATGACTTTGTGGTTAAAGTACTTGCCTACAAAGCCAAAGTTCTCAGGTTCAATTATGTAGGACCCATGTAAGCCAGATGCACAAAGTGGTACATATATCTGTAGTTCATTTGCAGTAAGTGGAGGCCTTGATGTTGTACTCATCCTCTCTCTCTGTCTCTCTCTGCCTCTTTCTCATTCTTTCTCTCTCAATTAAAGAAATAAAAACAAAATACTTAAAAATATTTTGTTGATTGATAGTAGTTCTTTATAATTTGTGACTAGGTACTGCTCATATACTGTGATATAATACAAATTTAACTCTTTAAAATACTAATCTTCTTTAAATATATTCTTCCATTGGATGCTCATGGCAAAAGATTCACATGTGCAATAATTGTCAGAGAGCTCTCACATATAATCAGAGTATATTTGTGGCTGGCTTAATAACTTATGCTGTGCTATCTATGCTTGTTTATAATTCCAAGAACTAAATTATTATATCTTTAATAATGAGACTTATAACTGTATATATATATATATATATATATATATATATATATATATATATATATATATAATGTGTGCTTTATATAGAAGTATCAATATAATACATAAATTTTTGTATTTACTTTATTCACTTATGATAAAATACACAGTTATCTGAAAAGAAAATTTTAAAATGGCAACACTTAATAGATTCAATAGGATTTTTCAAAAATATATGTGTTTTTAAAATATAAAGATAATACATTTTTCATTATTCTGAATTTTAGACATAGTCACAAATTATCGTGACATATATATAAAGTACATTTCTTGCTGACTACTAGAAAATTTAAGGGCTCACTTGAGAAAAATATGCTATACAGTTAGCTTTATGTTTTCAGCCAGCTTAGCAAAAATTATGTAAAAAAATTAATGGAAATAATGGGATTTATATGACTGAACATTGATGATGTATACTTAGTTTTTAGGTAGGGTCTTTCTCTTTCTCTAGCCCAGGCTGACCAGGCAGACCTGATGATCACTATGTAGTCTCAGACTGGCCTTGAACTCATGGCTATCCTTGTGCCTCTGACTCACAAATGCTGGGATTAAAGGTGTGTGCCACCACACCCAGCTATGATTAAACATTGAACTAAAATAAAATTTAGCTTTCATTATTCTGAAAAATAACACACGTCATTATGTTCTATGCTTAATGGAAAGAGATGTAAAACAAGTAGCTATTGCATATAAAAATATAGCTAAATATTTGGTTTAGTTACCACTGTATTGCAATTACGGAGTGTTGATGTCATCATATAATTTGTCTCTCTCTGCCCCTCTTGTGTCCTCACCTTTTTGCTTTCATGTCACATGTGAAGTTTTCTCCTTCCACTTTCTTCATCATCTGTTTTACCGATTCTCAGTTGCCTTTCTAGCATTTTTTGGCTTTACCTATGGTTGCTCCAAATTAAATATACACATATAAATACTACAAGCCAAGATCTGTTTAGGAGACAGAATAGTGGTTTGGGTCTTTCTGAATTTTTGTTACCTCAATTCATTCCAAATGCAACCATTCATTTTCTTAAAGATTTCATGTTGTCATTTTTCTTTACTGCTGAGTAGATAAATTCCATTGTGTTTATTCATCAGTTGATGGGCATGTTGGCCAATTCTATTTCCTAGCTATTGTGGATAGATCAGTAAAACACATACAAATGCAAGAATCTTTATGGTAGGATATTGACTCCCTTAGGTATGTGCCCAAGAGAGATATTATTTATAATTTTGTGAAAAATCTCCATAGTAATTTGAATAATGGCTCTGCTAGATTGTATTCCCACAAGTAGTGAGCAAAATTTCTTCTTTTCCCACCTTTGATAGCATTTATTTTCAGTTTTTTTGACCTTAATCTGAGGTCAAAAACAATCTCAAGATGATTTAATATTGCCTTTTCTTTATGGCTAGGGCTGTTGAATACTTTAATACTTATAGTCCAATAATTAACAAAAAATAATGAACCAATGTTAATAGCCTGTGGATAATAAATAAAAATAAATCATTAAGCCTTACACCATGGAGATAACTTTATAAATATGAAAGAAGTAAAGAAAGCACATGCATTAATAGTAAAACGAAAACTATAAAGTGAAATGTGGTTGATATATTTGGGAGGGCTATGACATTTTCTGATGCATATACTTCATAATTATTATTAGGAAATTAAAATTTTAATGAAAACATGTTCTTTGAAGGGACATCTTTTAAGTTGATTTTATTCACTTAGATATAACAGGTTTCCAGTGGATGATGTTACTTTAATGTCAAGGGGGAGATTATCACAACTAATTAAGTATATGTTTTGTTACGGATGAAATGTCCCTGAAGAATGCGTGACTATTAGATATATGTTGGTTGTCAGAGTAGATAGGATGCAAAGGTAGAATATGCCTGCTTATCCTTTCATTAGGTTTAAGCCAGCCGCAAATTTGTGGATTGCACTGCGGGATTGAGACTTTACTTGCTAGAAAGATATTTAAGCCAATACAAAAAAGCAGGGTCATTTTCCATGCAGTTGTATTTTTTTTAAATATAAATGGAAATAAATGAGGGATAAGGATTCCTTCCAGTATGATAACTTGAAGTAATATAAGTGAAATACTCTATGTCCAAACCAGTCACCTAGTTGGCAGACTTCAGATTTGTTCTAAGGGTGTGTTTGAAATGGTCATGTTAATGTCATGGTGCAAAATAAACTGATGCATATAAATCCAATATCCATGAGTGGGCACTAACTATTCTATATGGGAACCATGGGTAATTATACTATTGATTGCAGCACTAAATATGCCACAAATGTGAAGACAATAGCTGAATACACAGATGTCAGCGTGATAGAGTCTCTGTTTGAGTCCTTAAAGTTTAGGTATTGGAAATGATGAGTGGATACTGAAGATATGGCACATTTGTACACTGGAGTTCTACTCAGTGGTAAAGAAAAATGAAGTTATGAAATTTGCGGGAAAATGGATGGATCTGGAAAGGATTATACTGAGGTAACCAGGCCCAGAAAGCCAAGCATCGCATGTTCTCTCTCATATGTGGATCCTAGCTACAGATGATTGGGCTTCTGTGTGAGAAGGAAAAAACTCTGTAGCAGAGACCAGTAAACTAGAAAAGATATATAAAGGGAACAGAAAGGAAGGGAGGGGGTACTTAATAGGATGGCATTGTATATATGTAAGTATAAGAATAGATTAATGAGGGTGAAAAGGTCCAAAGTGAGGTCAGGGAAAGAGATTGAGTTAAGGAAAGGTGGAGGGAGGGCTAATCAAAATCTAATAGGATATAAATAAATCATATGGAATCCTACTTTTTTGGACAATAGAACACTCAGGAGCCATAGATTGTTGCTAGAAAATTTTCAGTGCCAGGGATGGGATATTTTCCAGTGAGTTGTTGCCCCAGGAGGTCCCTGATGCCCCCAAAACATTATAGGCCATTGCCAAGGCCGTTGGTTTCCCACCAGGACTAGATGGTAAGACCCTATTGCTGAAGACTCCATATACTTGGGCTGCAAGGCCAATAAGAAATCCTGCTGTATCTGAGCTGATAACCTCCTCCATATAGACCAGCTGACAGAAAGCTGGAAGAAGCCATTCTGCATGCAGTTCAATGGTAGAAAGGGAAATCACCAGTGAAGATACTCAACAGTGGACACCGCAAGCCTTATATTTGCCCAGCCAGGCCAAATGAGGCAACGGGTGCAATAGTGGCACATCTGTCATGGTGGAAACCAACTACCCTCTAATTGGACTGGAGGCCCGCTCCATCGGAGGGGATACATCCCTGATACTGAAAACTTAAAACAGGGGTAGTCATGAGCCCTAGGGGCATAACATCTGCTGCTCTCTGGCTAAATGTATATACTATATGTCAAACTGCCCAGTAAGCACTTCTCTTAATGTTCATACCCTTATATTAGTGCTACTCTCACTTTTGGTAGAGAATCTTATCTTTTCAGATGGCAGTGACCTTGGAATGACTCAGAAGGTATCATGGTGCTGAGAAAAAGTGACTTCAGTGCTCAGTACTGCAATTATCTCTATCACATCTTCCAAGGCTCAGGGTCTAATGCAGAGTAGGTGGCAGAAAGAATGTAAGAGGCAAAGGAAGAGTAGGACTCCTTATAACATGCTCCCTCCAGACACAAAATGGCCTGGATATTCATCACCTCACAGTGCCTGGCACTACCTACGCAAGACCATCATAAGAGGCGGAAAACATCATGACATCAAAATTAAAAGAGAGACTGGTTGAGATGGGGAGGGGACATGATGAAGAATGGAGTTTCAAAGGGGAAAGTGGGAAGAGGGAGGGTATTACCATGGGATGTTTTATGATCATGGTAGTTGTTAATAGAATTTTGTAAAAAAAGTAAATGTCTACTTGGAAGAGCAAACTCATGAATTGCCACAAGTCACATCACCACCATGGATTTATCAATGAACACCTGTGTAGTGATTTTACTTGTCTTCTATTGCCCCATGGTGATACAGCAAGAACCTTGGCGAGACTATGTTTATTTGTGCATGTTGGTGAGTATGACCTTCTCCTTCAACAATGTTTTGATACTTTAGATGAAAGTAATCAAGAAGAATCTATGCCGGATATTTTTTGGAATACATTTTTGATCATGAATGAAATTCAGTATCAACAATTTTCTATATTTTCTAAGGAGTATTATAGTACAACTAGTAACAAATTGTGAATGGATGTTATTTTATTGTTTTGCTCGTAAATTCTTGTTCTATGGTGAACAATGATTGGCATGTATCTGGAACATTGGGATTTGGCATAATTGGTGTGACTGAAGTGCAAATCTTTGTAATAGTCATCTGTTTATTGGCAGTGACTTCAAGACCAGCATTTTGGCAGTGTAAGACTCTGTACTGAATATTCAAGTGAAATTTTCTTCTGAACTTTGTACTATGGCAGGGTAGATATTTTCCTGCATGAGTTATTTCTCTGAAACCTTTATGATAGTGTCCTTTCTCCTTTTCTCTATATTAGATCTATCATTGCACTAGTTCTAAGGAATTACTGTAAGTCAGATTTTCTGCTTTTAAAAACTCATCACTGTCATTATATACTGACATTTGGTTTTGTATCAGTTGAACTCACTAATAAGTTTGCTGAAAAGCAAAATGCATTCTTAAATAACACAGTATTTGATAAGTCCAGCACTTTGTTTTCTTGATAAGGATTTTAGCAGGATTACTGAAGAGCATATTGTATTACAAATGTCCTTGGTTCCCTCTTTTTAATCTGATGTATTTCTGTGTCCAAGTTTGCAATTAGGATAGTCTTCCATGCACATCCAAGGCATCATAGTCAAGATCCCTACAGCTCATAATAATTTCCAGGAATATTGAATATTATGGTTGGTGTGATATAGGAAACTTGTAGGTCTTTCAAGATTATATATACTTATATAATGAATAAATAAATAACATAATATATAGAGAGAATATATACATAATGAATCAATAGAATAATCAGTGTTTTATAACTTCTGTTCTGAATTAGTAATTATAATTCTAATTATCCCACATGGAATGAGAATTTCAGGTCATAGTCTGTAAATTGTGTATGTTGTCAAACAGGGTTGCACACAAGTAAGCATACAGGAAAGAAATGTGATGTTTGGAACTACCTTAGATTCTAAATAACATTATCACAAACAGAAAATCTCCTGTGGTAAAGGTTCGTGGTGTATTTTCAGGCCATAAAGGATTATCTCATAGCTTGAATGAATCATCTTCTACATAAGTTATTTTCTCATTGCTGAGAAAATAGTACCCAGCCAGAAGCCGCTTATGGAAGGGAAAGGGTTAACTTGGTTTACAAGTCCATAGGGTAGATTGTATCAAGGTGGGGAAAGCGTGGCAGGAGCAGAAAGCTAGTGCAAGTGTCCCTCGGCAGGGAGGAAGCAGAGAGCAGTGAATACTGGTGCATGGCTAGCTTTCTGTCTCTCGTACTGTCCAGAATCCATGGAAGGTTGCTGCCCATAGTTAGGGTGGGTGTTCCCACCTCATTTCAAAGAGACATTCCAGGAGATTTATTTCCATGGTGATTCTAAATCCTGACAAGTTGGCCACCAGACATTAACCACTTCATCTTCTTTTACATCATCCTTGTTCAGTGTCTTCTCATGCTTTCATCATGCAAGTTGCCCAGCTTGTGACACAGATACACTCCTCCAATTTGTGAGATAAAAGCAGTAAGAAAATCCTGGATGATTAGGAACTCCTTTAATCTCAGCACTCTGAAGGAAGAGGTAGGAGGATTTCTGTGAGTTGGAGGACAGCCGTGGACTACAGAGTGAGTTCCATGTCAGCCTGAACTACAGTGAGACCCTAACTCAAAAATAGCTAAATAAATAAATAATAATTCAACAAAAAGCAGTTAAGAAATACTGAAATTGAATTTAAATATTTCCTGGCTGTCTTTGATTGTAGAAGAGGTAATTTCATTCTTGATCAAAACATCATGTTTCTCATTGGACTGAGAAATCTTTTTAGGTATTCAGAATCATATTTCAACTTTGTAAATTAATGTCAATTTTAAAATAAAACTGTAGATTAAAAATATTTATTTCTATTTCATTGGCTCTTTCCTTTCATTATTTGCTTCTGTGTCACAAGAACAGTGTGACAGTCTCAATGCTTGAAATGCTGTGATAATGTATTTTTACTTGTTTCTATATCGATTCATGATATTCATTTAAGCCTCATGATTGTTCATCCTGATAACTGTATCCAAATTTATAATCTTCCATGAACTAATTATTGGAAAGCACAGGTAAAATTATTCTATACCAAGCTAATTTTCCATCTCATAAAATTAAAATGTTCATGTATTAAGCTAGAGCCAAATCTATTGTAAACAGAGTAAATGCAAGAGTAAAATCAACATTTGTTTTACTTGCATGCATTATTCAATCAGAAAGTTATTGAATCAGAGCCACATTTTCTTGAAAATGTCACAAATAATATTCTATAAACAAGTGGAGAGTAGAGCAGAGTAGAAGCCTCCTTCGAACCAGTAATATTAATGATGCTTTATATTTTTTTGATGAAAGAATAGTTACTGTGGCTCAAAAATATTTCTCTTCTCAAATTATCTGTGCTATTTCTCTACTTATAATACATAGGTTATCATTTAGACCACAATCTTAATTAACATACTTCAGTTGAAATAATAGGCAGGAGGTTGTTCTTGTCTTATGTAGATTAAATGTGTTAGTAGCATTAAGTCAGGGGCAATATGTATAGTGTCTATATAATGGAAAATCAGGGCAATAGATACAAGGCAACCTCTTAACTTATGGGGAAGTTTATATAAAACATTTTAAGATGTGTGCTGAATATAAAAAGAAATAAGTAGAATAGAACAAAAGCTTACATACATAAAACTAAACATGGGGAGCTGAACTGTTCGAAACCAAGCAAAATACTGTATATCATATGCTAAACTAAATTTTAAAAAGTCCAATTATTTGAGCACTGATTGACTTTAGCTAATTATACTACATTTTGAGATGACTTAAACAACTGAATGATATTTTATGTTTCCACAGTCATTTTCTGAGATTGAAATAATAATTTGGGAGTATATTTTCCTTAAATGATAATTAACATATTTATTAAATATAGATAAATATGCATTTTATGCCATTTTTATGTTCATATGTAATTATATTTCACAAATCCACAAAGGAGTAGACAACATATAACATATATTTCTATATTCTTACTTACAATTGCTTTTCACATTTTTCAAAATGTAAAAATAATCTTATATAATATTCTGCTTAGCAAAAATGCATTGGATTTTGTTTTAACATTTAAAAAGTAATTTTGTTTATTTTAGATGATTTATCTTTCCATGAATATTTCATAGCACTTTTGTTCAGAGTCTGTGCAGAAAGTAACTGTGTGTGCTACTTTAAATTGTAAAATACACATAAAAGAGAAATTTTATTGTAATGCTAAACAAATAAAAATATAAGTAGATTATTTATTTTCCTATGGGATAATTTGCCAAAGTTTGAAACTTAAAGTGGAATGATTGCTGTGTTGTATGTTCCATGTTTATTTGAAACCATCTGAACATTCTACTTACTGATATACACTTAACCAGTAATGCAATATCAGACATACCAGTGTTTAAGTGTATGTCTCACATATACTTAAATCAAATTACAAAGTCACCAAAGTGATGTTAACAATAGAAGTAATTGTTACTTATTGGTATAAACTAGTGGCAAGTAAACGTGAGTTAGAAAGTATTAATTCTTCCAGAGAGAGATCATAGAGGGTGTTGCAGTAAGGTTTGCATTGCTGGTAGAAATCACACAACCATAAGAAGGTTGTGGGAAAAACATGTTTAATTTGGCTTACAGGCTTGAGGGGAAAGCTCCATGATGGCAGGGAAAATGATGGCATGAGCAGAACACCTAAGTTTATGGGGAACACCTGACTCAAGCCACCACAGAGGGCATGTATTAAAGTATATGTGTGGTATGTGATGTTGCTGAATTATTTATAATATGTAGTACAAAAGGTAATAATAAAAACATATTTTCTCTATAATGAATAATAAAAATTATGATGTTGGGGCTGGAAAGGTAGCTCTGCAGTTAAGGAGCTTGCCTGCAAAGCCTAAGGACTCAGGTTTGATTCTCCAGGTTCTACATAAGCCAGATGCACAAGGTAGTACATGAGTGTGGAGTTAATTTGCAGTGGCTAGAGGCTCTAGTATGTCCATTCTCTCTCTCTCTCTGTCTCTCTCTCTCTCTCTGTCTCAAATACAAATAAATAAAATTTAAAAATGATGATGTTGGATATTACTCAAAATAGCTGAATTCAGATATTTTAAAACACTTTTAGAAATGGGATCTTATAACCATTTATTGTAAATATAAAATAATATGTCTTGAGATGAGTCCATGTATATATATATATATATATATATATATATATATATATATGTATATATATATATATATATATATATATATATATATATCATGTATGTGTGTGTGTAGAATGGTAGAATGTTGAAAATAAGAGTAATAAATTTCTTTAAATTTTCCTGTAAATTTCTATGTGTCAACAATCTACCTTGAGTTAATGCTTATTCAATTATTTTTTTACAATATATACTTTTGCACTTAAAATTGACAAATTCATAACTAATAAAACATGATCATATATACATACATTCTAAATTATAGGAAACTAAATTACTTTTTTGTGCACTACTTTTCAAGTACTTCTAGCTACCATTTTCTTTGAAATCAGTATAAAACAATTAGTAGTAATTTTGTACATAATATGTTATTTCATTTAAAATATACAAGTGTTCCAAGAATGGCCCTTTAGGGGAATTTCAGTTGATATTTTCCTAACACAGGAGTATTATTTTATTTCTCATCCAGTATCCGACATGAGATATAATTAAAATTTGCTTTTCAGGTCTCTTCAGTGTTCTTTAAACTAAAAGAGGTCTTTGTCCTTTTTGTTTGTTTTCCTTTTCTTGCCTTTAAATGATTGAAAGTTAGCAACACTGTCTATGAAAGAGCAGGATATCAGTTGTTGCATGAGGACAATTTTGAATATGATCAAGTGAAGGAGAATTCTACTTTTTATATGTATAAGAAATTTGTAATGTAAAGCCTTAAGGTTATGAAAATTTTTCATTTCTCCCTATGTTTCTGCCCAATAGTTTAACAGTTTTTAATTGTAACATCGTCATTACATTTGTGAACATTTTACTATCAATTGGCGATAATATAGATATACCTTTGTATTAGTTTTCTTCCCTTATATGATGAAAAAAAAAAGCTAAACAAAACAACTTAAGGAAACAATAGTTGATTTTCATCCATGCTTTAAGAAGGCAGCCCATCATTGCAGGGAAGGTACGGAGGCAAGAGTAGAGGCAGCTAGTTACCCGGCATCTAGAGTTTGGAAGCAAAGCGATGAATGCTGTTACTTAGTTCCTGTCCTTCCTGTTTACTCTTGGCCTACAGCCCATCTAGATGGCTCTGCCAAAATTAGAAAGGGACTTCTTCACTTAAACCATTCTTCAAATACTTTCTCTGACACATCCATGGTGATTCTAAATTCAGTTCAATTGTCAATGATTAAGCACCACAATGTTATCCCTTTTCAACTTGATACTCAAACTCAACATTTAAAACATTCCACATCTAGGCCTAAAGTTCTATTTTCAATTCATGAAGTAAAATTCATCTAGTTTAATTCTGCAATTCCCTACAGAATTTAACAGCCCCAATCTGTTCAAAAGCCAAATATTTCTTCTGAGACCAAAACCATTCTCTTAAGAATGATTACTTGTAAAATCAAAACCTAGTTACCTAATTCCAATATATAAAGAGTAAACACTCCCAAGACAAGACCACACATGACTAAAAACTATCAGTGGCAACACATCATGTCTGTTTCTCCTTGTCCAACATCTGGGGATTGCAATGGAAAGATCTGAGCTCCCAAGGGCTTTATTAGCTTTGCTCCTCTAGTTGTGCCTCCTTTAGAACCAACCTATGGCATCTGACTTGTCTGGTGCTCTGTTCCAGGCTTGAAGCTTTCCTAGTGAGACCTGCCATACCTGGCATACCTCTAATATCATGAGATCTCCATTACAACTTTGTCTTTACTTTACCAGCTTCTCTTGTGTACTGTTGGGGCCTCCTTGCAGGAAAGGGCATTGTGCAGAAGTCTGGCTTTAGAAGTTCTCACACACCTTGGGACAGCCTCCCATAATACTCTCACTATTGCATCTTTCATGCCTCCAAAACTCAAGCCCTTTACATGATGCTACCAAGCTGCTGCCAGCTTAAGATGTAACCAGCTGGCTGGAGAGATAGCCTAGTGGTGCAGGTGCTTGTCTGTGAATTTTAAGTACCCAGGTTTAATCCCCCAGGTCCCACATAAGCCGGATGCACAAGGTGGTGCATAACTCTGCAGTTCAATTACAGTGGCTACAGAGCCTGGCATGCTCATTCCTCCCTCCCTCCTTCCCTCCCTCTCTCTCTCTCTCAAATAAAAATGAATAAAAATATAAAGATGTATCAGGCCTCTTTGTATGGTTGCTATAATGGCCCCTATATGCATTTTGGGCTAAATCTGTGTAAGCTGCTTACTGAGAAACTCTTTTCAAGCTGCTGGACCATCCACGTGACCTACATCTTTAAACTCATTTGTGCAACTTTCCCTTCCAAATGGGAGATATTTTGCATATCATTAATCTCTCTCACTGTGGACCTGGGTAAGAGAAAAAAGCCTAAACTCCAACACAGCCTCAGATATTGTTGATCTCTCTCACTGTGCGTGTGTATAAGACGCAAAACCACAGCACAGCCTGACTGCTATCCTTTCTTGACATTTTGTCTGCCAAACAAATTTTGTTATTACTTTTTTTTTTTTTTTTGGTTTTTCAAGGTAGGGTCTCACTCTAGCTCAGGCTGACCTGGAATTAACTCTGTATTCTCAGGGTGGTCTCAAACTCACTGCAGCCCTCCTACCTCTGCCTCCCTAGTGCTGGGATTAAAGGTGTGCACTATCACTCCCTAATTGGTCATTACTTTTGAATACAGCTTCGGTCAATTTTAAGGATATGAGCAGGATGCAGCCATATTCTGTTTCAGAATATAGCATGAATAAGCTGGTACAGTGACTGATGGCTTTAAATCACAAGATTCTGGAGGCTGAAGTCGCAATAAGATCATGTGAGTTCAAATCTAGCCTGGGCTACAGAGATAGACTGGAGAAGCAAAGAGGGATCAGAGGAGAATATAGTTGACCTGCTAGTGGAGGGACAGGATACTGGGGTAGAAGAATGCAATGCATTCTGGGATAAGGGAGGGAGGAGGAGAGGTAAGAACACAAAATGAATGATGACATAAATCATTACCATATAAACCTTCCTGTTGGTTAGCTAGTTAAAAGATAGGTAGGTGGCCTGGAGCGATGCTGCTTGCCTGCTAAGCCTAAAGACCCACGTTTGATCTCTCTCCAGATCCTACATAAGCCAAAGGTGATGCAAGTGCAAGGTCACACGTGCCCACTAGGTGGTGGAAGCATCTGGAGTTTGATTACATTGGCTGAGGGCCTGGCTTTCCAAGTCTATCTCTCTCTCTCTCTCTCAAAAATAAAAATGAAAAAATAAGTAAATAAAAAAGATAGATATGTGGGCTGGAGAGATTGCTTAGTGGTTAAGGCATTTGCCTGTGAAGACAAAGGACACAGGTTCAATTCCCCAGGACCCACTTAAGCCAGATACACAAGGGGCACATGGATCTGGAATTCGTTTGCATTGGCTAGAGAACCTGGCATGCCCACTCTGTCTGTCTCTCTTCTCTCTCTGCTTGCAAATAAATAAATAAAATTTAAAAACATATGTAACAGATACACAGATAGATAGATCATGATGACAATAGATGATAGATAGATAGATAGATGATAGATAGTAGATAAGGATTGAGATTTTTGGCAAAAGCATCCTTTAGGGGTAGAGAAAGCTTTATCCTAAAACCGTAATCTGTTGTGGGAAAGTTCCAATGACAGAATTGGGTTGCCTATCACAGTGAGCTGCTGGCCAGGGAGGTCTATGAGGCCACCAAAACAATTCAGTCACATAAAAATTAACATTATTTCAATGATTAGTGCTTCAACAAAGAAATCATGGTGGGTTGGGTGAAAATAGATGCCTAGAAATTACTAGAATAAAGTTAAAAGAAAAATACAACATACCAGAACATATGAGATAGTAAGATAGTGTGAAAACACTTCTGACAGGGCAGTTTATAGCTAAAAAATGTCTACATTAAAAACTTGAGAAATATCAAATACATACTCCTACAGTTAGCTTCATAGTCATAGAATAAGAAAAAGATATAAAATAAGATGATACAAAAACTAACAGAAGGTAACAAGTAATATGTTAGTGCTTCAATAAATGTAAAGGGAGGGCTGGAGAGATTGCTTAGTGGTTAGGGCATATGCCTGCAAAGCCTAACGACACAAGTTCAATTCTCCAGGTCCCATGTAAGCTAGATGCACAAGACGGCGCATGTGTCTGGTATTAGTTTGCAGAGGTTGGAGGCCCTGGTGTGCCCATTCTCACACTTTCTGTCTCCCTCTCTCTGTCTCAAATAAATAAATAAGATGCTTTCAAAAACTAAATAAAATAAATATAAAGAAATAAATTACAACAGATCAAAAAAAAAGAGAGTGAGAGAATATACGAATTAATAGAATTGCAGTAAAAGAGTAATATTACAAAGATATCACTGACATACAGTCAGTCATTATGGAATATTTTAAATACATATCTGCTAGTCAACTAGAAAATTGACAAAACAGAAATTACACAAACTGTTATAGTAGTAGATATGTCAAACACCCATCCCAACAGTCAAAGACTGAGGCAGGAGGATCCCAATTTCAAGACATTCTCATTTTTTTTCTTTCTTTTCTTTGTTCTTTCTTTGAGGCAAGCACAAAGACTTGCCTTTTTTTCTTTTCTTTTTTTTTTTTTTTTTTTGTTAATTTGTGTGTGTGTGTGTGTGAGAGAGAGAGAGAGAGAGAGAGAGAGAGAGAGAGATCACGAAAGAACTGGCAGGCCAAGGCCCCCAGCCACTGCAATGGAATCCCAGTCCTGTGTAACCCTTTGTGTACATTTGTGACATTGTATGCTTGTGTCTCTAGGTGCCTGGCTTATACGGGACCTGGAAAGTCAAAAATGAGTCCTTAAGCTTCGCAGAAAAGTGCTTTAATCACTAAGCAATCTCTCCAGCCCCATCCTCATTTTCACAATGATGGCCTATCCACGCACCCCCCCAAAGAAAACCAAAATCAAATAAATAAATAAAATTTACCCTTATAAGCAGATATTATCTAACAAAATTGACCTAACAGGAAATAAAAACCAAACCAGAAATCATTCTGACAGAAAAACTTATTCCTCTCCTAGCTTATATTTGATGGCTTGACTGAATTCATCCAAAGAGAAGCTCAACTTTTTAAAAATTATTTGTATTACTTTTGCAGTATTGATGATTGGATGCAGGTTGTTATGCATGCTGTGTAAGTATTCTCTCACTGAGCTACATCCCCAGCCCTTCCAATTTAATTTTAAACAGAGGATTTATAGTGGAAAGAAATTGTCCAAGGAAATGTTATTTGTAAACTTCCCAATGTACACAGGGAAGAAAAATGTGATTCTTCTCATGAATTGAAAAATCTGGACATGGAAGTTCAAGCTACTGAATCTGAAGATTAATAACCTGACATTGTCTTACACTATTGCAGATAATTATGACAATTTGCATCAATATCTTAACAATACATGATAGATTCATTATTGAATACTCACAATTTTTGTTTCTAGTAACAAAGAATTGAGAGAATCAATGAACTAATATGGTATGAAAAATGCAAATTCCAGTGCATGAACCAGAAAGGCTTTGTACATAAATTTCTCCTTTAGAATAACAGAAGCCAGGGAATTAAATACCAGAAAATCTATATATCCTCTAATGCATAATGTGTATTGTTTACAGATGTGGAAACAGTTCCACGGATCAACTGCTAATAGACATCCTGAAAGATACACCGTCTTCATAGTCTTGCTTTGTGTTAATGATGGGATATTTATCCCCATTTCACTCTACTTGAGGAGCATGATGAAGGAAGACACAAACTTTGCAAGTCCTTTGAAGTACTTATCACAAAATGGTTCCACGGGTACATAGGCATCTTCTAGCATGTCACAGTGATCTCTGTGATATAGATGACAGCATCTTGGTCTCTAGTTATGAGAAAATACTTTCATCGGTACTCGGAAAAGTTGGACACTCAATTCTAAGTTATATCTCAATTGTAGAGGAATAAATCACCCTTCAACCAAAAGTCAACAACAGGGGAACAGTTCTTAGAAAGAGTGAACAGGGTTGCTGTTTATCACATTATCCTTATCATCATTTATGGTGAACTTTTACTGGGTGTCCCTGTCAAGGACTACAGGGGATAGAGGTGGAGGGGCAGGCAACCTCAAATACAGCAGCCTTATTGATAAGGGCATAATTTTCCTGTAGTACCCTGACTTTCCAACCCTAGAACACACTGGAATGATCTATCTCTCTGTCTTTTTTGTTTGTTTTGAGGCAGAATCTCATTCTAATTCAGGTTGGACTGTAACTGTGTCGACTAGTCACATCCATCCTCTTACCACTGCCTCTTGGGTGCTGGGATTAAAGGAGTGTGCTGCCACACCCAGCTTCTGCCTTTTGTATATTGAGATGTCCCTTGAACACACTGCATTGCTGCATTGTGAAAGGTTAGTCCCCATCACGACTTCAAACAAGAGCTTAGTAATAACAACAATGCAAACCCACAAACTATAAGTCAATATTTGGTCACACAGGCTGTGACAATGTCTGAGCTGATTTTGTCTGCTTCCTTTCATTTCTATATTTAACATGGTCATAAAGCATTTTTAGACTTTATATTTACTTTAGTACAGACATTATATTTTTGTTAAATATGATGATATTCTGATGTGCAGCACCCCGACTTCCAAGGAAGTGAATCTTCTATTGCTGTATTTCTTCAAAAATAGTATGGACTATTTCTTCAGACCCAGCCAAAATTACTCACCTATATAACCATCTTTTAATCAGCCTTTACGATTTAGATGTTCACCAAAATCTGTTAAAATCCCATTATTTGTAATAATTTGTGTTTTGTATTTGGATGTTTAAAAGATACAAGTTGAAATGTGTTTTGTTCAGTTTTTCCATGATTTATTCTGTTAATTAAAAATGAAAATCCGCCGGGCGTGGTGGCGCACGCCTTTAATCCCAGCACTCGGGAGGCAGAGGTAGGAGGATCGCTGTGAGTTCGAGGCCACCCTGAAACTCCATAGTGAATTCCAGGTCAGCCTGGACTAGAGTGAGACCCTACCTTGAAAAACCAAAAAAAAAAAAAAAAAAAAAAAAAAAAAAGAAAATCCGTTTTTGAGTTTACCACATGTTTTTTTTTTTGCTCCTGTTACCTCAATAAGTGAAATCATGAACTTTGTAATTGTTCCCAACTGACACTGCCTTCATGACACATCACATTCAGAGTCCCTGTGGTTCATTTCATTCAAGACACTATCAGTTAAAATTTGTACTGTGGGGTCCGAGAGTATGTCTTGGCTTATAACAAACAAAAAAATACAACACACCATGTTGTTTTTGTCTCCTTTGCACCCATGATTTAGGTGTTTGTTCTGTGAGTTCTGATAGGAATTTATTTAGTGAACATAAGTTGGCTGTATATTCATCATGGATAATTAGTCAAATGTAAGTTCAGAAATAAAGATATTAAATAAGACAACTAAACATCTTAATAAGGAACTAAATAGTTGCCACTGAATAAAAGCCCAGCACTGAAAGTGTGCAATGAAAACTTCTATCAAATATCTAAGAAAATTTTGTACCAGTACTCCTCAAACTATACCACATAAATAAAGAGGGATTACAACTACAAAGCTTGCTTTACCCAGATAATAGAACCATATATGGGGCTCAGAAGTCACACACCCCACACACACACCACACACACACACATGCACACACATGTATACCTTTGTGTGTGCATGTGTATATGCATTACACTGTATTGCATTCCTTGATGAACAGTTTATCAAAAGTCTTTAATAAAGTGATTATAAATTCAGCAGCACTAAAAATATGAAGCTGGATTCATTCCAGGAATATAAAAATTCAAATCAATAAATATAACACAAAACAAATAACAGAATTAAAATACAACTTACATAATCAGCACCTATTGATTAGAAATAGCCCCAAAGAAACTAGGAATAAAAAGATGAAACTTCAATATAATAAAGGACATAGGGAGCAACTATAACCAAGATTATACTAAATGGGAAAATACTGAAATCACTTTTTCTAAAATTGGGAATAAGACCATAAACTTTTAGATATCTTCACTCATATTCAATATAGTGTATAAAATCTTAGGCAAAAAATAAGGTAAGGCAAATAAATACAAAAATTCCCAAGACTCCACCAAAACCCTCAAATTTAATAACCAATTTCTTCAAAAATAGCATCATACAAAACAATATGTAAATATCAATCACTTTTATACACACTTAAAAGTTAGATAAGAAAGAATATAAAATCACATTTATAATGTTTCCTAGAAAAATTGAAATATCTAGGAATAACCCTAAGATGTGAAGGACCTCGTGATGAAAGAACACACACAGACATACACACATATACACACACACACAAAATGTGTAAATGAAGATAACTTAGGAAGAAAGAAACATCCCAATTTCATGGGTTAGCAGATTTCATATTGTGAAATGTGTATTAGTTGAAATGAAAGATGCCAGGCTAGTAGTGGTGGTGAATTCCTGTTATCACAACACCAAGAGGCTAATGCAGGAGGCTCAGCAAGCATTTGAGGCCAGCATGGGCTACATAGCAAGTAATGAACAATGCAGAGATACATAGCAAGACTATTCCTTAAAACACACTGTGGCTAGAGAGATGTCACAATGGGTGAGAGGTATGCTGTGAAAACATGTAGATCTGAGTTGGGATTTGCAAAACTCATGCAAAATACAGACATTGTGGTTGCATAATTCCAGTACTGGGTATGTAAGGCAATGATTCCCTAGGGCTAACTGGCTAGTTAGTCAAACTGAATTGGTGATCTCTAGGTACCCTAAATACCCAGTCCCAAATAGTAAGAAGAGACTGAATAATACTGACATCATCATCTAGTCTCACCATGGAGGAACATACATGTGAGCCCACACACATGCAGGCATGCATACATACTGCAAACACACATGCAACATGCATATGCATGTGCACACATGCCATAAAAATGAGAATAATTCTCTGAAAAACAATTTAAATTAAAGTATGAAAGGCAGGAGATATGGATCAGCACTTGAAGTTCTTGCCTGCAAAGCTTACAGGCCCAGGTTTGGTCACCCTGTAGCTACATAAGTCAGATGCGCAAGGTGGTGCATGTGTCTACAGTTTGTTTGCACTGAGTAGAGGCCATGAAATGCCCAAATTTGATATCTTGCTTTGCTCTTTCTCAAATAAATAAATAAATAAATAAATAAATAATATTTAAAAAATAAAATGAATAAAAATAAAGCTACCTAGAGATTTTGAATTTTTATTGTCCTGTTTTGCATTTTTCTCCATTGTCTAACCATTAACATGTTTTCATGCCATATTAATAATATTAAACACAGTGAACGTGAGAATTAGTTGCTTTTGTCTGTTGTATTGGTTGTTTCTTTTGTTTTTGTTTTTTCTTTTTTTTTATGGTGCTGAGAACTGAACTCAGTATCTTCCCCCTACTTGATAAATACTCTAGCACTGAGCAACATCTCCATCCCAGGGGCTTCTTGCTTGCTATGAAAAAGAACCTCACTTTATGTATGTCCAAATTCAAGTACTGTGCAAACATGCATTATTAATTGTAATAAAATCCACTGAAATGTCAGAGTTTCTTTGAAATAAATGTATGAAAGAATTCTTCGTGTGTTAACTTACATGTTCAATGTACCATATATAATATCCATAATTATTAACTGATCAATAATATCAGTGACTGTCAAATGATCAATGAAGATTATAATGTTCACATGATATATGGGGCTGTCATTTCATTAAGGTTGATAACTGTTACAGTAAACACATTTAGGAAGGGAGAGTCTCTTCCTATCATACCTTGCATGAAAGTTATTCTCTACAGCACTTGGGTTTGTCATAAAGCAAACCCAAAGCAAGTATTTGTTTAGTATCCAAGAACTGTGCTGTTATGCAAGGATCAGAAACATAATGTGAAATCAAGGAAGGCGGAAAAAAATTCAGAGCATCCAATTGTACTCTGTGAGAGATTAGAATAAAATTGTCTCATGAAAAAATAAAAGTTAAAATATGCTCCTGCACAGTTCAGCACAAGCTCTATTTTATATGCTTTACAGCTTTCAGAGCTCCTGTCTCCTCCCTTCCGAAGAAAGCGATTAAACCCTAAGCATATTTCTCAGAAATGATTATAAAGTACCAAAGGGCTCTAAAACAAGTATAAATACCATCCACATTTTGATGCTTAAAGAGAAGGCATTTTGTGAGTGTAGAATACCAGTGATGAAAGGCAGGCATGAAGCCAAAATATCTGTCTGTGTAAAGGCTCATTCACACTATGCAATATGTAATATCAGACAGGAGTCATGGCATTAATCTTTTTGAATAGAAGTTGTTCATTTTACTGAGATGGTTAAGCATATTTCACTAGTTATTTCCAGTAAAATGGCACAGAATATTTATAAACATTATATCAATTAAAACATCTTTTATTGAAATAACATCATATAATGGCACACTTGGAAATTTACTTACTTCTTATCTTTGCCCTATTATTCTATCCTGCCACATTCCTGAGTTTAGTAACTATTCACCTTTTTGACTTGTCATTTGCTCTTAGATCTCCCAGCTACAACAAATCAAGTGTTCTCAGAACCTTATCGCAATTATGCAAATCCATCCTAACTGCTACAAGTAACCAAGAAAATGTCAGATGTATAAGTATGGATTTCCCAGCATATCAAGTAAAATCTATACATACTGACAAAATGTACAGATTACTCCACAGAAACCCATACATCATGATAAGAAGAGGGTGTGCTATAAACTCCAAGATCTGTAAATAGAGAAAAATGGACCACTTCTCACCTATTCGCTTTTTTAAACTCTTGCCCCAGATGTCATATACAGTAAGTTTAATTCTTGGGAACAAAAATATGGAAGATAAAATGAGACAGCAGGGTACCTATGATGGAGCTAACATTACCCCAAATGTTACATGGAAAATCGGTCTAGTATTATCTGCCACTTAAGCACTCGTGAAAGGTGCTTCATGTATGAATAGCTATTAAAATTGATTTGTCTGTATGGATATGATTTCTGGAGAATCTTGCTCAAAACCTAAAACTATCATATGTAACACTGAGAATTAGTCTGCTGATTTAGTTGTTTCTTTCTTCCTCTTTCTTTGTTTGTTTGTCTCTTTCTTTCTTTTGTGTGGTAGTGGAAACTGAACTTGGCTCTTCCTCTTACTAGGTACGTACTCTATCACTGAGCAACCTCTCCTGCCTACAAAGAAAAATAACCCCTTTTTTTAAGGGCCAGAACCCCAACATATATATGATTATAGTAGGAAAAAAAAAGATGGAATCATTGAGAATTATACAGGCAACATGAGAAACCAGTACAATATGAAGAAGAAAAAAAATTATAAGGTAAATAAGAACACAATATAAATGTTACAAGTCTAACTATAACTACTATAAAAGAATAATAAACTGTTAAATGGCAAATTAACTAAAATAAAAGGTCCAGGAAATAATACCTTATAAAAATAAACAGAGGTGGCACTATATAAAACAAAGTAATTCTGACATGAATTAATATAACAGGTAGAAATATTTTTGAAAAGGTCATGTTATTCACCTAGTTACCTATAAAGAGAAATTTTTATTTATCTTTTGCTTATAAAACAATACTCAGTAAGATATAAGTGATCCACACAAGAAACAATTTTTAAAATAGCTACTTGAAGGATAAGTAATTATTAAAAAAAGAGGAATTAAAACTCTATAAAAGAAATACTCTTTTCCTGTTGAAGAACATGGAAGAGGGGATCTAAGGAAAGGACTCCAGGAAACAGACAAACAGTAAGTGAAAAAGAAGTACAAGAAAGGGATAGGTTCAAATTCATAAACAAATCCCACTCAGTTCACTACTAAGCCATGTGGGTTCCAGACACTGAAATCAGAGGCGCTGAGCCAGAGCCGAGCTTCTTCCGAAGCTTTATCTCTACTGTTCCCAAACTTAATTCAGGGAACAGGGCACTGGACATTCTTTGGTCACTGAAGCCTCTCTAAACCTGATTTTATTGCTCTTTAACTTGAAGAATGAAACTCACAAAAACCAAAGGGTAAGGATTTAGGAAGGAGATCTATTTGTAGAGAACGAGAGCAACGGTGGTGATTTGATTTAGGTATCCCCTTAAACTCACATGTTCTGAATGATAGGTCCACATCTGGTGGCAGTTTGGGAAATGGCGCCCCCTGGAGGCGATATATTTGGAGAAGGGGTATTATATTATAGCCAGCTTCCCCTTGCCAGTGTTTGGTATGTTCTCTGGTTGCTGTTGTCCTCCTGATGTTGGCTAGGAGGTGATGCCCACCCTCTGCTCATGTCATTGTTTTCCCCTGCCAACATGGAACATCCCCTTGAATTTATAAGCCAAAATCAACCCTTTCCTCCAATAAGCTGCTCTTGGTCAGGTGGATTTTCCCAGAAATGAGAAGCTGACTGCAACAGTAAAAATGGTAAACAGAAATGGGATCATTCTGCTAGAAACCCAACTGTGTGGCTTTGATCATTTGGAAGTGATTTGAGGGAGGAATGTGGAAGAAAACCTTGATCCCAGAGACTCCTTACATTACAGTGCAGTAAGTACAGCTTTACGGAGTATTTTGATCAAACTTGAAAGATCTGATTACACTAAGAACCATGTTCTGTGAAGTTGGACTTATGAGGGTGAGAAGGAGCTTGTCTGGACTGAGCTAGAAGCATTTTATGTGAGAGGCTTGCTGTTATGTCTGTGTCCTAAGAACTTGTGCAGGGTTACATTGCATAGAAATGGACTGATGTGAGCAGAGGGATGTGACACAGAAAAAAAAAAAAAGAAAGAAAAGAAAAGAAAAGAAAGAAAAAAAGATAGCTTTAGGTTAAAACTACTGTCCATTAAGCTGCTATTGTTTGAGAGATTACAGCTATTGAGATTGGGCCCTTGACCTGCATTGGAACAACAGGAAGAATGTGGACGTTTTTGAAGGGGGCTCAATGCTGAAGAATTAACAAGTTGGTAGCATACCTGGTACTGTGGAGTATAACAAATGCATGAAAGAAAGGATCATTGAATTTGCAACATGGTTTTGTTTTTTCTGGAAATGGCCATGTGCAATTTGAAGCAGGTTTGTTGGATTACCTGCATTGAAGCCTGATGGAGCCATGAAGATAAAATGTGTATTACAATAGAACCCCAGTGGAGATACCAGCACTATGGATAGCTGACATAGAGAGCTGCTGGCACCTGATGAAGTTCTTTGGCACTGTACACAGCCTAGCTGGATGGGGGGTGGGTTGGAACTACAGGGACTTGTCACTGCTTAGAATTATCAGACTTACAGACTTTTCCCTGGCTAAAGTTATCGGTCTTGGAAATACAGAGTTTGAAATTTTCCCTGTTTGTTTTAAATCTTATATTGGGTGAATACTTCTCTGCTATGCCAAATGCCATCTTTTGCAGTGTGAATGTTTATTCTGTGTCATTATTATTATTGTTATTTTGATATTATGCCTCAGTTAAAAGGCCTCGGACTATGGGGATGTTTGAACATCACTGGGAGTGATAAAAACTATGGGGACTTTTAAAGTTGGACTGAATACATTGCATTTCACATTATGTATGGTTAACAGTGTGCAGGAGTCAGGGCAAAATGTGGTGATTTGATTCAGGTGTCCCGCATAAATGTATGTGCTCTGAATGCTAAGTGCCCAGCTGATAGCAATTGGGGAATTGGATCCTCCTGGAGCTCATGTATTGTTGAGGGTGGGCTTATGGGTACTACAGTCACCTTCCACTTGCTGGTGTTTGGCACATACTCCTTTTGATGTTGTTCACCTGATGTTGGACAGGAGGTGGTGTTCACCATCTGTTCTTGCCATCATTTTCCTCTGCCATCATGGAGCTTCCTCTCAAGTCTGTAAGCCAAATTAAACCATTTCACCCCCAAGTTGCTCTTGGTCAGGGGCTTTTAACCAGTAATGACTGCAACGTGTGGTTATTAAAGGAAAGGCAGAGAAGATTAAACTCCCAGGCAATGGAAGGGACATCCTCCTCAAGAGGAAAAGGGTGTTGTTTTTAATTTATTTTTATTGACAACTTTCATAAATATAGAGAATAACCCATGGTATTCCCTCTTCCCCCACTTTCCCCTTTGAGACTCCACTCTCCATAATACCTCTTTCCCCTCTCAATCAGTCTCCTTTTATTTTTATGTCATCATCTTTTCCTCCTATTATGATGGTCTTGTGTACGTAGTGTCAGGTGCTGTGAGGTCATGGATATCCAGGCCATTTTGTGTTTAGAGGAGCACATTGTAAGGAGTCCTAATCTTACTTTGGGGGAGAGGTGGTTTTGTTTTTGTTTGCTTGTTTGTTTGTTTTACCACATATCTCTTGCTGGGGTTTTATGAGTCTTTTGGGCTACAAAAATAAGTTGATCTTTGACATGAAGAAAATGTCTAAATTATAGAGAATTATGGCTCTACCTGACCCAGTCGTCTTTCCCAAGGAGGTTTACATGCATCCTCTTTGCTGTCAGGAAACTGCACGTGCCCATCTCCTATTGAATGCTAAGTGGGTTGACGGTTCCAATCCATACCCCAAACACCAAAGGAGTCGCTGGATATAAGCTCTTTGGAAACTAAATTATTTTGAAAGTGATTGGAAGAGATCCATGTCAAAAAAAAATAAATAAATAGAAGAAATTAAACAGTGTCCTTCCAACGGTTTTCATGGCAGCTTCACAGAAGCTGGTTGGAGCCTACTTAAGCTATTTTTGCTAATTTTCTCAAAGCCCTATTCTCCCACTTAAGTGATTAGCTTGACCATCTCATATGCAGGCACAAGCCCTAACATTCACTTTCACTGTAATACTCTAATCAAAGCCAACAATGCAAAACTGATCATGGTTAAGACCCCTTCCCTAGTAGCCTGGCCAGCTTCATTCATCCGTGTGTTGCTATCATCTCGGGAGACATAATCCAATTCATAAAGACATTCAAGGGCTTTATTGTCATGTCACACAGGCTACAAAACCACAAAGCAGCATTGTAAACTTAGAAGACATTCTCTCTGAAAGTTCACAATAATATAATCCTTAGTTATATTTTGTACCTGGAGTAGTGCTTATTCAAATGGAAGGTAGTCTGAACTAACATTTTCAGAAACCATGCTGATATGAGTTCAAAGTATTTATAAGGATTCCTAAGGAAGTAATTTCAAAATTTCAGAATAAAACCGTCTAATTTAATGCTGAACTTACCATTTGATTCACTCAGAAGAACCCATGTGGAGAAGGAAATTAAGCCTGGGAGGAGGGAGAACACTCACTCACATATTTCATTCTTTCCCTCTCTTTCTTGTTTGTCTGACTTTGTAGATGGTCAGTGTAGAAGACACCTACCTAGTGCCCATGTTAAAAGTTAGAGAGAACCAGCATCTAATAACATAGGAGTTTGCCTCCTATTACCTTAGGAGGAGACAAGCACAGCTCATAGGGGTCCTCAGAGAATGAGGGTTCTCTCACACTGCACGTTGTACCCTGTATCAAATTCATCTTGAGGAAAAATTCCCAAGTTGATCTGGGGTCACAGGTGGAGCAGAGATCACCAGGCATCGCAGTCATTCCCATGAGTGCAAATGGCAACAGTAACAAGACCGACGTAGGGCTTCACCACTAAAATTCCATCACAGAAGTCATTACTGTCTATGGCTTTATGGCTTGTGTCAAAGAGTAACAGCTTCAGCTACTGTAGCCGGCCAGCTGTAACTCCCGCCAAGTGCTATAGAGCTACAGGAAGAGTGGTCTGCTACAGTTGCAATAGAGACTGTGTCAGGGAGAGAAGAGTCATACCTTCAGTCTTCATGTTACTTGTGTCATGGCTTAAGATGAGAATTTGATAGAGTTTGTACTTATTTCCCAGAGACATAGCCAATGATAGCATTTTCCCATGCACATGACTCAAGGAAACTTCACAGTCTTGCAAAACCTATCTTGTAAGTTGAAGTATAAATTTAAGACTTAAAACTTTTCGCTGTCATATGAAGGTTTAAATTGTTGCTTATTTAATCACCACTGTTTGTTTATTTGTTTGTTATTTTCCCAAAGAACATAGTAGTCATACTTTTTACATGAATTTCAGAGTAAGGCAGTTTCTTACTAATTATAAAAAGGGAAGAGAGCATTGAAACCAATAACAAATATATATATGGATGGATGGATAGATAGATAGATTGATAGATACATAGATAGATAGATAGATAGATAGATAGATAGATAGTATTTGCCACAAGAGAAAAAGAGCCATCAGTCATAAAAATCATGCATTATCTCAAAATCAAGGTGCTAACCGCTTTAAAATAAATGGATGTAAATATCCAGTTATGAAATATTCTCAATACTACTCAAGCTCATATAGGAAGACTAGATTTTGTTCAAATTATCAGAGACTATATGGCTGTTGTAGTCAGGGTCACATTGCTGGTAGAAATCACCAACCAAAAGCAGCTTGTGGGGAAAAAAAAAAAAAAAAAGGTTTATTTTGGCTTACAGCCTTGGAGGGAGGGGAAGCTACACGATGCAGGGCTTAATAGCAGCATGATCAGAGGGTGGACATCACCACCTGGCCAACATCAGGTGGACAACGGGAGCAGGACAGTGTGCCAAACACTGGCAAGGGGAAAAAGGCTATAATATCCATAAGCCTGCCCCCAACAATACACTGCCTCCAGGAGGCATTAACTCCCAAATCTCCATCAGCTCTGAACCTAGCATTGAGAACAACTAAGTTTATGAGGGACACCTGAATCAAACCACCACAATGGCTATCACACAAATGTCAGTGTTTACTCTGAAGAGTTCAGTATGTCTTTTTTCCTCTTGATTTTATCTTTATTGTACAAAACTTTACCAAGTAAACACTATGAACTAGATTTAAATTCACTTAAACATATAAGTAGTCATACAGACAACAATAGTGTCAGTCAATGTACACAAAGCAGAGAGGAAAATTATATATAGGTAAGACAATTATAGGGGCATGAAAACAATCTTGATTAATAACAGCATCTTCTGAAAAAAATAGGCTACTAAATTTAACATTCCAACTATTGTTTGCAGCTGCTATGTTGGAATATAAATGAAATTAATAGATTTCCATTTATTAACACAACATGATTGAAGTATGCTGTTAGAAATCTGATCATCCATCCAAATCTGTTTATCTACCTTTGAAATAACAGGCAGTGATGCTAACAAATCTCAGAGGTTATGACCCATTGTTGAAAGCACATCATGAGTCATGTGACATATAGGAAATATGAAAAGAAAACAGGCATTAACTCATATTTCAATTATGTTTTGCTAATATATATATATATATATATATATATATATATATATATATATATATATTCCATTGAATTTTATCTGAAAAAAATATAATTCAAAGGCTTGAGAGATACCTTAGTGGTTAAAGTGCTTGCCTATGAAGCTGAAGGACCCAGCTACAATTCTCCAGTATCCACGTAAACCAGTCACACAAGGTGATACATGCATCTGGAGTTCATTTGTAATAGCTGGAGGACCTGGTGCACCCATTCTCTCTCTTGCCCCCCCCCCACTTTTCAACAAATAAATAAATCAAATCAAATGAAATAAAATAAAATAATAACTTTAAAATTATATTTCAGACTTACATTCCATCATGATTAGAAGAAATAAATTTCATAGAAAGGTAAAGCAATTTTAAGTTCTCACTGATGGTGATGTTCAAGAGTAAAACTCATAAAAGATAACTTTAGAATGCTCAACTTGTAAAATAAAACTATAAAAATTATTCAGTAAACTAAACGGGTCTCTGCTGAACTACGGTGAAACTTAAATGTTTCTTAAATATGCTAATACCAAGTTTTGGTAAAATTGAATTGATTTATGATCATATTATAAGAATAACCCAATAATTTTAAGTTATTCCTGTATCAAAACAATCCTGATATTTTGGTTGCAGATGTTTCAATAATAGGTTAAATGGTTGATAACTTCGTTCATCCTGAAGCTTTTAGATGACCATTTGTTAGTTAATCTTTAAAGGGGAAAATTAAATTGATGATTTGCTTTGAAATGCTAGGTTTTTCCTGTTTCTCTTGTCTACTCCCCCTATGAAAAGACCTTTTGATAAACTGAGCAATTCCAACTCCAAAATAATATTATTCTCCCTCTTAAATAACATAAGTAATATTATAAGCTCTCAACACTACCATCATTTTTTAATGAGAAATAAAACATAAGCTGGGTGTCTAGTGCCAGAAGGTGCTACATGAATGACTGGAAGAAAATGGCCAACATATGTCCAAGCAACTCATGGTCTAAGGTACTCAGCAGCAAACTACTTGACATGATGTTCACCCAAGTGTAATAGTGGCATATGGCCATAGTGGATAACCAATTGCTCCTGAATTGGCTAACGGATCTTGTCTGCTCACCAATATCAAGTTGCCACCAATCTTGGGCTACAAGAAGAACTACACCTATTAAATTCTCTCTAAAATAATAATGATTATCCCATTTATCTGGTTCTGACTTCACTCTCAGTTGGAGAATATGCTTCTCTTTTTCAGAGAGATGCAGAACCTGAGAAGGGAATCAGCCTATCAAACCTCACCAGGGCACTAGCTGAAACCATAGAGTAATTGGAAAAATGAGAAAGAGTACTGCTTTCTTGGTGAAGCCAGTACCAGCACAAGGGTGAAGGAGATAGACACAGAGAACACTGAACACCTAAAAAACCAGAGATCCAGAGACACGGAAGCTTCTAAGACCTCATCATTGAAGTAGACCTAAAATGAACACAACATGGCTCAGAGAAATTCATGGAAGAGGGGTCAAAAAGATTGTTAGAGCCATAAGTTTGGACATTTTTCACAGAGACATTGCCTCTTCCCCATAACTGGTGGCTACCCCACAATGCATGGCCCACTATCCCCAAGGAGGAGGGTCCTTTCAGAGGGAGCAGGATAGGGAGGAGTCTAATGATGGTACCAACATGGCTGTTTACACACTATGTACATAAATAATATAAAAACGTTTTAAGAGCAGTAAAATAATGGTAACTGCATTTTTATTATTTAAATATTAAAATAAAGTTGACTATAACAAAAAACAAGCTAGGGACTAAAAATAATTCCTTTTGTCATTCACTTGTGTGGTAGCCTTATTCGATAAAAAAAATTATTCCAAATTAGAACATATATTTCAATAAGGGTCTCCTTGTTCATTGTGGCTGTGGGTCAGTGCACAATTCATTATTGGGTAGAAGAGAGAGGTGGAAATAGGTTTGGATTTGAAAATCATCCTTTTGTCCTTGTTCTGCATCCATGACTTACCAATGAAAACCACTAATGGAGGACAACTTTTATTACAGTAATAGTTTTATTGTGTTTAATTTTTCAGTATCTGACCCCATGGAAGATTGAATCCTGCATAATTATTTTAATTGCTTGCTATTGGCAAACCTGTAGATATGTCATTCAGTAGCATTTTTTTTTAACACATAATTATTTTTGATGTTTTTTTCTTTGAAAAAAGTTAGTACAATGGTTGTCCAAATGTGGTTTTACATATCTGCTACAGAAGAATAACATATGATTAGCTCTTTTACTTTTTTGAAAATGTCAATTTATCCCAAGGGAATTGAAACAATATTAAGGAACAACCTGACAACAATGCAATGCTTTCATACAGGTTTTCTTTCATCTATGGAAAAGAAAATGGAGTGACTGCACCAGCAGTCTCCCAACCAAATAGTCCAGGGCCAGGTGAATTCATTGGTGAATTTTACCAGTCCTCATGGAAGAACTAATGCCACTGATTCTCAAACTTTTACATAAAAAATAAAAGGAAAGACTTTGGCCAAACTCCTTCTGTGAAGACAGCATCACCCTGGTACCAAAACCAGACAAATACAGAACAAAAAAAAAAAAAAAAAAAAAAGAAAGAAAAGAAGAGAGAAGAAAAGAAAACTACAGACTAACCCCCTATGAAGATAGATACAAAACTTCTGAACAAAATATTGGCAAAGAAAATACAAGATTGTATCAGAAAGATTATTCATCCCACCAAGTAGGCTTTATCCCAGAAATGCAGGGATGGTTCAACATACACAAATCAATAAATGTAATACACTATATAAATGGACTGAAGGACAAAAGTCCCATGATCATCTCAAAAAAAAATGAAGAAAAAGCATTAAACAAAATCCAACATACCTTCATGGTAAAACTATTACACAAACTGGGAATAGAAGGAACATATCTCAACATAATAAAGGTTATTTATGCCAAACCTACCTCCAGCATAATACTAAATGGGGAAAAACTTGAGGCTTTTTCACTAAATTCAGGAACAAGACAAGAGTGTCCACTGTCCCCACTTTTATTTAATGTAGTAGTGGAAGTCTTAGTTACAGAAATAAGGCAAGAGACACTAATAAAAGGGATACAAATTGGAAAGAAAGAGATCAAATTATCATTTTTTTGCAGATGACATTATTCTATATATAAAAGACCCTAAAGACTCTACCAGCAAACTGTAAGTACCGATAAACACTTAGCAACATAGCAGAATTCAAAATAAACACACAGAAATCAGTAGTTTTCCCATACACTAACAACAAATATGTGAAGGATGAAATCAGGGAATTTCCCATTCACAATTGACTCATAAAGATAAATAAATAAAATATCTTGGAATAAACCTAACCAAGGAAGTGAAGGATCTCTACAATGAGAACTTTAAAACACTCAAACAAGAAATTACAGAAGACATTAGGAAATGGAAAGACACCCCGTGTTCCTGGATTGGAATAGTCAATATTGTGAAAATGTCAATCTTACTGAAAGCAATCTATACATTTAATGTAATCCACTGGGATCTCATAAAATTACAAAAGTTTTGTACAGAAAGGACACTGTAAATACAGAAAACAGACAATCTACAGAATGGGAGAAAATCTTTGCCAGCTATACATCTGACAGAGGATTAATATCCAGGCCATACAAAGAACTAAAAAAACAAAACAATAAGAAATCAAACAATCCAGTGAAAAAAATGGGCTATGGAACTAAACAGAGAGTTCTCATCAGAAGAAATACAGATGGCATATAAACATCTAAAAAAGTGTCCTACATCATTAGCCACAAGGGAAATGCAAATTAGGACTACTTTGAGATTCCATCTCATTCCTGTCAGAATGGATACCATCAAGAAAACAAACCATAATAAATGTTGGAAAGGTTATGGTAAAAGGGGAACCCTTCTACACTGTTGATGGGTATGTAATCTGGTACAGCGAATGTGGAAATCAGTATGGAGATTCTTGAGACAGCTAACAATAGCTGTACCATATGATACAGCTATAGCACTCCTAAGCATATATCCTAATGATTCTTTTCACTAACTTAGAGATACTTACAGAACCATGCTTTTCAATGCTTTATTCACAATAGCTGGGGAATTGACCCAGGCTAGATGTCCATCCACAGATAAATGGGTAATAAAGATGTGATACACTTACACAATGGAGTTCTATTCAGAGGTAAAGAAAAATGAAGCCATGAAATTTGCAGGGAAATGGATGGATCTGGAAAACATTATACTAAGTGAGGTAACATAGGTCCAGAAATTCAAAATCACATGTTCTCTCTCACATGTGGATCCTAGCTACAAATATATAGACTTGTGTGTGTAGCAGAGGCCAGTAAGCTGGAAAAAGATTATAAGGGATGGAGGAAAAGGAAGGACTTTAAGGGATGGTATGGTATGTATGTATGTAGAAATACAGATCGCCGAGATTGGAATGGCCTAAGTGAGGCCAGGAGATTAAGAGAAGGGTTGGGGAGGGTCAATCAAAATTCAGGATGTTCTGAATAAGACATATGAAAGCCTACTTCTTCAGATAATGGCACATACAGAAACAAAAGCTTGCAAGTAGAAAACTTTCAGTGACAGGGATGGAATAGCTACCAGTGAGTTGTTGGCCAGAGATGTCCCCACTGCCTCCAAAACATTACAGGCTTTTGCCAAGGTCCTTGGTTTCTCACATGTAACAGATGGTAAAACTCTATTGCTGATGACTTCACATGAGTGGGCAGAAAGATCACTGAAAAATCAAGTTGGTGCTTAGCTGAAAACCTTCTCCCTGTAGAATAGCCAACTGTGTGCTGGAAAGGGCAGCACTTAATGCACCCCTATGGGAGACAGAATTCATCAGCGGTGAAAAGAGTAGACACTGGAAGCTTCAACTTTGGCCAAGGGACCAAATGAGTGCAATAGTGACATGTCTGCTCTGGAGGAAACCAACTGCTCTCTAACTTGACTGGAGGCCTGCTCTAAGGGAGGGATTTCATGCCTGGTACTGAAAACCTAATCAAAAGCCTATGGCAGGGGAACTCATGTGTCTTAGGTGTATAAAACCTGCTGTTGTCTGGGTAAATGCATATATTATTCTTAACAAACTGCCCCAAAAGCACTACGCTTGATGTTCATATTCATTTATTAATGCAACTTTCACTTCTGGTTAAAGAAGCTTCTCTTTTCAGATGCCAGTGACCAATGGGATGACCCAAAAGGAAACAGTGCTGAGAAGAAGTGAAGTAGGAATGTTCAGCACTGAAACACCTCTATCACACCCTCCAAGGCTCAGGGTCCATTGCAGAAGAGGAGGTGGAAAGAATGTAAGAGCCAAAGGAAGGGTACCATTGCTTACAATGCAACTGCCCAGATAGAAATTGGCCTTGATATCCATGACCTCACACTGCCTAGCAATACCTTCACAAGACCCTCATAAAAGGAGAAAAAGATAATAACATCCAAATAAAAGAGAGACTAAATTGAAGAGAAGGAGGGGATATGATGGAGAGTGAAATTATGAAGGGGAAAATGGGGGAGGGAGAGAAATATCATTGTTTATTGTCTGTAAGTATAGAATATATATATATATATATATATATATATATATATATATATATATATATAATGAGGACTCAGGAACTCCTGCCTTCTTAATGCAATTGACACTGCATGTGTGCAAGCACCCCTACCTAAATATAACTAGTAAGTCATTATAATAATTATAATAAATGAGCACATTTGCTATGGATCGCTGGATAATAACTCCCTAAATTTGTGTCTTAAAATAAGAACCATTTACTGCTAAGGGGCATGAAACCAGAATTGCCTTAGTGGTGTGCTTAAGAAACAGGGTTTCCACAAGGCTTCTGGCTGGCTGGTAACAGGTTCCAGGTTGTTCTATTTGCATAGCTGACACTGTGTGCTTTGAGGGAGGCTTCCTTTTCCATACTCACTCTTGCGACCTGAGTCTCTGCCTTGCACATTATTCTCTGCCCAGTGATGCATGTTGCATGCTTCGTATGCTAATCCCCATAATCAAGCAAGTGCCAGAGACTAATGCCAGTCATATCGTTTCATCTTAAGAGTTGCAACTTAAGTTATGAGGTTACAGAAACTATGACTGTCAGGACGGAGGGATTGTTGTCACCTATATTCATCCTTCTGACATCCCTCGTACCATATTCCTCCACTGTGTCAGTTTTGCAGCCCTCCCCTGCATGTCTTTCAAGGTCTCTTCATACAATAATAGCTCAAAGTTAGGAATCTTACATGTCTATCAGGTTTGGGCGAGAACAAACTGCTTCTGTCCCATGTCCTGACTTACAACATGTTCAGTTCAGAGCCTTTTGACTAGTATCTGTGAAACTGAAGAAGAGAACCATATGCCTGAAGGATTTTGCATTTAAATAATGATGTAGAGATGCTTGCAACAGATATCTTTGTGGATGTCTTCATTCTCTCTGATCAAATTAGCAATATATTATATATGTATCTCTCTCTCTCTCCATATATATATATATATATATATATATATATATATATATATATATTCATTTTATATCCTAAATTTATTGATCAACCTGTTGGGATTCCATCCATTATGTGAAAAAGCAGATCTACAGATCACTTTATCATAATTCTTTCTCAAGCTGGATGCTCCAAGAATTTCCCTGGTCAAGACTCTACCTTTGATCCTTCTGAAGTGTTTAAGAAAAAATATTTTTGGGGACATTCAACTTCTTTTGATTAATCTATATTCTCCTGAAAATATTCTGTATTTGATATTTGTTCTAAATCCATTTGTTAAAAGTTACTGTCATTCGTTTTCTGACATGAACAGACTTTTCAAGACAATTGAACTTTTGCTCCTTTGTAAGTATCCTTTCTTTAACTTATCTTCATTTTCACAGGCACATAATCATTGCAAAATATATATTAGTTTAGTCTTCATTGCATATTATGAAACTTACAAGATATCAGAAGAATTGAAACAATAACCAGGCAACAGTTACAGAAAGTGTCGCCAGATGTTTCACCTTTGTTCTTTGATTAGAAATGCTCCCTTACCTAGAGCAAGTGAGTTATCTCCTTACTACTGCCTTCCCTCCCTCCTCCTGCCATAGTAAATCAGCCCCTTCCAATTTATAGGGCATAGTGGAATTCAAGGTAAATACCATAAAACAGATTGTCAAGAACACTGTTAATTTAGGCAAAATGATTTATTCCAACTTTTAAACAACCAGCTAGGCTTATGAGGCAAAAAATCAAATTCAGATTTGTGGAATTGTTGAGCTAACATTATTGACTGGTTTTGTCTGCAGACAAGAAGAGGAGTTAGGATGTAGATAGCTGGTTTGGTTTCAGTGCAGCTAGCCAGAAGGCTGTCCATGATAAATCCATATATCACTGGAATAATTTAAGTATATGGTGCCTGTAAATTCAGGTTTTCACAAGTTTCTTCTTATAGGAAAAATTAAATGATACACCCTCCACCAAATAGGCTAGGCTTCTTAGTGTAAATTAATCCAACATTTTCAGCAAGGGGAAGCTTTTTTTCTGCTAAGTAATTTTTCAGTCTGTACATGAAACATGAATACATAAGTACATTTAAATTTTAACTCTATGTTAATTTGAATGTAGACTGGCATATATGAAGGCAGTTTATTCAGGTCATCATCATTGTTCTTTTTCAAGACCAGCAAATGAATTTACAGGCCTACTGGGCAAAGTGGACTGAAGAGGGGCCGGTTTTATTAGGGATAAGAAAACAGTTTTGGTGTAAAGCCAAGCTTCCCTTACACCAGATAAAGCAATAATGCATTGGACTTAAAGAGTACTGATTCTGTTGTTCCCAAGAAACTTCAGCTTCATCATCTGTGTTCTCTAGGATAAGGGACTAGAATTGTAATTCAGAAAAAAAAAATATTGTTCCTGTACAAAGATAGAAGGGTGTTTGCCGAAAGGAGGACGAATTTAATTTTTAGTTGTTCAAAAACTAAGAATTGTGTTCATTGGATGTACACAGGAGAGAAATGCAATCAACTTTTTCCTTGAGTCTCTGAAAAAAGAACTTGGACATCCACAACCTTCTGTGTAAAGCAAACAAGACTCTACTGAGGTGAGGTAGTACAGTGATAAAAGGACAGAGGCAGAATATTATATGTGATTAAAAAAATAAATCCAAGGCTGGGAATATGCCTTAGCATTTTAAGACACTTGCTTGCAAAGCCTGCCTGCCCATTTGCAGTGATAAAGGTACCTGTCATATCCACACACACACACACACACACACACACACACACACACACACACAAAACACACAATTAAATTAAGAACAAATAATAGGTGCTATATGGAATAATGCCTATATGATTCATGACTATATTATCTAGAAAAAAATGAATAATGAGTTAAGAAAAAGTTAAAATTTAAAGGAGAGAATATCTATCAGAAATGCTTTCTAATTGAAAGAGACAAAAGATTGAAAATTTCAATATATTAAGAAAGCATAAGATCTGAACTCAAAGGTAAAAAGCAGTTCATCCTAAAAAAAAAAAGCTCCTTTTCCCAAGACATTAAATCTTGATGCCATAATTAACCACTTAAAAGACTGCTTCAAAAATCTTTTCCTTATTTTTTTTTCCTTTTTATGATTCTATGGATAGATGCAGTTCCTCAAACATACTAAGTACATGCTCTGCCCCTGAGCTATAACTACACACCTTAACTTTTTTGTTGTTATTAAAACAATTCCACTCTTACTGCAAGATTTATCTCAGTTGATTTTAATTTCACAGGTAATGGGCAGAAGATAGCTGTGATAGATCAGAAAATGTCCAGTCAAAGCTTACGTTATTAAAGCATAACTCTCATTCAAAATACATGAGCTCCTACATCTCCTATCACAGCACTGTGACCACATATAATAGCTCCAGTAGTAGTAGAAACTCAGAATATTGAGACTGCTTAGAACTCTGGCATCTGTCCTCAGAACCGATTTAGAAACACTTCTGTCATTTCAGAGGAAACACTGCTAAGCCAAGACTGCTTTAGTGAGTAAAAGTTTTTTGAGAGATGCCAAAACTGCATTGCAAACTTTTTAAAAACATTTTTTTGTTGTTCATTTTTACTTATTTGAAAGTGACAGACAGAGACAGAAAGAGGCAGATAGAGAGAGAGAGATAGAATGGGTGTGCCAGGGCCTCCAGCCACTGCAAATGAACTCCAGATGCGTGTGCCCCCTTGTGCATCTGGCTAACATGGGTCCTGGGGAATCGAGCCTCGAACCGTGGTCCTTAGGCTTCACAGGCAAGCGCCTAACCGCTAAGCCATCTCCCCAGCCCGCAACCTTTTAAATAAACTGTTTTCACCATTCTCAGATACAGGAATCTATAAGCCAAAAAAAAAAAAAAAGAAAAGAAAAAAGAAAAGAAAAGAAAAAGAAAGAAAAACATGAAAGTTGATTTGATTAAATTCATGCTTGGAAAGTATAAAAGAAAAAAAAAGAAATAAAACTTCTAAATTCATGGTTTGGTTTAAGACACCAAGGCAAAATGGATGTGAAGGGCTCAGGACTGGGAAGGAAGCACTCCACACTGGGAAGCTCAGATGTTCTCTTCCTTCTGTTGTGGAATGTGTTCTAAAGTTCACTTTTAGACGTAGAGTTAGCTGTTGTTAGTTTCACATGCATAGGAATATTCATAAATACATATAAAAGTTCCCATAATTCCAGAAATGGGAGAAACTTGTTCTCACCATGCTACTTAGCTAGGATAGACATACCATATTATTAAGAAGGATAGACTGGCCAGTGTGGAATGCTCAACGATGCATTCATTTATGTGAAGCAGCTGTATGGCCCAGATTCTTGTTCAAAACAAACAGAAACCCCTCTTAGAGGGTGTCATGCAATTCTCAGAATTACAAGGTTTTCATAGGAAACCTACATACCATTAAAAGGAATAACAGAGATCCCAAATAACTGGGTAGATTTTCTACATTTACCACTTAAATGTTGGAGATTCTACAAACCCAGACATGTTTTCACAAATTGACTTTGAGAGTCAATGAAATGCCAAAAGTATCTGATGACACTTGGGTCCTAAAACACAGATCATAAATATAGGTCAGCTTAAAAAAAAAAAGAAGGCCAGGAAAATCATGAGGAAAAATAAAAACATTTGTTGTTACATACAGTAGTGGTAAAAAAAAAAAAAAAACCTTGGTAAATGCAGTCTTTGAACAATGAAATATGTGGGGAGCAATTCCTCATCTGTGAGGACAGCTGACCAAAGACAAAGGGGAGGAGCTAAAGAAAAACACCACGGGGAAATAATACAATGATTACAGTACACAGAAAAAGTAGCAATGTTTTCACTTTGTATACATTTGGAGATATATCTGAAAGCTCTGGAAAGGGCGAGGGAATTTCTCCTGGTTGATAAGTCAAGCTTGTGAGGCAGTTCAGGAATGGCAGGGCTCCCAATGCTAAGAACAACTAGTATCCCCAACTTGTCCAGGAGACCTGCCTCTTCCTTATCACTTTTTTGCCTTAACCTCCTCACAGCCTCCTGCTTACTAAAGAAAAGGAATATAGAGCGGGAACCGGGTTTCCCTTATGTCTTTCTTTACTCGGAGATAAAATGATGAGACAGGATTACTCCCTTTCCTGGGAACGTGACATCACCTGGACACTTGAGATAAGGGCTGGACTGACCAACTCAGCCTTATCCAGTAAAAACCCAAAAGGAACTTACTCGTGGTCTCTTGGTGAGAACCCCATCCTGCATTATGGCAGGATCTCTGCATTCTTTCCTTCTCTTAAACTGCAGAATAACCTCAATTATAGAATATTTCTGAACCTCAAACTGTATGGTTTGTGGATTTCATTCATTGAAATTCTTAAAACAAGAACTTGAAGGCCACTGACTCAGTGGTCGTTTTGTGTGGCCATGAATTGTCAGGCACCCTAATTCTTTAATTATAGCTCAACCAAGGACTGGAAAAAAAAAAAAAACAAAAAACTATTGTTATACTCAAAGACAGTCCCAAATTCCAGTATCATTTCTACTGATCAAGACCAGGGATAAATGAGAACCTTTATAATATTTTGGATTGTAATCCAAAGAGTAGGATTTGTAGGTTTATCACAGAGAATAAAGGGTAAAACATAAATCACATAGTCTCTTCATATGATGAGTATGAATTGCTCATATCTATTAAGAAATGGCTTTTTCTATTAAGATCATACTGTTAGAAAAGTTAAAAAGAATGTCCAAGCTGCAGTGCACAGTATAAAATTTTACCTACTAAAACATGTAGAAAAAGAAGGCACAAATATTGTTTTCCATTTTTAGATGAGGTTTGTACTGGCAGTACTGTATTGTCTCTGGGCAATACTATAATGTTGATCCAAAAGATAGTATTATATTTTTACCACTAATCACTCCTTGGAGAAATTAGCATAAGTGGTCAATATTCAAAAATTAATCCATACTGTGCTTTTAACCAGCTAAGCCCTGCCTAAACTACAGTGCAGAATTTTAACTAAAAGTTTTCTTCCATCTGTGAGTTATCATATATTTTGCATCTCAGAAAAAAATATCATATTGATATTTGACATCTTTAGAGAAATAGGGAATCACTTAAGTGGTCATTTCAAAAGTAAAGAATATTATTACCTGACATAAAAAAAATAGTAATTAGTAATTCCACATTTTCTAAGAAGCCTAGTTGATTGAAACATTTTTTTCCCTTGGATAGAAAAAAATGGTATTCCTCTATAAATGTTAGGTATCATCATATTTAGGAGTAATGGAAACAACTTAATAATTTATTGTGAATCCTGACAATTTAATTCAATTTTGTCTACAAAATGTAAATTCAAATGGAGAAAGGTATAGAGACATGGTTGAGTGGATCTATTTATCATACTACTACTGGGATTCTGACTGAATCCACTGGCCCTCATCTCTTGTAGCAATAGTTTTAAGGCCATTCATTTTATAATCAGACCTTATGAAAATGCAAAAGTCACTCGAAAGGAGCAGAGGAGTGGAACAAGGGCATCATCAGCAGAAATCAGTGCTCTGGGAAGAAAATTTAATTCAACACTAGATTTGAGGTTGAAAACACACTTACGTACTCAAGAAACAGCTGATGCATAATAACAATATCTTCCCTGTGATCTCTATTTTTCACTATCTTTCTTTTCCCTGGCTTTCTTTATATTTCTTTGATGATTTCTCACTGGTTCTCACCTCCATGTCTTATCTCTTATCCTCTCAAAAAAGACTGAAATTGCCAGGTTTACTGGGGAAGACATAATCTACCTTAGGTTGTCCTCTAAATGCTACAGAAGTCCAGGCTTTAAATTGTGTACAGAAAAGCAATCAAACACATCAACAGGAAACCACCTCTCTCTGAGAGTGAGCAGACCTTTATGAACAGTGTGTTCCACTTATTTGACCAACATGGGCTGTGAAAACAGAAGATTGCTGAAACAGCTTGTAGTGCATGCTCTGAAAGGCTGTTCCTTCCTGAATGAGGAAATATTATATGTGTACATGTGTGATTAAAATAAATGTATATATAAAAGTCTATATAATTAAATTATTTCCCATCCTCAAAACAATGTTAATTCTTTTTTTTTTTTTTTTTTTTTTTTTCCGGTGCTGAGGACCAAACCCAGGGCCTTGCGCTTGCTAGGCAAGCGCTCATCCACTGACCTAAATCCCCAACCCCCAATGTTAATTCTTAAATGTGTTTCTCAGCAAGGTTTACCATGTTTTCTACTTAGCTACTGAATTCAATTTTACATTTTGTACATCATAAGAAATAGGACATATAGGTACAAATATAAATTGATTGCACGAAAGTTCAGTAACATGCATGTTTGCATTAGTAGTTATGTTCTCATTGTTGGGACAAAACACCTAGGCAGATGCAGTTCATGGAAATAGCAGGTATATTTCTGCTTACAGTTTCAAGAAGCTTCATCATGGCAGGAAAAGCATGGCAGGAGCAGGACGATGACTCACATTTGTCACATATCAACAGGGAAGAAGTAGCAAGACTGAGCTGAGCCAGCACTAGAAAGATAGGCTGGGCTATACAGTCTTAAGGCCCATCCTCAGTGTTACACCTTTGCCAGCAGGGCTCCACCAGGATGGGATCAATTAAGCTTCAAAATCATGAGGCTATGGGGAACAATTACATTCAAATTCCTAGATATATATTTCATATGTAGTTAATCTATCCAGTTATTATATGAGTAAGCTAAATAACATGAGTTTTCCTTTGATTTCTGTCATATAACTGACAGATATTCTACCCAGAAATAGTGGTCTAGTTGATATCATTTACAGTAATATACAAAATCTAACATATTCAAAACACTTTGTAGGGGGTAGGTAACATAGCCAGAGGTGGGGGCACACACCTGCGATTCCAACACTCATGAGGCAGAGGCAAGAATACCACTGCAAATACATTGTCAGCCTGGTCTACATAGCAAGTTTCAGACCATCCAGGGTAATATAGAGAAGAGTGTATTTAAAAAAATTATCAAATCAAGAATAACAGAACATATACCAGAGCTTTATGTCATAGCAACTAGTATTCATTCAGAAAAAATGAAACTGACTGCTGCTCCCAAAACACATAGCCTGAAAACTGATAGGGAATACCTGCAACCCCAGAGAAGAGGGTCCCCAGCATACTGGGGGCAGGGATGAGGGAAAAGAGGGAACCAACACATGATGCATCCACACAAAGCATGTTGTTAATAATAATAATACTAATGACAATAAAATGAAAAGTGAATAGCCACAATGGTTGATTTTGTTTTACCTATAATATCAATATTTTAATAATTTTATTGAGTTATAAAATGCATTGTGATTCTATTCAAGGGTAATAGGCATACAGAACAATGTATAAATAAACCTTAACTATACAACTTTAAAAATATTTTATATATTGGGCTGGAGGAATGGCTTAGTGGTTAAGGCACGTGCCTGCAAAACCAAAGGACCCGGGTTCGATTGTCCAGATCCCATGTAAGCCAGATGCACAAAGTGGTGCATGCATCTGAGGTTCATTTGCAACAGCTGAGGGCCCTGAAGCACCCATTTTCTCTCTCTCAAATAAATAAATAATTTAAAATACATTTTCAAATATTTTATATAAAAGGAATGTACTTCAAGAATTCTATCAATACTGTTCAGCTTTCTAGTTTGTAAACCTATATAGCTAACTAGTATACAATTATCCTGCATTCCTTTGGGCTATAAGTGCCTTTACATAAGTTGAATAACACAATTTGATTGAACCTTTATGTTTTAACCAACACTATGTTTGTGTGGTTCAACAAAATTTGTTTGTCATATCACATAGTAATTCTTACTTCTTGGTACTACTCTCCATGAGAATTGCAACTTTTTGATTTAGCCTGGATGAATATTTAACTTTTTATTCTTCTACTGTTTAAGATCAGGAATAAATCACATATCTCTCTACACCTTATTTTACTGATTTTTTAATTTTCTATTATAAATATGTAAGATATGTTTAGGATTGATTTTCATTTTATGTGGCAGTTTTAGGGTACATCTATTTCAAGTGCCAGCAAAGAATTAACAAATTTTCGACTACAGAAAGTCCCTGAAATATTTAAAACTATTGAGCTTAACTTGATAATAAAATGATTGCCATGCAATAAAATCTATACTTCAAATTTCAAATTTTGATTTTCCCCAGGCCTATAGAGACCCAATACCATACTCCTTTTTATGACAATAGATAACAGAAACAAGCATTGGCCACCAGTGAAACTCTTGGGTCAATTGGTCTAACAATGGTTATTCTGCAACACAGAAACAATTCTCCTTAAATTAGACTCATCTGCGGACCCAAGTGATCACCACCATTGCTCAGCCCTGGACTGCATATCATTACCCTGGATAGAGATCAAAATTCCTACCTCCAACTACTATTTCCCATTTCTACTGACTATGCAGATCTACTGGAACTGTAAATCTACTGAAAGAGTCAGGCTAGCAGAGCCCAAGAGCATCGTTCAAAAAAAGGAAACAGCATGTGAACGGATGTTTTCCTGTAAGCCTTGCTTCATGATGTAAAGGTATAAACACGGAGCCACTGTTACAGAACAAAGAAGACAAAGGAGTTTAAGTCAATAACAAGTTTGGAGGGACAAGCAATTAGAATTGGGATACACAATGGCATGGGCCAGAGTTGAGGTTTGGAGAGCTGAAGATACAGGAAGGGTTTAATGTTTTGATATCCTTTGGTACTAAATACTAAATGCCAAAACTCATAATGCTATAAAATATCTGAATACTAGAAAATATCTCAAGCATGTCTGTAAAATTCTGAAGTGAGAATTATTGTCCTGCTATGATCAATTCCAAATGTGTGTATGTATTCAAGGGGAGAGGAAAATATCTTTGAATTTATGTTTTAAAACCATATGCTACCAATAGCCTTTACATATTAACTTACATTCAAAAAAGGGAAATATTGGAGACCAGGCAAAGAACATATCAAAGATAACAACAGTTTGATAAAGAAAAAGTCAGAGGAAAAACAATTCTATAGACAAGGAAACTGGAAGGTTCTAGCACATGTCTTCATTGTAGAGCCATGGAGCAGATGTGTGCTATATGGTCATAATATGTAGTACTGGAATAAATGAATAACATTTACCTATAGAACTGAAAAAAATCAGTAACACATCTAATTCCTCAGTGTTGTAGTTTAAATGAATGTTCCTCATAGCCTCAGATATGTTTTATTAATATTAACTTCCTGCTTAAGTCTCCAGCAGTCTATTGGAGGGGCACATTTGTGCAGAGCACTATGAACACTGGTGAGTAAGGGCTGGCTGCTTTTTGGTGTTTTCTGGTTGTTTGGCTCTTTCTCTATGGTTGGATTTGTGATAGGGAGTCAGTTTCTTCTATAACTGATGGAAATTTCCCAGGATTTGTAAGCTTGACATAAATCCTTTCCTCCCATAAACTGCATCTTGTTGGAAGTTTGTCCCAGCATTATTCAGCTAACTACAAGACTAGGAATGGCATAACATTGTGAATGAAGCTTTTCATTTTTGGCTTACTACTTAACTTGAATAATATAAAAAAAGTGTTCAGAATAAAGAAACAGACACTACTTTGGGTGTGGAAAGTATCATGATAGTAGTCACTTCAGGAAGAAATTTCTAAATTTGATGGTTAAAATTATAGAGCCTGGGGAAATATAGGTAATAAGTGACTAAGGGCACTTGATTGTAAAGACTGGTGACACAAGTTTCCTCTTTACTAGCAGGGACATAAAGGCAAATGCAACGTGTTATATGTATATGTGATACCAAAGCCTATGTGATACCAAGGCCTTTGACAATAGGAAGTGAAGCTAAGGAGGATCCAAAGACAGCAGGCCAGCAAGGGCACCACTCACTTGCAGCAGCAAGAGTTTTTATCTCAAGATAGGTGAAAGAAGGGCACAGATACCTCAGAGCTATCATTTGAACAATACACACACACACACACACACACACACATTTTGAAAAGTAAAACTCTAAAATTGATAAATAAATAGTTCTGCAAGATAGTGGGGGAGAATGAAATCTCTTCCTATATTATTATACCTATAACCTATAATCACAGATTAATATCTTTGAATTACAGTTGACATATTTTTCTACATTTCTTGAAAAAAGTGATTTTAATAAATATACAATTTATGGATCTATAGAAATACACTGTTTCCAAAGCATTGATGTAACTACTGTTTGTGCTTATTTTATTGTATTACTGTTTTGTTATGCAGGACTCAGTAAAATAAGAAAAGTGGCTTTCCAAAGAGGCATACCTGCTTGTTCTCAATGTCTCATCATTATAACTTAGAAGAATGTGATGAGAAATAGATGCCATAGTAAAAACTTTATCACAGTAAATAATTTAAAAATAATAAAACTAGGAAAGTATAGAAATGTTTATATATTTTCCCTTTGAATTTTGTTCTCTACGAAAATGTTTTTACATAATATAAAGTCAGAGCAAGGCGTTATTTTCTTATTTTGTAAGAAATATTTGTGAGAAATATTCACTGAAAGGTGGAAATTTATTCAGACTGTCTATCTGTACAAGTTATACAGAAAAATGACAGTACTGAATTGCCTGGGTAAGTGTACTGTTAGAAGAACAGATTATATGCAGAGGTATTGTCATCAATTGATACTCAGTACACTTACTGAATTGGAGAGATATATGAGACACATAAAAACATATTGATACATGCATAAATATAAATGAGGAATACGTAAATGCTAGAAGTGAGGATAACTTACATAGACATAAATAGATAAAATTGTTTTTTTAAATAATTGTGTCAGCAATAATTATCCAGAAAGTATGATGATTATAATGACCACAGAAGGATTGCTACTAGAAAACTGCTCATTAGACATGTGTCTGTAAAAGCAAGAAATCCTTCTCTAGCTGCTTCTCCATGGCACAATAAGTAAGCACAGCCTCGAAAAATGTGAATAGTTTATGTTTCCACCTCAGAGCTATCTATATTTACCTGGAAAAGGCAAAAGATGAAAGGTGCCAATATTAGCCTTCACTGCCTCCATATCGTTCCTGGCTTCAGAATGAAAATACATCCATCACTCAAGATTTTGAAGCAGTAATCATTCAATCCTTTGTTTTCTCCTCAGAATCACTGCCTGCCACTTCACCAATTAATGGATCAAACAAGTTCTTATCTGATCTTCCGTGGCCAGAAAATCACAGTGCCAGTTATTGATCATTGTGCCCTGTGCGGTGACAGTGGAATCTGGGCATTAGGGAAAATTAGAGGAAGAAAGCATCCTCTAACAGTCCCTGCTGAACTTTTGGCGTAGGAAGTCACAGTGCTTCCTCCCCGTTTAATGGGTTTGAAGTTTTCAGTCCAGCAGGGAGGCAGCAGCTCCCTGTGGCCGTCTGAGTGCATTCATGCCGCTGACGGCTAGAAATTCTTCCATTTCTCTGGAGTATTCTTTCTCCACATGAGGGGAAACAATCAAAACTAAAGAAATCAGTACCCACGTGAGAGCATTAACATGTGAAACGGACCTTTACCCAATTTTGCTCATTTTCATTCTGTGTTCATATACTTCAACAGATGGAAAAAATTCAGCTTTAACTAGGATTGCCATTGGAATTGGGAGCTTGCAAGCTAAACAGTTGTATAATATTTCCTTATCATGGGAAAGCGTTCAGAATTTTAAATAGTAGTTTCACTAAAGATTTCTGTGAGCTAGACAATATGATATGTGAAAAGATATCAGTCTTTTACTATTTATACATATGTGTTCTACCATATCATTTATAAATTTCTCCCATTAATTTAACTGAAATGTGATTAGTCAAGCAGATATTATTATTTTAGTAGTAGGATGATTCTATTCTATTATTTGTTGACTGTGTTAAAAAACACACATACACAAAGCAAGCTTTTAAAGATGTTACAATGTAGAAGAGTAGAGCATAAATACTTCCTGCTCCTTCCTGGCATATGTACTACCTCCTCAATTCTTACACACATAAGTTTACCCCACCTCTAAAAGCCAGCATGCATTGATCTACTCATCAAATTATTCACCGAATGTTTGTCTGGCAAGAGGAAGCATTTCAGTTTCTAAACATACATCAGCAATAATCTGGTCTAATGTCCCCTTAACTACATTCCTATTTTGCTGATTAAGTATAACTCAGTTCTAACACTGCAAGTATCCAAAATACACATTCATTATTCGAATTTATTGAATAACAGAGAACATTATTTTGCAGGTTGAACATTAGAAATTATTTGAATTGTCATAAGGATCATTGGATGAATAACTCATAGACACCAAATAAGGGGGGGAAAGCAATGTCATCAGAAACTGTCCACATTCACCTGCTATATGTTGCAGTCGAATATACTGGTCAGCTCATGCTATGCAGGAAGAATAAAGTATCAATGAATATTTGGAATAGCGAATATTTGGGGAAAATGTGGGCTGGTGAGATGACTTACTGGTTGAGGCACTTGCTTCCAAAGCCTAATGGCCCACGTTCGATTCCCCAATACCCAAGTAAAGCCAGATGCATCAAGTGACACTTGCAGCTGGAGTTCCTTTGCACTGCCTGGAGTCCCTGGCACTCCCATTCTCTCTGTCTCTCTTTCTCTACCTCTCTCTCTCTCTCTCTCTCTCTCTCTCCATAATAGTAAGTAAGAAGCAAATAAATACAAGTTTAAAAAATCTGCTTCTTTTATGATCACATTTTCCCCCACAGAGTACACTCAGTCCTTCCCAACATTCTCACAGGTTTCTTCTATTGTCCTCAATCTCAGGATCAAATTTCAGGACCCTATTGATGCCAGGCACAAGATAGCTTTCTCTAATAGGTGGTTAGTTCGGACTTGTCTAAACAAGCAAAGAAGCCACACTGCCCTGGGAAAACAGAACGCAAGTCTGATCTACCTAGTCTCATCCAAGAAGGCTGCAAGCAACAGCAGCCACCTCCCAATTCTTCCCCAGCTACAGCCTCTTTTGGTACACAATCAGGAGCCTGCCTCCACACTTGAGCCTAGTGATGTGGTTCATTCTAGTTGGATGCCTAATTCATATAAAAGGGACCAAACCAAATGCTTCCTGAGAGGCTTTGTTGCTGGAGAGACATTACTATTCACCGCATGAGACAAATTCTTTCCTGGTCTTTTCTTTGCCTCTACTAGCAATATTGGGAATCCCTATGTCCTGCTTTTTCTTCTCTCCTGTATTCATTCTAATCTTAATAAATTCCCAGAACTTACCCTTCTCTGGGTCCGTGTTTTGCACTTCTTATTATAATTGGCACAATGACCTGAGGATAGAGATTGAAGAGCCTGAGGGGGTATCCTGCTATATTGTGGAGATCTAATACCTTGCAGAAATCTAATCCCACAATGATATCTACACAAATGGCAGAATCAGGGGTAGATGTGGTTTCTTGAGGTACCACCTTGAGTCCACTCTTTGAATTATTATTTTCCTTAAAGTCTTGCCAAGGTAATTTCTCCTGGTGAAAGCAACGTGCAAGTGTGTAGTAAATATGAACTGACCTGACTAGACATTTTAATTCTGAAGAGAAGCAAAGAGCCTGTCATAGTCTCCCATCAACAGTAATTCTGGAATCCATCTTGGAAAGTAGTGACATTTCCTTAATGATGGCTGTACTCCATGTAATGAGGACTGTACTCCATGAATCGTGTACTCTCTACTTCTTAGCTTTGTAAGCTACCATCCTTTAACATAAACCATAACTCATTTTGCCACTGAGCAATTTTCTCATCTTGTTCCCTGACCCTGGTTGTGAGTTCAAATTATTCTTGCATTTTAAACATTTTTTTTTTTTAGGCAAGCCCAACAGGCTGGCCTTTTTATAAAAGAAAGAGAGAGAGAGAGAGAGAGAGAGAGAGAAGGTCTACAGTTGCTGCATTCGAGCTCCAGAAGCATGCACCACCTTGTGTGCATGTGTAACTTTGCGTGCTTGAACCACGATGTGTGCCTGGCTTATGTGGGCCTGGATTGTCAAACATGGTGCCTTAGGCTTTCAGGCAAATGCCTTAACTGCTAATCCATCTCTCCAGCCCCATTTTAAACTTTTGTCTTTCCACTTTATTCTAAATTAGCTGCATTGACCCGTATACCTCAACAAGGAGGGGCTAAGGGGAGGGGTAGGTCATGGATGAGCCTAATAATGGTACCAAACTGACTGTAAAAAATAAAATAAAAAATAAAAATGAAAAAAAAAAGGATGCACAAAAAAAATAAAATAAAGGAGAATTTAAAATTTTTCTATTCATTTTGCATACACACACACACACACACATACATATATATATACATATATATACATATATATATATATATATATATATATATATATATGCTATAGCTTTAAATATCTTTTTCTATAAGGTTGCCAAGGTTAACAGATATTATTGCCTATCATCTCTCTAAAGATAATGAGTTATTTTACATATTAGTAATTTTTATAATAAATATATATATATATACTTATAGGTAAATATAAATTTTCCCCTTTAAAACTTTGGGTTTATTTGAATTTGTTTTCCTAGTTAACTTTTTCAATATTGTTAGTTTCTTAAAATATTTTGCAATTCAAATTACTTTTGGTTTTCTATTTAATTTAAAAATAATAGAAAGAGTTCTATTGACAGATAATTACATCCTTAGTGTTTGATAAAAATTTTCAAATCCAGAGGGAAATGATTCAGGACATAGTTTGTGTTAATTTATCTATACAGTTCTAATTATAGAAGAAATGGGTCCATGAATCTCATGGAAGTTCAAATATTCCTATGTAAAAATCTTTTCTAGGTTTTTTCTAATGTGACAGTTAACTCTGCAGCTTTTACAGCACTAACTTTTCAGTTACCCAATAAAGCTCAGATTTTTCATCCCAATTTAAATGAATGAGACATGCAGTTTGCAAATATGAATTTGAAACACAATATCTCCTTTTACAAAGAAACTGATTGACTATAAATGTGTTTACCAACTTACCCTTAGGTATCTTGTCCTTGATTTGAGTGCCAGCCGCACAATTTCCACATAAGTGACTTACGCGACGATCGTGTCACATATTTTAATCCACGGAGGGTTTTACACATTATACACTTTTTCCAAATATGTCTTATTACAGTAAAGTGAAGACCATGCCTGAAAAAATGTTTGAGTGTATAATGCTTATTGAGGCCTCACAAGTCAGGTTAACCTTGCATGATTTGTAAATATAAGCAAAATAAAGTTTGGATAATTTATGTTAAACACCAGCAGTCATAACAACATGAAATGCTAGGCCGGACAATCTGAGCTACCATTCAGCTTACAGTCACTTAAGTCAGAACTTTCTAAGAAAATGGAACAAACACAACTGAGGAAAAACTTTTTTTTTTTTTTTTTTTTTTTTTTTTTTTCTGTCTGTGCTGTATAATAGCCTCTCCCTTTGATCCCTCAGAATCCCTGGACTGGGCCTCCAGCCCAAGGTGATGCACAGTTTGTTATCTGCTCTGTTCTCAAACTTTGAGATTTTACTATGTTTCAGTTTATCTTTGGATGTAAATTTTAATATGGGCCACTTAAATCTCATCAGGGAACTATTGCCTAGAGTGAATCAGAAGAGCAAATGTTTTGCAACAGGCTCCTTTTAACTCGAAAGCTAGTAAAGGAAGAACAGTATACAAAGGCCCCTGTATCACTCAGGTCATGCTCCTGGGCAAGCAGATGCTCCTTTATAGAAAGCCTCACAGTGCTGGGTCTCACTGACATTGTTTGGGTGGGTAGCTGTAGCAGAGAGCTTCAGGTTCACTGAGATGAACTTCCAAACCAGGCACAGTTATGGAGGAAGGGATATTTATTGAAGCTTACAGATCCAGGGGAAGTTCCATAATGGCAGAAGAAGCTGGCCTGCCTTCACAGGACCAAGCAGAGCGAGAGAAGCACCAGCCAAAACCCACACAGCACAGCACACTTCAGGAACTCCAGCTAAGGCACACTTTGCATATCTTTAGATTGAAATCTGAAACCCACCACCACACCTTAAGATCCACCCAGTGACACTGCCTCCAGCCAGGTGGCTACAGAATGCAAACTACAAACAATAAAGAACTGAATATATTGGGGGCCATCTATTCAAACTACACAGTAGCCTTATGAGTGATCCTATCAGGCAAAGCCTTGGGGTCATGCATTATTGCACAAGTCTTGTAGGGACTCTTGAGTGTACACAGTTCAGTAGCTTACTTGTGTAGGAGACAGACATCTGAGCTGTATTCTTCCAAGAGTCAGCTGCAGTACATTTCAGAAACTCTTCAGATATTATGGACTAGTGATAGAGTTTTCAAGCAGAGTTAAATATTTAACTCTCTTGCACTTCTAAGGTATAAATGTAACTTACATAAATTGTATTAAAATAAAATATTGAGGTGGACACTTCTGGTAAAGATAGTGTCAGCGTAAGCATGCTTCACCTTGAGGGGAAGGAAAGGCAAGATCAGCAGGGCCTTCAGGGTCTGCAGGGCCTTGCAAACCTCCAGTGGGAGAGTGCAGAAGATCAAAGAAGGGAATCTGCTGATTCCCATGATTTTGTGTAGTCCACCAGTCCCCCAAATCCCTCAAGCAGCCATCCCAGCTTCTGTGCCAGGGACCAGGTTTGCTCCTCCACTACCTGGAGGCTCCGTAGACACAGGCCATCCATCCAGCTCTCACTTCTCCTTCCTTTCTCCCTCCTTCCCTCCCTCCCATGGCTTATGGCTTTCCTCCTTCTTTTTTTATTTTATTTTATTTTATCATTATTTATTTATTTATTTATTTTGGTTTTTCTAGGCAGGGTCTCATTCTAGCTCATGCTGACCTGGAATTCACTAGATCGTCTCAGGTTGGTATCGAGCTCACAGCAGTCCTCCTACCTCTGCCTCCCATGTGCTGGGATTAAAGGCGCACAACACCATGCCAGCCTGGCTTTGCTCCGTCTTCCCACCACCAAGTCCTCCACCCCATCCCCCTGCCCTGCCACACCACTGGTCTGTGCCATCACATGCAACTGCTCCCATTGCTGACCCCGCAGCAGTCCCATTCACTCTCCTGCCTCACTGGCCACCAGACCCCGCAGTCCCATCCCCCTCCTGTTTCACAGCAGCAGCAGACCCATTCCCCTTGCCCCGCCATGTCAAAGGACATCGCGGTCCCATCCTCCCTCCCTCCCCTCACCATGCCACAACACCAGACCACATTATCCTCTTCCTCCCTCCCTCTCCCCACGTCATCAGGCCACCATACCATGCAGTCCCATACCCTGACCCATCGACCAACCAGCCTCTCCACCAGGTCTTTGCGTTCCTACCACATCCACACATACTCCTCCCACCTTAGCAGACACGCCCCATTGCCATCAGAAGCCTAATCTAGTCAAACATAAAAGAGAATAATCACTGAACACACTTCAAGGGTGAACTACAGCTTCCTCCTGAATTAAATAAGATTCCTACACTGTGATGGGCAGACCACAGCACAAAAGCAGTAACATGAGACATCAAATGGAAGTAAATCCAACAAGGTTGCCCAGCCCCACAATATATGTCTCTAATGAAAACATAGAAGAGACAACAGGATCAGAACCCCAAAATTAAGACACAACCTATGTGACCTTAGCCAAGCAATTATCAGAACTTGCAGAAAATCAACTAAGATCCAACAATTGTATGCATGTTATCCTTGCTAGAGTAGACCTGATAGAAAAAAGTCAGGAAGTCTTACAATGACAGTTCAGGGATCTGAAGAAGAAAGAGGGGGGAAAAAAAAGGACCTCCTCAATAATCAGCTAACCAAGCTGCAGAGTCTAATAACCTATGGCTGTCATCCCAAACTACTCTACCCAGCAAAAGCAATCCTCAACATAATAAAGGCTATATATAAAGCACCTAAAGCCCAAATAATACTTAATGAGGAGAGATTTAAGGATTCCCATTGAGATCAGGAACAAGAGAGGGGTGCCTACTCTCTCTCACTTCTGCTTTTCAACATAGTATTAGAAGTCCTATGCCAAGGAATAAGAAGAGAGAAAGAAATAAAAGGGATACAAATTGGAAAGGAAGAAATTAACTTAGCCCTATCCACAGGTAACATGATTCTGTACATAAGTGACCTGCTTTTCAATATAGTACTGGAAGTCCTAGCTCAAGCAATAAGACAGGAGAAGGAAATAAAAGGGATGCAATTTGGAAAGGAAGAAGTTAAGTTAGCTCTATTCTCTGATGACATGATTCTATATGGAAGAGACCCAAGAGACTCCATCCCAAAACTCCTGAAGGTGATTAACTCCTATAGCAAAGTAGCAGGATACAAAATCAATACACAAAAATCAGTAGTCCTTCCTATATTCAAATGACAAAGATACAGAGAAAGAAATAAGGGACATAGTCCCATTTTCAATAGCAACAAAAATAAAATAAAATACCTTGGAATAACGTTAACCAAGGAAGTGAAAGATCTATACAATAAAAACACTCAAAAAAGAAATTGAGGAGGACTTGAGAAAATGTAAAGACCTCCCATGTTCCTGGATAGGCAGAATTAATATTGTGAAGATGACAGTTCTACCAAAGACAATATACAGATTTAATGCAATTCCAATTAAAATCCCTACAGTGTTCTTCACAGAGATAGAAAAAATGATCTCAAATTTCATATGGAAAGGCAGAAGGCCTCGCATATCCAAACATATCCTCAGCAAAAGAAATACCTCTGGAGGCATCACCATACCTGACCTAAAGCTATATTACAAAGCCATAGTAATAAAAACAGCATGGTACTGGCATAAAAACAGGAGTATAGACCAATGGAATAGACTTGAGGACCCAGACTTTGGGTCAAGCAGCTATAGCTACTTGATATTCGATAAAGGCCCGAACAATATAGGCTGGGAAAAAAACAACAACAACAACAAAAAAAAAAAAACAGCATCTTCAACAAATGGTGCTGGACAAACTGTATAACCATATACAGAAAACTGAAACTTGACCCACACATTTCACCATGCACTACACTCAAGTCCAAATGGATCAAAGACCTCAACATTGCCCCATTTTCGATAGCAACAACAACAACAACAACAACAACAAAAATACCTTGGAATAAAACTAACCAAGGATGTGAAACACTTATGTAATGAAAACATAAAAAAACACTCAAGAAGAAAACTGAGGTGGACTTTAGAAAATGGAAAGATATCCCATGCTCCTGGATATGCAAAGTTAACATTGTGAAAATGGCAATCTTACCAAAAGCAATGCACAGATTTAATGTAGCTGTAATAGAAACAGGAAACATTTGGATTTGGGAGTGAATTGAAGACTCTTGAAAGAGACAGTAATACTAATAAACTATGAGGGAACCACAGGTCAATCACCTCTAGTTTAACTGATTGCAGCACTGAATAAATATTCCCTTTCTTTATTTTCCTCACTGATTACTCACAGAATACAAATTTGCCTACTTTGAAGCATTATGTGCACATTATGAAAATATAGATAAAGATGTTTAAATATTGCCAATTTAAGGATCATAATTATTTTGTGTTGACTCCAGGAAGATTTTTATTCAGCTTCCTGCATTTAAAAATATACTGATGGCAAGTGAGGTTATCTACTGGAAGGAAATAAGAAATGTACTGCTATTTTGGGAAGAAGGGCATTTTTCTACATTGCTGAAATTTAATTGTTGAGATTGCATTTTGTCCCTGCTACTTCCTCCTTTTTTTGACTGTTCTATCTTGCATTAGAATTGTTTGGCCTAGATATAAAATACACATTTACATTTCCAAAAGTATAGCTTGCTATACAAATTAATTAAAATCAACATTTCCTTCTGCATATGCAATATAGTTGCATATTCTAAAAAAAGTAGATGAATGCAGTTATAGGACATTCATAAATTAAAACAATAACAATACAAAAGCATTATGTACTCAGGCATATCTCACAATAAGATAAAATGAAATACATTAGGATTAAGGAAGAAAAAACAAATCAATTGCTACAGTTTTAACACTCATCCATCAATAGGATACATAGTAGGTAAAGCATTTAAATTATCATCAAAAAATCATAAAAGTACAATTTGAATTTTTTAACCTGATACCAAAATTTATGTCAAGGGCTTGAGAGGATGCCTGCTGGCTGACCTTTGATCTTCCTCACTGCCCACGTAAAGCCAGGCAAGAAATACATTGAGGTCGTCCTCTGACCTCCATATGCAAGTACATGCATATGTACAACATGCACATCACACACATACATACACATACATATATATGCAAGTAATAAAAACAGAAAAATTAGATTGCGTATCAGTATCGAAATTCAAATGTAGTCATAAATAAATATTCCTACCACAGAAGGTAGTCTTTGGGGACTTTTTAGGACAAAGATTATTTGATGTCCAGGTGTCAAGCAATGGTCTCCATCTTCAACTGAGCCAACTCAGAATGAGCATCTAAGCTCTAAACCTTAAGTTATTGTCCAACATTTTTTGACTCTTAGTTACTTACAGTATCATAATAATTGGTACCTGAACCATTGAGGTGGAATCAGTAATAGGCTTACCCTGCACCATGCTTCTGGTGACCCTTTGGGACACTGTCCTCTATATTTCTCAACATGCTTCTACCTGATCAACTTTTCGAAGGAGAGCTGCTTTCACTGAGTGTGTCATTACGAGTGCCACATAAGCGTAAGCAGTTATCATTCCAGGCTCCTGGCAAGAGAACAATGTGGGGAGAAAGAAGTGTCTGGATTTTCAGATCTAGATCTCACATGGTCAAATCAAACTGTAAATTTCCATTGATATAATTACCATCGCATAAGGAGATGAGATGTGTTCGAAACCTAGTGTTCTGAAGCCTGCCTGCCCCACGTAGGCATTAAATCTAGTATACTTCAACTGCTGGGAAAGTGTGAGAAAACTATATGATGCAATAGGTAGTTGGTAAAATTTATTTGTTGCCCTTAGGTAAATTTCAAACTGTGTTTTGCCTCTTGAACTATTACAGGCTTCTCAGAAACAAGGGGAAGCAGTATCCTATTCACAGATGGGATCAAGCCAATGGATGTGAGTGGGGCAAAGGGTGAACATGAGATTGCAGTAATGGGCAATGGGTTTCACCTCTGCTTGTTGACGCTTTCATGCCTTAGTGTCTGGGCATTTCAGCTGCAAACCATTCATAACTGGACCTGTCCTGCTACAGGCCACTAAGTCAAGTTCCAACATTCTCTCTCCTTATCTTTCCTTCTTAGTTAACAGTTTATTATAAAGAGGAATGTGAAGCTAGAGGGTTCTAGAAGAGTGATGGGATGCTCTACATCATGGTTAGAGACAATTAATGACATAAAATTATTTTTTGACAATTTCACACAAGTCTTTTGATTACATTCATTGCCCTCATTATTTTCTCTTCTCTCTGTCTCCCAGTCCCATTGGCCTTCTTTCCAACTACCCACTGTTATACTTTGATGTCTGTCTTGCTCTTTTACTCTCTCAGATTAATTATGTTTGCTCTCATGAGCATGTTAAGTGTTTATTCAGGATTGAAGAAAATGTCTCCTCTCCCAGCAATCATTAACTGCCAATAGCACCTCAGGAAAGAGTAGGGCCTAATGAATCCTTCCCCTACACATGGCATAATTTTGATGGTTCCCATCTTTGGTAAGTCTTGTGCAGATAACAACAGCATTTTTGTGTGTTCATGAGTACAGCAGCCATTCATGTCATGTGAGGAAATCAGTGTTCTGCAGCTCTCTGTCACTTCCTCTGTTATCCTCTTTCTATCCCATCCACCTTGATGTTTCTTGAGCCATGGAATGTGTGACAGTGGTATAGATATCCTTTTTAGGTCTGGGCACTCAATAGTAAAATATTCACATCACTCTGATCAGTTATGAGTCTGCAGTAACCATCACCCGAAACACAAACCAACATCTCAGTGAACTGAGCAATGCCTTGTTGAATAAAGTGGTTCCTGCACAAGTGTGAGGATGTGAGTTTGCATCCCCAGAGTCCACTGCAAAGGCCAGACACAGGAGCAAGTATCTGTAATCACAGTATACAAAAGCTAGATAGGATGTAGATTCAGGGTAATCCTCAGAAGCTCACTGGCCATCTAACCTGGTATCTGTGGCAGTGAACAACATAGAGACCGTGTCTGGAACTGATAGAGAATGGGAACAAGGTAGCTTGTCTTAGGTAGTCAGTCAGGGACAGAGAACTAAGAACTAAGAACAACATGGTATACCAACCTGCCCTGGCCAGGTTAGAAAATGGCCACTAGCTGCTACTCCACAGTCCTTGACCTTGAAAAGCTTTCTCCAAACCCATGTTTCCAACCCATTTCACGTTGACGGCCACCTTCTAAGCCTCTGTATATTTCCTGTCTTTCCGTCAACCAATCAAAAATTTTGCTATGCACCTCCACTTGACTCTTAGGCACATTGTAACTAAGCATCTCTTAATTTTACATTCCCAAGGCGATAAAGAAGCCCCGACCCAGCTACCACAGGCCACTCTGTTCTGTCCACCTCCGAGCTGCTCAACTGGGGATCTTTACTTCTTTCCTGTTATATTCTTCCTTAAAATAAATCTTAAATAATATACCCATTTTTCTATGTTTTCAAATTCTTCGCTAAACATGGATAACAACTTGGTTGGATTTCTAATCTCAGTAAGAGTTCGAATCTCCCATCAAAACAAAACTGAAGGCCAGGATTGATGCCCAAGGCAGTATGCACATTTTTGAAAAAACAATGAACTTACACACACACATGCACATGCACACACACACACACACTAAAAAAACGACAATCGTCTGTGATCAAGGCTAAGAATGCACTAATTATGAACGTAACATAAATACATAGAAGCTGTACAAGTGACAAAGGAAAACGGTTAGGTAAAATACCAGTAGTACTAGCTTTCTTCCAGGACCTTGGACTTCTCAGGCAAGCAGGTGTTAAGCATGTTTTTTATTCAAGGCACAAATTTCCTCTTGTGAAACAGGCCTCAAATCCAATTGAAAAGCAGTTGGTTACCCCCATAACAGCTATTACCACTACTGAATAAGCATGCATCTTGAGTCTTGCTGGCAGGTTGTGAGTGTAGCACACAAGATCTACCTTGATAAGACTGTTGAAGAGTTTTCTCCCTAGCGCTTTGCAAAGCACCGTACCACTCTGAATTCTTGCAAGGAGGCAGGAAGACTCTAGCTCATTTCCAGATTGATTTCTGTATATCCTACTGATCCAGGATTTTGGAGTCCAGTGAAGATTTATGCAAGAGACTCCAGGCCTGTGAAACACAACTTTTGTGGCTTTATTTGATTTAACAAAGAACTGAAGAAAAAGGGACTTCAAGAAGGATGAGTTATGGATTACAAGTTTTAATTGGTTTATTTTAGGGCAAAAAAGGGCCCAAGGGAAGGCTGGCTAAAAGGCTGAAGCCAGAAGGGCATTGTCCTCCTTGCCTGGCTTCAGAAGAAGGAAGAATGGAGAAATTGACAAATATCCATGGGGAAAAGCCTCTGGAGAGACCATATTCTCTCTCTCTCTCTCTCTCTCTCTCTCTCTCTCTCTTTCACACACACACACACACATGAACCAAAGCATGAAAGTGTAACCCCTTCACCTTCACATAGCAGGTCAGAGAAAAAAAAAATAAGATATTGTATAGGAAAGTGTTCAGAACTTAGAGAAAAAAAAAAAAACATGCAAGATAGGAAAGTGCCTAGAGAAGGAGAAATACTCCTCCCAGTCAAGCTGTGAATGAGGAAGTGCTTATGGAAAGCAGGGAAAAGGAGAATCAGGTGCCAGGAGGATGACAGCCTAGAGAGTTACACACGTGCTGGGCCCAAATCTATGAGTCAGATATCCAATGAGGATGAGCCTGGCCATCAGGCACAGGTGTGTGAGGGAGATACTTGACTGGTTGATGGACTCAAGAGTCTTAGGAAGGGCTAGATCATCTAGGTGTGCTATGCTGTGGAAGAAACAGGAAGTTGCTACAAGGGAGTGTTGCTTGTAGCCATCTTGGATGAAACTGGATCAGAGGTAGGTCCCATCCTACTAGCTCAGGCAAGATGGTAACCCTTTATTTTCTTTGGGCCTCTGTCCCTGGCTTACTACCTATGGGGGCGGGGGAGCAATCTTTCTCTTGTTTCTCCTCACTACAATCAAAACATGTGACATTTTCAGCAACAGGATCTTACCTTCATGTTCTAGTGTGCAAGCACTAGAAGTGGTAGGGCTATCTGTAAAGTGAACTTAAAGTGCCTCCTTGCCAAGCTATTGAGTATATTACACCCAATGACTGCACCATGCTGGGATACAAAGATGCCAATCTCCTTGTTGAATTATAAATGAAATAGAAGTCATCTTTTAGATTCAGATTTTTTCATAGGAAGACATAGACTACTTAAGAGTACAAATTGTTGAAATATGAGACATTTTGAACCATTGTAAAGAATTTGGAACAATTAATGCTGATATTTTTCAGTAGTAGAATGAGTGGACTTAAAATTACGTAAGCACATATATTTTAGCAACAACATACAATTATGAAAACAAGTAGCATAGTTAATGGAACAAAAATGAGATTTACTAAAATATAAGTAGATACTTCTAGGGCATAAAGCAATGCTTTTGCTATCTTGTGCACACAATTAGATTTCCTTTACATGACTTTTAAGTTTACTTATAAATGAAAACCACATGGTAAGTGAAGGAATTTCTGCAGCTATTTCAAACTCTCTCCGTTCTTTCTCTGATGCTGTCAAGACTGCAGATCCCCGCTGAGCAGTAGTGAAGCAGCTCCTTGCCTGGCAGCAGGAGGGAAACACTGGCTCCTGGAAATCTCCCTTCCTCCTAGCTGAGAAACAAAACTGAAATAGCATACATTTTCGCATAAGTTATACCCATAGAAAAGTGGATGTTATAATGATCCCTCATATGGAAAAAAGAGAAATAATTGCTCTGTGAAACTGCAAAGGCAGCCTTGGAAGATAATTAGCCCGGCACTTGTACTTGCAAAGGAAAACATCAGTAAAATCTCACTGCCTGTAGCTCTGCATCACCAAAATGCCTTCCACTGACTTCCCCTGCTGCTAGCCCTGTGCCTCTCATGCTCAGAGTCCTGCTGGCCAAAAGACCAAAAGTAAAACTGATGTGAAAACTTCCAGCCGCACAGGAAGACAGGCATTGCTTCCCTGTCCATCTCATGGCCCCAGGCCAATTACATTCCTCTCTCTCTTTTTTTTCTATTAAATTAATTGAAGTCATTAGAAATCAGACACTTTGCTAAATGTAATTCACGGGTTTTATCAAGATTCTCGTTTTCATAAATTGAAAAGAAAAAAAAGAAATTCAAAAGATAATAGCTAACAAGAAAGCTTCATTTGATAAATATATCAATCAATAGATATATGAATCAATAGATGAAAGATAGAAGAAGACAGACAATAGGTAGATGCTAGATTAGAGAGATGGTAGACAGATTATACAGATAGCTAACTAGCCATATATATTATATATATAATAGATAGATAGATGATAGAAGAAAGAAAGAAAGAAAGAAAGAAAAAAAGAAAGAAAGATGATAAATATTCCAGATTTTTAGAAAGAGCTGGATATATGTGTACTGGCACATGACTATTCATCACTAATGCTATTCCTGTTCGATGTAAGCACATTCTATGTTTTATCTTATATATGGATGTATGAAATATACAAAATAATGTTGTTATTCCTGACTAAAATCAACCAAATTAAAGTCAGTGACCTTATATATTCACTTAGATCTCTTTAATATGTGACTTGGGGTCACCTCTTAGCTGTTCTTGAAATCATTATCTATAAATAAATTAAGACAGATTGTAATTAAAATAACTTTCCACATATGATAACTAAATTTTAAGTTGAGATCTATTCTTGAGGTTATTATCCAGATAAGCAGAAATACATTTCTATAATAATATATACAGATAAAAACTATTTTTTTCTAAAATGCATAGCATGCATTGCCTTATTTAGGAATTGGGGAACATCTCCTTAACTGTGTGTCAAATGTTTTTCTTTTTTTTTGACATGGACTACTAGAAAGCAATGATGTTTTAAGTTGCAGGTTAAAATAAATGCAAACAGATCACATACACTTAGAATTTTTTTCAGAAAAACATGCTATCAATATTGAACTTCTCAATTCTTATGTTGTTTTAAAGCTACTAACCTCATTTTACTGACATCTGCTGATGAGAAATATATGAAGTATTTACTTACTTACTCATTTTGAGAGTGAAGGAGAGAGAGGCAGATAAAGAGAATGGGCATTCCATGGCCTCCAGGCACTGAAAATGAACTCCAGATACATGCACCACCTTGTGCATTTGGCTTATATGAGTGCTCAGTAATTAAACTTGGGTCCTTAGGCTTTGCAGGCAAGTCCTGGGACCTTAGTCCTTGCAGGCAAGTGCCATAACAAACTCGGAGGTTGCTCTTCAGGTACATTTCCCCTCTGTTTTTGAAAGAGAGTTCTCAATGACCAGGACCTCACCAATTAGGTCAGATTGGCTTGTCAAGGCACTACAGAGATTGATCTAACATCCTCATGCTAGAGAGACAAGACCGATACCGACTGAGTTATTTGAACCACCCAACAACAATTTTATTTGACATCATTTATGATTTGATTAGTAGGCATCAGACCCAAGGCTGTTTACATACTAAACAAGCATGTTACACCCCTAGTTACTGTAACTTTAATACTTACCTTAGGAGCCTATTCATATAGATTCTTGCTGTCTCTAACCCTTGACCTCTAATTCTGAATAAATTCTACCAGAGAACAGAATTAGGAGCCGCCTTGTGTAACAATCATTTACAACAAGAATAAGGATTCGCTGCCTCTCTCTCTCTCTCTCTCTCTCTCTCTCTCTGTCACTCTCAAATAAATAAATAAAAATGAAAAAAAAATTAAAAAAAAAAAGAATAAGGATTCTCTTTTGCTAAATTAATATGTAGAGCTATTGAAAATATATTGTTATTTGGGAAAAACACAGACTTTTTGATAGAATAAGACATGTCTGAAAATGTTGGCTCTATAATCACAAGGAATGTTTATATATTTAAGAAGTAATTTGATAGTGAACTCAAAGATATTTTAGTGAATACTATGGTACACTTTCCCAGGACAGATCTTTTTATGTGAGACATTTAACTCAGATAATATACAGCAAACAGTAAATAGAATGAGAATTGTCTCTATTTCTTTCCATCTCTCTGTATTACTCCCTTTCAGTATTTTTAAGTGTAAGACTGGTACTTATCATTTTAAAGCATATTTTCACAACTACTATATGTGATAGATAATTAATATAATCAGTCAACTGATACTAGTATTTCAATATATTATTTTTAAAATTGAGATTGAATTTCAGACACTATCTACCGTCATGGTTTATTATTATCTATACTTGCTAATTCATTTGTTAATTCTATTCATGTGTAGAAAAGGAATATGACCATCAGGATACCATCATGTAGATATGAGTTATTAGATATAGCATTAATATTTTTAATACATTTTCTAAAAGTTTTCTACATCTGAGTATTTTAGTTAGATTTATTATTTTAGTGAAAGACCAACTGCCATTTTGTATCCAGTAAACTCAGTTCACGGTCATATAGTATGTTTGCTTTCTGGCAGGACAATAGTTATCTCACTATCAAAAACTGTCCTTGTCAGACAATGACATATAGCTACGTAAAATATAGTAATTAGCATTAGAATAAGGCATTAACTTAAGACATATTCTAACAAAAATTTTACCTAGATGACATAATTTTTTTCATGGTATATATTTTTTAAATATTTTATTTATTCTTATTTACTTATTTGAGAGCAGCAGAGAAAGAAAGAGGCAGATAGGGAGAGAGAGAGAGAATGGGCACGCCAGGGCCTCCAGCCACTGCAAACGAACTCCAGATGCGGGCGCCCCCTTGTGCATCTGGCTGACGTGGGTCTTGGGGAATTGAGCCTCGAACCAGGGGTCCTTAGGCTTCACAGGCAAGCGCTCAACTGCTAAGCCATCTCTCCAGCCCATCATGGTATATTTTTAATGTAAGGAAAATATTGTTTTTCTAGTACAGATGAAGTAGGATCTAATTTGGTATAAAGAAATCTGAAATGTAGGTAATAGTAATGTTTATCATATTTATAAAGTTGATGTTAATTAGAACAATGATATGAATTTGGCAGCATGCTTAATCCCTCAATGTTTGATTTTCATGAATCATAATTTGTTATGTTCTGCATGCACATAAGGTAAAATCTGATGTGATTAAGAGAGCAAGAAAAATGAGATTTGGGGTATAATTTATTTTTATAGCAGAAGGTACAATCTTTCTTGGGATTATTTAAATATTAGATACTCTTGTTTTAGATTAGGTCAAGCACAATATTTTGTGTAAATGTTTCAGGCTTCCCCTCTATACCACTGGCTCTGTGATTTATTCTTCCTGTTTTCTCTGAAGGGCAGAACAGCTGGACTCTCTTATTGTCTTACATTAAAAAACAAAAGAATGAGTCTGACTATTGCTTTCCTTATATTAACTATATAGTCTAAATAAAAATAAGTGGATAGTTTCAACATTTATTATAGCTGATGTGTAAGTTACCCAGAAAGGAAAGTAGTTGCCAATTTAATATAATCCTTACTTTGATTACATTTTACTAAGCAAAACAAATGTAGTGATTACTGTTTTACATGTGGTGACCAGTAGTTTTTTTTTTTTTTTAATTAACTTGTAAACAAATTATACTCTTTTATTTCCTCTCCCCTGTTTCTCTTTCCCTAGGGCCCTCTACTGCGGGGTTATGGGATTTACTGTATATCATGAAGACCTATGTCAGCCCCAGTGGGATAGTGGGGTAACATTCACTCTGTGTATAGATGTTCTTTCACCATGTTTGCTCTTACTACATGACTATGTTCATTAGCTACTTGCCCAAGACTCTCTTGAAACCAAACACCAGGCCAAAAGAAGCTAAAGTGATGGAAAGTTGATTTTGATTCATGGTCCAAGGAATGCAGTCCATCTTGGCACAGCAAGCAAGGGAAGAGAACTCAGCAGATCTGCAGAAGAGACAAGAGGAGGCTGGTGGGGAGCTGTTTTGTCCTTGGGCCCTTTGTGTTCAGTCTGGGTTCCCATGTGAGGGTTCTGCCCATGTTCAGGGGAGGTCTGCTCCCGTCTAGGTTAATATACTCTAGGAATATTTTCACAGAGATACCCAAAGATATGCTACATGAATACACTAGTCATTTATAATCTACTTAAGTTGTGAACTAAGTTAAGAAGTCATAAATAAGATATCTATTTCTCTTATTGATTTTTTAGGAAAATAATTAAATAGAATATTATATATAAGAAGATAATTATGATAAAAGTATATTTTCTATAAAATATCAGCCTGTAAGTCACAAGGAAGGAGGGAGCGAGAAATTTCAAGCAAAGCACCACTTACTCTTTATCTACTTACAGAGTGCCACACTGAATACTGAAAACAATTCTAAAATGTTTCCTCTTAAAAATGGCATTAAAAAAACTTATGTAGGTATCTTAAATATTTTAATGCAATGCTTATTGAAAAATTATCAAACTAAAAATGAAACACTTGGCATGATAGTGTATATTTCATATTACTTTGTCAGAAATACTAAGTATTTTATGCATTACTTGAACAACAAATGCTAAAATAATAAACATGCTCACATGTTAAAGCAGATACTCAGTAGTTATTTCTATGTTTTACACTATGTTTTTTTTAATTTTTTATTTATTTTTTATAGACCATAGAAAGACAATGGATTTTATTCCTAGTAGGACAAGAAGCCATTATAGGTGCTTTTAAATTTCAGTTTTCATTTTGACATTTCCATACATGTTTATAAGGTATTTGATCTGATTCCCTCAAATTGCTTTCTCTTATCCCCTCCCATTAACAAACTTCTTCTCCTCATTAATCCTGGTCTTACTTTCATGTTTTGTTTTGTTTTGTTTTGTTTTGTTTGGTTTTGTTTTGTTTTGAACCCATTGAATAAGACTAGGTCACTTTCATGATTATTGGTAGAAGACTGTTGCAATGATTTGATTCAGGTGTCCCCCATAAACTTAGGCACTCTGAGTGCTAGGTCCCCAGCTTATGGCAATTTGGAAATTAAAGCATCTTGGAGGCAGTGTATTGTTGTTGGTGGTCTTATGGGTGTTATAATCTGCTTCCTCTAGCCAGCGTTTGGCACATTCTCTTGCTGTTGTTTTCACCTGATGTTGGCCAGGAGGTGATGTTCACCCTCTGCTTGTGCCATTATTTCCCCTGCCATCATAGAGATTCTCCTCAAGGCTATAAGCCAAAATAAACCCTGCTTTTCCCCAAAAGCTGCTCTTGATCAGGTGATTTCTGCCAGCAATGTGAAACTAACTACAACAGTAAAGTTGGTACTGAGAGTGACATAATTCCTGCTTGAAACCTGACTGTATGGCTTCTGCCTTTTTTTTTTTTTTTCCTTTTCTTTTTTCATTAGTTACTTTTGTATCAGCAAATACAGTCAGGTTGGTACCATTATTAGGCTCATCTGTGACCTACCCCCTGTCCTTGGCCCCTCCTTGTTGAGGTATATGGGTCATGCATTGTGGAGTTAGCCCACAGTTATGGGTAAGCTAAATGCCTCTGCATATCATGACCCAACATGTGCCTCTGACATTCTTTCTGCCCCCTCTTCCGCAAAATTTCCCTGAGCCATGTTGGGTTCATTTTTGGTCTGCTTCAGTAATGAGGTGTTGGGGACCTCTGAGGCTCTGGCTCTCTGATTTGGTAGGAGTTGATTTTTCTCTGTGTTGATCTCCTTCCCCCTTGTGCTGGTATCCGGTTCATCAGGAAAACAGCCCCCTTGCTTGTTTCTCCAATTTTTCTTAGTTTCAGCTGGGGCCCTTTTGAGGTATGATGGGGTGGCTCTCTCATTAGGATCTACATCTATCTGAAAAAGAGAAGCAGATTCTCCAACGGAGAGTAAGTTAGCATCAGGACAATTTTTCTTAGTTTCAGCTGGGGCCCTTTTGAGGTATGATGTTTTTTAAATGTTATATATATTATAAGAGGTTATACCTTTACACCCTCACCTGTTAGGATATTCCTACCCACTCTCTAGCTCCTACAATATTTCTGTTCCCTTTTCCACAATGTTCCCTGACCCATGGTAAGCCTTCAGGATGCCTTATTTAGTGTTGAGATCTTTGTAGCCCCTAGAATTTTGCTTTCATAGGTTTTGAATAATCTTCTTGTCTGTCACCATCACCCTGTGGCTGGTTGTCAGGCCAGCTGTAAGAACAACATTCATGCTGTTATTTCCTCTGCAATATCTCCTGGGTCATGGCAGATGTGGTAGAGGTGGCAAGTCTCATGGGATATAGTCAGCTATCTTCTTGTCATATTGATGGATCCTGGCTCTCCTCCTTTTCCTTTGCCATCTGTAAAATAAAGGATTCTCCAGCCAAGCATGAGAGTAGTTTGTGTTAAAGGGAGGATGCAAAGCTTCTTAGATTTTAGGTGTTCCACATCATTCTTTCCTGACCATGGAATTCTGACTTGGTTTCCAGTACCAGATATGAGATCCCTCCCACTGAGTGAGAACTGTGTCTGATCACACAGAACAGTTGATCACCTGTAGAGGCTACATGCCACTATTGTACACGTTTGTACTTCTTGTTTGGCTGGTTGATTTTTTAGTCTGCTGGGTCCCATATGTATACATATTGTTGGTAACAATTGTCCTCTGACAGCTCCAAAAGGGATCTCTAGCACTATGAGGGAGAGCTGGGAGAGAATTAGTTTCTCTTTCTGTCCCATTGTTTTGTGACCTTGGCCTGTGGTGTCTTCCACAATAGGGTCATACCTTTTAGCTCTGGAAGGTAATCAGGTAATCGAGTGTTTTAGTAATGGCATACTTTTTTGCTTTGGGGACCTCATGGGTGTCCCTGGCCAACAGCTCACTGTGAAGTGTAACCCATTCTGGGCCTTGGGTTTGCCAGCCAAAGGCCCACGGTTGTAAGTTAAGCTTTTTCTACCTTTGGACTGTACTGTCCCCTTTCCCTTGATTGGTGGTTCTATCTTGTAGAATGCTAATCAGAAGGAAGGTTTACATGGAACTGATTCTTACACCATCATAATTTTTGTGTAATATTCTTTACACCCTTCACATTCCCTACCCTTCTAGTCCCCTCCCAACCCTGATGTTGTCTCTCCTTCAACCCATTGCGAAACCCTTCCTCTCTTCCCACCCTATTTCTTCTCTTTCACGGTGTGACTGTTATTTTATTCTCATCTTCCTGGTGTTAACTGTTACTTGCACTCATCTCCAATTGATTCCAGTTGGGAACCTCATATGAGAGAGTACATGTGACGTTTGTATTTCAGTATCTGTGTGACCTCACTTAGAATGATTTTTCCCAACTCCATTCACTATCCTGAAATGTTTTTATTATTTTATTTTTCATTACCACTGTGAATAATTCCTTTATATGTAGCATATCTTCATTATCCATTCATCAGTTGATGGGCGTCTGGACTACTTCCAGTTTCTAGGTATTGTAAAGAGACCTGAAGCACACATGGCTGAACAAGTATCACTGCAGTAAATAATGTAGTCCTAGGATATATGCCCAGAAATGGCAGATATATGTTCATCTTTTTCATGAATTTTCATACTGATTTCCATAGTGGTTGTAACAGTTCTCTCTCCCACCAGCAGTGCATATTTTACACTAGAAATTTTTATCCGTTATTTTACTCATGTCATGTTGAAAACACATTTGTTCTATTTTGATAAGACAAACACATTGTAGTCTTTAAGTAAATGATTTTCATTAAGGACATTATGTCAGGAAATTATATATACATATATAAAACCTAAATAACAAATAGAAATATTTAATATAGGCAGTGACCATGGTAAGGTGAAATTCTGCTTCACTAACAATGCTGTTAAATTGTAGCTGGTGAATTTTCTCTATGAGTGGTTCAGGTACTGAGCTTCTTTCCATTTTATTACTCTGCCAATGACAATCACTTTGTCTTTTTAATCAACTGCTCAAAGACTTCCAGCCAAGATAAAAAAAATATCTAGCATAGTGACATCTTTAAATTTTTAACCTGGGAATGTCACAAAACGTGTTATACTACAGCATGGTTACACACAAGGGACCATGAAGGAACATGTGGATGATGTTGAATAAGCAGTCACAGCAGAACTAAATGCCAGGTTCCCTGAGTTCTCAGGAAGGATTATCAGAAAATGTATAACTGACACTGGAATATTTTTGCAATGGTGAATGTAAAATACAATATGAAATATTGCAGATAGTGATTTTAATAATTTTAATAGCTAAATATTATATACTTAATATAAAAAGTTAATCTGATGCATACTTAGCATATTAAAGAAATAAGATATGATAGGTTAAATTTATGTCCTCTAAGAAACTTAATTGTTTTATTAAAGCTATACTTGGATTTCCAGCTGCCTGGCTGGAAGGGGTATCATTGTGGGCAGCTCCTGGGGCCCACCACTAAGGTGGTATTGGTGGCAAATCTGAATTACAGCCTAAGGTATTCAGAGTGCTTCTGATGCCTGTTTGCTTTTGCTGGTGTGGTGGTGGTTTATTCCCTCTCTCTCTCTCTCTGTGGATCTGAAAAAGGTGGCCAGCTTTTTCCACCATTATGGAACTTCCCCTGGATCTGTAAGCTTCAAATAAGCCCTTTTCCTATAAACTGTGTCTGGTTTAGAGGTTCATCTCAGCAGCAGGGGATGACCATGATATAAACTGAGGTTTATTTTTCAACATTTCCAATAATTTCCTCTTTCACAACATTGTTTTACTTTATTAATACTGGAAACAATATGATGAAACAACAGTCATTCTAAAGAGCATTACAAACTTATTCAAAGAAAAAAAATGTCCGCATTTAAAAAGAAACAACCCCTATGGCTAGAGACAAAATTTGTTTTGTAGAGCACTTACCTTGCAGGCTTGAGAACTTGGTTTCAGTTCCCAGTATATAAAAAACAATAATTGTTATGATCCATTAATATATAAAAAGGAGAACATCTTATTTTTCAGTAAATCCTCATAATAAATGATTAGGCCAGGCACTGCAAGTCTAATTTCCCAGGCTTGGGCATTAAGCTCCATTTGTTACATCTGCTTACATTAGTCATTTTGACTCCTAATGCATGGTAAACTCAAGCATAACTACAGATAAGTCAGAAACTATGGTGGAGAAATGCAATGAATCATTACACTTTTCAATAGTTCATCTTGGTGGCCATTATGTTGATATATGTTTTATTTTTTAAATGTTCAGATTACAATACTATAATTTTCTTTGGAGACTAAGTTGTTGGTAAAGATTCACTTTAAAAAACAAACATTTCCATGGATTTTAAATTCTATAGATCTCAAAATGTAATAACATCTATAAACCTAAATAATTAATTATTGAAATGAATAATTAAAAATAGAAGCATTAAGTTTACCTGATATGATACTCTCTTGAAATAGCTGATAATTTTTGACAAAGTTTTAGTTTCTTTTTTTTTTAGTTTGCCTTTATAATGAGAATGAAAGACATATCCAATAACACCTTCCAGCTAATAGAATAAAACAAATCCCTACCTGTCGTAGACTTGACTAATCTCTAACAATTTTATTTATTATTACTCATTATTCAGCTTGACTTTGATGTAGTAAGAGGATAGATAAAAATTTCTCTTATATTTTTTTCTAGATAATTACAAATACCTAGTGAAAAATGCAGACTTGATGTATATCATGACTATCTTATCTGGAAGACACTATTGAGTTTACTGTGATGCTGACCACTGGGAAAAAAAGGTGGAGAACACAACTTCTGAGACTTTCCAGTGAAAGGAAATTGTGTTCCTTTCTCCAAGTTGTTGCCATTGTAGAGGATATAGAAAATAAAAACTGGAATTGGGACAGTCATCACAGGCCTTCGCATGATACTAACACATGAACTTTAGGCCAGGCCAAACTAACTTCTTCATGTAGGGATGCTAATCATTGAATGAGTTTCTGTCAACAACTGAGGAATTTGTAACCTAACTCATCTTCCTCCAGGGATGATGGCACAATGAACAGCTTAGGTACCACACAGCCAGGCCTTTTTCTCCCTCCCTACAAGGTACCTGAAACCCTCTCCAGAAGAGATTATCCTATGATGAAATCATCTTCAAACAGGAAGAACTACTCAGTCATTCCTCATCTATTCATGTCACTAGGATTCTCAAGGTCCATGTGGCAGAGCCAGAACAGACATTATGATCACCCAGACCATGAGATCATGCAAGACCAGGACTACTTAATTCTGCACATTTCTCACCACTTGCCCCAATTCTTCACCTGGATAAACCAATTGCTGGTATAAGTATGCAAAAAGTGGGAGGAAATGCTTCATTTCCATCTTTGAAAACTAAATATTTTAATTAAAATTCTGTCTTGCTCCTTCACCATTACTTGTGATTGCTTTCCTTGGAATAAATGGCCAGGCTTATCAGGTCTAGAACCACAGGAGTAAAGCCCTTGGTCTCGGTCTCTGGTTAATATAGAAAGAAAATGAAAGAAAGGAAGAAATGCTAGAAAGTAAACACATTTTACCATTAGTAACATTTAAATAAAGTAAAATAAATTTGAATATCTCTGTCAGGCACAAATAAATGCATATTAGGACCCAAACATGCAATATTATATTAATTGAAAGGAAATAGTTAATTCTTTCCAAGTCTTTAAAAAGCACATCAGTTTAATCTGCAAGAGTTGAAGTCTATATGTACTACTTCCCACACCAGACCTTTTTCTCAGTGCATGATTGCACTTAGAAATGTCAAAATCCCTTCCTTTCCCTTTTCCCAACTCTGGGCTCCTTTGTAGTTAGCCAGCAAGTGTGGAGTCACAGTATATGACAGATAGAATGGGCTTGTAAAACCTCAACTCAAGAAACAATGTATGCATTCATAACAATGTCATTATTTTATTCTTCTACCTTTTCTATATTTTTGGGTGTAAATTATAACCTTTCATGAAATCCAGCGTGATAGACATTGTTTCATTTTTATTTTTAAACAGACATATATTTTAGTACTTAACTAACATAGTAACGTTTTCTGGAGATCACTAGAGTTAAGGAAAGAATGAAAACAAAATCTGTATTTATGCATATAAAATACAAGTTAAACTAACAATCTAGAGAAACTGGTATGGAGTTGTCATAATGGAAAGACATTCTTCATAGTGAAGATGAGTTTTTCAGTTACAGGTACTATCTTTTTATTATACCCCAGAAATATTTTATGGTGCTTACAAAGAGAAGGCATGACATAGATGGATATTTGCAAAACCAAACATGCATGCATTTCTACAATTAGAAAGTTTTAGAATGCTAACAACAAAGATGTACAAGACTAAATATTTTCAAGATGCACATAATGACATTATCATTATGTAAAGTTAAATGAGAGGTCATTTAAAAGTGAATAATGTTTACAAAAACATAATCTCCATTTGATTTATTGAAGAAATAATGAAATGGTCATTTTATGAAATAGACACATACTATATCAGAGTGAATCAATTGTAATGCAAGATTTTCCTCCATTTTCACCAACTTTTCCAGACTTAAGGGATTTGCTTGAATGGAACACAAAGAAGGTAGTGCATATAAGAACCTGAAATAAAAACCTTGATGGACATTACATGCATATGTGGTCCTTTTTATCACTAATATATATATATATATATATATATATATATATATATGTAATTCGTGTGTGATATATCAAAAATGAGGAAGCTAGAAATATAAAAGTCATAGAAGTAATTCTGTCATTCACTTGAAAACTGAGAAGTCAAGGTTTTAGTTGGGAAAGTCCCTAATGTAACAATATTTTAAAGAAAAGAAATTATTTAAATTATTGCTATGTATTTTTTTTACTACTTATTGTGTCTTTGTATCAAATTTGTGGATACCCATCATTCTTTCTAGACAATCATATCAGGATTTTCATTATACAAGTGACAGATTTTAATGATTTGGAAATATAATATAATATAATATAATATAATGTAAAAAGATATATATTGCCTAATTTGGGGTAAAGATCAAAATTGAAATGATGTCTACAAAGCAATAGAGAGAATGTCTCAACCTGGAGGAGGTCATCCAATGTTTGTTGTGCTTATTTTCCCATACTACATCAATATACCTGATTGTCACTTATATGAGAAAAAATTATTATGGTGTGGAATCTTACATTAATGATATTAGCAAAAATATCAACAGGTAATATGTGAGTTTTTATGTATAAGAAACGATGGAAGATATCAGTAACCAAAACTGAATTTAGACAGAACAAAATAAAATACATGTCAATTACTAAATGACATTTGATCTTTCCAACCTCATTACTATAAACAAATATGGGGAAAGTAATAACTTTACAGATCAATCAATCAGAAGTGTGATATTTCCCAAGAAGAAGACACCAAAAAAATTCACAAGCATTATTAATTAATATCAGTAATAAGAGTAGAATATGTGCAAATCAAATAGTCTTTAATGAAAGAGAAAACTGCAGATTTTATTTATAATAATCAGATAAGATCTAGCAAATGTGAGAGGAAGGGACAAAAAGGTCAAAATGGTCAATTTTGTTATTTTGGCCAATAATCATGCTGTGATAGTCTTTGATTATATAGGAAAGCAGATATTTCTTGAGAATCGCAAGGAACTGCATTTTTACATTTTCAACAGAAGTCCCATTTTCTTTGTGAATTGAGAGTCTCCTGCACTGTGCACACTGGCTGCCCACACAGCAGGCGGGGATTACTGATCCCAGATGCCTCATCATTGCTCCTTAGGACAGAGATGGCTTTGCTCCTCTTCTTACGAGGTTCTGGCCCCATGAAGGCTGCAGTAAATAAGAACCACCAGAATATAAGGAGTTTAAAATTTAATTTAAATAGAGTTCAGAATGTATGTAATTGAATATTTCATATTGACAGAATAATTTAGATTTAATAAACCAGCCCAATTTAGTAATTTCAATAACTTTGAGACCAAAATTAAACTCATTTTGAAGACTAGAATCTGTGACTCTTTCCTTTGCCTTGAAAATAGCAATATTTGTGTTAGAGAGTTGGAGGAGTTTTTAAGTGCCCTTCCTGTGCAACCATGTGATACAAAGGGATTAGGACAAATGAGTGCAAATTTCCAGAACACAAGGAAAAGGCCGGGCTTGGTCATGCATACCTGTAGCACCAGTCTTGTGGTTGATTGGAGACCAGAAAATCAATGGGACTAGCAGATGGCAATATGCAGAGCCAGTAAGAGACCGTTGCAGAAAAAGAGGTGCGTGAGTGATGGAGGTGGGAAGCAGATGTTGTTCCCAGAGCCACTACACATGAGGGCGTAAGGAACCTCAGGCAAGCACACACCAAGATATTCATGTACATATCACCCCACACACACACACCACAATAAGCCACACACATCACATGTAAAGTATAGCAGACATACAAGTGAAAAATTAATTATGTAATTAATTAATTACTAAGAAACAGCCGGGCTTGGTGGCGCACGCCTTTAATCCCAGCACTCGGGAGGCCGAGGTAGGAGGAGCGCTGTGAGTTCGAGGCCACCCTGAGACTCCATAGTGAATTCCAGGTCAGCCTGGGCTACAGTGAGACCCTACCTCGAAAAACCCAAAAAAAAAAAAAAAAAAAAAGAAATAAAGCAAAATATACTAGAATGGAGGCTTAGCAGCAGCGATTTTGTTAAGTATTTTCTGTCTTAATGAGAATTGAACCTATAATGCACACTGTAAAACAGCCAGAACCATGGGGAAAGATAGTGTTACATTCTTTCTTTATGTTCATGAGTACATCAGTTTCTTTACAAACATTTTTTTCCAACTTAGTCATTTAATATTTCAATTTAACCCTATTGTCTTTAGGAAATTTGATGAAGAGCAAGTTTTAAAACCTTCATTCCTTTCTTGAGAGAGGGGAGAAACCTGAGGTATCTGAAGAGTTAAACACCCTCACAAGGAAGAATAAAACCAGCAAAGAAAACAAAAATCAAGGCAGAGAAAGAATAGGAATCTTAAGAAATTGATTAGTTGGGCCAGTGTACAAAAGACTTGGGACACAAATCTGAGCATGTAAGTTTGGATCCAGAAACCCCCAGGAAAAGCTGGAAGCTGTGGCAGACTTCCATTAGTTTCTAGTATCTATGGCAAGAAGCAAGGCAGAGATTAGAGAATTTCCTGAAAGTTGGAATTATCAGACATCCTGCTTCAAAGAGGTGGGAGGAGTGGACATATTGGAGAGTTGTCCTCTGAACTGCATGCGTGTGTAGTGGCAGATGCATGCTTATACTCACACAGACCAGATTATAGATGCTAGGTAATGGATAGAAAAAAAATCACTTACAGTAGATATTAGAAATTTATGAACTGCATATGAAAGCGTATATGTGGTAAGAAAGAGACAATAACAAGACATGAGGAGGGAGAGGAGTGGGGATGTTCAGATATGACTCCAACAACATGTGAGCACACAGAATGTGGAAGATGCAAAGGAAGTCCACGAACTGTAGGATTCAGGGAGAAGGAGAATCAACTAAAACAAATTGTGTTTGAAAATGTCACAAAATGTTGTTTGTTAAACAAAAAATAAACAAAAAATAATCAGAGTAAGTGATATTTGCTTACAAAAGCAAGCACTGAACTTTCTTAACTTATCATATATAATTTCTACCCTTTTCTTCCATCTACTTTGAATTATATTTCCTTTAACCAGAATATATCTCCTTAGAATTTTCTCCTTGCCAACACTTTGCGTTGTCTGATATCAGTCCAAATTAGAAGGACTTTTTCTTGACTGATGTTCAATAGGTCTTACAGTCAACAGTCTCTGTTGAGTCACACAAGAAATTGATATGAAAACATTGCTGAGTACTTTACCTAGGAAATCACTCTCACAACCAAAATGATTTGTCAGACTTTCACTGAAATCAACAAACCAAAAAAGTGTTGAATATGAACAAAGAGAACTGTACAGCAGCTTATGCTGAAAACTTCATTCTTCTTTTCTCATTAGTAGCTCATTGTTTGTTGAGACTGACTTCTCCTGGATAGAAACACAACTTTCAAGATTACCTTCTCAACTGTCAGCACCCCCTTTCTGTTGTGTACATTTGATGATATGTGAGGAAATTATGAAGCCTATTCTCAGTTGTGAATTTGCCAGGCCATAAAGGTTATTCTCAATTAGGGCACTTGAGTGTGGAAGACCTACTCTATTGTGGACAATGCCATTCTATGGACTGGCCATTCTTGACTAACTGAAAGGGAGAAAGCAGACTGAACACCAGCAAACTCCTTCCTATTCTTCCTGACTCTAACGACTCTAACAAGGTGCTTTGTGACCCTGCTGCCACCTTTCTCCGACATGATGGGCTGTAACATCTTCAAGTAGATGTGAGTGCAAGAGAGAGAGAGAGAGGAACAGAGGGATAGAGAATGATTGCATCAGAGCACGAACTCTGGGCCCACGTATCAGTTTATACGTCTGGATCTATGCAGTTAGTGGGTAATATAATAGAATTGTGGCAGTCAGGCTTTGCAAACAAGAACTTTTATCCACTGAGCCATTTTGTGAGGTATTTTGTACACCAAGGTGAAGAGTGATTAATACATTTTCTAGTTTAAAACTAAGGCAGAGATATGTTTAGGAAGAAACAGATGCCCCTTAGGTTTACCTTGCTTTGGTTGTTGCCCTAACATTGTGTTAATCAGTATCTATTACTGTTGCAAATGCGTAAGGTATTCAATTGGAGGTGGAAACTGTTTTCTTTGGGACTAAGAGCTTTAGTTTCCTGTTCATCATCCAGTCAGACCTGTTGCTTTTGGGTTTGCTCTGAAATTGCCCATCATTATAGGAAACTGTTGGAAGAGAAAACCTTATGTCAAGAATGGTAGAAAATAAAGTCTACAGAGAGGATCTAAAAATACATTCTAAAGACATATGACCTATGAACTTCCACAAGCACCACCTCCCAATGGCAGGAAGCTGGGAGCAAGTCTTTACTATGTAGGCTTTGAAGCAGATTTAATACCCACATTATCAGTGCCACTACCCAGATTAAATACAAATAAACAACTCTTCTTTTATATTGTACTATTTTTCTCAACTAGTCCAGTTTAATAAGTATTGAGGATGATTGCATTTCCCTCCATTTTCTAATTTTATTTTAGGTTTTCTTCATGGATGCATTTTCTTTCATCTTGAATATTTTAGGAGACAGTATTATGTGTTTAATATAAAGTTGACAAATTGGTTCCTCATGAAATAGCCATCCTAATTTATCACTTATTTTTATCATTATATGAAAGTTACTTCATTACTCATCTTTATAAATTCCAAACTTAAACTATTTTTAGAAAACAGTGTATGCTCTGTTAGAAGTTACAAAACCCTTCATTATAATCGTTAAGCTATACTTTGACTGTCACAGACTTGGAGATGTGCTAACAATCCAGAGGAGGAGGAAATAACCTTATGATCACTATGGAAAATGCATAAGAATTAGCTTCTCATGTGCGTTACAGGAAGCAGAAAGTGGGAAATATTTTTTGTCTGTTACTGGATAATTTTATTTTTATCACAGAAAAACCAAAACACAAACAACCTAAAATTGTCATATTATAAATATCAACAGTCAATACCGAGTTACCGTCAATAAGCAACCCAAACACCGGAAATATTACCATTCCCAAACTCACCTGTAGGATCAGAATTGACATCGTTTGACAAATACTCCCACACTCTTCTGAATAATAGTACCAAAAATAAAAATAAGTAAATAAAACAGCCACGTACACACTTTGTCACTAGACTATTTTATCAGTTATATAACTTGGAGGAATTCATTTTAATAAACATGGATAAAAGGATTCTAACATTATATACCAAGAAACAAGCATAGATTAGCTATAATGTCTCATTTCAATAACGTTTAATAGTGATGTCTACCATGATAGACACTATGAACCATTGGGTATTGATATGTGTGCTTAAATTTTAAGTGTAAACAAACTAAAAAATCTAGTTCTTCAGTCATTTTTACCACATGTCCAGTGGCATACTACTATGTATTAGACAAGAAATCCATACTAAGAATTTTTACTAGATGGCTTTGATTTCAAACCAAGGAAGACGTGGAACCAGTCTGACCTTAACTTAGTTTTCTAACTAAACAAAACATTTCTCAGTTGAATAATTCTCCTAAACTTCGGTTTCTATTTAAGTAAAATGCACACAATATGTGGACTGAATGAATATTTTATAAATTAAATGTAAGCAAATAAAATTCTTAGAAATAACCCTGGTACTTACTAAGCCATTGTTGAAAATTAGCTAGCAAAGTTAAAATTATAACTTCAGTTTATTCAAATATGAACCCATGACTTCAAGAGACATACTTTGGGAAATGGCTTGTCAAAACTCCTACATGTTGATCTTTTTTTTTTTTTTCTGAAATTGCTGATGTGTTTATTTCACTTCACATATATTTTGAACCTGAGATTATTAGTAGATGAGATTTTTTTTCTACTTTTAGTTTTTCCTTTTGACTTTGGCTAACTCATATAAGTGGATAAAATTCATAAATAATAAATTTTGAATAAATATTTAATAAGAAAAATATTGAATTTCCTACCTCACATCTTTGGATATATCTGGAATGAAAAAGAGATATATTATGTTAGTCACAAAAAACCATAAAATATAAAAGTTTGTAAGAATTCTATCAAAAGAAACTTTTTCTTAAGAAAATCATTTTTGATACAGGTATTTCCCTCTAAGGACACGATGAAGGTTCAAACTTTTAGTCTGTCTTTCAGGATATAGGATTTTATGGTACTAGTTCCATTTGGGTCCAGTTTTGTATCCCTCCATCCTTACCCTCCCCTCCTGCCCCACCCTCCCTAGAGTTTGGCCCTTGAGATGTCTATTAGGTATGTCAGCATCTCAGGCTGGTTCAGGTTAGGGGCCACAGATAAGTAAGACCATGCTATGGGTGTTTCTCTGTGATTGGGTGAGTTTGTTGAGAATGATCTGTTCCAAGTTTGACCATTTTCTACAAGTTTCATTGTGTCATTTTTTTTTTTTTCTTACTGCTGAGTAGAATTCCATCCTGTAGACATACCACGTCCTGGTTATCCATCCATCTAATGATGGACATCTGGGTTGATTCCAGTTCTTGGCTATTATAAATTGAGCAGCTATAAACATGGTTGAGCAAATATCTTTGAAATGAGGCATGTAGCTTTTAGGGTAAATGCCCAGCAAGGGAAGAATTGGGTCTGTTAGAAACTCTACAGTCTACCTTTGTAGGAGCCTCCATATTGCTTCCCATAGTGGTTGTACCATCTTACATTCCCACCAACAGTTATTGTGGGTTCCTATTTCTCTGCATCCTTGTATACATTTGTTTTCATTTGATTTTTTAATGTTTTCTATCCTTACTGGAGTAAGATAGAATCTCATAGTTGTTTTAATTTGCATTTTCCTGCTGGTTAGGGATACTGAACACTTTTCTTCCTCAATTTATCCATGTATTTACTATTTTTTAATAATTCATTTATATTTTTATTAATTAGTTTTGTACTCAGTGAACACAGTCAAGTTGGTACCTTTGTTAGGCTCGTCCATGTCCTACCCCCTCCCCCTGGCCCCTCCTTGTTGAGGTATATGGGTCATCATGCAGTGGAGTTAGCCCACAGTTATGGGTAAGATAAATGTCTCTGCATATCATGACTCAACATGTGGCTCTGACATTCTTTCCTCCCCCTCTTCCTCAAAATTTCCCTGAGCCACATTGGGTTCATTTTAGGTCTGCTTCAGTGATGGGGTCTTAGGATCCTCTGTGTCCCTGGATATCTGATTTGGTAGGAATTGATTTTTCTCTGTGTCGATCTCCTTCACTCTTGTGGTGGTATCCAGTTCAGCAAAAAACAGCACCCTTGCTTGTTTTGCCAATTATTCTTAGTTTCAGCTGGGGCTCTTTTGAGGTATGATGGGGTGGTTGTCTCCTTAGGATCTGCATCTATCTGAAAAAGAGAAGCAGATTCTCCGACAGAGAGTAAAGTTGGCATCAGGCAAATGGGATAACCCTTATTTTTTAAGTGTGTGTTTGCCATTTGTATTTCTTTTTTGAGAACTCCCTGTTAAGTTCTCAGCCCCACTTTGTGAGTAGGCTGTGTTTTTTTTTATTGGTCAAGTTTTTGAGTTCTTTGTAGACTCTAGAAATTAGAACTTTTCCAGTTGTATAACCAGCAAAAATTTTATCCCATTCTGTGGGTAGTCTATATTTTTCTTCCTTCTTTTGCCTTGGCACTGTCCTGTAACTCCCAGTACCAGGATTTGGTTAACATGCACAATGAGCTGTTGAGCAGAGAGAACTTCAAGTTTTCCCAAAGGAAGACAGACTGCTGTCAGAGCACTAGATTACCCACGAAAGGTTAATGGTAAGACCCTAATGCCAAAGACACCATATACTGTTGATACAGAAAATGGAGAGATCTGATGGAATCTGGAAGAAAGCCAGTCCCCAGACAGTGAGCTTGTCTAGTGCCAGAAGGTGCTACATGAGCTAGTGGGGGAAATTGGCTAATATCTGTCCTAGCAAGTCGAGGTCTAAACTACTCAGCAGCAAACAACCTAATGTGATGCTCACCCAAGTGCAATAGTGGCACACAGCCATGGTGGGTAACTAACTGCTCTTTAATTGGTGAATAGATCCACTCAGTGGAACAGAACCCATAGCTGTAACTTGGAAACAAGTGACAATCATATCCAAATAACAACTTCACTCTCTAATAGAAAGCTCCCACCAATCTTGGGCTACAAGAGGGCCTACATTTATTAAATTCTCTCTAAACTTATATTGGTTATCCCATTTATCCGGTGCTGATGTCACTCTCTATTGGAGAATCTTCTTCTATTTTTCAGTTGAATGCCAAACCTGAGGAGAGAATCAGCCCATCACCCCTCACCAGGGATCCAGCTGAAACCACAAAGCAATTGAGGAAATAAGCAAGAGTGCTGCTTTCTTGGTGAGCCAGACATCAGCACAAGGGTAAAGGAGATGGACACAGAGAACACTCACCTCCTATCAAATCAGAGATAGAGATGCACAGAGGCTCCCAAGAGCTCAACATTGATGTAGACCTAAAACAAACCCAACATGGCTCAGGGAAATTTATGAAAGATTGTTAGAGCCACAAGTTGTCACATTATGCAGAGACATCACCTCTTCTCCATAACTGATGGCTACCCTCACAACACATGTAATCCCTATAGGGACATCCCCTAATCCCCATAGAAATAGCTGGCACCCCAATAAGGAGGGTCTCTTCAGAGGGAGGGGGACAAGGATGAGGTTAAGGATGCTACCAACATGGGCTGTTTATACACTGTGTATGCACATAACTAATAAAAGAAAATACTTTTGTTATTGAAATCTCACTTTTGTACCAATACCTTGAGAAAATAAACAATTTTATGTTTAAAAATCTTCAGATAAGAAACAATCAAATTAGCTACATAACATTAACTAATATGTATTCTTTATCTTTACTCAATAATGAAATGGAAATTTATGTGTATACAAGCCAGAAGCAGCTAATAAATGCTAAGCTTGCAAAAATAAGTAGTGTCTTTTGACACGTTCCATCTGGACATGGGAGACTGCACACATCAGGCAATTTCCAGACGCATAATGATTTTGGCTGAGATATTATTGCAAGTGCTGGAGTGAGGGGAATTAAACACATATTGAATAACAAATAAATGAAAAGGGTAAATTTCAACTAAATTATGTTGAAATAATGTATATTTCAGGTGGTATTATAGTTAATAAAACAATGAGTTTTCAACTAGAGGCAATGATTGAGCATAAAAATAAAAGGAGGCCATCAGGAAGAGGAACTGTGAACAGTAAAAAAAGAACTTCAGGATCATATTAAAGCACATAAAAGTGTCTCCTTGGTTAAATTAATACTACATATGATAAAAATTGATGTGTTTTATGGTAATAATATTTTTTCAGCACTGTTCAGCACTGAAACATCTCTATTCTACCTTCCAAGGCTCAGGGTCGATTACGGAAGTGGTGGTGGAATAGATGTAGGAAGCGTAGGACTGCATACAATGCAGTCATCCAGACAGAAACTGGCATCGACATCCATAACCTTGCAGTGCCTAGCACTACCTTCACAAGTCCCTCATAGTAGGAGTAAAAGATATCATCAAGACGAAAGAGAGACTAATGGAGACAGGGTGGCAATATGATGGAGTGTGGTTTTGTGCATGAGAAAGTGGAGAAGGGGAAGGAATTATCATGGTTTATTGTACGTTAATAAAAAATAAATTTAAGAAAATGGAAAAAAAAGAAAAATAAACAGAATAACTTCACACCTTAAAATGTTGGAAAGTTTACAAGTATGGACATGACTTGATCATATTTTACTTTTAGAGTAATTACATTAGGCAAAACTGTAGTATATGGGAGAGTGGAAATGACAAGGCAGGCCATCCTATTAGGCCTTCGTGATTAATGCACAAATTGCTGGCCTGGACCAATACTATTGGTAAGAGAAATAGGTGGGATAGATGTTTATTTAGTAGCAGAATCAACTTAATATTGGAAATAAAAGAGGGGCATATGCTTCATAAATTTTAATATATTTTAAGTGATATGTGGGCTGAAGTTATGAAGGTCTAGGCTAATCCTATATATTATAATTTGAACCACTAAATGTTAATATAGTGGAAAAGTGTTAATGAACATTACTTCAAGACACATTTATAAAGCTAGGAAGGCATAGTATTATTTTAAAGGACTTATGAAAAACATTGTTATTCAGACCTAATTGAAATTGATCCTGAGTTCAATTCCCCATTACCCAAATAACACCAGATGCACAAAGTGGCACATGCATCTGGAGTCCATTTGTAGTGGCTGAAATCCCTCGTGTCCCTGATCTCTCTGTCTGCCTCTCTTCTCTCTCTCTCTCTCTCTCTCTCTCTCTCTCTCTCTCTCTCTGTTTACAAATAAATAAAATTATTAAAAATTTAAAAGAACTTTTGGAATATACAGCATTCAGGCAATATGTTATTATTTTGTCCTAAATTTTATTTTATTTTAGTATCAAGGCACAGTATAATTTTGGAATAATTCTCAACTTTTAAAAGATATTTTATTTATTTATTTGAGAGGGAGAGAGAATAGGTGCACACCAGAGCCTCTAGCCACTGCAAACAAGCTCCAGACACGTGCCACCTTGTGCATCTGGCTTATGTGTGTACTGGGGAATTGAACCTCAGTCCTTAAACTTTGCAAGCAAGAGACTTAACCACTAATAAATCTCTCCATCCAGGTTTCAACTCTTAATAATAGTGTTATTAATTACTTGTGATTTTCATTTTAAATAATGCTAATTGTGTTGGATGATGCTGGCAAATTATTAATTATAGCCTAATCTCTATTTTTGTCCAAAATAAAGCCCATGTTTAGTGAAAATGGACAATTGAGAAGAAAGGCATGTGTACTTACATATGTGATAAGCAATGAGATTACTTCTAGTGTCAGCTCTGTTTCCAACACTATTCAAGCTATTACTTGACATGTTTTCTCATTATGTCCTCTGATGACATAATTTTTAACATTATTGGGACAGACACCATAACCTTAGTATATTTTATCTCTGGAGTCTATTATAAATCTCAATAAAATCCTTTCTTAGATATAAAAAGACAAGTAAAACACATCTCCAAATACAAATATTACATGGATAAATAATAAACAATATTAAATAAACAAGGTCTGAATCTTAACAATAACATCATCAAAGTTACTGTGAAGCACAAATGCGAGGAATAAATCAGTGAAAGGAAAACAAAACTCTCACATGGACTGTGCATTCGCCACATGTAAACTCACTTTACAGAGCTATGGTGATACTCATCTGTGATTTAAACATTGGCAAAGTAAGAATGCATTTCTAACTAAACGGAGCTTATTCCATCGCCAAGTAAATGAGCCTGAAAATAGCTTTACACCAATGGCTTCTAATTGAAATTTAGGACAGTACCGTTAATTTCACCAGCTGTTCTTACTGGAATGGAAACTCTTATGAAAAACACAAACCTACTTTTAGGGATTTGCAAACACATGTTTTATGAAGTCAAACAAGATCTTAAGGAGATTTCATATTTTCAAGGTAGTTTGGTTTATTTATTTCAGCACAAATTAGCAGGCTTTTGGATAAAGACAAAAATTGATGAACATATGTTTTGATGTGTGTAAATATTTTATATCAATTTGTAAAGGAATACTGTAAGTAACTTGTAAATAGCAGAGTGTATCAGTAGATTCCATTTATCAACCAGGAACCTAACACTGCAATAATATAAGTGCAAAAACTATCATTGAAAATTGTACTCAGGGTTTTTCTTCTAGTTAATTGTGTTCAAAAACATATGATATTTATGTATTTATCTAATTGCTTGTATAAGATATTCATTTAGTATTTTCTACCCTCTCTTTACATAGACAAAATGCTCAAGCAGGAGTCAGGATAACAGAAATGAAACCTTTTGAACTGATATGTAAAGAATGGGTAGGTCTGAGCCTAGAAGCACCAGAGCGTCTGGGATACAAGATGAAACAGTAGCAAAGTTCTTGTGTTTCTCATATATGCCAGACATGGAATTGCAGAGTCCAGTCACACAGACACACAAAGAAATGATAAACATTTAAAAAAAAATAATTGGGAAAATAAACCTTTATAAAAATGCAACTATTTGGACAGCAAACACAAATATCTTAAGAAAGTGGGGTCTTATTACACCCCAAGAAAATGGTCAGCGGTAAGTTCAGGAACCAACATGGTACTTCTAGCTTCAATGATACTTTTGTGTCAGAGAAGGTTGAAAAGAGAGGTAAGACAATCCTATCATCTCTGGATTTTCCACAGTGTTGGTGTCAAATACTGGCCATCCCAGACATATGATCCCATTTGAACACAAAATAGTACCATGAACTCCTCTGTAAACTGCTATGGTGTGAGAAGAAGCCTCTCAGAATCAGGATGCCCCCCACCAGATTAAAAAAGCCAGTTCTACCACAGTCCCTCTGGAGAGTAGGAGAGAGCGGTCACCATACTCACATGCCCTGAAGGCCAAACAGGGAATTGGAACTCTCCACCTGCTGTAAGAAATGGGGCTGCACTCATCCGTCTGCAGAAGTACTGGGGTGCAATGTGTGGAAATAGAGATTTTGTTAATACTTGCTTGAGGGAAGAAAAAGGATAGTGTACTAAAGCTAAGGTTAAATGAAAAGAAGAAAGAAAATAATAATAATAATTTAACAGTAATATGGACCAAAACTAAAAAGATGCTTTTCAAAGGCCATTTCAACCCCTCAATTTGTTCTCTGTTTATATCTTTTAAATAATACCCAACTTTCATTATTGTGAGGATTATACACAACACTGAAAAAATCCCAGTGCAATATCTAATCTGCCATCTTCATATATGTAAATGAGCATTATGCAAAATATCAAGGCATTTTGCAAAATATATATAAAATATGTATAATTCTAGTGGTCTTAGTATGTAGTTTTGAATTTACTCTCCATATTAATTAGCATGACCTGGTAAAATATAGTCTCATTTGATTGTTTGAGATTCAAAGGTTTATCACTGAAAAATTATGCACTATGTTTTTGCTCTGCATGGATCCAGAGTCATTACATAACTCTCTGAATAACCAATATCTCAGGTTAAATTTACTTTTGGATATTCACCTTTGATTTTCCAGCGTGCATAAGCTTCATGCCTTAACAACAGTTTTTTTCTCAATATCTCATTAGTAGTAAAATTGTGTTCTCCTCCTGTCTAGTTTGGTAGGTTAACTTTATTTTGGACTATAGTTTGTTGACCATGATTACCTGCCTCTGATCTTAGGCATAAAAAGCACAATAAAATTTAACAACACTGATTAACTAGTAAGATTAGGAGTTTGTGAGAAACTCTAAAACATTTGGGGTAGGGAGTTGGCTCAGTGGAAAAAACACTTGCTATGCAAGCATGAGTACCCAAGTTTGTATTCACAGATCCCATGTTAACTATAAGCCAGATAACATGGCAGGCTTCTGTAATTCTGGCATGCCACCTGCAAAAAATGAGTCAGTCAGAATTTTGGGGGATTTCTCAGACCAGCTAATTTGGTGTTTACAAAGATGAGAAATTGGAGACACTGCCTCAAAAAAATAGATTGAAGGTGAGAAACAACTCTAGAAATGCATCCATCCACATGGACACACATGAACATACACACACACACGATATCCTACATAGGCCACATACATACACATCCATAAGCAAATAAATAAAAAGAACATTACTAAAAGTTAATATGGTAACACATGTCTAATTTGAACTTGCATTGTACCCAAAGGACATAGGGCATTTGCTAATGTAAGAGGTATCAATATGCTTAGTTCAACAGTTGAACTTAGTCATGTGTTTTCTTCTTTAAAAGACTAAATTGACTCAATACAGTTATATTAGGTTATAAGTATCCTGCAGTATAAAATACACAAAATAAATTTGTATATTTATCCATATTAATACAAATTGCATGGTGCTGTAGCTTATTGTATAGACAATGAAAAGTGGAAGGGGAAAGGAAATCTGTGGTTGGCCTCTATAAATAAATAAATAAATAAATAAATAGATCAAGAAAGAAAGAAAGAAAGAAAGAAAGAAAGAAAGAAGAGAAAGAAAGGAAGGAAGAAAGAAAGAAAGAAAGACATCCCATTATATTGTTTATTCTGCCACAAACAATGCACAAAATAAAAAGTGCAAGATAACTCAGAATGATAATAGTTGGACTCCCTAAAATACAGATCAAAAATTATGGAAGAGTTGACTCAACTAATAGTTTCATGTGTCATGTATGCATATGATGGTAGCCACATGTAGGAATCTTAACATGTGAATAAAGATGTGGTTCACTCCTCATTGTAATATTAACTATTTTTAATCCATTTTTAAAATGTATTAAGTCATGTTAGTTAGTAAAGGGCAGGAAAATATTTCTTCTTCATTACATGAACTGACCAGGGATATTTTATAACTGTACTTTTTAAAAAGAAACAAAGAGAGGACTTTTGTGTGGCTTCCAGTGAGAAGATCTTAATGAGAACTTTTGACCTGAAGCACTTCATGTTAGGGTATCTCATGGTTCAGAAAGGCTGAGTAAAATAATCAGGTAAAAAAAAAAAACATGTTTAGCTTTGATACATGCATGCTTTTTTTCCCCTAGTTATAGAAAAGATTGGGCTGGAATGATGGCTCAGTGATTAATGCACTTGCTAGCAAAGCCTGAATACCTGGGTTCAATTCCCCAGTGTCCACATACAGCCAGATGCACAAAAAGGCACATGCATCTGGAGTTTACTTGTAGTGGCTGGAGTCCCCATCTGTCTGTCTCTCTTCTCTCTATTTCTCTCTGCTTTCAAATAAGCAAATGACATTTTTTTTAAAAAGTCTTTTACAAATATCAATGTGAACGATGAGTTAGCTGGATGCAGTATACAGAGCCAAGCTTTGTCTGTCAGCTCTTAGAAATACTTCCTCCTTCAAAGAATTTACACTGAAAAGCTCAGCCTGACCTGCTTAGTAATTAGTAGTACAAGTCTGAATCATCAGAACATTGGCAAGAACATAATATTTCAAAATTATTAACAACTACCTCTAGGGGAAAGTCATGTTAACTGAGTTATAACAAAGGTATTATCATGTGGAGAAACAAGTGTTGCCAGCCGTTTTAAAAGTGTCCAATTCACTGCTTTTTAATTTGGAAAGACTAAAATTATAAATGGTTTATCATACAAATTTTATCTCTAGTCTTTAAAATTCCACTAATTTTATTCATTAGAGGAAAGTTAATACAATATTTAATGAACACTTTCTAGTAGTTTTCAGTTTTTCCATGAAAGACATAGCATCTTATTTTTTTATTTTAATTTATTTATTTGAGAGAGAGAGAGAGAGAAGAGAGACAATGGAAATGCAAGGGCCTCTAGCTGCTGAAAATGAACTCCAGATGCATGTGCCATCTTGTGCATCTGGTTTACCTGGGTCCTGGGGTATTGAGCCTGGGTTCTTTGGCTTTGCAGAAAAAAAAAATACCTTAACCACTATACCACCTCCCCAGCCTCTTATATAGTATGCATACTGATTTAATTTTTCTGATAGTAACCTAGACACAGGATGATGAGAATTCATATGATTTGGGGAAACACTCTCATTTGAATCTATATGAGGAAGTGTCTTTTGGTAGATTAGCAGTATTCATGATATAAATGGGATGTTCTGAGATGGGGAGATAGATCAGGAATCCCAGTGACTAGAGCACAGGACACTGAATTCCCATCATTGTTATACCACCAGATGGAAAAGGAAGCCGGCCTGTAATCTCAGCACTTGGAAGGCAGAAACAGAAATGAGCTCTGGGTTCAACTGGATGCATTGCATCGATAAATAAGTTGGGGAGCAATCTCCAAAGACACTAGATATCTACATCCGGCTTCACACGCACTTCCATATATATATACCTGTGAACTCACACACACATGAAGAGGCACAAACACATGCAAGTACACCACACAAACACACCCACAAAATAGGAGGGTCTGTTGTTTTGGGATCCTTTATACATGTCTATCAGCATTTTTTCTCCTTGTAGATGACTCTGTTCTTACTCCTGATTGGAGTCCAGCAGAGACACTGGGCCTTGCCCCTGTTGCTTCTTGGCATCTGCCTGCTTTGCCATCACAGCAATGTTAAATATGTGCATGCTAAGGACTCCTCCCCAGGGTCCTTCAGAGATAACCCTTAACATATTTTCAGTCTTTTCCAGTAAGTAGCATCTACAAAGAAGTAGCAGCCTTTGCAGAACCAGAAGCCATATCTATCTGAGCCAGCATCCAACTGGTGACTGTAACTTGCACACTGAGCAGTAGAGCCTCTTGATGTGGCATTCTGAGCAGCAGATGTGAATCGTTTAAATTTCTTCTTCACCTTACTGCTCTAGCTACTTTCTTATCCTGTGTACAGATAGATATTCCACTTTATTTGGTTTCAATAGAGAATATAGGGTTAGTTCTGATCTTGCATCTACCTCGGGATCACTTTATATTGTCTTTGATCCTGCTGTCAACTTCTGCCATATTTTCACTAGCAGAATGTAGATGTTTCCTGAATGAGTCTTCTTTATAGTTTTTTTTTTTAGTTTTTACTCACTTTTGACATTTATATAATGCATGTTTTATATTTTATTTTACACTTTTCTTTAGCCTCTCATCCCTCTCTCCTACCTTTAACACCTTTCTTTACCCTGACTAATCCTCATTTATTTTTTAGTACATTGCCTTAAATTAAGGCGACTGGAATGAGAATGAATGGAAAGTTGTTTACTGTGGAATTGGCAACTTAGCAGTGGCTTTACCACTGATGAACCTGACCTCCCTCTCCCAGAAAGCATTAGCAGAGTCATTAGCTAGTTTCAGAGGTTTAGGGTCTCATATGTCCTCCCCCTCCTCCTTTGCATTGATGATGAAGTATTGACAGGCTCAAGCCTTTACAAATGAAACAGTTTTGGACATCCTGTTCATCTAGCTTACTGTCACCGAGTGTACGCATGGGAGTACTTCATTCTGTAAACAGAGCAGCCCATTGACCTCTGAAAACAAAACATCTTTTCTTCTAGATGTCATCTAAAGCATCCAGGCCACACTCAGTCATGTTCCAGAAATAGTGAGTACATGTCATGTCATTCGCCATACTCTTCTAAGAGTTCACTGATTCTCAGCAGCCTTGTCCAGAAAGATTATCTCCTGTAGTCTATAGTGTGTGCAGTTTAATACTCTATCAGATATGCATCATTACTTTGCATAACTTTTTGTTCTAGTTGACTAAGAATATATAAAAAAGTGAGATCCAAGGGATAAGATTCCTTCTGTTCCAGATATTTATTTAGATATATATGATTACGACAATCAGGCTATTGTGTGTCACAAACTTAAGGTGAATTTTGTACCATCCCTACAAGTATCTGTTACTATATGGCAGTTTAAAATTTCCATTCATGAGAAATTAATGTGAGAAATTAATGAAAAAATTCCAAGAATTTACATTTTACTGGAGCATAGGAAATTCAAACAATATATGCTTAAAGAGTTATATGTTGCAAGTGTTCTTTCCCTCATGTATTCAAATAGAAATAAAGTAGTTTATTTTATAAAAATTCAAGCCAAGCTTAACCTTTGCAATGAAAATATGCATATAAGTAATTTTATATGCATACAAAACATCAGCAGGTACACAGTACATACTCTGTATGAACAACGAAATATTGAAGCCTGTCTTCTCCAATTCTATAACTCTCTTCAATCATAAGAGTTTGTTTTGCCTGACTAAAAAAACTAAAATAAGTAACTTTTATTTTAAATGGATCCTGAGATGGGATATGGGACGTTTACCTCCTTTCATTTCAGTTTCTATTACATTCTTTCCAAGGTCTGCTGCTGTCGATTTTCACTTCTATCACTTTGGTTTCCGTGTCTGTTTATATTTGTGTCAGACAAAAACTGAAAATACATGCCAGGTAACAGTTTCCCAACTCCCTTTCCTCTCAAGCTCTCCCATCTTCCCCATGTACAAATGCAGATTAAGACTCTGTAACTCATATACGACTTATTTATTTTGTTGTACTTCTCTAATCAAAAATATAGAAGGAATTTTCTAGAAAAACTCCAAAAATTTATAATGCTTTCAAATAGATGAAAATAATCTAAGAGTCAATACGGTTTTCTTTCTAGTTATATAAAAAAAATATTATATAGTGCCGGGCGTGGTGGTGCACACCTTTAATCCCAGCATTTAGGAGGCACAGGTAGGAAGATCGCCATGAGTCCAAGGCCACCCTCAGATTACATAGTGAATTCCCGGTCAGCTTGAGCTAGAGTGAGACCCTACTTTGAAAAACTTTTTTAAAAAAAGTTCATATAGGTAGCTCCTATGCTCAAATATCTAACATCATTTACTTCTATGCACATATATTATAATTCTTTATAGTCAATTTTAAAATGAAATAAATCCACAGTATTTCTTAACAGATGAGTAATCTACATTCTCTCACGCTATGCTTGTGGTTTCCTTCCACTTGAAGTAGCCATTTGGCTTGAGACCATGTTACATGAACACGCACAGTCCTGAGGACCCTTTCTCAAGTTCCCTTGCTGAGGTGGGTGAAGTAGGCAAAGCTGAGTTGGACCCTTCTATTTCTCTCAGCGGGATCTCTTCGCCTGTCACAAGGTGTCTGCATCTGACACTCTGTGTCTCTGGAACTTCAGGTGGTAGGAGACTCATCATGTTTTCAATTTTTGCTGTCAGCAACTGTGTTAAGGAAAGGAAACAGTGACAGCACTGCCTACAAATAGGCATTTTATTTGTTCTGTTTTCATAAACTTCCATACGAGTCGTTAAATTTTTGTCAGCAGGAATGTCGCCATTCTTCACACAAGAAGGTCATGTCAGAATGGGTGTGAGGAGATAAAATAATTATCTTCTGAGAACATGAGAATCACTGCCAGCAGCAGTGTTAACATTTAACTAAGGACGTACTGCACAGATGTGTGCATAGCCACAGTTAATGATGCTTTCCTGGAAAGAAAACATTCATGAGGGAGTTTCATTTCAATAGAATTTTCTGAGTTATTCTTCAGTTCCTCATTTAATATCAGTTCACCAACCACTGAGTCCAGGATCTGAAGCACAGAACTAATTTTCTCTCGCAAGTACTAGAAAGGGCTGAATTGAATAAACTGATGCCGGGAGAGATGGGTCTTACTACTCTGCTCAGGCTGGTATTCAAAAGGGAACTTCCACACAAGCAGATCACACCCCACACACACTGAACATCAACAAAACAGCATGTGTACACATGCTCACATGGATATGAATTATATTGTTTATTTTATTAAAGAAGCTATTTTACATCATGAGTATGAAATGTGTTTGAAATTTAAATTCATAACTTTCTTCTTTCAACCACTACATTTTACCAACTTCTCATGGTGGTGATTTTTTTCATAGTCATTTTATGGCCATGGAATTCATTGTGTGAGTCTATGCATAATAAGTTAACAATCAACTCTTAAACAACTTTTACGCATTAGTATAGCTTTTCTGGAAGCTTCAAGTGAAGAGACTCAAAAGGAGATGTAACAAAGCTCAGGAAGAACGGTGACATTCTGTGGCACACGAGCCAGCCATGTTCCTTTTTCCTGAATTCAGCATGAAGGAAGAAGCATTTCAGATGGGGACTCAAGAACAAGAAACTCTCACACAATTCCCAGTCAAGGATGACATCACCTTCCCAGGAGAATCTGGGTGCCCACATTTCTCATCTGCCAGTTCGGGCTTCAGGGACTAGATTATAATCCAGAGTAGCTCTGAATTCAACTATCCCTTCTGATATCTAGTTCCAAGTTATAGGATGGAAGATCCATACACAGCAGTCTGAAAAATAACATATCTAGAGCCTCAATTATCCTTATCCATTTATCATGGTTTTACATCAAAAGTAATAAGGTGTGCTGGTTTAAATACAAAGACACATTGACTCGGGTGTTTTATTAAGATTGAAGGGGCTGAAGAGATGGATTAGTGACTAAGGTGCTTGCCCTCCAAGCCAAAGGACCCCGGTTTGATTCCCTAGAACCTGCGTGGGCCACAGGCACAAGATAGCACATGTGTCTGGACTTCATTTGCAGCTGCTACAGGCCCTGGCTCTCCCATTTTCTCTCTGACTCTCTCTCAAATAAATGAATAAATAATTTTTAAAAAAGTTTGAGGTTACTCATGTGATTGTTGGCAGAATTGAGTCACTTGGGCTCTAGTCCTGAGATTCCCAGTTTCTTCTGCCAGCCAATGCTATTCAGCTTGTAGAAGTTCTCACAGACCATGACCTCATTCTGCATCCATTTACATCTTTGAAACAAACAGAAACCTCTTTTACCCCAATCTGAGACATACTCTTGTGTAATGTAACCACATTAGTGACTATCGCATCATTTTGCAATACTCTAGTAGCTAGATACAAGTCATAGATTAAGAGTGAGACTCATTGTACACCATCTAAGAACTGTTTCTGATTTGATATTATTAGGTGTCAAGCAGTAGGTTCACTGTTTTTTAAACTTAACAAACACATGTTTTGTTTTTTTAATTTGTGTGTGTTTGATATAAAGGATGTGTGTGTGTATGTGTGTGTGTGTGTGTTTTGATGCACATGTGCCGCCACATGCATGTGGAAGACAGAGGACAACAGTGAGCTGTCTGTGCTCTCCATTCGCCTTTGTTGAGAGAGGGTCCCCTGTCTCAGCAAACAAATGCCAGTCTAGCTGGCCCATGAGCTTCAGACTCTGCTGTCTCTGCCTCCTACTGACATAGGCTCACGAAAATCACAGACATATGTGCCAGCTTTACATGAGTGATGGGAAATATAGAACCAGGTTGGCAGACTTTGCAAGTAAGTGCCTTTAACCAATAAGCTATCTCAGCTCGTATTATTTTTTTAATTTCAGTAGGTTATTACTAAAAATAATCACATAACAAAGATTGAGCTTACAACTTGAGTAATCAGTGGGCGGAACCCAGCTGGGCAAGAGGAGTATGTCATTGGGGTGGATCTAAAGTCGAGCCCTAAAGTGTGAGAAAAGCAGCTTGTGCTTCCTGCTTTTGCTGGCTGTTTCATGGTGTCTTTCTACTGTGCGTCTATGGAAGTGAGGTAGCTTCTGCCACCATTGATGGCGTTCCCCTAGAGTTTGTAAGCCTGAAATAAATTCTTTATTCTTATAAGCAACTTTTGGTCAAGTGTTTGTCCCAACAATGAGAAGCTGACTACAACAAAAACATGAACAGGGATTACTGCTCCAATCCAGGAAATCATTCATAAGACTGGGGTTTATTAGAGATGGAAGCAGGCAATAACTGAGAGATCAGAAGAACTCTCTGTGTCCCTAACTTTATTGGAAACAAACCTGAGGTAAGTTCCATTTAAAGAGTATTCTCTAAGGCAGTGGTGAAGCCAGGCATGGAGTCTCATCCTCTAATTACAGTACTTGGGAGGCAGAAACAGTAGGATTAGAACTGGTTTGAAACCACCCTTGGTAATACAGTGAATTATAGACCAATTTGGGATAAAATGTGAGACTCCCAAATTCTAAAAACATTAAAAAAAATCAATAAAAATCAAACAATAAATGTACTGCTAGCAAGTAAATAGGAGATGGCTGTAAGTAGTTCCATGCAAACTACTTTATTAATTTAACAGGGACAATCTTATTTATTATTTATTTATTATTATTAATTTAACAGTTAATTTAACAGGGACAATCTAGAATAAGGTAACTAATATTACATAGCCTTTCTTAAATCAGAATAAACCTTTTTACACTTAAAATACTTACTTTGGGGCTGGAGAGATGGCTTAGCTGTTAAGCGTTTGCCTGTGAAGCCTAAGGACCTCGGTTTGAGGCTTGATTCCCCAGGACCCACGTTAGCCACATGCACAAGTGGGCGCACACGTCTGGAGTTCGTTTTCAGTGGCTGGAAGCCCTGGCGCGTCCATTCTCTCTCTATCTATCTGCCTCTTTCTCTCTCTCTGACACTCTCAAATAAATAAATAAAAATGAACCAAAAAATATTTAAAAAATACTTACTTTGTACTTCTGTACAGGTTAGGAAATCCAAAATTCATGTTCACATATTCTAGGAAATAACTAAATAGTAAAATATACTCATTATTTTTCATTTCCTAAAATCCTGATTGTGAAATAGTTATTTACTCAAAATGTATTGACTTTATGGTCGTTTTCTAAGTATATCTTCCTTATATAGATTGTATGTATGACCATGAATAAACCTAATAAAATTTATTTTTATGTATCATTTTAGTTTTTGATAATTTCATATATGTATATAATTTATTTTTATTATAGTCATTCCCATACTTTCTCTTATATACCTCCGTCAAAGTACATGATAAATATACACATATTTGACTTTTGAAACTATTAGAAAAAGTCATCAATGATGTACATATAACATGGAAATAAAATAATTTAGATGAATAGCACAGGCATGAATTGTGTTTTCTTTTTTCAAGTCCTTGTGTACAGTATGCATATTGTGTTTATGCATGTGTATGGTTTATGTGCACATACCTCTTGTTCATGTCTGTGGTGGCCAGAGAGGAACACCACCCTGCCCATTCCCAGCTTTCACTTACCTGTTTCTTTGAAACAAAGTCCCTTACTGATACTTTCTGAGCTTGCCATTTTGTGAGTCTTAGAGATTCCCTGTCTTTGCTTCCCACAGGATTAGGATGTCAGAAGTGTGTGGTCACGTTCTGCTATTTACATGGCTCCTGAGGAATTGAACTTGGGCAGTCTCAGTTTTCCTTAGGCCTTCAAACTTGCACAGAAACAGTTCCTAACTGTTCAGCCATATCTCCAAACCTAAGTTGTACTTTCTATGTGTTTATGGAGTTATGTTTGTTTATATATAAATGATACAATACTATTTTAGTTGAATGTTTACAAATGAAATTTATGACTCATAAATTTTTGTTTTTGATTTGTTTATAATTCTAACACAGGAAAAATATTTTACAGAAGTGGTGGTAAGCATAGATATTCTATATTTAGTAAGGGACTGTTTTATGTCTTTCATCTGACATAAAGCATCTGGAGACACTAACACTAAAACCTTTTTATTCTTTAAATGATTTCATACATAAATCTTAATTCATAAACGTCCTGTTTGTTGTGAGACAGAAAAATAAATCTAACAATATGGGAGTGAGATATGTATCTGGAAAAGACAATGTGAAAAGAATATTTCAGAACTCCTTAAAAATAAAGATATGTTAAATATATCCATTCACTTTTACAACTAGTTCACAGTTATCTTATTACAATAATTTGATTGTATTTTTGCCATTCTAGTGAAAGAGAGACCATTTGATGTTTTTCAGGTAGTTGCAAGCAAACAAATATTTTGAGTGTACCAAGAAGACCGATATTTTAATTACCATGACAAAACTACTAGATATTTGTAATATGCTAATTTTATTCATACTATATTTACATAAACATAAGAAATAAATTGCATGTAGAATTATAACACAGTACATATGTTTTAAACATGAACATACTTAGTAAGAGGCATTCAGTATATTCTTCTGAGGTATTCAGTTCAAATAAGCACACTGACATTTATAATATTCCAAGTTATTGCAAACACAGTCTCCTTTAATTAAGTGTGAATATTTTTGTATCTCTGTGCAAAAACTGAAATATCGCTATAGTTTAAGAGGGATAGCATGAAAGAACAAAGTGAGTTGGAATAAAGTCAGCAGTAAAGGCCAGCAACCTAGAAGGGGCCCATGAGGGAAGGAGGAGAAGATATAGAAGCCAGTAATATAGAGGGATAGAATACTTGGAGCAGAATAGTCTAAGTGGGGTCAGGGAAAGGGATGGATGATAAGGATTGAGAAGAGGATTAACCAAAAATAAGAATTTTCTGAATAAGCCCTGTGGAAATCTGTTTTCAGTTAGTTAGATTGCATATATATTTTTAAAAGATAGTCCTGTTAAAAGTATATTGTGGAGATGAATAATGCTGTGCCCAGAAGTCATGGATTGTTTTTAGAAAATTTTCAGTGCCAGGGCTGGGATGCCTTCCAGCAAGTTGTTGGTCATGGAGGTCCCAGATGTCCCCAAAACATTAGAGGCTATTGCCTAGTCTTCTGGTTGCCCACCAGAACTGCATGATAAGATGGCATTGCTGCAGACTCCACATGCCTGCGCAGTAGGGCACTGAAAATTCAAGCTGGCCCTGAGCTGGAAGTTTCGTCCTCATTTACTAGCTACCAGGCTGAGGGAAAGAGATATTCTGCCTATTTGGAAAGAGAAGTCACCAAATGTTTTAACTGGAAGTGGACCCTGCAAACTTTATGGATAGACAGCTAGTCCCAGTACACCAAATGGTGACCTATTATTTATAGGAGAAACCAAATGTTCTATGATTGTGCTGGAAGCCTGCTTCGGTGGGGGGGGCATGGGAGCATTCCTGCCTAGTGTGGAGACTTAATACAAAGTCTATGGCTGAGGAGGTCACAAGGACTGGGAGAAAAACTGCTACTACTGTCTGGCTAATTGGACATATTATGCCTAAGAAACTGTCCTCTATATACTTATGTTTATGCCAATATATTAATGCTACTCTCACTTTGGTCAGAGAAACTTCTCTTTTCAAACAGTGGTGACCACCTTGGGAGACTCAAACTCACCAAGCACTGAGAAAAAAAACGTAACAGTGGTATGTTCAGCAGTCATACATCTCCATCACACCATCTAACGCTACGGGACCATTTGGAAAGAACGACAGAAAGAATGCCAGAGCCAAAGGAAGGGGAGGAGTGCTTGGTAATACTGCATTGCAGACAAAGGAGCTATAGCATACCAGCCCTCATTGTGCTTGATGCTTCCTACATAATAACTATATGACAGGATGAAAAAAAAGGATACCAAAATAATACTAGTTGAAAAGAAGGAATTTACTGGAGGGGGGATTTAGGACAAGGAAAAGGGAAGGTCATAGAAGGGGATTATGATCACGTTATAGTGTCCATGTGTGAAAGCTGTTCATAAAGTTAATAAATGACCAAATCTGCAAATACTATTCATACAGGAGATTCATTGCAAATGAGCAGAAAATATTTTAAAAAAATTGTAGAATATAACTTTTCAAACCTAAACTAGGATGTGCCAGTCAATATATAGAACTCCAAATAAACAGGGCCAGAAACATTCTTGTCAAAATATATCCATAAACTCAATGGCTAAAAATAATAGTCATTCATTTTATCAGTCTTCTTTGAGCAAAGACTGGGAAGCTTTCAAATGTACTCTGAGGTCAAGGTCTTAGGAGATAGACATTAATGTGTCAGCTTGACTATATTCTCATTTAGGAGCTTAGATACAGAAAGATGCTTGTCTAAACTTCCTGGAATTGTAGGCAGATTGCATGCTTTTGTCTCAATCCTAGAGAATTTCCCTTTTCATAAATTGGTCATGTACTATTTACTTCTCCAAAGCCAGTGACAAAGCGGGTATCACCTCAGGAAGAACATTGGCTCACGGTGTAGACAGCTTCATGTTTCATGGATGAACCAGAAATAGCTTAGAGAAGGAAGAGACTTAGTTCAAGCTTGCAGCTCCAGGAGGGAAGCTCCATCTATGGATGAAGGAGTTTCATCTATACATTCAAACACAAAACAGCCAAAAACAAAAAATCTCCTAAAAGCAGGAAGCATGAACAGCCAGCAAACAGCAGGGACCCAGCCTCAGCTCAGAATGCTCTCTTACACCTTTGGTCTAGAAATCAGATCTTCCCCCAACGCACCTTAGGGCTGTACTCTAGGATCCAAACTCAGTGACATTTCTTCCTGTCAGGCAGCTGGTGGTCCAAGTAACAAGCTTTAATAAAATGCTTGAGTCTATGAGGGACACACACTCTAACTACCAGAGCCCACTTTCAAGGGCTGTCACCTGGTTGTCAGATTGAAAGAATACTTCATTTTCTTAGTTCACAATCAACTGATTTAAGACTTTAATTGCATCTGGAAACGCCTCCACCTTCTCCCTGTAACAAAATATTACCAATGCATCAGCATTGCATTATATGTACTTTGCCAACCATAAGCAAATGAAGGTGATTATAGAGGGTAAGGAAATGGGGCAAAAGTCTCAAGTGGCATTTTAAAAGGTGGTTTCTTAGTTAATTTTCTGTTACTCTAAAAACATAACTGAGGTAAACTAAATTAGTTACTTTATCTTAATGTTGCTGGGTCAACAACATTGGTCAAAAGAAAGTTAAGAAAGAAAAGGGTGAGTTCAGGGGAAGAGATTAAATAAAGGAAAGGTGAAGGGAGGGCTAATCAAAATCTAAAAGGATATGAATAAGTCATATGGACACCTACTTTTTTTGGACAATAGAACACTCAGAAGCCATATATTGTTACTAGAATATTTTCAGTACCAGGGATGGGACACCTTCCAGTGAGTTGCTGGTCATGGAGGTTCCTGATATCCCCAAAACATTATAAGCCATTGCCGAGGCCCTTGGTTTCCCACTAGGAATAGATGGTAAGACCCTATTGCTGTAGACTCCACATACTTGGGCTGCAAGATCACTGAGAAATCCTGCTGGAGCTGAGCTGAAAACCTCCCTCATGTAGACCAGATGACAGAAAGCTGGAAAAAGATATGCTGCATATCTATCTGAGAGAGAGAAATCACCAGTGAAGATACTCAACAATGGACATTGCAAGCCTTAAATCTGGCCAGCAAGGCAAAATGAGCCAATGGGTGCAATAGTGACATATCTGTTGTGGGGGAAACCAATTACTCTCTAATTGGACTGGAGGCCCACTCCATGGGAGGGGATACATCCCTGATACTGAAAACCTACAACAGGGGTATTCATGAGACATAATTATGCTTACCAAACTGTCCAGTAAGCACTTCTCTTAATGTTCATACCCGTATATTAATGCTACTCTCACTTTTGGTTAGATAACCTTCTCTTTTCAGATGGCAGTGACCTTGGGATGACTCAGATGGCACCATGGTGCTGAGAAGAAGTGACAGAGGAGTGATCAGCCCTGAAATATCTCTATCATACCTTCCAAGGCTCAGGGTCCATTGCAGAAGAGATGCCAGAAAGAATGTGAAAGCTAAAGGAAGGGTAGGACTGCTTACAACATGCTCCTCCACTCGCAAAATGTCGTGGGTATCCATGACCTCACAGTGCCTGGCACTACCTATACAAGACCATCATAATAGGAGGAAAAGATCATGATATTAAAATAAAAGAGAGAGTGGTTGAGAGGGGAAGGGGATATGATGGAGAGTGGAGTTTCAAAGGGTAAGTACCACGAGATATCACTTACCCTTGTGGAAGTTGTCAGTTAAAATTAAAAGAAGAAGAAGAAAAGGGTTTATTTATGGTTTTCAGCAGAACTTACCCGTCAGTGAAGATAAAGGAAGTTGACACCTTGCATCAGAATCAGGAAGCAGAGGGAAGTGGGGCCAGGCTATAAATCCTCAATGTGCACAGTGATCTATATCCTCTAAGAAATTTCTACCTCCTAAAGGTTTCACACTTTTCCCGAACTACCACAACCCAGGAACCAAGTGTTCAAACACATCAGCCTAAAAGAGATACAGTGTCTTGGAAGAAAAAAAAAAAAGTTATTTTATTCCATGGCTCTTGAGGTTAGAAAACCAAGAATATGATGGAAGCATTTGATAGGGGTCTTCAGGTATATCATAGCATTGAGGGCCTTCAGATGTATCACAGAATGACAGAGGCCATCACACAATGAGCCACGACAAGTGTGATCCCAGCCAATATACAGCAAAGGAACTTTAAATGACTCATTATCACATGAATCTATGAATGTATTCATGAAGTTAGAACTCTGCTGAACAAAAGACCATTTTTTTTTAACATGGGAGGTTTAGATAACAAAAACCAAAAATCTCAACCCACCATTTTTCATTTAAATTTGTTGCTAAATGTTCCTCTTCTGTACATTGTGGCAAATAGGATCTGGAAGTTATAAATTTTATGAATTTAGAAAATTTGGGAACTCAAAAAATTATAAAACTTAGAAATTGTGGGGTGTCCTCCTATAAGAAATAGCTGTTGCTTCCAAAAAATCATAGGCTATTGACAAGTACCTTGGTTTCCCATGAGAAAGAGGTGGTAAGATCCTATTGCTGAAGACTTCCCATGCCTGAGTGGCAAAGTCACTGAGAAATCAAGCTGGTTCTGAGCAGGATACCTTCTCCTGTATCCCAGCCAACTGAAAGCTGGAAAAAGCTGCACTGTATGCAGCCTTATGGGAGACAGAAGTCATCAGTGGTGAAAACAGTGGACACTGGAAGCCTCAAGCTGGCCGGACAGACCAAATGACTGAACTAGTGCAAGAGTGGCATGTGTGCTCTGGGGGAAACCAACTGCTCTCCAATTGGACTGAAGGCCCACTCTATGGGAGGGAATAGATGCCTGGTACTGAAAACCTAATCAAAAGCCTATGGCAGGGGAGGTCATGAGCCTTAGAGGTATAAAGCCTGCTCTTGTCTAGATAAAAGCATATATTACTCTCACCAAATTGCCCTGAAAGCACTACACTTAGTATTCATACTCATATATTAATGCTACTCTCACTTCTGGTGAGAGAAGCTTCTCTTTTCAGATGGCGCTGACCACTGGGATAACCCAAAGGCAACATAGTGCTGAAAGGAAGGGATGTAGGAGTGTCAAGGACTGAAACATCTCACAGCCTCCAAAGCTCAGGGTCCATTGTGGAAGAGGTAGCAGAAATGATATAAGAGCCAAAAGAAGGGTACCACTCCTTACATACAACTGTCTGGACAGAATTTGACCTCAATATCCAAGACCTCACGGTGCCTAGCAATATGTTCACAAGACCCTCATAATAGGAGAAAAAAAATGATGACATCAAATTAAAAGAGAGAATAATGGAGAGAGGGAGATATGGACATATGATGGAGAGCAGAGTTTTGAAGGGGAAAGTGAGGGAAGGGAGGGAAATACCATGGTTTGTTGTCTGTAAGTATAGAAATTGTCAATAAAAAACATTTATATTATTAAAAGAAATAGTTAATATGTTATTGTTACATAAACATTTGCATTGTGATTTGATACACTTCAGTAAGACTCCAAAACTTATGCATTATTTTTGCATGTGTGTGTGTGTGTGTGTGTGTGTGTCTGTGTGTCTGTGTCTGTGTGTGTGTGTGTGTGTGTGTGTGTGTGTGTGTGTATGTGGTGTATCCACATTTATGTGTCCATGTAATGTCTCATGATCTTTCCTATAGCAGCATGTGCTCACCTGGGGTAACTGGAGCTCTTCCACCAGTTCTTTTATAAGGCAGAATCTCTGTTTCCAGAGCATGCAATGTTTTCATGAGTTCTGGTGATTTTAGGTTCTCTACTCCTCTATTGGATTAGTTTATAGATGCGAGTGGCTATTCCCAGCAGTTTATGTGAGAATTAAACTCAAGCAGTCTCTTGGGCCTCTTCAGCCCCTTATGCCTATACAGCAAGTGCCTTAACTACTGATCCATCTCTCCAGCTCACCAAATATATCAATCATATAAGGCTTTTTTTTTTGTTGTTAATAAAGAAGCTATACTTCACCATATTCCAATACATCCTGAAAGTGTAAAGGACTTATAGGTGACCCCTGAACAATGTCTTTTTAACCCAAAAGTGAGAACTCTCCAACCACCACACTGAATATCAGTCTGAATATTATTGAGTAAAAACTATCTAACTGTGCCCTAATTCAAGGAAGATACTGCTGCATTGAGTGGCAGATTAAATATGAGTGCTGTTCTCATGGGTACCCTGAGCACCACTTCTAGGAAGATGGTGGTGGACACAGAGGAGACTCACAATTCATTAAAGCAGAAAATCAGAGGCTGCTGAGAGCCCAATGCTAAAGGAGACTTCTGACACACCCTGCATGGCTCAGGTAACACCGTGGAAGAGTAGGCAGAACGAGTGTAATTGCCACATGGAGGGGAAGTATATTCTCAGGCATTTCCCATTGCTCTCCCAGAGATTGACTGATTCATTCATAATCCCACAGTGAATACTGAAATCCCACTGAAGAAACCTTCAGTGAAGTGGAGACAGAGCAGAGTATAGCTAAAGGGAATATGAGCAATAGGTATGGTGTACATACAATAAAATTCCCAATATATTTTGTTATTGGGGTATATTAATAAGCATCCATCAGTCTCACATAAGGTATCTAAGAAAGGTCAAAATAATTCCACCAAATTCTACGTAGGTGAACCAGGGATTCTCTTGAGCTAACAGCATGGAAGAAAGTTTTCTTACAGGAACACAAACACAGGTTTCATCCACAAAATGGTGTCATTACAGTAAAGTCTCACTTCGTCACAGATGATGTCATTAAAGCTGTACTTGGAGTCCATTTGCATTTGTAAACTCACTTCTTGTATACTCTGGCACCCCCCCAAAATCCATTTGCATTTAAATGATGGAGTATGAGTGACTAATGTCTAGAATGCCAGGTGAGACTCCTGTGACTCTGCCCCATTTATTTATTTACTTATTTATTTATTTGGCTTTTCGACGTAGGGTCTCACTGTATTCCAGATTGACCTGGAGTTCACAATGTAATCTCAAGGTAGCCATGGACATGTATTATTATGCCCAGCTTCCCACCCCTTTTAATGTAGATGTAGTTATAACTGTATTGTTTTGCTCATTTAGTTGCCATGGATGTGTAGCCATGGTAATCTCAACCATCAAATGCTAATAGGGTAAACATGTTATACCCAGTGGAAAAAGCTACATAACAACAGATGTTTATGTTCATAATCATCTAATACTCCAAACTGAAATATGTGATCTTTTATAACAATTACTAACTGAAGAATAAAACCTGAGGGCTAAATACTATAGAAAGTTATTAATAGTGTTTTAAATACCTAGATGAAAAATAAAAATTCAAGTAAAGCATTTTGGTTAAACTAATATCACTACACAAACAATTTTATATATTGTGCTTTATTGCAAGCTCATCAGAATTTTAATTTATCTAAACTTTGATCTTATCACAAACTATAATTTTCTCATGTTCCTTTATTCTTAACTGATGTTATCTTTTCATAAACTGTTTCATTCTATGAGACATGTTTAGTTTTCCCTGTAATCATCTGTGTGTGTAGGCAGAACATACTGCAGCTAGATAGGAATTTTTAATCAAAGAGCTTCATGTATTTATCTTTAATGTAATTTTAGGATATGGAAGAGAGCACCATATGAGATTAGCAGCGATATATCTTCATCAAAGATTGTTGAGAAAACTACTGTAATTTCACATTTGCACACATATCATTAAGTTGGAAAGAAAACCAGTAAGGCATAATTTGTTATTTTTGATGGATGTATGAAACTTGTAATTAGAAGAGGAAAACAGTATTTGGTGTCTTTTAGACAGGGGAATTAAATACAAAAATGGTTTTTATATCTCTTGTGTTTTAATTAGTATCTGTGCTATTAGTATTGAATTTTAATAATTCTTTAAATTGTAGATCTTCCATTTGGAGTGACTTTAATTAACTACTTTTCATAAAACTACTCAATGTGTCTTTCAAAATGTTATCACAGCTTATTTTAAATCTTTTGAATTTTGACAGTCCATCCAGACTAATCAGAGAGCAGTCAGTTTCAACCCAAACATGCTTATGTATTGCACAGCCATACTTTTCAAGTCATTTTTTTTTTCATGTACACATTCATGGTCATGATCCTCAAATCTTCTTAGACTAAATTTCCTTGAAATAATAATACATGTTTTGCATTTATAATGGAAAATCTTGAAACCTCAAAAAAAGGACACTCAACACATACCAAAGCAGAAACCCACAGGCCGCTGAGAGCTCATCACTGAAGTAGAAGAAGTAAGAAGCAGAAGTAGAAACGGGGCTGGAAAGGTTGTAAGAGCCACAGGCTCAGATATCATGCCCAGAGACATCACCTCTCCCCAATGACTCACTGCTATTCCCACAGTGCATAACCACAACCTTATGGGGAATGCTAACAGCCCCAATGAGGAGGATCCCCAGTGGAATGGGGACAGGGAGGAGGGAAAACATTGTACCAATGCATGTTGTATCCATACAAAATATACTCTTAATAAAAAAAAAAGTAAACTCCAAAATCTTTTATGTACTAACATGAGAAGCAAGGAAACATCCACACATAGTGTCATGTGATGGGCCTCGGTCAAAGTGGCATTATCCAGAATGAATGTCAGGCATGTGGAAGGGAGGTATATGAAACAATATAAGTTTAAACTTGAGCCTCATCAATAAGATGACATACTAGCTTTGTGAAAATATTCCAAAATAAAATAAAAATCTGAAATACTTTTGGTCCCAAAGATTTCAGGCAAGGGTTATGTAAACTGGAGAATAATATACTACTCGGACCTGTAACCCTACCTATGCTGTTGATATGCTCACTGACTATGATAACACACACACACACACACACACACACACACACACAAACACACACAAACACACGATATAATGATGACTACAAACACTTGTGTATTTTTTTCTGTGACAATTTTTTTAATATATTTCATTTGTTTATTTGAGAGAGAAAGAGGGAGAGAGAGAATGGGCATGCTAGGGCTTCCAGCCATTGCAGACGAACTTCAGAGGCATGCACCCCCTTGTGCATTTGGCTTATGGGTCCTGTAGAGTCGAACCCAGGTCCTTAGGCTTTGCAGGCAAATGCGTTGACCACTAAGCAATCTCCACAGCCCTCTGTAACTATTTGGTCATGAGGTTTACCTGTATATATTTGGTGTATATTTTCACATTTCGTAATGGTAGCTGCTGTCTTTGAGATATCTTTATCAATCATATTTTGCATGTGTAAAAATGTAATTTTATTCATGCAGGTAATAAGTTATAAGCATGTAACTTAATTTATGTGTACACATTTTCATGGCTACTCAAATTTTTAAGATTGCATTTAGAAATTGTTTCACTCTTCCTGGGATAATATAATGATTCATGTTTACAGACAATATGGCATATGGATGAAACTTAAGTTATTCCTTAATTGCTGACCAATTAAATCAATATCATATTCTAGTGCATCATTTCTCTACCAAGTTGAGTTTCTACTTTTATCCCATGGTGAATTTCTACATAATCTCCATCCATATTTAAAGGTTCTACTATGTTCCCCTATGTATTCATGGTCCCACAAGTTAACATGTAATATGGAGAGTTTTACAATAAAGTCCAATGGCTGGTAAGCTTGGTTATCAACTGAAATTCAACTAGTAATGCAGAATATTTTGTGCATTACTCAGATATGACTACAAATGATTATAAAATACATGTAGGGAAAGCCCCATCCTTTTTTTTTTTTTTTCCTTCATGTAATGCTGAAGCTTAATGTATGAACGGCACATAGTGAAAGAGGAAAAGTGGATTTTAGAGATAAGAAAAGAAAGATGCCAAAATAAAATTCAAAAGTTTCCCAGCATCTCACCACTTCATACGTTGATGACGTTAATACCCTTTCTTCAGTGGTGACCAGCCACTTACCAGTTGATGTGTTGCTAATGTGAGCCAGGGGGTGGCAGCACAGAGTGAACTAGCAGGCACTATTAAGGGCTTGTAATTATGAAATCAGTGTGGAAGCTTGCCTCATCAGCCCCATCTACCTCTCACCAAAATGTCTCTTGTGGCTTATCCTGGACGCAAATGTGTGGGGAAAGAGATGCAGTATTATAATTTAGCAGACCCAAGTACATATCTAAGAGCTAAGAGTACAAAAATTCCACATCCAATAGGGCTTAAAAACCTTTTTAAAAGCATGAAATTATGCCATTGTTTTCAGGAAAATGAATGGAACTAAAAGTGTTCATATTAAAAAAAAGAATAATAGGCCTGGAGAAATGGCTTAGTGGTTAAGGCTCTTGCCTGCAAATCCAAAGGACCTAGGTTCAATTCCCTAGTATCCACATAAAGGTAGATGCACAGGGTGGTGCATGCCTCTTTAGATTGCTTGCAGTGGCTAGAGGCCCTGACACCCCATTCTCTCTCTCTTTCTCTCTCTCCTTCTCCCTGTCCCTCCCCCCCTCTCTCTCTCCATATATATATATATATATATATATATATATATATATATGGATGTATATACATATATATAATAGTTATAATAGTTATGTTTATATTTATATATGTAGCTGTCTCTCTCTCTGATAATTAAATAAATGAAATATTTTTTAAAAGAAGAAGAATCCAGGCTCAGAAAGACAAATGCCACATGCTTACTCCATGACATAACAGTAGAATAGCATCTATTGGAGAAGAAAAATAAAAGGGGGGAGGACAGGCAAGAGAGGTTGATGGTGGGTGAGCAAACCAAATTATATCCTATACATGTATGGAAATCTTATGATGTATGCCATTATTTTATAATAAATATAATAAAATGAATACATATGCAACTTCTGAATGAAGACACTATTGCTGACAAGCCTAAAACAAACATGATGAAAATATCCATTGCATACAAAATGGAAAATAAGTTAACTCATTCCTGAGAGAGGATAATAAATCTCCTTTTTATCTGTAGTTGTTTGTGGATGTTGAAAGAATTTGTATATGTGTTGGATGTGTTGGCATGCTAGGGCCTCTTTCCACTGCAAATAGAATGCCAGATGTTCGTGCTATTTTTGGCTTCAGGCCTTTTGTGCCTGGCTGGGGAATCAAGTCTGGGCTGACAGGCTTTGCTAGTGCCTTTAACTGCTGAGGCATCACCCCAGGCCCTGTTGGTAGGTTTTCTACTTGAGTCACAACTTAAATAATGAGATATAAAATGGCTACCATAAATGTGTTTAATTGTTGAGGATAGGGTAGGTTAGGGGAATGTTTATACGTATATATTTGTACATAAACACACATTCTATCAGAAGGGGAAATAACTTCTTATAACTATTGCTCCTTTGTTTCTGCTGCTGTACCAAGTTACACTTATTTGAATGTACCTTCAGATTTTACTCATTTTGCTCACCTTTCTCCTTTGAATGAAACTAAGTTAGCTGCGATTCACGACCTGCTGTGGTAGTCCAAGCAGAATATGTACAGACCCAGTCACATTTCATCAAACTTGGTAACTATAGTTTTCCATTGATTGTAATCACAGGAGATGGGAGTATTAAACACGAGGAGATTTTCCGCAGCAAACATCCTCCTCCTTACCCCTGCTGCTATGTAGTCTTTCCAGTCTACCTCAGTTGTTCAGATCAATTCCCTTTCTTTGATGACTAATTCACAAACATGGATAACCCCTGAGTCCATGTCAGCTTCAATTTCTATGTAAATGGAAACATTGTTAGCTCACTCCATGAGAGGTCCTCCACTTGGAAAAAAAAAAGAAAATCCATGTGATCAGAGCCCAATGTTTCAGAGACTGGAAACCAACATTTTTCCACTCGATTACTCAGAGTAATAGCAATAAAAGCCCATCTAATTTCCACCTCTTGACTTCTGGATCTGTGTATTTTGCCCATAAGAGACAGAGGACTCTAAATTGCTTAGATTTAGTGAAAATATCACATCTTGGGCAACATCTATCCAATTTCTCAAACTATTGGTCTCATGTTGTCAAATGACCCAGTCTTCAAGCAGCCATTACAAAATATTATTAGAAAATATTTTTCAAGATGATGGATAAAATGGTAAGATCAATAAATTCCATGAGTATGAGATCATTTCCACAAACCATTTGCTTTACAATGAGTTCCAAGGTCAGAGGCAATATTGTATATAATAGTATGTAAGGAAATAAGTCACTGTGTATGACCACGGATAGTTATTTTGACAGAAACATTGAGGGAAAAAGAACAGATCCTTTGCAAAAATAGGTGCCTCCTTTAGTGAGTATAACTTCTCCCATCATCTAATAGAGTTTCTAAGACAGAACTGCCTGAGTGCATCAGCTGATCACCGTTTATGTGTCTGATAGCCCTGGAGAACTGAGTCTGTGTTGAACCCCAGTTAGCCACATAGGACACTTGGCAGTGGCAAAAGCCACATTTGTCTTGGTGCCCTGGACCTCATGTCCCTTACCTCATTTTCCTTCTATATCCCTGACAATATGGGCACTTTGTTACTAGGAGTATTGGACCTTGATGGAAAGTGAGATGCTAAAAGACACAAAACAGGGTATCACAAGCTTGCAGTTTTTAGAGTTGCTTTTGGTGAGCTTAAACATGGTACACCTACCTTCACATCCTGTGCATCTGAGTTGTATCCACAGAATTCTATGTTGCAATTTTTTCACTGAGTTCACTTCAAGTCTCTGACAAGTCAAATGGATTGTTACAGTTCACATATCAACACATATCTCAATGTCTAGTAACCTCTGCTTCCAGATAAGTATAGCTTGAAAATTTTCTCACTAAGATAATTTCCACTTTGGCTGTTTTATTTAAGAATCACCTTTGTCTGGGACGGTAAATGTACTACATTCTACATATGATAGTGTCAGCGTGGCATACAAAACCATGTGTAAACCAAACTCATGTGTTCTTAATTAAATGGCTAAGTGGAATTCCACATAACCCCATACAAAAAAATGGAATTAGAATATATATATATATATCCCATGAACTATTGGGCTACTTGTTCTGCATTTGCTGGAGTCTGAAAAATGTGGCATATTTCTTCTTATACATACATTTTCTTTTGAGTATATGTAGTTTTGTTATACTAACTGTGGCTGGTTTATCCAGATACCTCACATTTCATAAAGGAACTTAACAGGAATATGATGGCTTATGTATATATCCTAGTAAAACATAGTATTCTTGTAAGATATGTAACTGTAGGATGCTGGGTGGACAGACATCAAATTCTGTAATGAAAACTCCAAATAACATTTATCTCCTAGCTGAGATTTGAAATATGACAAATCTGCTTGCCTTTTTTGACCCATGAGAGACAATGTTCATGGATACTTAGAACATTTAAAGACTTTAGAAAATCAGATAAAATCAGTCCTTATCTTATATTACTAGAACTAATTATACTTGGACGTTTTGCAGTACACAAATGCATAAACATTCAATTTCCACTTGGCCTTTGCTTTTTTTAGGAACCCTAACGGACCTATACTTAAATATACATATATAAATGTAAGAGAGCGACAGAGAGAGAGAGAGAGAGAGAGAGAGAGAGAGAGAGAGTATGGATGCACCAGGCCTTCCTGCCACTGCAAATAAACTCCAGACGTATGCACTACTTTGTACATATTACTTTATGCATGGGGAATCAATCCTGGGCCATCAGGATTTGCAAGCAAGTATCTTTATCCACTCAGCCATCCCTTCAGCCTGGACCTGTACTTTGTTCTCAAGAGAACAACATGTAAGCACTACCAAGTTTTGAGCACATGTTGTTTTGCCTTAATATGTTGAATTATGCATTCAAAAAATCTGGGGAATCGTCTTGGGGAAACAGTGTGCCAAATCTGAGATAACAATGATGACACAATTTTAGTGATTGTCTGGTTCTCCTCCGCCAAGTGGCCTTTAAAGACTTGTTGGTTATTAATAGAATTAGTATTTATCAAGAGACAGTAACTGGTTATTCACTTGAATTCTATCTTCCTTTCCTTCATTTACTAACATCCTTAATAATTGGCAGCAAGTTCCTTGGGCATGACTGGGATGTATTAGCAGTATTAATTGCCCATTGTCTGTTGGTTACTTTCACAAGAAGACTCTCTGTTCTTTTCATTTAAGAAACTTGCAGTCTGTGAACTGTCACAAATCGGAGGGATTGTGATTCTCTGGTAAGATGATCTCAGACATATTTGTGTTCGCTGGACTCAGAAATGTTTTGTTTTTCCAAGTTAAGGAAGCATTTCATAAATATATCTGCCGAAATCTCCCTTATTATCAATCAAATATGGTCTCCAACAGTTTTATTGTTCTAATTACTGTATTAACAGTGGTAGCCATTAAAATGATTATCCTCATTAGTTTTTTTTTTAATATTTTATTTGCTTATTTATTTGAGAGAGATCGAGACAGAGAGAGAGAAAGAGAGATGGGGGGGGGGGCATGCCAGGTCCTCAGGCAACTGAAAAGGAACTCCAGCTGCATGTGCCATCATGTGCACCTGGCTTCCATGGGTTCTTGGGAATCGAGCCTGGGTCCTTAGTCTTGGCAGGTGCCTTAAGTGCTAATCCATCTCAGCAGCGTCTTAATTAATACATATAATCTTGGGCTGGAGAGATGGCTTAGCGATTAAGCGCTTGCCTGTGAAGCCTAAGGATCCTGGTTCGAGGCTCCGTTCCCCAGGACCCACATTAGCCAGATGCACAAGGGAGCTCACATGTCTGGAGTTCATTTGCTGTGGCTGGGATCCTGCCTCTTTCACTCTCTGTCGCTCTTAAGTAAATAAATAAATATTATATATATATATAAAGTGAGAGAGACAGAGAGAGAGAAAGAGAGAGAGAGAATGGGCATGGCAGATTCTCTAGCCACTGCAAACGAACTCTAGATGTATGCCCCCTTTTGCACAACTGGCTTATGTGGGTCCTGGGGAATCTAACCTGGATCCTTTGACTTTGCATGCTATTGTCTTAATACCTAAGCCATCTCTCCAGCCCAAATGCTAACATTCTTAACCAAGAATACTAGCCTGCAGGGGGAGATAATCACAACACTTTCCAGATATTTGGGCTCTTTCTATAACACGTTCATCACAGCCCAGTGGATATTCCTGGAAGGCAAAGGGAAGACAGCATACATGTTGAGCCCACTCTAAAACTGGAGGGATCCTGGAATTTTGGAAATATTTCTTTTCACTACTTGAGCCTTATATTTTCATTTAAAGTAGGCTACATTTAGATTCTCACTTCACTCTATTAAATTTTCTATCCAGACAGTTAGTATTCAGTAAACAGACAAGCAATCAAAAAAAGACAAAACAAAACCTAACACTTTGTTTTAAGCATCTTGACTTAATGAGCCCATGTATACAAAGTGGGTAGGCTGCAAATTGACATTCCTTCTCAATCCCTCAAACACTCTGTAGCTAGGAGAAATGTATAAAAGTCATGCAGTATGTTGGTGTGTATTACATATCCTTGTTAGTGTCATGTCTTAAAACAACAACAGTAGTGGGAATATTTCTTGAGATGAACCTGTAATTATTCGCAATCTTTGTTCATAACCATCTGTGTTCTTCAGGCAATAGAGACACTCTTAGGAATTAGTGATGGAATGTTTTTGTTTTTCTTTTCTTTTTCTACTGGCACTGTAGACTTTAAGTGTCCAAGCCAACTACATTAGAATTTCTTTACATTCATCAAGATTCTTCTAATCAGTACTATTCACTTATTATTATAAATAAATCTTAATGATTTGAAAATCCAATTTGTACCTAATTCAGCCACGTGGATCAGTTAATTCTATGCTGGATGTTTTTGTTTTTATTTATTTGACAGCAACAGACAGAGAAAGAGGCAGATAGAGAGAAATAGAAAGAACGGGTGCACCAGGGCCTCCAGCCACTGCAAACGAACTCCAGACGCATGTGCCCCCTTGTGCATCTGGTTAACGTGGGTCCTGGGGAAACAAGCCTCAAACCGGGGTCCTTAGGCTTCACAGGCAAGCGCTTAACCACTAAGCCATCTCTCCAGCCCTCTATGCTGGATTTGTATTAGCCATTGTGCTATGGCTTTGGGGAATGAGGGCTTCTTTCAGGCAGCCACAGGCTGTTTCATTTCTCTACGTGGACTTTCAGCTGGAATCGTAAGCACTGAGCCCAGCTCTGCATTGCTTCTAGTTCTCTCGTCCACTCAGTCATTCTGCACAATTGTGCCTCATTTTATTGAATTGCTCTCTGTGAAAAGAATGTTACTGGGCCAAAACCTTGTTCTCTATGGACATTGCATTGTACCTCAAGGCAGGAGTGATTATTTGCATGCAGTATATCCACTGTCCCTCTGGGAATGCAGACAGTGATTTAGAGAAGCAGCTCCAAGGAATGAAGACCGATTCACCGAACTTAGTGAGGTCCTGTTTGATGGCATTCCTTCTTTCGGCACAACCCCCTTCAGTTAGTGTTCAATCTCTAAAGCAGAACAGGTGCATTTTTACTCCATTTCTTTATGCTTGATGATAGAGTTTGGAATTTGTAGAGCAATAGTTAGGAAGGAAAAATCTTGTATATCTTATTCTCTATGATTGATTTTAATAACTGCACAATGAAGTAGTGCTTCTTCCACGGTGTTGCAGCACAGTTCACATTACTGGTAGAAATCACCCAACTAAGAGCAGCTTATGGAAAAAAGAAAAGGTTTATTTTGGCTTATAGGCTTAAGGGGAAGCTCCAGGATGGCAGGGGAAAACGATGGCATTAGCAGAGGGTGGACATCATGCCCTGGCCAACACAAGGTGGACAATAGCAATAGGAGAGTGTGCAAAACACTGGCAGGGGGACATTGGATATAACACCCCTAAGCCCACCCCCACAATACACTGCCTCCTGGAGGTGTTAGTTCCCAAATCTCCATCAGCTGGGAACCTACCATTCAGAATGCCTAAGTTTATGGGGGACACCTAAATTAAACCACCAAATATGGTATCCATGAAAAATAATTTCATATTAATATTGAAAAACATTCACCTTTTTATTTTAACTGAAATATATACATCCATGAGAAATGATTACTCCTCATGATGTTGTTATGAAAATGATATATTCTCCAATTCTGAAGACATTATTTTATTCCAAACTCAAGATTCCTGCTCTATAGACCCATGAAGTCTCTACTATGAACCTTCCAATACTTCTCTACTGTTAGTTTTATTATTATTATATATGTATACAAATGTGTTCTGTGTGTTCTACATGCCTATTATTATGTGTCTATGAATTGCATTTTCATATGCCAGCAAAGAATAACATGGTATAGTTTTACAATGTGTCATTCCATATGAACTCTAATTTGATGGACTGAGGTACAAGTACACCTGCTTCTCCTGACTTGCCCCTTCACGGCTGGCATGTATGTGGAGTGATGAACTAAGCTACTGTCAAAGTTACAGAGAATGCATAAGCAAGCATAGCAAGAAATGTGGAAGTTTTGCTGCAGGACATAGATGAATTTTCAAAAGTGTTGGATTTCAACAGGTAAAATGTTTGTGAAATTATGAAAAAAAAGGAGATAAAGTGATTTCATAGTTAGTACTGTTTCAGTATATTCACTCATTAAGTACAAATTCTAGCCTGTTGGAGGAGAGGACAGGGAGCTGATAAATGGCACTTAGAAGGTAGGAGAGACATAATAATCACTTAGGCAAAGGAAAGGATGTGATAAATATGGAACTCAACATGTCAGAATCGAAGACATGTCAAAATAAATTATTCAGGCACTTTCCTGTCATAGTGTTTGTTGCAGCCAGCTTCACGTTGCTGGGATGAACATCCAACCCAGGCATGGTTTGTAGGATGAAGGATTCATTTCTGCTTGCAGATCCAAGGGGAAGTTCCATCAGTGGTAGAAGAAGCTATCTCCCTTTCACAAGCCCAAGCAGAGAGAGGCACAGTCACCACAGCCAGCACTATAGAAAGAATAAGACCAGTAGGGAGAAAATAGCAGGGGCCCCAGGCAGAACTCAGGCCCCTCTGTACACCTTCGACCTGTAATCAGATCTGTCCCCAAATCGCGCGGTAGGACTGGACCCGAGATCTGTCCCTAGTGTTACCTCTTCCAGCCAAGCACCTGGAAATCCAATATACAAGCTTGAATAAACCATCTGAGTCTCTGTGGCATAAGGTGGGGGGCACACATTCAAACTACGCCAGCGTTTCTTTCCTGTTATAAGTAACAGTATTCCCATTTTATAATTGATGAAGTTGAAGAAATGAATATTTAGTTTACAAATAGTTAAGACATTAATATAAATAGAAGTTGCAGAGCCTTAATAATTGCGTTTGGGAATAGAGATGAGCAAAATTTCATTTACTTAATACAGACACTCATGTTTTTTTCACTCTCAAGCATGATACATGCCAATTGAACAGGCTAAACATATGTCAGAACCAGCCATAGTATTAGGCAATTAAACTAAGTTTAAATTTTTTTGTTGTCTTTTCTTATTCAATTGCAACCTCTTTAAAGTATTTACAAAAACCAAGTAGAAAACAAAAATGGGGAGTGAAAGTAATAGAATTATTATGGTCAGGAGCATAATGGCAAAGCAATACTCTTTTGCTTTCATATAGTCACTTCACAATATTTTACAGAATTTTAAACGTATAGACAAACCTATATATTAACAGGTGTTGTGAAAGTTTCCTTCTTAACATATTAATAAAAAGAACTACCCCTCCCATGTTTTCTGCTATAGTTAATCCACTGGAATCAATGATGCCCTTGAAACAGTTGGGAGCTGGTACTAGGGGAAATTACAGTTCTATGAAAATAGACTGATGCAAGCAAGAGCTGCTAGAGTACTGAGGACACAGAGAAGCACAGTAGGAAGCCAGTAACATAACTCCCTACTGAGGAGCAGTGAGACTGCCCACCACCCTCACTCGCTCCATGGTGCTATCTGCCTGCCAGGGAGCAACTCCACGTGAACAAAAACCCCATGCTGTGAGTGAAAGAGGCTCTGCTTAAAGAGGCTCCCTGAGAGCTATCAGTGTGATTACTGAGCCCACTGCCAGCCTCTTTCTCTTTCCCTCCCTCCCTCCTTTATTCCCACCCTTGTATATATGTCTCCTATATACCTCTGTCTAGATTCATATCTATGTTTACATGTCTCTCTATTTAAAGAGATAAAGCAAACATTAAGATATGACAAAGCGTTCTGTTATAATTAAGAACTTATAGGTAATTATAAGTGATGAATATGTTAGAAATCTGTAAAATAATCACTAATGTTAATAATCCTTGTGGTTTATTTCACTCTTCTCTGCATTATAGCATATTCTGATTTATGTATGTATCTCATTGCATTGAAAAATGATATGCTTTAATATTGTATGCTAATATAGTTTGTCATCTAAAATATATGCTTAAATACCTCAAAATATACTTGGATATACAAACTTCTATATCTCAATGATACTCTATATATACATGTAGATACATACATATACATACATACACATATATATGTGTGTGTGTGTGTGTATTGATACATGTATAAGATATGTGTGCATGCACATGTATTCTAAGGAAAGGCCAGTAAGGTGCTGAGTCATTCTCGTTACCACTGCATTTTCCATCTTTTAGCATTTTTTTTTTCTCTCTGTCTCTCTCTTCTCATGGAGTCTCACCTATAAAAATATTACTGTGTATATGTTTAACTTGTAATGATATGTGTGTGTGGTCTACTGTCATCAAGCACACAGGTCAATGATCAGCGACAATCATCCTTGGATTCCTGTTTTTTCTCAGAATTTTTGTCTGCTGCTTGAAGCATGGCTTCTCTTATTAGCAAAAAGAAAAAAAATTAAACTTAATGCTTGGAAGATTATTGCCCTTCAAGACACAGAAATCTCTACCTGTAACTTTTTACTGTTTCTTGTTTTATTGTGATCATACTTTCTGGTTCGGGACTTTGGCCACTACACTAACAATGTCCACTGTATTACAGGGATTACAAGCTCCTGGAGTGGTTCATGCAGCCACGTTTCTGCTATGTTTTGAGGATTTTGTGGTATAGATGAAGTTGTATGCCATATCAATTTCTCTTCTATGCTCATTGGGTTCCAGGTATGGCATGAGTACATGTGTTCTTATGCTTCCAACTCCTCATTTCTTTCCCTGTATAAAAGCCGAAATATTTTCTAGACATGTTCAGACCCCAGAGCCTTAGAAGCTATCCTCACAATCTCAAACATTTTTTCCTAATTCTTCATGCTTATTCTCTCTTCTTCTCTTATTATTTAAAATAGTAATTTGTTTATTAATCATTACATTATTTTACAAATTTAATTGCATTTACTTCACTGAATTTAAATCAGCTTTGAAGAATATTTCTGCAAATTACTATTTGCAATGTAAATTAGGTTTATATTATATTTAAGACAATGAGCCAAAACCACTTAGGTTGTCACTGAAGAATTTATGTCGAAAGACAACCTTATGTTGTTATGTTCTAAATTTATTTTATTTTTGTTATTTTAATGTTATCAAATGTATAAACAATAATCAATATATTTACATAAATATGTGTAATTCTCATGGCATTTATTTAAGGACAGATACTATTTAAAAAACTGATACAAGTGATTAAATTTCAAAATATCTATAGATTCAAGTACTCAGTAAACAAACTAAATTATATTAAACATGAAGGACATAGTCTGCTAGTATTATAGATATGAAACATTATATTTTATACATTCAAATTACCATTATCTTATTTGAAGATTATTTTGTAATTAAAAATTTCTTTTCAATAACAATTTTTTGGATTTAACCTAAAAACTTAATTCTCAACTAGGCACTCAACTAATATAAACATATTACCTTTTTTGGTTGGTTGCACCAATACTTGAGAAACAAGGTCTCACACTGTATCTCAAGGAGGCCTGGAACTCATAGTTATCTTCCTGCTTCAGCCTCCCAAGTCCTTGAAATTATAAGAAAGTCTCATAACTCCTAGCTATTAGTTGATTCTATGTGAGATGTCTATATTTTTTTTATAATTTTCATATGCTACTTGGAATTGTAACTAATTTTAAATAAACCAAATAATTAAGTAATTTATATAGATGCATCAGTCTGTATTATTAACACAAGGAGTATGTATGCATAAGTCAATATTCTTACTTAGGGGAATATTTAATGAAAGAGAACAATGAATATAACCTGTAGCTGTAGCAAAAATATTACATTTACATATTTCTCTCTAAGCCAATTTTCTAAAATTGGGAATGTGGGTTAATAATTTAATCATACAAGTAATATTATCACTGTCTACATGGTGAAAATAAGAGAGAGATTTATTTGTCTGGTGGTCTATATTAAAATACAAAACACAGCTGATGAATTTTTGAGGGTGTGAGTCATTAATGAACACACTAGGAACACACTGATAATTGCAAAGTATAAAGGCATTCTCAGCAAAATAAAGGGTATGCAAATGTGTGTGTGTGAAGGTCTTGATTTCATAGGTAGCATGATAAAAAACCACTTCATTTTATAGCTGGTGTCACATGTTTCATTCTAGTGCCTGAAAGAGAGATGAGGTCTATGCTAAGCGGACTCTAGAGAAGGCATCGAGGGAGGGTATTATTCCATAATACATCTAAGGTGATTTGTTTACCACCCACATCCAGCTCTATTTACTGAGAATTATTTGCAGTAAATAATACATCTTTGATTGTGACTTAAAGCAGGAGACATATTATGCACTATGTTCTGATTTACAGAGCACAGCGTCAAGCTTTGTAATGGTTCAAGTTTTTCTGAATTATTTTTTAAAACCAATCTTACTCCACCTCGGCAATGATACCCTGAGGGTGCACTGACGTTAGGTTCTCATTACATCCACTTTATTTTTCATTCCTATGCTTACAGACATATATCCTGCAAATGCAGAACTGTGAATTTAATCCGATGTAATGCAGTATCTTTTAAAGGGATAGCCCATATCTAACACGTGTCAGCTCATCAATGTTTGGTCTGCTCTCTACAAATTACTACATATATCATTCCTGACACCTGGGCTGATGTGGAGAATAAACACACCCTGTAAATGTTGTAAAATTCACAAGCAAAACACATTCAGTAGAGAACATGATCTAAGACTTTGTGGGGTTTTTTTCTAAACTTTTTAAGATGCTTAAAAGATTATTAAAATACTCATATAGCTTTTTTATGATCTGATATTGATTACATATTTCACACATTAAATTAAAATATAAAATCTTTGGGCTGGAGAGAATGGCTTCTCATTAAGGCACTTGCCTGCAAAGCCTAAGGATTCAGGTTCAATACTCCAGGACCCACGTAAGCCAGACGCACATGGTGGTACACGTTTGCAGTAACTAGAGGCACTGGCATGCCCATTCTCTCATTTTCTCTCTCTCTCTTTTTCTCTCTAACAAATAAATAAAATATTTAAAAATATATAAAATCTACAAACACATGAATATATTACTCTACTTCCATAAGATCAGGATGATGACATAATCACTTCATTAGCCTTGGGGAAAAATAAATGTATATCCATAAGAGGTTGATAGTAGAAAAGAGACTTTATAACATTTTGTTTTATAATAGTTCTTAGTTTATGAGTTCCCTAAAAAAGTTTTGGCAATCTTCATAGTTTATTATACTTCACTTTAATAATCTTTTCAACAAAGCCAGAATAAAAAGCCAAATATGTGTGTATATAATTTAAAAGTAAATAAATAAAACACCTATTCTCTGGTATGAGGGAAAAATGAAGTATGAAACATCGAACTTCCCTATCTGGAATTGGATAAAAAATAAATTTTCCTTCTTTTCTAGATGGAAAGATGTAAAAATTCCTGTACTAATGACAAATAGAAGATATATTAAGAGGGATATATAAGATATATTAAGAGTAAAATTTCACACAGAGAAACCAATTCTCCTCAGGTCTTCCTATGATGCAAGGGTGTAAAGACAGAAAATCTAGTATGTTACTAGCTCAAATGAAGGAAAGGATTTGGAACAAGTAAACATGACAAAGGGTAGGACAGTAGGTAGAATACTGTAGTTAAGCACCAAGGATGGAAATGTAAGCCAGACACCCAGAATCCTCCATTAAATAGGATACTTGTCTATGGAAAATACACTGAGAGAAGAGAGTAGGGCCTTTTGTGATTTCCAACACTGAGGGAAAGGAAATGTGATAACCCATCAAACATGACCAATATCTGTCCAAGCATCTCATGGTCTAACCTACTTAGCAGCAAATAACCTGTCGTGATGCTCACACAAGTGCAATAGTGGCACACAGCCATGGTGGGAAACCAACTGCTCTTCATTTGGCTAACTGATGTGCTCAGTGGAATGGAACCCATAGTTGGAGCTGGGAAACAAGTCAGAACCATATCCAAAAATGAGCCCACTCTCCATTATCAAGCTACCACCAATGGTGGGCTACAAGAGGGCCTACACCTATTAAATTCTCTATAAAATAACATAAGGGTTATCCCATTTATCTGTTACTAACTTTACTCTCTGTTGGAGAATCTGCTTCTCTTTTACGGATAGATGCAGATCCTAAGGAGAGAAACACCCATCATACCTCAAAATGGCCCCAGCTGAAACTAAGAATAATTGGTGAAACAAGCAAGGGTGCTGTTTTCTTGGTGAACCTGGTACCAGCACAAGGGTGAAGGAGATCAACACAGATATCCAGAGACACAGATGCTCCCAACACCCCACCACTGAAGCAGACCCAAAAGGAACCCAACATGGCTCAAGGAAATTTTGCAGAAGAGGGGGCGGAAAGAATGTCAGAGTCACACGTTGGGTCATGATATGCAGAAACATTTCTCCTACCCATAAATGTGGGCTAACTCCACAATGCATGACCCATATACCTCAACAAGGAGGGGCCAGTGGGAGGAGGTAGGACATGGAGGAGGCTAACAATGGTACCAACTTGACTGTATTCATTTAGTACAAAACTAATTAATAAAATAATAACAATAAAAACGCGAGGCTCCCAAAGACACAGAAAACTGAATACTATGGTGACAAAATGAGTTTTCTGGTAGCAGCAGTAACCTGACTAAGATTTATTTCTATGGTTATGGTTGAACATTAGAATATGAAAACAGAAGTTTTGGAGATTTCAATGACTTTTGAAATTGTGATCTTATACTCTGAAAGGTTTAAAACATTTTAATTCTGCAATGTAAGGGAGAAATTGTCATGGATGGATAAAAACATTTTTGTAACTTGTTGACAGATTCTATTTTACAAATTAGCCTCCCTGCACTTAAGTATTGTTGTACATCATTCTGTTTAGTAATAAATGTCTATTTTATCTATCTTAGAGAGGAGGAGAGGAGAAGAACGGAGAGGAAAGGAAAGGAGCAGAGATAGATAGAAACAGACATAGGAAGAGAGAAGCAGACAGAGAGAGTGTGGATGGGTGTGCCAGGGCATCCTGCCACTGTAAACAAACTGCAGCTGCATGGGGACCATAGTGAATCAGACCCTTCTGTAACCAAGTCAAACTGGAAAGTTTGATTTTCCACTGGAAATAATATTCTATAAAATCATAATTTTAAATGTCTAATTTATGAGAATTCTAATATCCATCCTTGGAATATATATATATATATATATATATATATATATATATATATATATCCAGAGCATCAATTGGGGATTCCCTTTGATCTATGTGTAACATTAAGTAGAGAACTATGTGGCCTAATATTTCTACTATGTCTTTTAAAGTAAGTTTCTTGTTATTTTATTGTGCCTGTCTTCAACACAATGTGACTATAACACCTTTTATATTGAATACTATTTTCTCACAGTGGTTTATTATATTGAACCCAGTTGTATTCCAACCTCCTGACAGAGGTTGGAATACATTTTTCTATTTCCAATTCAATAGACATTTACTCTGTAGTTTAAAGCATCTTTCACCAAAAATTGTGTGTGTGAATGTGTATGTGTGTATGTGTGTGTGTATGTATGTATGGTGGTATGGTGTGATGTGTGTGTGTGTGTGTGTGTGTGTATGTATGTATGGTGGTATGGTGTGTGTGTGTGTGTATGTGTGATGTAATGTGCATGTGTATACGTATGTGTGTATGGTGGTATGGGGGTTGTGTGTGTGATGCAATGCGCATGTGTATACGTATGTGTGTATGATGGCATGGTGTGTGTCTGCATGTCTGCGTGTGGTGTGATGCTTATACCACTGCAGCACAGCATACTACACTATAGTGTCCAGAGTAGAACACCAGGTGTCCTGCTCTTCCATTTATTTTACTGTGGTCTGGAATCTCTCTGTTGATTTCAGAGCTTGCAGAACTCCAATGATTCTCAGGTCTCTGCTTCCCTGATGGACTGGGGTTGCCTACACACGTGGCCTGGCCCAGATACAAAGTAGTGCAGACATGTGGAGTTTGTTTCAGCAGCAAGAGACCTTGGAACTCCCATTCTCATTCTCTCTCTCTCTCTCCTTACAACTAACTAAATAAATGTATAATTTGACAAAAAGTACTTTTTAATTTCCAGTGGATAATATTGAACATATGGAGTCAAAAATAGGAAAGTTCAACCAAAATGTAGCATTAGAATATATAAAATGGAATGCTTAGAAGAGGAAAAACAATCTATTACAGTGTAACAAAGAAGGAAAAACTTGTTACAACAGACAATAGTTATATGACATTTGCCCAGGCAAATATCAGCACTGAATGGGGAGGTCATTAGCTCAATCTCAGAAGCCTTTAAAGATGTCTTAGAGATTCAATAAATTAGGCATAAATCCATTATTAAAAAAATAATAATCAGAGGACTAAGGATGTGGCTCAGTGGTAGGAACCTTAAGTGTGATTCCCCACCTAACCAAATACAGAATCAAATAAAAGAAATCAACTCATAAGTTTGTCGTTTGAGCGTCATTTTCCTTGAGGAACATTTGGACTGAAATTTGCAAGTGAACACTCCTTGAGTGTAGGAAGACACATTTTTTCGAACCTGCAGAAATGTAGGAGCAGGAGAAAACAGACTCTTGCTTCTTAGATAGGTCCCTTATCCTTGCACCTTGTTTAAAACTTCTCCTAATTAATTCATATATATACAAATAAATCTCTTTTTGTGTTAACTTGAGAACAATTCATTTTGAAACTTAAGTTAGTCTGTCTAAATTCATGAGCTTTCACCTAATTATTCTATATAAATCTCATGCTCTGCCTGTACTTAAAGACGAGAAGAAGCAGGGGAGCTTCAGCTAGTAGGACTCACCTCATACTGTGTCTACTGTGGTAAATTCTGGCATTTCTTTTTCATCTGCTTTCAACTTACAAACACGTCAACCCCATTCCAAGCTCTCCCTACACAACAACTACTCAAAGCCAAAATCTTACTACATTCGTAATATTTGTCCACATTTAGATGAGGGTCCAAGAAACCATCTATTAACTACAAGAGCTAGAATGTGGTTCAACCCCTTCTGTATTCTCACTAAGTTGTGTATAAGTTTTCTTCTCACAATCCACACAACAATCAAGATCCCAATAATTATCATTTAAACGTTGGTTTGGAAAAGAAGGTAAGTGATGGAGATATGGCTTAGTGGTTAAGGCAATTGTCTGTGAAGCCTAAGAAACTTGCTTCGATTTCCCAGTACCCACATAAGCATGATGCATGAGGTAGCACATGCATCTTGCACTGGCTGGAGGCCCTAGTGCACTCATTCTGTCTATCTGTGTTTCTTTCTACCTCTCACTGTGAAATAAATGAAATATTTTTTAAAGAGCAAGTAAAAAGAACAACAACAACACTGATGATTATGAATAATAATAATAATAATTAATAACAAACACCACCGAGGAAACTCCAAACTCCTTGATTTAATTTCAAGGTCTGACAATAATACTTTACCATGCCCTCTTGCAGCCTTTGAGTTCCTGACTCAGCCCTTTAGTCCTCCTGCATCTGTCATAAGACCTTTTACATCTAGTTTTCTTAGTCTGTTTTTTTCAAGGAGGATTTTGAAAAGCTACCAGCCTTCCTTCATGTTGTATAATCTTCATTTCCTTTACACAGCTGATGATGCTCTTGCTGAAACAATTTTAACATATCCTTTGCCACTCTTATAGGTTCTCACTAACTTTAACACCTTTCAACAAAAGTTTCACTTACAGAACTCTTTTTTTAGGTCAATCCTTCTCACCTCTAGCTTCTTCCAAGATGGCTGAGAAGGAATACCCTTAAAGTGAGGAGAGTACTTCCTGGAAGACAGGTCAGGGAAACAGACTTTTAGGAAGCTCTTCAAACAGCCTTTAGTATGACTAAATATTCCATATATTTTATTTGTCTGAGTGATTGGCATGTTCTTCTTGTTACATTTTGTGTCTTTTCAATACATTTTATTTCTTGGGAGTTATACAAATTCAATGTCATACATGTCATGATGTATATTTATTTTTACTACCTAAAACCAATTTACTACTGGAATCTTTATTATCTATGTTATATATTACATCTATCACCTATCTGTCTATCTGTCTATCTATCTATCTATCTATCTATCTATCTATCTATCTACCTGTCTATCTCCCATCTATATGTGTTATCTGTTTTTTCTATATTAATTCCTTTCTAATACTTCATTTTAAAATTATTTTCAGGTTCATAGTGATCTTATTACTAATATGTATTTCTCATCATATTTATGTTGCCTGTTTAAGACCTTACTTAGTTGATTTTCCTCTTAAAATATTTTATTTTTACTTATGCATTTGAGAAAGAAAGAGATAGAGAGAGAAAAAAATAAAAGAATGGACAGGCCATGGCCTTTCACCACTGCAAACAAACTCCAGATGCATGTGCTACCTTGTTTGTCTGACTTATGTGGGTACTAAGGAATTGAGCCTGGATCCTTAATCTTCACAGCAAGCTCCTTAACCACTAAGCCATCTCTCCACTCCATAGTTGATACCTACATTAGTTTTCCATTTTCTACTTTGAAACAGTCTTTTATAATATGCTAATTGAGGTACCTTTGATTAAATGTGTAATTCACATGCCTTATTTATTTTTCATGGCACACATATTAGTTGTTTTCAGTAGTTTTTGTAATGATGTTTATTAATTTTTACACACATGCTCCTTTCAGAACATCTAGCTACTCAAGAACAAAATAGTACTAATCAATGGAATATACATCTCTTGTCCTTAGTAGATGCCTCTCTTGTCCCTCATTGAGGCTTATTTAGAAGAGGGAATCATAGAAATTTTGAAGTATTTTCCTGAGTATACACTAAACTCACTTCTGGCATATACCTCATGGATGTCATCTTCTCTTAAATTGCTAAGATATTTGTTCTTCTAGTTTAATCCTTCTTCCCAATTTACTTAGTATTTATCAATTGTGCCATTTTGTACTCTCTTCAAATATGTTTATATTATTCTCTTTTCTCAGGACTACTAATTTTTAAACTCTTATTATATTTTTGCTGTTCTATCCCAAAAGTGTAGCATACATTTTATTCAATATATCTGTCTATCTATAAGTTTCTACTTTTATATCTCTGGTTCTTACTCTTTATTCTTTAATTATAATTTGATATGATCTAGATTGAAAAACTGTATCAAAGAAATTAATCTTGAAAATTTCTTTTCATATGCAACTCATTCTGTTTTTCAACTTTTACTACTGTTTTGTTAATCACTTTTTCTTTCTACTCTACTATATTCCAGAATCTAAGAAAAACATTTATTTATTTAATATAAATATGATGCTTATAAAATCATAGTTGTAACTTGATATGGAAAAATATCCCATTAAGAAAAACATACTAGGGCAGTAGAGATAGATTATCAGTTAAAGTACAAGCCTACATAGCCAAAGAACCAAGGTCTGATTACCTAAGACCCACCTAAGCCAGATGCACAAGGTGGCACATGCATCTGGAGTTCATTCATAGTCTTGGATCACCCATTCTCTCTCTCTCTCTCTCAAATAAGTAAATTAAAATAAAATAAATTAAAAAAAACATACTAGATTTGTATTTACATTTATTTAAGTTTTGATATTCTAGTTGCAGTAAAACTAATAAGAAAAAGAGGTCTGAAGAGATAGCTTGGCAATTAAGTTGCTTGCCTGCAAAGCCTAAGAAGTCATGTTTGAATTTCCAGGTCCATGTAAGTCAGATAAACAGTGACACAATCATGTAATGTCACACATGCACACAAGGAAGCACACACATCTGGAGTTCCTTTGCAGTGGCTGAAGGTCCTGGCACACGCATTCTCTCTCTCTACCTCACTTTATCTCAAAATTAATTTAAAAAAGAAATAGAAAAAAATGAATAGATATCTCAATATTCTATATTTGTTACCTCATTTTAGTAAAAAAAAAAACAATTTTCCTAAGAACCACTTTAAAATTATTATAAATGTCACTCCAAAACAGATGTTTAATAAACTATTTTCCAAATTAAATGCTCTTTAATGTAGGCCTTATATGTTGTTCTTAGAATCCATTAATTACATAAATCACATACATACATATGAGCCAAGAATTAAAAGTGATATTAATAGAACAAACAGAAACACAGAGATTAAATGTGAATGACATAGTTTATAGTGGGACATCACATTAGTTGCAATGAAAAATAACAGCTTATATAGTGAGATTAGAGAAGGAAAGTGATAAATAAAACCCTTCAAACTCCCAAAGCTAAGGAGAAAAATGGAGGAAATTTACAAAAGATAACTGCAGTTACATTGGCTATGCAAGATGTACTGCAACACAGCGTGGTGCAATACTGACATTCTCAGCGACGTTCTGAAGTCTCTTAGGTAACGTAAATCAATTTCAATATTTAACTAATAGCTGTGCAAGGTTTTGCTCCTGCTTGCTTCATTTGTACTTAGGTTTTGTATTCTATATTGGCACTTATAATTTAAAAATTGGAAAAGAATCACTATGTTACAGGGTATCCTTCTTTTTTTTTCTAGCTTTTTTTTTTTCCTTTTTTTTCTTTATTAGTTACTTTTGTATTCAGCAAATACAGTCAGTTTGGTACCATTATTAGGCTCATCCGTGACCTACCTACTCCCCTTGGCCCCTCCTTGTTGAGGTATATGGGTCATGCATTGTGGAGTTATCCCACAGTTATGGGTAAGATAAATGTCTCTGCATATCAACATGCAACCCAACATGTGGCTCTGACATTCTTTCCGCCCCCTATTCCTCAAAATTTCCCTGAGCCATGTTGTGTTCTTTGACAGTATTCATTCAATTAAACAATAATTAGGTAGTTTACATCCAGTAGCATTCAATTTCCATTTACAAATAGATACATAGATAGTCCTCATCAATTTATTATTGGTCTCTCTAGATTCCCTCGCATCACTGCTTAGATACACATGACTGGCTTCCCCTCTCACCCAGGTTAGTTGGTTGGGGGGTGGGGTTGATATAGAATACTGCTTCTTTTTTTATTAATTAGTTTTGTATTCAGCAAATACAATCAGTTTGGTACCATTACTAGGCTCATCCCTGACCTACCCCCTCCCCTTGGTCCCTCCTTGTTGAGGTATATGGGTCATGCATTGTGGAGTTAGCCCACAGTTATGGGTAAGATAAATGTCTCTGCATATCATGACCCAACATGTGGCTCTGACATTCTTTCCGCCCCCTCTTCCGCAAAATTTCCCTGAGCCATGTTGGGTTCATTTTTGGTCTGCTTCAGTGATGAGGTGTTGGGGGCCTCTGAGGCTCTGGCTCTCTGATTTGGTAGGAGTTGATTTTTCTCTGTGTTGATCTACTTCCCCCTTCTGCTGGTATCCCGTTCATCAGGAAAAGAGCACCCTTGCTTGTTTCACCAATTTTTCTTAGTTTCAGTGGGGGCCCTTTTGAGGTATGATGGGGTGGCTCTCTCCTTAGGATTTATATCTATCTGAAAAAGAGAAGCAGATTCTCCAAAGGAGAGTAAGTTAGCACCAGGACAAATGAGATAACCCTTACTTTTTTTTATAGAGAATTTAATAGGTGTAGGCCCTCTTGTAGCTCATGATTGATGGTAGCTTGATAATGGAGAGTGGGCTTAAGTTTGGATATGGTTCTGACATGTTTCCCAGCTCCAGGTATGGGTCCTGTACCACTAAGGGGATCAGTTAGCCAAATGAAGAGCAGTTTGTTCCCTACTGCTTCTTGCTCAGATGGTTTTTCTACTTATAGTATGGGGTAACTACTCAGTTTAATTACATGCACGACTTTCCTCTAGTCTCTGAAACTACCACATGGGTATTTTCCTCACACTCTAGATCTATCATGTGGGTGCTTTCTCTAACTCTAAGCCTCTTACCTTTGTAATTACTCTAAACTCGGGGTCACCATGAGTGTAACACTCGTTACTACTCATTCGTCATCTGAATATTTTCTCTTTGCTATTCTTTCTTAAGTCGCCACGATTTACTCTTTTAACTTGCTTCCATGGGGAAACTCAGGGTGGATGATATGGGTGTTCGTTCTAAATCTCTATACATAAGCACCTAAATTATCTCTTCCACGTGTTTATTTCCTATGATCCTCAATTTCTTTTTTATGAATCTCACAGACTATGCTGCATTTCCCACACAAGTGTTTGTTTCCTGCATTTCACATGCTTGTGAGTCGCTCTAGCCTTCTTGCTAGATCCCAATTTTCCTGAAGTAAACTCCACAAATTGTAAATGATATTAATAATTCATAATTTATCCTTATTGAGTTCATTTTATCAATCCTTTGTTAAAAATAGAACAGAACACAAAAATTGGGTTTCATAAGGTTGGAGGATCCCCTGAACACATAAAACCTGTATCATTATCATATTCCATCAATGTTCTACAGAGCCATTCTTTCCTGGGCATTAGGAAATAAACTATATGAACAATTGTATCACAATTGTTTTATATGTTATATTTTTCTCAACTTATACTAGTGAAAGAACATATTTATCACTAAGAATATGTACTTGGCTATACCAAAGTGGAATCCCTCGAACTAATTCGTTTAAGTATTAGTGAAGATATAATTTGTTTGAAGAAGAGAAGGACTTTGAACTTGGGGAAGAAGAAAGGTAATGGACATATAATGTAAAAAACTTGAACTGTCGATACCCTCTGCAGAGTTAAAGATGAATCAAAAGGGCTGGGGAAATGGCTTAGGAGTTAAAGTGCTTGCCTGCAAAATCTAAAAATCCAGGTTTGATTCCCCAGGAGCTATGTAAGATGCAAAATGTGGCACATGCTTGTGGAGTTTGTTTGCAGTTTTACACACACACACACACACACACACACACATCACAAATAACTTAAAGGTTTTTATTTTATTTTAGTCTATTTTTGAGGTAGGGTCTCATTCTAGCTCAGGCTGACCTGGAATTCACTATGTAGTCTCAGGGTGTCCTCGAACTCATGGTGATCCTCCTACCTTTGCCTCCTGAGTGCTTGGATTAAAGGTGTGCACCACCACGCTCGGCTATAAAGGTTTTTAAAAAATGTGAAAAAAGATGAACAAACATATGAAAAATGTTCAGCTCATCTAAAGTTAAAAGTGAAACCTTTGTTAGTAAATGTGGTTAGCTATTTCCTATCACAGGCATACATCCTGAGTTTCAGGCCACACAAAAAACAGCCTTTAACCAGCCACATGTTAAAAATCAACAACGATTGGATTTTTGTAATGATTCTTCCCTTTTTTCTCAATAATGTGGAGTGTTATCCTTTTTACAGTGCTTCTGGCTGACGTGATGATGCAGCATGGGCCTATGCCATGATTCCTGACAAACTCCAGCCTGTGGAACTCTAAAGTGAAATAAACCCTTTCTTTCTTTAAAATGTCACTGGTCACGTCTCTTGTCCAGGAACAAGAATGTGACTGATACAATTTCATACATTAAAATAGAAACAGGTGATTTCCTTAGAACTCATTTGTGAAACTGAGCCAAGTGCAACCATTGAAGCCTTCAAGGAAGGCCAAATATGTGTGTATTACAGATAAAGGTGTATAACGGGCATTTTATTTTCAAATTTGTATTTTCTTTCAGCAAGTGTTATAGGGAATTTATCTCGTCTGTGATGAAAAATGGTTCAAAATAAAATATCTCCATAGAAGAGCTCTGATTGCTTCTGTTGACCAGTGATACAGTGGTCATGACATAATGGCAATCAGCTGCCCCTAAACACTTGGTGCCATGCATGTATACTAACAGACTAGTAAAACTTCAAGTACCCAGAGTAACAATTAGTGTTTCAATGTAGTTCAACTTAAGTTTTCATAATATAAATTTCTGAATTTGATAGAGCATTACACAGCCTAAGTATGCATTTTTCTACAAAGGTATGTAAATAATTCCAATTTTTGAGTGGTTTTATTCATTACATATACATACATTTGTCGTCAAAGAAAAATAATTATTTTATAAAAATAGTGACACTGATCATTCACTAAAATAATTTATGAGCACCTGAATTAATAAGACATTTAAGAATGGTCTGTAGGAGCCACGATGGTGGCAATCAATATCTTCAATCCCAGCATTCAAGAGGCTGAGGTAGGAGGATCATTATGAGTTTGAAGCCTGTCTGAGACTAAATTCGAGGTATGAATGGGCTAGAATGAGAGATCCTACCTCACAAATGACAATGACAAGAACAACAAAAGTCTGTAAAGCTAAACTTAGCTATGTCAGTTTATTTTTTATTTTTATTAGATATGTGCATAGAGTATACAGTCACATTGGTCCCATCATTAGCCTCCTCAATCTCTTCCTCCTCTTCAGGGACCCTCCTCATTGGAGAATAGGGAGAGAGAGAGAAAAAAAAAAAAAAAAACAGGAGAAAATTAAGGTCAGTCTTCATCATACTGTCTCCAGGCCCTTGTGATTCAGGTGTTCCCTCTAAGGGCATGATGAAGGTTCAACCACTTGGTTTGACTTTTAGGATGTAGAATTTTATGGTACTTTTGCCATTTTGGTTCAATTTTGGGTCTCCTGCCTCCACCCTTACCCTCCCCTCCTGGCCACACACCCTATTGTCTAATCCTTGAGATGCTTATTAGGTATGTCATCATCTTGGGTAGATTCAAGTTAGGGGCCATAGAGAATATGAGACAATTATCTTTCTGTGATTGAGTGAGTTCACAGAGAATGATTTGTTCCAGGTTTGACCATTTTTCTTCATATTTCATTGTTTTGCTTCTCATTACTGCTGTGTAGAATTCCTTTGTGTAGATATACCAAATCTTGGTTATCCATTCATCTAATGATGGACATCTGGGTTGATTTCAGCTCTTAGCTATTATGAATTGAGCAGCTATATACATGGTTGAGCAAATCTCTCTGAACTGAGACATGGAGCTTTAAAAAAAAATGCCCAGTAAGGGAATAATTAGGTCTGTTGTTAACTCTATAATCAACTTTTTTAGGAGTTTCCATATTGCTTTCCAAAGTGGTTGTGCTGTCTTACATTCCTACCAACAGTGGATAAGGGTTCCTATTTCTTTACATCCTCACCAGCATTTATTTTCATTTGATTTTTTTTTTATGTTTGCTATCATTACTAGGGTAAGGTGGAATCTCATAAATGTTTTAATTTTCATTTCCATGATGATTGGGGATGATGAACATTTTCTTAAGTGTGAGTTTGCCATTTGTATTTCTACCTCTGAGAACTGCCTGTCCAATTCTTTGCCCCATTTTGTTTGACTTTTTATTGTTTAGGTTTTTGGATTCTTTGTAGATTCTAGAAATTAGGCCTCTGTCAGTTGGATAGTCAGCAAATATTTTCTCCCATTCTGTGGGTAATCTATTGGCTTTGCTTATTGTATGTTTGTCTGTGAAGAAACTTTTCAGCTTCATGAGGTCCCAACGGTTGAGTGATTATTTAAGATCCTGTGCTCCTGGGGTTTTGTTCAGAAAGTCTTTTCTCATTCCTATATCATAGACAGTTCCTCCTATTTTTTCTTCTAGTAGTAACAGAGTTTCTAGTTTTATATTGAGATCTTTGGTCCATTTGGACTTGATTGTTTTACATGGCGAGATATGTGGATAAAGTTTCAAATTCCTGCATAGAGTTATCCAGTGCCAATTTAAAACACTCAAATTGATCGTGCTAAATATTTGAGTATCCATTTCTCTAACCACCTTATTATGTATTGATATATGTGTCCACAATTTTCATTGCAGTTTATTTTCATATTAAGAATATCATTTTAACTGTATTCGTTCTTTCACTTAAGATTATAGTTTTGGGCAGGAAAGATGGCTTAGCAGTTAAGGCACTTGCCTGCAAAGCCAAAGGGCCTCAGTTCAGTTCCCCAGGACCCATGTAAACTAGATGCATAAGGTGACACATGCATCTGGAGTTATTTGCAATGGCTGGAAATCATTCTCTCTCTCTCTCTCTTCTCTCTCTCTCCCTGTGTCTTTCTATCAAATAAATAAATAAAAATAAAATATTAAAATAGAAGATTATCGTTTTGACAAAGTTCATGTTTTAACTGATCATAACATTTCAATTATACCACACTGGTCAAACATCTTACAGAAAGTTACTGGATTTTCCTCTACCTTGATTTGTTAGAGAAAAATTAACTCCCAGATATTAACAATTCAAAAACATTATCTCGCAACAGAAGCAACGGCAATTTGTTTAAAGCAGAACTAATTCAAAACTAGAGTCATGGCAGAACATCTTGCTCCATTAAAGGTCGTTGACAACCTAGTTATTACACTTCTACAGTAAAATATAGGACAAAATTTGTATGACATAGCATGCATAATATTCCTAGTGTTTTCTATTTTGTCATAAGATTGTGCAAGCTAGTGGAACCCTTTAATCTATACCTAGATGAATACCCATATATCAAATTTTCCCCAAAATACAATGGCAATGCAATTGTTTCAAATAGGGACAGACTTGTTTGTAAAATAATAATCAAATAACCAAGCTTCAGTTACTCTCAAAAAATATGTTAAAAACATAGGAAAATAGATATTAACATTATTAGATAGGTGTTAGGTAATTTCATTCATTAGAAGATTATAACTTTAACCTTGATTATTTTCCAGCCTATAGCAATCAAAATATGTATATCAGACACTTTTGTTTGTCTAATGCACCCTGTTAAAAAGAATATTGTAAAAAGTTTCTACCATATTTATTGTGCTAGGTTAAATTCTCTATTTGAGATATATAGAAAAACCTTTTCATTGAGAAAATGAGGAAATAAACAATAGAAACAACACACAATTTTCTATACCAAATAAATTAAAAATTTTCTGATAGAATTTATTTTATAGAGAGCAATAAGAAGCTCGGAGATGCATACTATTATTGAATTAGAGGTGATGTTATTACAAAATGGAATATTATTTCAGATTTCTAAGATCAAGTTAAACTTATGAAATATTCCTGTAAGAGATGAGAAGAATCTTTAAGAGTCAACAAATGACTAAAATACTGCAATAAAACCAACATCAGGTGGCCAGTGCTTCCATTTTGAAAGTGACATGTATGAAGTTAGCATGTAGGGATATGCACTATAGATTGAACCCAAGGCTTTATTTGTACTAGTGAAGTCTCTACTACTGAGTAACATCTGGAGAGTCAAGCATGAACCTTTAGGCTTCACAGACAGGAACCTTAACCACTAAGCAATCTTTCCAGCCTTAACTGATTTTTTTACAGTTTTGAAATACAGTACGTAATGATAATTTTAATGAATGCTGCCCATTGCTATTGGATAAGTGAAAAGTATATGGGATTTAAATGCTTCTAATGACACAAACAATAAAATATGTAAATGTTTCCTTGTACACTCATACAAAGGCTTCTTGATGGTTAACACAGATTGACCTGTTTTCATTTAATTGTTCTTTTTTATAAAACTTAAGATATATATATATATATATATATATATATATATATATATATATAATCTTGAATATATATATAATAAATAAAATGGAAAAAGATAGGATAGGGTTCTAAACCACCTTGTAAAAAGAAGAATTTTCATATAATTGAGAATTAAGACTGAATAAAATATCTCTTTTGTTTCACAAGGGAATGAAAAGTACCTTTGCATAATTAGTTGTGCTGTCTGGTATTCAGTTAGTTGGATTCGTTGTAACCATCATCCTCAGATATTCTTGAAAATAAAGAAAGGAAAAAAAATCTTTTCATTTCAGAATCAAAGCCTGCCAAGGTCTGTTTTCAGTTGCTTATGTATTCTGAAAAATATCACATCAAATTTTACAAATGGGGTTAGAGGGATGGCGTAGCAGTTAAGGCACTTGCCTGTGAAGCTTAAGGACCCAGGTTCGATTCTCCAGGTCCCATATAAGTCAGAAGCACATGGTGGTGCATCTATCTGGAATTTGTTTGCAGTGGTACAGGCCCTTCTGCACCCATTTTTTTTCTCTCTGTCTCTAATAAATAAATAAAATAAATCTTTTTCAAAAATTTACAAATGAAAAAAAGAAATACCTGTCACTATTCATAGGTATGGATACCATTCCCATTACCCATTAACTATTGAGTAGGTTGTCTCTGTCTGTATCAAGATACAGTTTTCATTACTATCTAACTTTTCTTTTTCTTTTTTTTTTTTTGGTTTTATGAGGTAGGGTCTCACTTTAGTTCGGCTGACCTGGAATTCACTATGTAGTCTCAGGGTGGCCTCGAACTCACGGTGATCCTCCTACCTCTGCCTCCCGAGTGCTGGGATTAAAGGTGTGCGCCACCACGCCCGGCTACTATCTAACTTTTCATAAGAGATATATGTTACTTTGAAAATATAGTCTATGTATCAAATTCAAAGTGTTTCCACTTTTCAGAATTAGAGTTGAGATCTATATCTATATTCTGTTTTTATTTCATTTCTCAGGTACTATTCTATATGGACTATATTATGTTAATTAGGAAAGCCAATTATGATCTTCATAATGGCCTCATAAGTTACTTCCATTTTGTAGTGCTATTGGCAATTCACTACATGCTAAAGTTTCTGATAATACAATTGAAAATGATGAGAGAGAATTCTATCAATTTTCTTTGGTTTGTTTGTTTTTCAAGGTAGGGTCTCACTCTAGCCCAGGCTGACCCGGAATTCACTGACTTCTCAGGGTGGCCTCAATCTCACAGCAATCCTCCTACCTCTGCCTCCTGAGTGCTGGGAATAAAGGCGTGTGCCACCACTCCCAGCTTGCTATCAAATTTTAATGTTACACATAGTAATGATAGCACTGTATATTTGATATGAGATAAAATTTTATTTCTTTGAAAATTATCGTTAAATATATTTTAATTCTGTGCTGCTATCTAACAACAATGATTTCTTTTTAAAAGCATATTTTGGTTTATTTATTTGCAAAGAGAGAGAGAGAGAGAATGAGTGGGCTCACCAGAACCTCCAACACATTTCTAGCTATGAGTATAAGAAATATGACTTTCAGTTTAATCATTATAATCCAGTTTAATTATTCTAAAAATGATTTAATTGAACATAATAATATATGAAAAAATAAAATACAGCTTCCAAAAATATAAAACTTTTGAGATATACTTATGATATGGTACACAAAGTACTAAGTATTTGTAACATTTTTTATGTACTTCGAAACAAAGTTTTCCTAATGTAATTTGGAAGTGAAAGTCAACAAAAAATGAAAAGAAGGGCTGCTTTTGCAGTTGCTTAGTCTGATAGCAGTGAGTAGAATTTCAGTGTGAACTAGCCAAAGTGGGGAGCTTGCAGCAGGTAGATAAAGAAGCTATTACCCTCTGAAGACAGCTGCTGGGCTCATTGTTTGTGCTTCCTTTATCATAACAATGGGTGATAAGGCTAATAAGAACTACTGAGCTGCTAATGGTGCTGATAAGAAAAGACAGGACATTACTCTTGAGGAAATCTAGATATGATCTCAGGTTGCATTGGGCTCAATACTGCTGGACAAACCATCCACATTAGGCAAACCGAGCGGGTGGGGGTGGGAAGAACCCAAACCTTTATTGTAGGATAACTTTAGGTAAAACAGAATTCAGAATGATCTAGTTGCTAATATGCTTTTCTGCATTAAGGCGTTCTTTTTTTTTTAATGTGGTCTTTGATAACGAATACGCAGCTTATAAGAACGCAAACCCTATTGAGTAGCTTATGTTTATGAGGAGATGCAAAGCCCAAAGCCTAACAAGGAAACATCTGAAAATTTAAAGCAACAATATATGATTTAAGTGGGATTGTTTAGCAAGATCAAGTAGATACTGGTTGAGCACAAAGAATCAGTATTCTCCATAACAAAAGAGGCAAGATTTGATGCAACAATGAAGACAATAGGTACATCAGGTGATAAGGGATATTTCAGTATAGGGAATGGCAACAGCAAAGACAGATGTCCTAGACAGGTATGCATGAAGTGCCTACTACGGGTCCCATGATACAGGGAGGAAGCTGGACTGCTGTGCTAGTGCGTCGGTCTCATCCTGTGTCCTTCATTTTGCCTGTGTGTTGTCCTGTAGAACATAACTGATCCTTTAAGGAGGATAACTTCTCATATCCCTTTGCTTCTATTGTGTTCAGATGTACCACAGATTAGCTTTTCAAAATTAAATTCATTTGTGTATGATTGAATCTTGCCTCAATTTAAAGCTGCTATTTACAAAACCATTTTGGAGGCTTTTCATCTGAGAAAGAAAGGAAATAAGTATCACATCAGGCATATTTCGTTGGCATTCTTTCGTATCACAACGGAAGGATTTTTATAATTTCAACTTGGTAACAGTTGGGGATTTAGCTCAGTTGGTAGAGTGCACTTTGCGTATACCAGGCCATGATTCCTATCCCCAGTACCACATGTTCAGGGTCTAGTAGTACTTGATTTTAATTCCAGCCTTCTAGAGGTAGAAACAGGAAGGTAAGAAGTTCAAGGTCATCCTTAGCTGCATGGCAATTTAGAAGCCAGTTTATGATACATGAAACCTTGTGTCAAAAGAAACATAAAATAATACTACCAATTATATATATATATATATATATATGTTTTATATATATATAAAACACAATATATATATGCATATATATATATATATATATATATATATATATATAATGTATGTATATTTGGTGTAATGTGTAATGGGTATATTTGCTATATATCCCAAACTGCCCTCAAACTTACAATCCTCAGCCTTCCAAGTATTGGGTGTAAAGAGAACTACTAACATAATTACCTACAATTTTAATATGCTTATAAAGTGCCTAGGTCTTAGTATTAATTCATAGTTCATGTTGCATTTACAGATATTTCATTCATTAATAAGAATGGCATCATAGAAAAAAACACATGAAATAGAGAAATTCTAAAATAACAGTTATTATCTTACTCAATAGTCTCTCCCACCCACTATGATAGTGACCTTAATATATACTTCATATATTCTATTATAAAAGATACAAGGATAAATAAGTTTACACACATATCTACTCATTTTGTTTGCTTATATTTCATCAGTTTTCCATCCTATACTGTCCTACTATAAACATTAGAAATAAGTTTTGAAAACATAAAGGAAATAATAATAATGGAAATCATGATTGAAAAACCCCACGTACTCAAATTGGTCTTAGCTAGTAAAGAGACCTTGCCTGTGGAAATCTGGGAATGAGCAGCAAATGATAACTGCTTCCTTACGCAATACTTCATCCTACTGCTGCTGGAGTCAGACTTCTGAGACATCTCTGATGTAGTTGGATGGTAGAGAACATTTTCCTCTCATTTACATTTTCTTAAGTCTAGTCTTCTGATTCTGTGAAGAAATAAGTGTTATTCCAAAAATAATCTCATGCACTAAACACTATATTTGTAGACCATAATAATGATTGAAAAGTAATACTAGTACATTATTTATAGATGCAAATTATTTAATTACAGATGCTAGCACAAGTGAATGACGCGTAAGTGCAATACAGATCTTCAGAGTTTTTTATTTTCGTCAAATGGTTTGTATCGGAATGTAATTTTTCCATGCTTCAGTACTCAATTTCCAAATTTCAAAGAACGCTGTCAGATCTGGTGGACATGAGTGCAGGATTTATTGCCACAAGGTAATGTAAGCTCTACCTGTCACTTTCCTTGTGTTTAGTGAAAAGAAAGTTATCTTGTGTTTTCCTTCTTTCCCAGAGGTTGCATGTATTGTCACTACTATTCAAAAAGATTTTCATTCACAAGTGAAGGATTTTCTGTTTATTCTTCAGTAAAACCAAAACACATCTTTTGATAAATTTTGATGTAAAAAGATGAGGGAAGTATGTTTTCATGATTAAATTATGCATGTATGGTATAGTATGTTTGTGAATGCAATTTATAAATTCATAGATCTTTGCTTTGTATTATTAATATTATTTGTACTTTAGTGTGATATGTAGATGGATGTGGATATATATTCAGACATTAATTTTCCCTCCTTTAACTTTACATTTAAAAATCACAATAGTAGGTAAATTAAAAATAAGTAAAAAAAAATATTGACTTACATCCCATGCTACTAAAAACTTACACTTAAAAAAATAATTTATTTTATTAGACAGAGAGAGAAAGAGGCACAGACAGAGAAAGAGAGTGGCGGGGAGAGAGAATGGGAATGCCAGGGCCTGCAGCCACTGAAAATGAACTCCAGACACATGTGCCACCTTGTGAATCTGCCTTATGTGAACCTGGGTCCTCTACCTTTGCAGGTGGCCTCGAACTCACCATAATCGCCTACCTTTACCTCCTGAGTACTGGGATTAAAGGTGTGTGCTACCACGCCCAACCCAATTTACACTTTTGATTTCACTGATTAACATGATAAAGCATACAATACTATTGCACAAAAATATTATATCTAGTTTTTATTTAATTATGTTATGTTCATGTCCAGAAATCTTTGTGATTATATTTTCAACGGTATCAGTGCATGTTTGCTACATGTGTGTTTTGATTTAACAAAATACTATGGAGTTAGCATTATTCCTCTGTTCTTTTTCCCACGTAACATGGACATTAACATATTCTGCTTGGTACTACTTCAAAATATATGCTGTGTAATAATGTATTGACCCTGGTTAATAATATTTTAAATTATAAATCATAAAATGTCATTAACACATTCAACATCCTCCAGCTTCAAATTTCCCCAAAGAAGAATAAACTATAGAAGCACAAAAACAGTAAAATATTGCTTGACAAGTACACGTATTTACATTTAATATGGTAGATGTCTAACACAGGCTAGGGGAATGGCTGACCAGTTAAAGGCACTGCTTGTAGGCAGGATTTGATTCCATAGTACCCACATAAACCAGATGGATCATGCCTTTGAACCAACAATGTACTGGGAAAACTTCTGTATTTCCAATCTGAAATATTATATATTTTTCAGAAGTCCTCTTTTATGGTAGGTGATGTATTAATATTTTTGTTTTTACTTTTTTGAGATAGAGCCTCACTCTAGCCTAGGCTGACCTGGAACTCACTCTTTAGTTCCAGTCTTGTCTAGAACTACTTCTGCCTCCCCTGTGCTGGGAATAAAGGTGTGCTCTACCACACCGGGCATCTTTTTTTTGTTTGTTTGTTTTGTGTTTATTTATCATCTTGAACTATAATGTTCCTGAAAATTCTACTTATGTTTATTATTATTTTGCCAGCTGCATTTTGGTATTGATTTTTTCATAGTTGATGGGTTTTGGTTTCTCTCTCTCTCTTTAATAAGGATAGCAAACATCAAAAAATCAAATAAAAATAAATGCTGGTGAGGATGTGGAGAAGTAGGAACACTCATCCACTGTTGGTGGGAATGTAGGATGGTACAACCACTTTGGAAAGCAATATGGAGACTTCTGAAAAAGCTGAGTATAAAGATACCAATAGACCCAGTTATTCCCTTACTGGGCATCTATCCTAAAACCTTCAAACCACAGGCTAGAGAGATTTGCTCAAACATGTTTGTAGCTACTCAATTTGTAATAGCTAAGAGCTGGTATCAACCCAGATGTCCATCACTAGAAGAATGGATAACTAAGATATGGTATATCTACACAATGGACTTCTACACAGCAGTAAGAAAAAAAATGGCACAATGAAATTTGACTATGTTTAGTTTTGAAATTGACAAAATGTGGCACATCAACCTTCATGCTCATCTCTCTGATGTGGCTTTTTTTTTGTTATTCTGTCACTGAAACTTTCCAACCCTACCCAATGATTGATACTTCAGATCTACTATCGCAACTGCGGAGGACAGGTCAGAAGCATTGAGCCACGTGTGTTTGGTGGGAACCTCATGCCTAGTGCTCAGGGGCTGCATGGGGTTTGAGGGTTGAAGTCAAAAGCCACCTCAGTGAACTACTTCCATTCTGGGCTCCCCTCTGCAAGGTGACCTCGTAGTCTTGGTGGTCTTAGCTACACTCTGAAGACTTCAAAGATCTATCGAGCCTCTGTAATTGTTTCCTGCAGGAGAGTTACTTTATTAAAGCTAAGCAGACAAAGGTATAAGTAGAAATTTTAAAAATAAATTTGAAATTAAGTGTTAAAATACAAACTTCCTCATAACTATGTGAAAAAAAATAGAAAAAAAATCATTAAAAAACTACTTCAAATAACAACCTAATTATCCATTCAACAAGACAGAATGCAAGTTAACAGATAGGAGGGTCAGCACTGGCTACATGGGATAACAATTATTAATTTAGAAATTATTTAAAGGGTGTAGACTGTCTTGTAGCCCAAGGTTAGTGGAGCTTGACAATGGAAAGCAAAATCATTATCTGGGTAAGTTTCTGACTTGTTACCCAGTTCCAGATATGTTTTCTTTTTCACTGAGCAGATCTGTTAGCCAATCCAAGAGCAGTTGGTAACCCACCATGGCTGTATGCCACTATTGCACTTATGTGAGCATTACCTCAGGTTGCTTGCTTCTCAGTCACTTAGACTTTGAGTTGCTTGGACAGATGTTAGTCAATTTGCCCCAGTAGCTTATGTAGCACTTTCCATCACTAAGTGGGCTAATTGTCTGTGGTCTGGCTCTCCTTTGGATTCAAACCAGTTCTTTCCATGGTCCCAGCTGACAGCGTATGGTGTCTTCAGCAGCAGGGTCTTGCCATTAACCTCTGGTGGGTCATCAAGTGATCTGATAGAAGTCTGTCTTGTTTTTTTTTTTTTTTTTTTGGGGGGGGGGGGATCTAATAGTCCTCGCTGATCAACAGCTCCTTGCGGATATAAACCACATCCTGGCACAGGGAAATAGGAAAAACACACACACACACACAAAAAAAAAAAAAAAAAAAAAAAAAAAAAAAAAAAACCAGAAGAAAGACAAAAAGGAGAAATTTAATTTAAGGTTAGGTTTCATCTACTACTTACTACTCTACTCTCACTCTAGTTCTGACTAACCCTAAATTTACTTTATAGCCCAAGTTGGCCTTGGTAATCCTCCTACCTCAGCCAACCAAATGATGGGATTGTAGGGAAGCTACCACACCGAGTTGAAAGGTAAATGTTTTAATATTGCTATTCATTTTAAGATTTCTATAATAATATAGATACATATTTCCATATCAGTATATTTTGAATGACAAATTATCTAAGTTTTAAATATATTTATAGTTCAAATATAAAATCGTATTGAATGTTTAATATATATTTCTGTTTCTCATCTTGTACAACATATGAAGGGTTTCATTTCTGTCTTCTATTGTCTTATAAGTATTCCCAGAATACATATGGCTTCTAATACTTAAAAAGACACACACACACACACACACACACACACACACACACAATGAAATTTCAGCTTTAAAATCTTATATTATTTCCGATATTTACATTTATTTGTGTTTGTGTGCAGGTGTGTGGCGGTTAGAGGACAGCTCTGGATTCATATTCTTCTGATCTTTGCTGGATTCACCTTAAACATCCGTGAAATTTTCCTGCCTTTGTCTCCCATCTTTCCATCAGCTTCGGAATGCTGGAATTACAGAAGCCCACTATGGTTTCCTGTTTTATCTGTAGAGTCTGAGATCAAATTCAAGTACCTCAGCTTGAACAGCAAACACTTTAACCACTGGACTGTTTCTTAAGCCTTCAACTTGAAAATCATTTAATAGGGCTGGAGAGATGGCTTAGAGGATAAGGTACTTGCTTACAAAACCTGAGGATCCAGGATCAATTCCCCAGTACCCAGGTAAAGCCAGATATGCAAGGTGGCACTTGTTTCTGGAATCTGTTTGCAGTGGCTAGAGGACCCTAGTGTGCCCATTCTCTCTCTTTTTCTGCCTCTGCCTCTCTCTCCCCCTCTCATAAATAAGTAAACTAATTAAATATTTTAAAAGTGAAATAAGGGCTGGAGAGGTGGCTTAGCGGTTAAGCACTTGCCTGTGAAGCCGAAGGACCCCGGTTCGAGGCTCAATTCCCCAGGACCCACGTTAGCCAGATGCACAAGAGGGCACACGCATCTGGAGTTCGTTTGCAGTGGCTGGAAGCCCTGGAGCGCCCATTCTCTCTCTCTCTATCTCTATCTGCCTCTTTCTCTCTCTGTGTCTGTCACTGTCAAATAAATAAATAAAAATAACAAAAAAAAGTGAAATAAGTAAGTTACATCAGTGAGTCAGCCACTTTAATATAGCTTTACTTTTCATTTTTCTGTAAAGATTAAGTTATTATATTTAATACCATGATGATATGTGTAGATATTATTGCTAATATCTTGTGTCATCTGTTATCACATACTTTCTTCCCAACAATAACCTTATGAAAATCAATGTCTCTCTTCATTAAAATTATTTAATTCATTTATTTTCAAGCAATGAGAGGATGGGGAAGAGTGAGAGAAAGAGAGAGATAGAATGGTCTTTGCAAGGCTTCTAGCCACAGCAAACTCCAGATACATGCACCACTTTGTGCATCCGGCTTTGCATGGGTACTAGAGAATTGAACCTGACTCATTCGGCTTTGCAGAAAAGCACCTTGACCACGAAGCCATGTCTCCAGCTAACCTGTCGCTCTTTTAATGATTCGCAGAGAGAGGTCATTCAAGGACGAGGACAGGAAACAGAAAAACGAGTCTAAAACAACTTGCACCAGAAAAAAATGTAGTGTTCCGAGAAATGATTTGATTTTATTCACAGACCAGCTCTATAAAAGTGATTATTCCCCTTAATGAAACTGAGGTTCAAGTGCCTTCCTTCGCGCTGGGTTTAAATCCTGTTCTGATTTAAAATATAATGCTCTTCCTCTCTATCCATTTACTCATTCACTTATCAAATGTAATTGATTGAGTACTATTGTGTGCCAGGAATGGTATTATATTTTAAATTTGTAGATTATTAGTTTATCCTGGTGGCTGTTTCAAGAATTTTTTAATGTGGGGATTTTTTTAAAAATATTTATTTATTTAGTTAGTTAGTTAGAGAGAAAAAGGGAGAAAGGAAAAGGCAGATAGAGAGAGTGGTGTGCCAGGGTCTCTAGCCACTACAAATGAATTCCAGATGTATGTGCCACTTTGTACATCTGGCATGCATGGGTACTGGGGAATTAAACCTGGGTCATTAGGCTTCACAGGGAAGTGCTTTAACTACTAGGCAAACTCTCCAGAACCCCCCCCATTTTTTTCTTTTACAATATAACATCAAGGAAATTTCAGTGACTAGACAAAACACAAACTCATACATAATATCAGGATGGCCAAAAGGTATAGATTGCTATTTACTGGCACATGATAAGGCTATATTGCCTTAGAGTTTTAAAAGTTTTTGAGGAAAAGAATATTTGTTGTATCAACGAAACCTCATATGTTTGATGTAGGTCTAAATAATAAAATATCAAAGCAAGCCTCTAAAATTATAATGAATATTGTAATTTCAATTACAATGACTTAAAGGGAATGGTTTTGCCCTATGTTTTTTAGAGATATAGATCAGAGTTGACTTTTAGATGTATTTTAAGATTTATTTTTATTTTATTTTATTTATTTTAACATGCATTTTAAGATGGATTAATAAGTCCTTTGATTATAGCAGATTTAAAATATACTGTTGAGTAGCCCAGTCATTGTTTTCTATTGGAATTTATTAAGTGATACTTACAACTATTTATAACTATGGGGAATCTGTCAATACTTTAAACAATAGTATATGCCAGGCATGGTGGTACACCTTTCATTCCAGCACTGGGGAGGCAGAGGTAGGAGAATCGCCATGAATTTGAGGCCACCCTGAGACTACATGGTGAATTCCAGGTCAGCCTTGGGTACAGCAAGACCCTACCTCAAAAAAAAAAACAAAAAAAAACATAACAACAACAACAATATATGTAACAAATATACCTATTATTTTTAATTATTATAGGTTTAAAAATATTTTTCCAGCACTTAGCTATTACAAATTGAGCCGCTATAAACATGGTTGAGCAAATATCTCTAGCCTGTGGTTTGAAGGTTTTAGGGTAGATGCCCAATAAGGGAATAACTGGGTCTGTTGGTATCTCTATACTCAGCTTTTACTTGAGAGAGAGAGAAGAAGGAGGAGGAGGAGGAGAAGAAGGAGGGAGAGGAGGCTAAAGAGAACAGAGAGGGAGATATTATGGGTGCACTAGGGCCTCTAGCCACTCCAAAAGAGCTCCAAACTCATGTGAAATGCTGTATGTCTGGCTTTATGTGGGTCATGAGGAATCCAATCCAGGTCAGCAGATTTTGCAAGCAAGAGTACTTAATTATTGAGCCAATTCCCCAGACCAATATTATTGATTTGATTGCAGGCTACAATTTTTTTATTTTTATTTTTGTTCATTTTTATTTATTTATTTGAGAGTGACAGAGAGAGAGAGGCAGATATATATATAGAGAGAGAGAGAATGGGCACGCCAGGGCTTCCAGCCACTGCAAACGAACTCCAGATGCGTGTGCCCCCTTGTGCATCTGGCTAACGTGGGTCCTGGGGAATCGAGCCTTGAACCGGGGTCCTTAGGCTTCACAGGCAAGCGCTTAACTGCTAAGCCATCTCTCCAGCCCCGAAGGCTACATTTAAATTATAACATTTACCCAAAATGATTTTAATAATAGCTACTAATATATAACAACAATATGCCAAGTAATAAAATATTGTGTTATATAAATAAATAAATATATATGTATATATATATGAATATGTAATTAATTTAATATGTATATTTACAAGTTAATATATTCTTTGAATGTTTTTCACACTTGAGGATATACTTCCTGTCTGATTTTGGTTCACTTCACTTTATATCTGTCTTCTTTCTACACAGGACTCACCTCTTTATATTACACAATCCGAACATAGGGTTATGTTTTAGTGAAACTGGAATGCATATTAGGCAGCAAAGTCAATACATTTTGATCAAAATTTTAATTAGTGAAAAATCAATATTGTTAAAACTTCTTCCTTAAATACTGGGGAATCTGAAATAGCAAATTAGACATGCTTTCAGGAAGAAGAATGGTGAAAAATTTAAATAACATAAAAATGGGAAGTGAAGTAAGCTTCCTAAAGAGCAGAGATATAGGACCATGAAGCTCTATACAAAGGTAGGTACACAAAGAAGGCCTCTTGAGTTTGTTAAAGGTCCCTGTAACAGGTGCCTATTATGAGCATCCTGACGACATTTCTAATTTTTCTGTTCTGTAAGACACTGTAGATATCCTGTGCACTATTTGACTTTCTCCCTCAGCTCTTCGAAGATTGTGTACTGGTACATAGAACATAATACTATTAACACAAAACTTGGAAGGAAATGTTGCAAAATAATAGCTCCTAAATTAATTGATTATTAAACATGGACAATGGATTAAATAACATAATGCACAGCATCTACTGTAGCTTTCCTTTATGCAGAATTACATTATTTAGTGTCAAATATTATACCATCACTTAATTTCAAAATTGAAAGTATCTAAGATATTTCAATCACATCTGTGTTTTAGAGAAAGGCGTACTTTTCAAACCAAACTTATGCAAATACAATATTATTATTATTTATTTATTTGTTCATTTGTTTGAGAGATAACAATGAGAGAGATAACGATGAAGAGTGAGAGAGAGAAAGAAAGAGGGAGAAGGAGAAAGAGAAAAAATGGCCATGCCAGAGTCTCTAGCTACTGCAAAGTCTAGACACATGTACCCCTTCTGCATTTGGCTTCCGTGGGTATTGGGGAATCTAATCTGGGTCCTTAGCCTTCACAAGCAAGGACATCAATTGTTACATCATCTCTCCAGTACCCTACAGACACACTATTAATGCAATATATTTGTAACAAAAATGTATGGTAAAATAAGTAAAGCTATTAAAAATTCCTCCGGTATAAACAAATTTGGTCAACATTAATTTTTTTTAGATTTTTCCATAAACTAACATAATTATAAAACAAGACTTATTAGATGACAGGTCAAATATAAGAATAAATTGGGACATATACTTTGAAAGGAACAATAAACCTTAACCTATATTAATGCACTTAGGAAACATCACGTTGTTTAAATGAAGTAGGTGATTTGCACATTTTCTTCAAATCTTTTTAATAAAGCTTTCTTCCACATTTTAAATAAAATCATTACTTGAATAATTTCCTCACACTTCCGTTGATTTTTGAGCCCTCCATTTTAATTAGCACTCTATAGCCATTCATCCACTAGCCTATTAAGAAATCCATTAAGTCTCTATGGTAGTTGCTTTAGAGATAATATTAAATTTACTAGAATTTCAAATAGTAAATTCATTTATGGGATTTTAATATGTAATTTGAAAAGTTATTAATGTTTGAAAGATGCAGTCAATACAAAGTGCAAATTTTCTGCCCTATGCATAGTAATAAGTTTTACCATTTATCACAGTCTTCAGTTTTCTCAAGTTATATTCATCTTATATTAGTGAAAAATTTCTGGTTATGTTAAGTATTTATACACATTTATCTCAATAGAAAAACTGCCTGGTATAAATGACCCTTTCTTATTAGCCTTCGTCTCTGTTGAATGAGGCAATGATTTTTACTTTTCATCAGCTCTGTAGGCCCAAGATGCAAACTTTGCATAGTGAATAGCCTTATTAAAGATAATATTATTGTTATGAAACTGAGGATATCTGAGAGTAATTAGCTAGCCTGACTGTCAAGACAGCTAAATGTAAGAACTAGGACTCTTCCAAGTTGCCTTACACCATGAATCCCAACCACACTCTGTCATTTCAGCAACTGCTTCTTCATCTAATATGTATATTATATGTGTATATGTGTATACATATGTATCTGTATATGTATATATGTGTATATGTGTATATGTATATATAATCCCTAGGAGACTTAGTTAGCTTCCACTTTTATAATATGTTTTAAATTGTTTTTGTGTGATTTTTAAGAGCCATTACAAAAGACCATACTCTTCAGTACTCTGTAAGCTGTCACTAGTCCAAAATATACAGACAGATGGTCCCTGAAATATGATGGATTTAGTTGCAACTTTTTAAGCATTGCAGTGGTATGAAAACATATGTATTCAGCAAAAATCATACATCTGATTTTATTTTGATATTTTTCTGCACTAGAGATAGGCTTAGTGATACAGTGGAGTGATAGGGAGTATAGGTCCCAGATAGCCATGTTGTTGGGAGGGTAAGCATTTGATACAGTGCAGGTGTGATTTTATGTATTTTAGGTATGTTAAATGTTTTTGCTGTCAGTATTTTCACTGATAATAGATTTATCAGAAGTAGCTCCACTGATAAGGTGAAGAGCATATGCAATTGAATCATATATATTTTATTACCAATAATATATCCTAAATATTCTGTACAAATGAGAAGTTAGGAAGAATAATATAATATTTGTGAACTAAGAGATCCAACTTGTATTTAAAATTCAGTTGGCACGTCTTATTATTTTTTATGATAAAGGAAAAGTAAATGAATAAATAGATAAATAAATAAATAAATAAAAGCTACATTGTAAAAAAAATTAAGGAAATTTGTATGCATTACCTTAATGCAAGCTTCTCATTAGAACTTCTGTTCAAGGACAGAATATTTTAAAATTTGAGTTAGAATAAAGAGGAGGAAGGTCTTTTCAACTAGCAGGGAATGAAAGCCACACAGAGAACAAGGGCAGCTTATTTTTGCCACCTAGTATCAAGATAGTGAGTGTGCAAGTCATTGTCAATGTGGACCATTACAAACACAGAGTTTGTGAAGTATTCTACGAAATGATAATAATCACAATAATTGATCTTATTGCTATTGTGATTATTTTAAGTGTTGCAGTATGTGACATACCGGTAAGTTATAAAAATAAGTTAAGACAGGGCTGGAGAGATGGCTTAGCGGTTAAGCGTTTGCCTGTGAAGACTAAGGACACCGGTTCGAGGCTCGACTCCCCACGACCCACGTTAGCCAGATGCACAAGGGGGTGCACACGTCTAGAGTTCGTTTGCAGTGGCTGGAAGCCCTGGCGCACCCATTCTCTCTCTTTTTTTTTTTTTTTTTTTTTTTTTTTTTTTTTTTTTGGTTTTTCAAGGTAGGGTCTCACTCTAGCTCAGGCTGACCTGGAATTCACTATGGAGTCTCAGGGTGGCCTCGAACTCACGGCGATCCTTCTACCTCTGCCTCCCGAGTGCTGGGATTAAAGGTGTGCGCCACCACACCCGGCCATTCTCTCTCTCTCTCTTTCTGCCTCTTTCTGTCTGTCTGTTGCTGTCAAATAAATAAATAAAAATAAACAAAAAAATTTTTAAAAATTAAAAAAATAAGTTAAGACCACTCATACATAATTAATACAGTTTTACCTAATATTTTTTTTTCGTTTAATTATGCTAGGTTGAACAAAGCTAGAGTAAATAGTACTGGAAAGCAGTTAAGTATTATGAGATTCCACCTGCCTTGTCTCCACATCTGTTGCCTCTTTGCCCAACTATTCAATTCACCATATTATTTAACATATCTCCAAACCTCCTCCAATCTGGAATATTTCCCTAGTTTTCCTATATGTTCATGGATGTTAGATGTCTTGTAAAATATTCCTTGATTTGAGTTTATCTGATGTTGTCTCTTGATTAGTCTGAGAATTTGAATAATATATAACAACATGAGTAACCCAGAGTTAAAGTTTCTTTGTTAAAAGCCTACACACCTAAATAGGTATAAAATATATACATTGTAGTGAACTTTATAGGCATTTTTCTCTTAAAATTATTTTATCTTCTAAATGTACTATTTTATATACAGTTAAATTCCATTAATAAATTTATATCAAAGGTTTATTCATTATTTACACCTTTTACAAGCTGGAGTTCTTTAAGTCATGAAATTTTTTTGTGCTCTGTTTTGTTAGGGAGTATATAAGAGACGAAAATAGTGTTTTGAAAATACAGAATAATTTTTAAAGACTTTCCATAATCAAGCATCATTATTATGTATTAAATTCTTCATTTTAACCAAGGTGAAGTTAGAAGCGGGGAGTGAATCATTTCTACTTCCACAGTTCCAAATGAAGCCATAAAGCATGAGTAGATTATCAGAGATCTATTCTCAATCTAGCTAAATGCAATTTGTAGGTCTTTAGTAAGGCACTGTTTTTTTATTGCACTATGATTTATAACTTCTTGACAAGCATAAGGTATAACATATCTCATTACAACCAATTGTGTTCACATAATTATCCATTTTCTAATAAAGTTAATTTTATTTATTTACCTAAACAATTTTATTTCTATTGATGTTTCCTTTAGATTATGTCATCAATATTTGTAACGGTTGCCTGCAATCAACACTCTGGTCCAGCATATAATTTAATCTAGTCATAACAAGAAATCACTTCAAATCTTTAAAATGTTTTGAATTCAGTTAATGATATAAGGGTCTCCAAAACTTTCAACAAGTACTAGGGCCTATTTGAAATAGAATAAATATATTCCATCTAATTAGCAAGAAAAGAGGAAATATTATTTTTTTCTTTTTGTCTAATTTGTTTCATTGCCTCTGGAACTCTTCTCCAGAATATATCAAATATTTTTTCTGTTAATTGGTTGTCTTTCATAACAAAAACCACACATATTTTAGTACAAAATAAAAAGTGAAACACATGTTTAGCATCCCTGTATTTCCCATTCATTCATCCTACATGGTAAAAACAGACTCACCGCTGCACATTTTAGTAATATGATGTCACTCACTGACAAGATATTCCTGTCATAGTAGAATTTTTTTATATAAACTATGAAAAATCCCAAATCTTTCAATAAAGAAGTACGAAACTTTAAGTACTATGAAAGACAGTGCAGTGATTTTGTGATACAAAGAAGGAATGATGTTGCAATAGAAGTCTCAGGACACCAGGGGCTAGCAATATGAGGTTTTGGCAAAAACATAATGGCAGAGACTAAATGCTGAGGGCAAAGCCTGAGAAATAAGGCAGAATATAGTTTATTCTTGGGATTGTCAAATATCACTGTGTTTACAAACCAGTGAAGGAAATGGGGCCTTTGAAGTAATGAGCTTTGTAAATTGGGTGAGATAATGAAATGATTTGTAGGTTGGAGTAAAGTCAGGAACTGGCCCACCACCCATGCTCTCTCTGTCTATCTGATAAATAAATAAAAATTTATATATAATTTAAACAGTTAAATGGAGTCCTGTGTTTCTTTATACACACATGCATAGATACTTGATTTTAGAACTAGCATCCTAAGCAATAGGCCTGATCTGGGAGTTTCAATTGGTCAGGTCTGGTCCCTTTCTCTAAGGATAACAAACAAAAGCAATGATGAGGCAGGAATACACTTAAAGAGCCATTTTGAAAATCAAAAATTAAGTATTCCAGCCCATCCCCCAATACTAACAAAAGCTTGAGAGCTGGGGAAAAGGTGAGAAGTATGTGTTAATAAACTGTAGTGGCCAAATGGTCCCCTGGTTGGTCATTACGAGCTCAAGGAAGTCTTTTTAGCTTGATGACCACTTGAGCTGACAGTCTGGTTCCTATCAGATGTTGGTCTTGCTTGGGCATGCTCTCATGGTGGTGCAATCTGCTGCAGACTGGAGGGTGTTTAGAACATTTGGGGATGGGAGATCTGGAGTAGGATATGCCAGATAGTAAGAGAAGTCACTTTTACCTGTTTGAAATGACCCTTTAAAGAGGGATAAGAAAGGGTAGGTCTCACCAGCTTTTGCCCAGAAACTCTTTAATGGGTACCATGCCCACAAGCAGAGTAAGGCAGAAGTGTGATCCAAGGAAAAGGAGATGGAACCAGAAGAAAGGCAGAGAAGTCAGGCTTCCACCCTGCTTTTCCTTTTCTTAAAGGGCCAAGAGAGGAATCATGCTATTAGAAAAATTGGTTCTAAATGCCTGTGTTGGTTTTATCTCTTTTCAATAACTGATATTTCTCTCTATTAAAATATTTTATTTTCTTAGGTTTGCATTAAAATTTTCATAACTTGCAGAATTTTGAGTTATATGATCTGTGCTTTCATTTATGAAATTTAGTAAATAATTACCAAACAATGTGCCATCTCCTAAGTACAGGTTCATGAACTCATGGGTATTCATGTTGGTATGTACAAAACATTGCCTTAGAATAATGTTAAATTCTTTGAATCAACAACTATCTCTGAGTGTCTTTGATTTCTATATTTTTTTCATTAATATATTTCATGTTATTTGAATATTTATGTTTTCTCTTTTTTCTGTTTTCAGATTTTCCAATATTGCATAATTCCTTAGGAAATATGTACTCTGAAACCATTAATTAAATATCTTTCAATTTTTGAATATGTCATAAATCTCAAGGCAACATACAGGTAATTGCAAACTTATCTTTTAAAGCATAAATAAAAATAATATTAAAAATAATAAGTAAAAATAAACATTTTCATAGATGCTAGCATAGTATTATTACATTGCTTACTACTTATAGACAAACATAATTTTCACCTTGGTTTTACTAACAATTTCAAATATAATTATATGGCATTCAAATAATATTGAAATCACAATTTCATTAGGCTTGTGCTAATATTAATATTCAGATATAATAATTTATGGACAAACTGCTATTTTTTCTTATGTATAATATGAAACTAAAGGAATTAGTTAATTCAAATAGATTGTTTAAGGATGTCTTTAAATAAGTACAAGGAATAGGATTATTGAATTATTTAATTGTACTGAAAAGACCCAGAAGTCAATAATTTTCAATGAGATAGAATATATGACTGCAATGGAGGTGAGAGTCTTAGAAGTTAAGAAATACCATCAACTTAACTTTCTATTTCCACTGTATGGACTATATTTACATTTCTATATTCTGCTACAAAATTTAACTCTAATATAATTAGAGACTTGGTATTTTCAATATCTCATTTACAATTCAAACTTCAAGAAATACATGTTCATATAGTTGAACTATTGAATGCTATAACAGTCAAATTCCACAATGATGATTAATCATGTAGAAATTAATAAAACATGACACATTCTGCTTAGGTGATAAAAGGACTAATAAAATTAGGCAAAAGTCATATTTAAATGATTTGAAACAATCTGCCTTTGAAAAGCTTTATACATGTACATCAGTAACACTGGTTCTCAGTACAAATGAGAAAAAATGCTTAAATGTTAGAACCAATAAACTTATCACTGACCTAATAGGAACTATGGGCAACATTGCTCAACTATTCATCTATGCCTAGCAAGCTACAGTCAAGTTGAATTAAAGTATGTAATGACAAAATGGAATACTGTTGTCAACAGATTTTAAATGATCCAACAGGTGTCAAATATGTGAAACTTAACATGTTTACCTTGTTGTAAAGCAAAAATCACCAATTAACTCTAAAATTATTTAGATTTATATGACTATGATATCTACAAAAATTTCAGTGAAAATAATTGGAAGACACTGGGGAGCACATTAAGGTATAATTTACTACTAGGAAAGAGTGAAATTAAAGCTATGCCACTTCAAGGATATTTGGACGAACTACATTTAGCTTCAGAAAGCAAATATAAAACTATCATAAATGATTTTCAGGGATATAATATAATAACATATAATAAATAGTGTCTTTTTCCCTTTTCTGACTTGCATAGCTTTGAGAGAGAGTATGTTAGCATAAAGGAAAACTTTAATCTGCACCTACATTTTTGTTGCATACTGAGTATTATTTAGAGTAACATTGAGTTACTAACCATAAAATATTTTTTCAGGTATCTTTTCATTTCTATTTACATTCTGACTTAAGTATACACATAATATCTAATTGTATAATATTTTCATTTTCCCCTGAAACTCTTGTAGGACATATGGATTTAGGGAAAACAAATTTGTTATAATAAATTTGCAGCATAGACAAATTAATTTTAAACCTCATATGCATGCTCATAAAGAAAAATGAAATTATGAAAATTTCAGGGAAATGGATAAAACTCGAAGGAATTATACTAAGTAAGGTGACCCAGGCCCAGAAAGTCAAATCTCACATGATCTCTCTCATATGTGGATCTTAGTTACAAATGTTCAGAGTCTGTGTGTGAGTTGGAGTAAAAATTGGTAGGAGAGGTCAGTAAGATAGGGAAGGGCTATAAGGAAGGGTGAAAAGGGGTGCACTTAATGGGATGGTATTCTGTCTATGCAAGTAGACACATTACTGTGAGTGGAATGGCCTAAAACTGGTCAGGGGAAGAGATTGAGTAAAATAAGGGTGAGGAGGAGGGTTAATCCAAATTCAGGATATTGTGAATAACCTACTTTTTTGGATAATGACACATTCAGAAGCCATAGACTGTTACTAGAAAAATTTCAGTGCCAGGGATGGGATACCTTCCATTGAGTTGGTGGCCAGGGACATCCCTTTTGGCCCCTAAAACACCACAGGATATTGAAAAAGCTCTTGGTTTCCCACCAGGAATAGGGAATAAGACCTTATTGTTGAAGATCCCACATGCCTGAGCTGCAAGGTCACTGAGAAATCAAACTGGACCTGAGCTGAAAACCCCCTCCTTGTAGACCAGCTGACTGGAAAAAGCTACAATGTATGCAGCAATATGGAAGACAGAAGCCATCAATGGTGGAAACAGTGGATATTGTAAGCCTCAAGTGTGGCCATCCAAGCCAAATGATCCAACAGGTGCTATAGAAGTATGTCACTAATGAGACAAACCAACTGCTCTCTAACTGGACTAGAGACCTGCTCTATGGGAGGGCATACATCCCTGGTACTTAAAACCTCTCAGAAACCTATGGTGGGGGATGTCATGAGCCTTAGGAGTGTAGCACCTGCTCTTGTCTGGCTAAATTGATAGATTATACCCACCAAACTGCCCTATGAGGACTTTATTTAACATTCATACTCAGATATTAATGCTACTCTCAGTTTTGGTTACAGAAGCTTCTCTTTCAGATGGCAGTGACCACTGGGATGACTCGAAATGCAACAAGATGCTGAGAAGATGTGATGGAAGAGTGTTTAGCACTGAAGTATCTCCATCACACCTTCCAAGGCTCAGGGACCATTGAGGAAGAGGTGGCAGAAAGAAAGTAAGAACAGAAGGCAGGGTAGGAATGCTTACAAAGCAATCATCGAGATGGAAATTGGCCTTGATATCCACGACCTCACAGTGCCAAGCACTACCTTCACAAGGCCCTCATAGAATAGGAGGGAAAGATTATGACATCGAAATAAATGACAGACTAATGAGAGTGGGAGGGATATTATGGAGTGTGGATTTGTGAAGGGGAAAGTGGGGGTGGGTAGGGAATTATCATGGTTTATTGTCTGTAAGTATAGAAGCTTGTCAATAAAAAAATCTGATAAATCTTTTTTTGTTACTTCAAAGAATGTAAATTTTGTTCTGTTATAACACCACGATAGTCCTAAAAAGAGATAAGACTTGCCAAAACTATAACTTTAGTAAGAAATTTAATAATGTGCAGTAACAATTTTTTTTCTAATGTTTTGATTAATGCTCTAATCTACATGATTTATATTTTATTCATTTATTTATTTGAGAATGAGATACAAAGAAAGAGATAGAGAATAAGTGTGCCAGGGCCTCATGTCATGGCAAATGATCTTGAGGCACATGAACTTATTTGTGCATATGGAATTACGTGGGTACTGAGGAATAAAATCTGTGCCATCAGGCTTTGCAAGCAAGTGACTTTAACCACTAATCCATCTCTCCAGCCCCCTTTAAAAAAATAATTCAAAACCAAGATCCTTGAAACAGCATCACTGCTCTTTTCTTATAAATCAATCTTTTATGTAATAAAATAATCCCTTAAAATCAGCAATCAAGCACATCTGATGTCCTTATTCCATATTCAATGTCTATAAAGAAAATGATTTTTTAAAATATTTTGACCATATTATAGATGTACATAATTCATTCCCCTCCCATTACACTCTCATGTTCCCTGCATATCCATTGAACTACTACTCCTTCACAATTAATACACTTCCTAATTTCATTTTTGTTTTTTTTTTTTGCCTCTCTGACTATCATTAGGGTCACCTGTATGTTCAAGTGAAGGATTATTTACAAGAACATGGGCAACATATCAATTGTTACAACACTGAAGAAAGTTATTCCTCCTCGTCAAGCAGCCATCAACTTCTATCAGTAACTCAGAGAGGGCTGGGACTTTGTAAGTCATGAACGATGGAATGACGAGGAGTTCAATCTTGTATAAGCCTTGTGCAGGAAATCAGAGTTCATATGAATTCATGAGTGCAATGGCCAAGCCATCTCTGAAAGATAGTCCTTCACAATGCTGTTCCCTATCCAATAGTTCTTACACTCCTTCTTCCCATCTCCTTTTTTCCATTTGTGCCACACAATGTGTGGTATAGATGTCTCCCTTCGGGTTGAGCACTTCAGTATCTCTTATCCTTACCACTTTGATGAGTAATGCATGTCTTTCAAAATGATAGCACAATGCAAAATACAGCTTCTTAGACAAAAGCTAAGAGCAGTACTGATATGTGGGCATAAATATTTAGAAGGTACTTAGGTCCAACATGTCCATTTAGCAAACAACTGTAGGAGCTTTATCTCCAGGGCCTATGATTTCCATAGCCATGGACTTTTGACCCAGTTTACAGTAGCTGGCATGAATTCCCTCTGATTAGCATGGCCTCAAATCCAACCAGAAAGCAGTTGTCTCCATAACAATCATGCCACTATTGCACCATACCACTATGGGCACATCTTGCCTGGTTTATCAGTATTATACTATGCAAGATCTACCACCTAGTAAGATGACTGATGACTTGCCCAGCAGCCCACATAGCCCCTTCTGGGGTTCAGAATACTGACTCTCTTCACATGTCTTAAACTTTCAAACTTTATAGTGCAGAATTCTCTGTAAGCTACAGTGTTATGCCCTTTATCTAGAGAAAGAAAATATATTTGAGGAAATCTATTGCCTTGAATCCTACCACATAGCAGGATGAAACCAAAGACACTGAAATAGCTAAAGCAGAGTAAAAAGAAAAAAAAAAAAGAATGAAAATAACATAATAATAAAATAATAACATAAAAAATGCAGGCTAAAAAGTCCAAAATTTACTTTACCCTAATATTATAGTGGAGGAAATACAAAATATTGACTTACTGAAAATGTTATGAATAAATAACAAAAAATAGGTGGTAGATGCATAGTTAGGTGATAGACAGATTATACATAACCAAATAGATAGATGGTAGATATTAGATAGATAGATAGATAGATAGATAGATAGATAGATAGATAGATAGATAGACAGATTGATAATAGATCTCTGATAGAGCCAGTGTACTTTGCATTTTTTCTTAGTAATATTTACTGCATATCACTATATTCTTTACTAGAAATATGATCTGACTCCTACTGACCTCCCTTGATATTTTCCATGAATCAGAAGTTGCACCAACAGAATAAAACTTTATAATAGATAGATCCAGATAGCATGCCACTTTTTAGTGGGACTTTATAAAAGAGGAGCACTTTATTCCCTTATTTTTTGTAAGTTTAAGATTATGTAAGAACAGAATATAAATCATGTTTGTATCTGAATCACTGAAGAATTTAGTTCTGAAAAATAGGCTTGGAAGTGATAAATGTATTCCTCTCTTTACTTTATGTGGAAAAAGAATAAACCATGACTCAGTATATGTCTAGTTGGGTATTTTTTGTTGTCCTACCCACTTGTAGGACTGAAATTAGCTTCCTTTCCAATGGGGGCAGTGAATGTCAACAGGAAATATATAGAACCCTACTGATCCTTTATAACTGATAAAGACCAAGAAGAGTTCTGAAAATTGTAGAGTTCTTAAAGCTATTTGTCAATTTTGTTTACTTGATTGTTTTGTTGTTGTTGTTGTTGTTGTTGTTGTAGCTACTGTTTTGTTTCATCTTATTGTAATTACACAAAGGGGAAAAATTATTGGGGAACAATAATGATTCTTGAACCAAATGTAGATAAAGAAGTTGTATTAAAAAAAAGAAGAAATTTAAAATGGGACAATTACTGTAGGTCTATGAATTCAAAATCTGATACATTTTATAGAAGTAAATTTATCCACAGTTTATGGATATAAGGCCCTAGATTTCCACAACAAAGTAAAACATGATAAATACTATAACCAACAATCCTTTAAGGCAACTCCATGGAGCTCTTAAATGAAATAAAATCATTGTACTAGCATCCCACTCTATAATTTGATGGGATTATAAGAATATGATTTCAAAAGAGACAAGTGACATCTGCTCTTCTTGACTTGAAATTTGATAGATGGATTTGGAGTTGAGAGAGTTTTTAAAACATCCAATGACTCAACATTATGAGCATATTTGAAATAACTAGAATTAGTGGAAAAAGCTCATCCTACTTAAAGTTCATATTCATGGTATGTGGTTTAAGCAAGTAGTTGGACACTCCTACAGTGTGAGCTACACATTTAGTAGATTCTGACCACACAAAGAAATAGAGAAAGGCAGGGCCTCTCTCATTAGAACTTCCAGTTTAATAGAAAAAGAGACAGATTTTAGAATCCTTAGATTTTATGTTATAGTATTTCTCAAAAAAATGTCTTATGGACAATTTCTTGTTTTTCTCCTCACACTTGAGTGACAGTTACATGTAATATTTTGAAAGGATGGTTTGGAAATAATCTACAATATTTTGGGAGGAGTTGATTATCTGAAAATCTTTTTCAAAAACTTCTATTCAATAGTAGTATGCTATAGTCCACACACTTGTTAATTGTGTATTGTCATAGGGAAGAAAAAACTTGGAAAAAATACAAGTGTGGTGATGTACCCCTTTAGTCCCAGAATTTGGGCATCAGATATAGGAGGAACACTGTAAGTTCAAGGCCAGCCTGAGAGTAAATAGTCAATTCCAGGTAAGGCTGGGCAAGACCCTACCTCAAAAACAAAATAAATAAATAAACAAAAAAATGGTGGGAAATAATGCATGTGCTGATTACACAAAACTTTTGATAGATTAAATAAAAATTCAGAAAATTGATGAATTTCAGGAAAAAAAGAGATTTTTCCAGGGTGGGAGATATAGCTTAGTGTTGAAGATGGTTGCCTATCAAGCATAAGAACCCAGGTTCAATTATACAGGTCCCATGTGAGCCAGATGTTCTAGGTAGTGCACCTATCTGGAGTTCATTTCCAATGGCTAGAGGCCCTAGCACTCTCTTTCTCTCACTCTTTCATTTCCTTTATATCTCAAATAAAAATAAATAAATAAAAAACAGGCGTTCCAAATTAGCACCTGGTGAATTTTTTTTTAATTCACATTGTAGTGCAGTACCTTGGATAGGTACCGGAAAGTACAAAGAGCATTAAGAAAGCAGTCACCTCCAATACCAATTATCCTTTTCAATAAATGTAAGAAATAAAGTGTTTTTAGGTAATATGCTTATGTGGGCCAATATGTTAACAAAGTTCTTAAGACAAAAAGTGAAATGAAGTGAAGAGTAGTTCTTATAAAGCAATTGTCAAAATTCACCGATTAAGTAGTCCAATGCCTCCTTTAAACAAAAACATCACTGTGTGAAGAGTAAGGAGAAACAATAACTGCAATCAATTGTTTTGTCTTTGTTTTCCTGAAATATTGTCATACATTGGTTTTCATCCCTTGGAGTGGAGTGCATCCCTTGGAAATATCTATAACATTTATCCTAGATATTGGTCTTTGTCAATGGTTTCAATTTTATCACTTTGCAATGTTCTTCATGTATAGTTTCAGTGACACTGAAAGTAACTGGCTAATTCAAATTGAAAACCAGTCTCCATTTAAACCTGTCATGTTGTGAAATGATTTTCTTGAAGGCAGCTTTAAAACAGAAGGAGATATGTATCCCCATGGCTAAGTGAAATTGACATCCAAATAGGATGGAAAGTAGGAGAATGGAATTTGGTTATTGTGGAAAGGTGAAGATATAGACAACGATTCCTTCTAAGGGCAATCAATAAAGTCATGGCCTGCAGTTTGTAACTTGAAATAAAAAAGGTTGTGCTTGTCAAGTTCATAAGCAATGTAGAACTGACTGCTTATGCTATTACTGATATGGCTGTGGCTTTGCTATGGATTTGATGGCAAAGAAGGAACTTCATTTATCAACATTTTCTACATCTTTATGAACCCGTCCAGCTCAAAGTTTGATAGATAACCTCTGAAACATTTGGAATGGATATATCAAATGCATTTTTCAGAATCAAGCTATAAACAATGTCAGTGGTGTTTGCCATGTTGATAGTTCTGAGCCACTGTTTTAACTGAAATTTGAATTTGCATCCTCTAGATACGATGATGATGTCTCTGTACTTTTCTCTTTTGTTAGAATTGTAGTATATTTCCCTTGAAAAAGGATTCCTCATATATGTTTCCTACCTATAGTGGAATATTTCTGTGTTATTCAAGACAATGAAGAACAAACATGCCATTGCAAATGGGAAAAGTACATTTGAAAATCTGCTTCCTATCTGACATTCATGATAAAAACTAAATTTGGCAAGGTTCATTTTTATCTGATCAATAATCCTATGTAAAAAAAAAAAGGCAGTGTTGTTAGCAGTAATCCTAGTTCAATGCTCTTCATTACTGAGTAATGTGCATCTTTTGGAGAAACTGTTCCTCTAAGATCAGAGGCAGAAACATCTTCATTTGAAATAGTTGCTGTCAAAACTATGACACCATTTGGTGATAGATTCTGACTCCTTTATAACTACAAAAAAAAAAAAAAGAAAGAAAGAAAAGGAAGAGAGGAATATGGGAAGGAAGGAAAACAATAAAAGTGTGGTACTTTAAATGTATGCTCCCCATTAGACTCAGGTGTTTGATGAAAACTTGTATTTCCAGCCACAAGGCTGAGGAGATGTCACTGGGGCAGACTATGGGGCCCAGCACTAAGGTAGGTTTGGGGGCATATCTGATTCCATTCTAAAAGTATGAAGTGCAGTCTGAGCATTGCCTGGGTAACTGCTTTTTCTGCTGTTATTTATGTGGTTGATTGAGGTGCTATCTCTCTCTCTCTACTTAGATTTATGGACAGGAGCTAGCTTCTACTGCCATGTGATGGAACTTCCCCTACATCTGTAATCTGAAATAAATCTCTTCTTCCAGAAACTATGACTGGTGTGGATACTCATCCCAACCCCATGGAACTGACAACAAAAATAATTGGCAACAACAGAAATTTGGTACCAAGAAGCATTACAATTACTGCATGATGAATTTGGCCATGTGGATTTTGGTCTCTTGGAAATTTTCTTCTGGAGGAATGGATAAGAATGTGGTACTTACAACTGATGATACTTTCCAAAGTGGTAAGCCAGTATTTTGGGGTACTTTGGTGCTTGAAGATACTAAATGAAGAGATAATTGTATTCAGAGGCTTTGCTTATGTCCTCTCAAAGAGGAAGAGAAGACAGCAGAGAACTTGCAACTAGACTACTGGAATAAGGGATTCCTGCATTCTTCTTCCCAAATCCTAAGAGGTTGATCAAGTTTAAATTTGGATATACCAAGACTGCAATATTCCCATGGAGCACTGATGTCTCAACATGGACGCTGTCCCCGCCCTCTCAGCCTAGCAGGATTGGTGGAATTCAACATTCAGAGACTCATCACTGGTCACTGGTTATGTATATCACACTCCATCTGAAGATGTTTGATGTTTTCTTATTGGTTATTGATTTTGCATTGGACCAGACTTTCCTTGTTATGCGTTATAACCATGGAAATGCTTACTCTGTGCCATTAATATGTTGAAAATATAAACTTGATTTTATAGGATTCACAGTTGAGAGACAGACTTGAATCTCAGATGAGACTTAGGACTTTGGAAGTCTTAAAGTTGGTAAATATTATTGGGAACTTTGGAGTTAGACTGAATAAAATTTTCAGTGTTACATGGTTATGAATCTACTGGGGGCCAGGAACAGAATATGGTAGTTTGAATGTATGTCCCACAATAGACTCATGTATTTTATTAAAACTTGGATTCCAGCCACCAACTGGGAGGCTGATATTGGAGTTCAGCTCTAAGGTGTGCTTGCTAGTGGATCTGATTCCAGTCTAAAGGTATGCAGAGGAGTCTGTTCTCTGTCTGGTTCCCTAATGTTTTGTTTCCAGTTTTGCAGTTGCTTGTAGTCCTGGCTGTTTCGTGGTATCTCTCTGCTTCAATTTATGAATGGGAGTCAGTTTATTTTGCCATTTGATGGAACTTCCCCTGGATTTGTAAGCTTGAAATAAATCCTTTCATCCATAAACTGTGTCTGGTTTATATCTTCATTCCAGCAACATGAAACTAACTACAACAGAAAGCATGCAGAATTTTCTAGATATTCTGATCCAGACTCTTTGAGCACAAGCTACCTAAAAGACAATATATTGTCCACTTTCCTCCCTGGATCTTGCAGTTTTCAAGCATACTTTTTAAAGTGTTCTCCATAATAAATGTGAAGCTCAGGCTTCATACATGTTGTGGGTAAACCCACAGAAACTTATCAAGGAAAATAAAACTTAACCACTGATACATGCTCCATTTCCTTTTTGCCAAGCAAATGCTTTTTTTTTTAATTTTCTAATGAGAATGATATTTTAGAATCTTTAGACAAACAAAGAAGGTTTTCTTTTCTTTTCTTTTTATTTTCTTAAAACAGTATTTTTTTTTTTCTTCCTGAGAAAACACAAACTTGTGTTCAGGATCCAGCTTGTTTTCCTTCACCCATTAGAATTTGCATGTGGGTCTGCTGATTATTAATTCATACAGGCATGTTCAAGGCCACTTATGGACATAAAGAACTCACACTGCCACAAAGAGCTTTCAGCTTGAGATTTCTTTTTTCTTGTCTGCTATTTTTTTTCATAAAGAGACAAATGCAGGGCATTTTTGGTTTTGTAGATAAACACTTACACCTACTCAGACATTATCAGCTTTTAACAGGAATGAATTTTTTTGCATGGTGCTTTAGGTAATTAAACAATTCAGTTATCTACAGAAGCAGAAAAGTAATGAGTACCTAAGGGTGCATAGCTACTATTTGATATGCTGTGTATTGCTCATTTGGAATCCACAGTCTATATTTAATATAGGAATTAAAATTAGTTACTGCCAATACATCTGGTATACAAGGTAAAACTCATTAAATATCAGAGAAAAGTAATCCATGTATTAAATTTTCAGGACTAGCATCATTGGATAATACAGTCTTAAAGGCATTGAATGTGAGGAATCATAGTAAATAATTCCTTAAGAAAAATAAAAGAAAAATTACTTCATTGCACTTATTACTGGATTATACTTTCTTTCTGTAGCACAAAAAGACAAAATATAGAGACAAATCCCTTTTAGTGATCACAAGAAGTGAACACAGAAGGTGAACAGTACTGTCTAAAATGAATCCAGTGAAAAAATTGGTTAAAGACAAATAGCCTAAATTTTGTCTGCTGGAGGGTTAAGAATAAAGTCACATCATACAAAGATGATTCATAAAGAAACCAATCTCATCATCACCAAATGACAAGAACATTAAAAAATCCATGGATTTTATTATGAAAGTTCCTGTGACCAAAACAAATAAAGATATCTTTAAATACAAACATGAGTTCTAAGTAGTACCTGTAGCATAAGAATAGAGGGGAATTTAAATTTAAGAGGACTTTTTTTTTTTCTCTTCAGTAGGTCTGATATAATCTAAGGAAAAGGGTGTATCATTTAGAGAGGACCAAAAGTAAGCAATAATATTTGCTGTGGAGAACACTGCTGTTGGTTTTGCTGTTAAACATGAAAGACTATGTGGTAAAAGGCCTGTGTATTCAAGACCTCCAAAAAGGTTACAAATGCACTGGAGCAATTGTTTGTATTCTGACAGGGAGCTAAGGGAGGGAAATTGTATGGAGAAATGGTACAGAAAATGTTTAGAACAGTAGCCGAGAAGTGTATTTAGATGACTTTGAAACTTGAGAGAAAGACAAACAGCTTTAAAAATGCTGTTTAATTTAGTAGCAGCATCATGTGAGGTAATAGAATTCCAGTTCTTTAAATTGTAAAATGAACATACCCATCTGTCAAAAGATGTCAGTTATTTTGATTTGGAAAGAGAAACATGTAGGAAAATGAGGCAAAGCCACAGAAAATTTGTTTTCTTAATTTGTTTGGATGGAAATGAATTGTAAGTTTACTTTTCTAAGAGAAAGTAGCCAGAGAAGAGGAAACTTACATAATTGTTGGAGACAAGATTCCAGTTCCCATTAACTTACACTTTTGTGTTTCCCCAGGGGATCCTACTAGAGAGGGTCAGGTATTTAATGGCTGGCATAGCCTCCATCTGGGCCGGTGATGAAAAATCAGTTATTGAACAAATTCTGACTTCTTCATTTTATGTTGAGCTTTTTGTGGAGGGCTTAGAATCTAGGTTATAAGTGTTTATACACATTGTAAAGGACATTCAGTAAATTAAATATAAGGTGATGAATTATTTCTCTAGTTCAGATGCGCTATCACCAAACGCTTAGCGTGTTTCTGCAAATGAAAATGAAGTTTCAGCAACGGGAATGCACTCTCTGAAAAGATACAATATGAGTTCTTGTAAGCATGAAATTTAGCCTATGAGATCATTGATGTTAATTTTCCCTTTCAATTTTAAACCAGGCAGGAGAGAAAGGTCTCTGAGGAAGGCACGGGTGCTGAGCTTTTGAGAATGTAAGGAGACACTGCAGCACTATGCTCAGACCCATGCACACACTTTGGTAGCCACCAAACATCTGAGCCTTCTTGGTGTGGCCCAGCAGTGCTCCGCACAACACGTTTAGCCTCCTATACCACTTTCCTGTTGATCAACAGGCTCTCCACTTGCTGAGTTGCACCCATGCAGAAGAAACATTTTTTTTTTTCTCTAATATACAGAAAAGTGCCTTGTGGGCTAGAAATAAGCCTGGAGCAGAAACAATCCCTGCATCTCTCATGTGGACTGTCAGCTTCTTATATTACAGACTCTTCTTTAAACTATATAAAAGTACTCTGAACAAATTAACTATATAGCTGTATATCATAACTATATTTTCTACACATCTGTAACTGATATAGAATATATAGCCATAATGAGAATATAAAAGTTACAATTTGAACTGAAAAGACATAGAAAATATATGAGCCAGGAGTGGTGGTGCACGCCTTTAATCCCAGCACTCGGGAGGCAGAGGTAGAAGGATCGCCATGAGTTCAAGGCCACCCTGAGACTACATAGTGAATTCCAGGTCAACCTGGACCAGAGTGAAACCCTACCTCAAGAAACAAACAAACAAAAAAACAAAACAACAACAAAAAAAGAATTAAGAAAATATTAATGTATGTGGAAGTGAAAAAAGTAAGGCTTAGTAAATCACCTAACATATTTGCACTGAAAAATAAAACAAGCAATGTGCTAGAAATATAATTAATTAATATTTACCAATGTAAAAATGAGAGCAGTTGAAGGGAGTAGCAAAGTGGGTTAAATGAGGTCTAGAGATTAATGCTGCAGTCTGTAAGTCCTCTAACAACAGTGGGTTAGAAATGAGAATGGATGGGTTGGTGGAATTCCCCAGGACCCACCTAAGCCAGATGCACAAGGTGTTACATGCATCTGGAGTTTGTTTGCATAGGATGAAGACCATGGCAAACTCATTCTCTCTCTCTCTCAAATAATAATAATAATAATAATAATAATTTTAAAAATTTTAAAAGAAATTATTACTGTCTCCACCTCTTTTCTTTTAATGATATACAATATAGGCTTTTAGTATCTAATGGAATCATGTTAGACATACTCAAAGAAGATATTTTTATGCCCTGTCCTATAAATGTATTTCCATATATTATGTTTCTGCCTTTAAAATTGTTACTAACAGGGCTAGAGAGATGGCTTAGCGGTTAAGCGCTTGCCTGTAAAGCCTAAAGACCCCAGTTCTAGGCTCTATTCCCTAGTACCCACGCTAACGAGATGCACAAGGGGGCCCACACTTCTGAAGTTTGTTTGCAGTGGCTGGAGGCCCTGGCACACCCATTCTTTCTCTCTCTCTCTCTCTCTCCTTCTCTCTCTCTCTCTCTCCCCCTCTTCCTCTGTCTCTCTCTGTCTCTCTCAAATAAAAAAATAAAAATAAACAAAAAAAAATTTAAAAATTGTTACTAATTGCTCTCTGGGTCATTCTGAAAAGGAATTAATTAAACCTTTCCAAGGTAGATAAACAGTTCTACTGGCCAACAAAAGAATCTCCTATATTTCGTATAAAGACCCGAATGCAATGGGGATATAAGACTGTAAGACTTTCAGGTGAAGACATTTTTTGCCTGTATGTAAGGTGCGCACTTTTATTGAACTGGTCTCAGGTCAGTGTAGAGCCAAAGCCCAGGCTGCTTCCACATCTCAACCCATTCCCAGGGACACCAATGCCTTTGTACATCTTCAGTCGGGGGCGGAGGGTGGCGGCAAAAAAGGGGCTCATGATGTCTGACCACTCAAAATAAAGACCAAACGTAAAATGGTATTAAGGCAAGGATTAAAAAAAACAAAACTGCAGTACATCACTACATAATTTACATAAAAGCAGTGCTGTCTCTGCCCCTGCGTGCACTCAGGGTGTGGACTGGGCCATTCTCTTCAGGCAAGTGGGAGCTGCTTTTGTAAGGGAGAAGGACTCCCTGTAGCCCTGTGTCTCATGGGATACTTGGAATCACTATTTTAAAAAAGCACAGCGGGGCTGAAAAGATGGGTTAGAGGTTAACGCGCATGCGTGTGAAGCCCAAGGACCCAGGTTCAATTCTCCACGTAAGCCAGCTGCAAATGGTAGCACTTGAGGTCTGGAGTCTGTTTGCAGTGGCTGGAAGCCCTGGCGTCTCTCTCTCTCTCTCTCTCTCTCTCTCTCTCAATCTCTCTCTCTCTCTCTCTCTCTCTCTCTCTCTCTCTCAATCTCTCTCTCTCTCTCTCTCTCTCTCTCTCTCTCTCTCTCTCTCTCTCACACACACACACACACACACAACTACATAAATAAATAAAATTTTTAAAAGGAACAATGCACAAAGTCCTTGGGTCACATTGCAGGGACTCCAATCAACTGCTGTTAGCTTCACCTTCACCATTCCAGTTTTAAATCTTATATCTTAAAAACAACAGCAACAACAAATGTTTAAAAAAAGAAAAAAATAAAATAAACGAACAAACAAAGCCAGGCTAATGTCATCTCATTTTCTGCGCAGGTTAGGTTTTGTCAAGAAAGGATGTAACGCAGCTCAGTACCAGTCCGCCTAGAAGCCTTTGCGGTGGACGATGGAGGGGCCAGACTCGTCCTACTCCTGCCTGCTGACCCCCGTCTGCTGGACTGTGGACAGCGAGGCCAGGATGGAGCCGCCAATCCACACAGAGTACTTGCACTTAGGGGGGCGATGATCTTGATGTGCATTGTGCTGGGCGCCAGGGCTGTGATATCGTTCTGCATCCAGTTGGCGATGCCTGGGTACGTGGTGGTACAGTATTCAAAATGCAGTAATTGTATTTTAAGGGATACCTTAAGTATTTAAAACTAACTTTGACTGACTCTACTTAGACTTAAGAGATTAGTAGCTTACTATCTAAACCGTACTGATAAAAAGTTAAGGTTATAAAGATGTCAGCCATGGATATATTCACAATACTAATATATATATATGATATAATATAGATTTGTAAATACAAATTACAATAGAATATTAGATGCTTTAATAAACCACCTATTTAAAAATTCTTTTTAGTTGCATGTGTGTAAGTGTACACATGTGAGTATGTGTGAAAGGGTGGTTGAGCAATTGCACCTGAACAGCTAGGTTTTACAAGCACCTTTAACCACTATGAAATCTTCCCAGCCTATTAAGGTATTTTTTATAATTGGTGAGAAAAATTTGTATGCTCACTGAATGAAGGATATCATTAATTTCATGATTAGTGTTTTTGGAGTAGTTAACTTATATTTATATATTATATTTGCATACTTGAGTAATGATTTTAAATGTTGAAAGAGATATTTTCTTTAGAATTCTACTACCTTGATGAGACTCAGGAATTATAATGTAGTCATGAAGTATAGTTTATCATTTTATCAGCAATGATTTTATTTAAATCTCTTCACAAATTTTAGAATTGGCCTGACTATGTTTTCAAGTACAGTTTTGTGCTCACTAAACTATGGGTATTTTACTAGTTGTATGCTAGTGGTTTTCTTTAGCTTACTATTCAACTGCAACAGATTCTCACTGACCCATGAGAAAGATACTCTGCTAGTAAACATATCATCAAGCACAAAATTTAAGTTTAAAGATGACACACATTTTTTAGTATACTGCTAAGTTTGTACATTATTTGCTATTTTAAACCTTTAATGATAATCATTAGTATTCTTGCTGAAATGATACAAAATCCAGTAAGCATGGATGGGAAGCATGCATACATAACACATATGGTTTCCTGATATATTAATTTTGTTTTGTTGAGTGTTGAAAGAAGTAAGAAATTATTATGGCAGTACAAATAATAAAAAGGACATTAGCTTTCATTATAATATCCATCAACAATTGCACTTCAAGTCTCCATAAATATGTAATGCCCTGCTGGTATTCCATAAAACAAATTATGTTGCTTAGTCCCCAGCACTGTATGAACTGTGACCACTGACTAGATACATGCTAACGACCATGCCAGCACACGTGAAAAGGTAGCATTTAGGATATGCATAAATAATGACAGTGATTAACAGTAAGAAATATAGGCAGTACAGGGCTGGAGAAATGGCTTAGCGGTTAAGTGCTTGCCTGTGAAGCCTAAGGACCCTGGTTCAATGCTTGATTGCCCAGGACCCACGTTAGCCAGATGCACAAGGGGGCACACACGTCTGGAGTTCGTTTGCAGTGGCTGGAAGCCCTGGCTCGCCCATTCTCTCTCTCTCTGTCTCTCTCTCTGCCTCTTCCTCTCTCTGTCTGTCACTCTCAAATAAATAAGTAAAAACAAAAAAAAAAAATTAAAAAAAGGAAAATAGGCAGTAAATTAAAAATACTTACTGCTTTGAAATTTAAAATGTGTTTATTGAAAAGACACATTCTGTCTTTACAAAATTCCTCAATAATATTTAAGAAGTTTTAAATTATGTTTATTGACTTATTTTGAAATTTTTCTGGTTGTATAGAGGATATGAAGTGTTACATATTTTCATTCAATTCAACTAAAATGCTTTGTGGTTATCAAATGAAGCATACACAAACAAAGTTTTCAAGAATTTATTTTTTATTTCAATTTAGCTCTTGTGGTTGAAATAACAAGAGTCAGGGTGTCCTTCTCTAGCAAGGAGCATGGCTTACTTATTCAACATGTTAGAAACTTTGAAAGAAGTAGAGTGCTTAGAAACATGAATGCTGAATATTTCTGGCAATCCTGTCATCTTGACAAGTGGATACCTGTGCTGAGTAACGTTGTATCACAGGCAACATGAATGTTCAGAACACACAAAGTCCAGGAATGTTGATTTAAGAAGACTATTTGCATATAATAATAACCTTATCATCAGATTTTATGAATATTTAGTGGTTTTAGTGAATGTAGTGACCTAATGCTAGAGTAAAAAAAAAATTAGCTTCATGATGTATAATGTAATTCATGTAACCCTAGTACGCAGGAGGCTATGGCTAAAGTAATCTCCAGTCCATCCCAGCCTTCTCACCGAGTTATAGGTCAGTCGTGTCTATAGAGTGAAATTTTCTTTAAAAAAAAAAAGTAGTTAGCATTCATGTTTAATAATTATTTCACCTGTTTCAAGGTAAATAAGCTAAGTAATACACACATAAGACTATGTTTATAAAAGATATGTTCATGGGGAAGCGAAGGTCTAAGTGCATTAACTTTCCCTGTTTTAATTTTACCTTGACACAGGCTTCCTTTCAGCAAGTGAAGTTCAGCAAATGGAGTCCTATAACTACTAAAATACACTAATCTTATTTTCTCAAACATTTAGTCCACAATACTAATAATTTATGAGGTACTGGATATTTAGGAAAAATAATAATTTAAATAATAATCCACATATCATTAAAATACTTCATAAGGTGAGTTTCTTTAGTAAGTATAATTTAATACATAATATTTCCACTTTTTCTAATGATCTGTGTAATTCACATTCTCAAAGAAAATTCACATAAATTTAAGTGGAATTTTCACTATATAATATTCAGTTTTGTTAGAAATATGTACCACACTTAATACACAAACCAAATGATCTGCTGTACAAAATAAGTAATAAAACCCCCAAGGCATGTATTCAGATGCAAAATAAGTAGAAGGACAAAACACAGACATAGTAGACAGCAAAATAAACAGCTGTGGTCCCAAGAAAATTGAGGAATGATATAACTCTATGTTATGATGAAGGAGAATGTGTTTTTGTGGAGCAAAAACATTCAGTTAGGAAGTTAACCGATCATGACTTTACAGAAAGACAATAAAGGCACATCTCTAAACTTGAATGCTCATCACTTCCTTCATCTGCTTACAGCAGCAAAGATACTGTTTTGTTCAGTCTTTTTATTTATTTATTTATTTTGTTTTTTTCAAGTTAGCGTCTCCCTCTAGCCGAAGCTGACCTAGAATTCATTATATAGGCCCAGGCTGGCTTCTAGCTCATTGCAATCTTCCTACCTCTGCCTCACAAGTGCTGAAATTGAAGGCATATGCCACCACATCCAGCAATAATAAGTACTGTTTTAGGCATTATTGCATATTTTATTAGAACCCAAATTTTATTCATAAGAAAAATTATATAACTAATTATATAACTGATATTGTTATCTAATAGACCAAAGACCATTTGGGGGCATTATTATTAATAATACATAAGTAACTATCTATAATCAACTACGAGACATGAATGAAATATGCATTTAAGATATTTAGCGAACATTTATTTATTTTCTGAATATAAAGATATGTTATAGTTTAGTTATAATAGCTATTTTAAAACTGTGAACTTAGACTTAGAAAATATTATCCTAAGCAAAGATACACAGTGTAAGACAGATGCCTCACACTTTCTCTCATATGTGGCTCCTAAAATAGATCAGCTGAAGAGAAGGACAAGGGCAGTAAACATTGGGACTATGGGTGTATAAGTAGAATGAGACCAGGAAAAGTGAAAACAGAGAGGGAGAAGAGGAGGAATTACCAGAAAACCTAGTTAAGGGAAAGAATATGAGGGGTAGGGAGGCAGAAGTGTCAGAGTAAAGGAGGTTGGTGAGAGGAAATATACAAAACTAAAAAGACTATAGCACTTTAGCATTATGAAAGATTTAAAACGTAATTAAGGAGATGGTTGTACCAGACCAAGATGCCCATTAGAAGGTGGAGAAAGATTAATCCTAAAATTACTGGCTCAGGCTTCTGAATCCCAGGGCCGGAACTAGGTTACTCTCCACAGTAAGAAGTTGGCCAGGGAGACTCATGAGGTCCCCAAAATAATGATGGTCACTGCCAAGCACTTGCCTACCCAACAGAGATAAGAGGTAAGACCCTGTTGCTGAAAACATAAAATGTTGCCATCTCAGGACAGTAAGAGACCATGTGGGAAAAAGAGGGAAGGTAATCCTCTCCTGGCAAACCCTCATGGTGCTAGAAAGTGCTATGAGAGCTTTTGTGTGACAATGGTCACCGACAGCACCAATATTCAGGAGATCCTGCAGGCCACACAAAGCATCAGACAGACAAGAAGCACACAGTTGCACAATAGTGCCACACAGCCTTTGTAGGTAATCAACTGCCCTCAATTGGCTACTAGGCCCATTCAGTGGCAGAGAACGTATAACTCGTACTGGGGAACCCAGTTGGCTTTCATGGACAGGAAGGTCAAAACCACCAGAGATTACCCCTCATCATTCTCTGGACAGCTCAAATGGACATGGTCATCAAAACACCTCTCAAAATTACATGCATAGCCCTACGCCCTTAATAAGAGCTGCTCTCAACCTCAGTTTCAGGATCTGCTTTATCTTACAGATCACAGAGAATACTGGGGAGATCCAAGATTCATCAATTTGACAAGAAGAAACAGCTGACTGCCCACCACGGGATGTGCCACTTCTACCATAGTCACCAGGGGCCAAAAGAATCTGAAGAGGAAGGAGTGATGAGAACTGAAACATACCATAACAGAAGTACAGAGTCTACAGGGAACTCAGCATCAAGAACAAACGGTTAATACTCCTGCAAAGATTCATGAACTGTGGTGGAAGAAGGAGTGTGGAGTTTGCAAGAGCCACAGGGTGGGTAGAAATATCCGGAGACACACCCCTGCCCATAGATAGAAAGAAGCTCTGGTTACCCTGCAATGAGCATCAAGGAAGCTCCTGAGAAGGGCCCTCAGGGAAATAGAGATGGCTGGTGGGTGGATAAACGACTATAACCTATGTAAAATGTATACATTTATATAAATTTAAAAAATAAATAAAATTTAAGAAAGCATATACTTTGACACAAATGAAAATTCTCTACTTAATTTTCATAAACATCAAGCAGATCTTTGACAGGGACAGACACATCTCTGAAGAAGACACTCATCCTTGTCTAACTTACCATGTCTGGCTAGACATGATGCTGTCTTCATTCCCATGGCAGAGACGTACTGAGAAAGATAGTTACTATTACAGATGTTAGCTCCTTCTTTGGTAAGAAAATTGCACCTATGCTACAACAGAAATTGTGATGAAATTGCATTCCAAACACCTATGTATCATGGGGAATGTTGTAATTGACTGGTTAGGGTACATGAGGTAAATCATATCACTTTCTAATTTTGTATTCACCTCTGTGAAAAGCTATATTTACATGTACAGTGCTGATCAGTTTATTCAAAGAAAGAATTTAATTATTGAAAAATAAGCAGGACATATGCAATCTGATAGATTATTTCAAACTTCCATGTTTTCTCTTTCTCAATCACACTAGCCAGCTTACTGCCCTTTGAACATCAAGGCAACATTCTGAAGATCTTTGGAGCTTGCATTTTCTCATGAGTGAGTTCTGCCCCATGTCTTCCCTTGAGGAAATCACTTGATGCTGCTTGGTCTGGTGTTTCTTTGCAAGACTGTATCCTCCACAGTCACCCTCAGTCCCCATGCATTTTTCATGCTTCACTTTTACTTATAACTCCTGCTACTCTGCTAAAAATCAAACCTTTCTATATTGCTTTACAAAAGTTTGGATCCAATTATTAACATTTTCTACAATATATCATTGTATTAATGTGTACTCATTTTACTTATAAAATTTCTTTTCATATTTTATTGCATTTTCTCTTCATTTTTTATTTAAAAAAATTTTTTTTGCTTATGTTTATTTATTTATTTGATAGTGACAGACAGAGAGAGAAAGAGGCAGAAACAGACAGAGAGAGAGAAAGAGAGAGAATGGGTGCATCAGGGCCTCCAGCCACTGCAAAGGAACTCCAGATGCATGTGCCCCCTTGTGCATCTGGCTTACGTGGGTCCTGGGGAATCGAGCCTCAAACCAGTATCCTTAGGCTTCACAGGCAAGCACTTAACCGTTAAGCTATCTCTCCAGGTGCATTTTCTCTTCATTTTTTTATCGGCTTATTTCTCTGTGATATATAAAGGTTCATTTGGACTTAGTTCCCATTATATTTGAACTAATTTAGCTCCTTTGATTTCATGTATATATGAATGTGTTGTTCATGAGTATACACATGTTCATGTGCATGTGGGCACATGTGTGTGTCTGAGTACATAGACACATGTGAGTTACCTACATATGGATACCAGAGGGCAAGCTCAGGTTTGTTTTTCTTCGGGAACTCTGCTCAGGTTATCTTGATACAGTGTCTCTCATTGGCTTCAGATTTAACAATTAGACTAGACATGCTGACTAGTGTGCTCCAGAGATCCTAATCTTTCTGACTTCCCAACAATGGAATTATTGGCATGTGACATCACACCCAGTTGACATTTGTGTGTTTCCTGTGAAGCTCATTGCTGACTGAGCAATCTTCTAAGCCCAATTTTTACCTCAGGAGACCGGATAGATCCCTCAAGTTTGATCCAGTGAACCAATATCAACAGCTGGCCTTGGCCAGGTGCTTCTGCAACCTGAGTTCCATAGGGAAGCAGACACTATACCCAAAGATAACATACTAACACAAACACATCAAGCAAAAAAATAAATATATAATGGGAAAATAACTACTTAATGGACAGATGCAAGCAAAAAAAGAAAAAGAAAAAAATGGGAAAACAACTACCAAATTCACAGCTATAAGGAAAAGCATAAGAGAGTAAGAAAACACTGGAAACATGGCTCAGCAGTTAAAACACTTGCCTGCAAAGTCTAATGACCTAAATTTGAGACCCCAGTATCCACATAAAGCCAGATGCACGATGTGGTGCATGCATCAGGAATTTGTTTGCAGTACCTAGACATCCTGTTGTGGCCATTCTCTCTCTTTCTTTCTTTCTTTCTCTCTCTCTCCCCTGTCTCCCTCTGCTTGCAAATAAATAATTTTTAAAAGTTCATTAAATGTTTAGTCAAAATCATTACAACAAAGCATGTATTTCCAGAAAAGTAAGCTTTCCATGAAAACTTTTATCTAGAAATTCACTGTTTCTTAGTAGTACCTACTATACAATGTTTTAGTGAATTTATACTTCTAAGATTTTATAAATTACTTCTAAAATGCTGTACTTGATAAAGCTTTTGTACCACTATAATGTCTATAATTTACCTTACTGTGTGAAAAATTGCAACCTCAATACCTTATTTGCAGTAGAACAAAAGTGAGTATTTGGTGATGTGGCGGTTTGATTCCAGTGTTCCCATAAACTTATGTGTTCTGAATGCTAGGTTCTCAGCTGGTGGCAATTTGGGAATCGGAGCATCCTGAAGATTCGCCTCTGGTCTGTAAACCAAAATAAACCATTTCCTTCACAAGTTGCTCTCGGTTAAGTGTTTCCTGCAAGCACACAAAGCTAACTGTGGCAATGAAATTGGCATTAGATGAGTTGGACTTTTGCTGCTAGAAACCTGATCCGATGGCTTTGGCCTTTTAGAACAGATTTTCTGGAGGACTGTGGAAGGATATGAACCTTGTACAGCTTACTGGACGATTCTCATTACAGTTAGAAGACCTGAGTGCAGTAAGAACTATGGACTATGAGGTCTGGCTTATGAGGGGAGCCTGGCCGGGATAGAAACAGCTGTGTGAGGGGGTTGCTGTTGTGCCCACATGCAGAGAGCTTGTGCAGAGTTGTATTGTGGAGAAATGGACTGATGTGGGAAGAAGGACATGGCACAGGATAAATGAAATCTTTGGGCCAAAACTGCTGCCCATTCAGCTGCAACTGTTTGAGAAATTACAACCATTGAGATCGTGCCAGAAGATCTGCACTGCGATCACAGGAAGACACTGGACACTTGAAGAAAGGGGCCTGAATGCTGAAGGAGTACCCTGCTTTTCAAAGCTAGATTTATTTTTTTCCCATGGATTAAGAAAAATTGGTAGTCTACTTGATATTATGGTGTATAATAAGTGCAACAAAGAAAGGATCATTAATTATGCAACATGGTTTTGTGTTTTGGAAAGTGGCCATGAGCAGTGTGAAGCAGGCTTGTTGAATTACCTCTGTGGATGATGTTCCGTGGGTTGCAGTGGAGACCCATAGGAGAAGCCCAGATTATGGGATGGCTGCCAAGGAGAGCTATATGTACAGGATAATGTATTCTGGGTCTGTGAGTAGTCTAGTTGGACAGGTGGATTTGGAACTCCAGAGACTCATTACTGGTTAGAAATATCAGACTTGGAAACATGTCACTTACTACATTTGTGGGACTTTGACCTACTGAGTTTGATGTTTGCACTATTTGTTTTAAATTTTGTATTGTTTCAAAGTTTCTTTGCTATTCTCAACGTCATATTTTTGCAATGTGAATATTTATTCTGTGCCAGTATTTCATTTATTTATTTGAGAGAAGAAAGAAAGAAGCAGAGAAAGAGAGATAGAGAGAGAATGGGCTCACCAGGGCCTCCAGCAGCTGCAAACAAAGTCCAGATGCAAATGCCACCTTCTGCATCTGGCTTATGTGGGTCCTGGGGAATTGAACCTAGGTCCTTTGGCTTTGCAGGCAAGGGCATTAACAGCTAAGGCATATTCCCAGCCCTGTGACATTACTTTTTAATGGTATTATAACTCAGTGAAAAGACCATGAACTATGGAGAAGTTTGAACAGTGTTGGGATTATGGGGACTTCTAAAGCTGGACACAGTGCATTGGATTTTACATCATGTATGTTTATCAGTTTATGAGGGCCAGGTTTGGAATGGGGTGCTTTCATTCAGGTGTCTCCCATAAACTTATGTGTTCTAAATGCCAAGTCTCCAGCTGGTGGCAATTTGGGAATTGGAGCATCCTGGAGGCAGTGTAATGTTGGGGGTGGGCTCATGGGTGTTATAGCCGGCTTCCTCTCGCCAGTGTTTGGCACACTCCCCTGCTGCTTGCTAGTGTCCACCTGATGTTGGCCAGAAAATGAGTTCCACCTTCTGCTCATGCCATCATTTCCCCCTTCCATCATGGAGCTTCCCCTTGGGTCTTTCTTCCCACAAGGTGCTTTTAATCAGGTGTTTTCTGGCAGCAACGTGTAGCTGGCTGCAACAATGATCATCCTTAGAGCAACATTGATAAAATGCCTGCTGGGAAAAGAAACTCAAGTAGGCATAGAAATTATTTATTGTAAGTAGAAACTTTACATATTCTCTGTTTTGTAACCATATTCTAGATGTTGTATCAATGGTTAAACTGATATGATGCATATTGCTCAGCAAAATCTGCATGAACATTAGAATTGCATCCATTGTATGTATGCATATGCAAATTAATATTATTATTTGAAAATTCAGTTAATATTGTTTTGAAAATCGTGTAACTGATATACACTAAAGTAGGACTAAATAAATATAATCACCCTTCATCACATATTTAAAATTTATTTTATATGTTATAGTGAGACATAAAATGGTGCTAAATTTATCAACTGATCAAAAATATGATTCTATAGTCATTACATGTATTTTTGATCAGTAAAAAACAATATCAGATTCATGTGTTTATTGCAAAATATGCGGCGAATTACAGATCTAATACAGACACTAGTGAGCTCAAATGGATTGGTGTGCATGCGGTTATACCAAGTGGAATTTCTGCCATGATGACTGTCTTGATTCTCCTAGGCAGAACCTAATTTACCAGTTTTTTGCAAATAGAGTCTGTCAGTCTATTCCTTCACTAGAGCAGTAATCAGAATGCTTTGCATTTGTCGACCTGGCAATGCCTGTGCTCTCTGCTGTCTTTTAGGTACTTGATCTCTTTGCCTGCTCAGCCCTAGTGCTGAAAATACCAAAAAAAAAAAAAAAATCATTATAGATCAATAGAGCATCTAAATTACCAACTAGTTTGTCCATGTATCTGAATGCAAATGAACAGACTTATTATAATTGTTGGTGATTATACAATCTTTCTCACATAGAAGAATGCAAAATACTTAAGTCAGGCATTTTCCTTATAAATAAAAAGTTACCAAAATGTGGTGGATAAAACATATTGTTCCTTCAGTGTCTCTGCCTATTAATACATAATTTTAAAAACTACACTGAAATAATTATCTACTGCTTAAGCATTTTTTGAGTATGGTTTAAAGACAGCAGATATTGGGAAAGTAGACTAAGGTTAATATATAGATATTAAAAGATAATGGAATCTCCCATGATGCTAATTACTAAAATTAATCCAGAGATTGATTAAAAAGTCATATACTTGTGTTAGCATTTTTCCTAAATTTAAAATATCAGGTCAGTTTCTCAAAAACACAAGGGCAGCTCACATTGCTAGGAGACATCTCTATGGGTGGTACATGAAAGGGGTTTTATGTTAAATGAATTGTGATGTTCAAATAAAGACTCTGGTTTAATTTTGTCCTCTCTCTTTTAAGGTATAAAAAGACAATGCTTGTGCTGATTACCTGCTTTTTGTGGTAATTATAAGACAATTTCCTTTGAACAGTGTCTGTCTCTTAATCACAAGTAACAGCAGGTACTGGGCAATTGATCTGCCACACGCCTTACTCTGAAAAACATTCACAAATAAAACTACATTAAGCAAAATGCTAAGAGTTCTAAATAAATGATGCTGCTTTTTATTTTTATCCACTTGATGTGAAAGGAAAGGTAACTGAATGGAAATAAATTCTAATTGTACATATCCCATGAGTACAGGTGACTTTTGTTGTGGCTTGTTCTTGCTATTACTGATTGCCACTTTTGAAAATTATATTTCCTGAAATATAGACTACAAAAATAAAAAAAATAGCCATTCATCATTTTAAAAAAGGTGATAACAGCTTTCTTATGCTACATGAAATAAAAGCTTTAATTTTTTTAATTGAAATGCTGGGAAGCCAGAGGAAGACTGTTGGCAGGAAGGAAGGTGAGCAGCAGAAGAAGGTGGCAAGGCAATGCATGGAGGGCAGTATTGTGGTGGAATGAGAATAAAGTCTTTTGTAAGAAGACTGTAATCAAAACCATTGCTTCACATGTTCAAGGAACTAAAAACTAAAGGAGAAAATCCATAACAGAAGTAAAGAAATGATTTTGACATGATACATTAAAAATTAAAGAACCAAAATAAATGCATAAAAAAAAACACCTACATAATATTTTGGCAGCATTTTTGGAGGAAGTTTTGTTGATCAGCATTAGTTTATTTTAATTTACTAATACATCTCAAGCAGAAATTAAGAAAATAATAAGTATCATATGCAGTTTGCCTTACTTATTAGAAATATTTAAATATAAATTAATGTAATTCCAGAACAGTCACAAAGAAGCTTCATTAAAGACAATATACTAAAAAAGAGAAAAAGAGATGAGGCCATACATTCTCAGAGACAGTCACATAATAAAGTTTTAGTATCTGTTTTCTTCTTAAGAAAGCAAATTTTGCCATGAGTCATCAAGAGTTAGAACCTAAACATTTATGTAAGAAATCATGCTTTATAGGTCAAGCTTCAAATGAGGTCATGAAGTGCAGACATTTTTATTTGAGTTTTGGCCTTATTGTCTTTACAATTTTTTTCACATATAAGGTGAAAATATAGAAATTAATAAAAAATGTTGGATGTGACATTGGAACATCCTAAGTAGGGTATTTAATAGTTGTAGACTTATTTATGAATTGAAAGCAGTCTTTGAATCTGCATTCCAACTTTTATCTGTAGAAAATTAATGTCCTTTATATGATATAGTTTCAAAGATATTTTATATTTTACATAAAATATAAAGAAAAAACATTAAACTTGAATCAAATAATTATCAAATTATGTCGCAATTATAAAAAAATCATAGAGTTAAATAGGCAAAGATAACTTTTTTCAAAGCCATATGATATTTCCAGGAGAAAGCTTTAATTCACTGCAACAAAATGTGTGCATGTGGACTACAGTTTGGTCCTGAGGTGATTTCAGATATCTATTGAAAGACAATAGAATTCATGTAATTGGGCCAACTGTGCTTTCTTAACAGAGTTTATTAAAGTTAGGCTCTCCCAACACACACATTCACACTTAATAATAGGGTCTCTGTTTTTCTTGACAATTACATTTCAAACAGTGGCTTATAGGTTCTTGTGGAAAGAAATAAGGCTTGTTAAAATTATCAGGGGAAAAATTGTATCCCCCAGGAGAAGATCAAGATTATATCACTGTATGGCTGAAGAGATGGCTAAGTGTTTAAGGAGATTGCCTATGAAGCCTCAGGAACCAGGTTTGATTCCCCAAAACTCACATAAGCCAGATGCACACGATGGTACATTTGTTGGAAGTTTGTTTACAGTGGCCAAAAGGCTTGATGTGTCCATTCTCTCTGTGTGTCTCTATTTCTTTCTTTCTCTCTCTCTCTCTCATAAATAAATAAAATAAAATAAAAACATATAATTATAAAGTTGCTTAAGTAAATCTTCTAAGAAAGAGGACATCAGCAGTTGGTAGGCCATAAAGGATTGGTAGACAGGAATCAAGCTGAGTGGAAATGAGCACTAATAGATCTATCATTAGATGATGGCAGACATGCAAATGAATTAAGAGGAGACAATACTACGTCATTGTTGTTTGCATTTCTGAATCTTTCCTAATCTCTGAGATGAAAGGATAAAAATGAGAAAGATGATAAAATATTTCTCAAAACCTGTTTACACACTACCACACAATTCAAAAGCCAGTGCAGGCAGGACCTAACCACCTATGGCATGAATATAAGGTGATAAAGAATGTCTAAGCAAAGGCCACAGGAAAGGAGACAAAAAGTATCTGTTGACTCAAGAACCGGGAAAGTTAACAGCCACCAGACAGCTCACGAGCTGAAGTTGAGTCCTGTCTAAACTGCTTCTCTCTGAAGTGAAGATAAAACTGTAAAGGTAACTAAAAGGGAAGGGCATGCTATTGTGTAGATCTGGGAGGTCGGTTGTGCCCCAAAATCTTAAAGAAATATGCAAGAATGGAACTATATCTCACAATGACAGGCAATTCTACAAAATCAAACACAAGTGCATCTTAGCAGAGAAACTGAAGAGAATTAAAAAATGAACATTTTATAGGGTGTGGATGAAGAGCGAAGAAGTCAAATATTATAAAATATGTGCACAGTAACTTTGGAAGAAAAAACAGGAAATTATAGATTTAAACATTAAAAAGATATTAGCCTGTCCCGTTCACTGAAAGAAAATTTCTTATAAAAGTACTAAAATGTTCAATTCAAACAAATGTGAGAAATTTACAACAGTACTTATTAAACCATATTTAATGCATTTTATGAGAAATAACGAAACAAAATGAATTTCTTACTTTAATAAAATGAAGTCATATCAAAAGCATTGCCACAAGTTAGATGAAAACAAAAATAAGCTTAAAAATAGAAAAAAAAAAAGCCCAGTGTGGTGGTTCAAGACTTTAATCCCAGTACTCAGTAGGCAGAGGTAGGAGGATTGCTGAGAGTTTGAGGCCACCCTTAGACTACATAGTGAATTACTCCAGATCAGCCTGAGCTAGAGTGAGACCCTACCTTGAAAAAAAAAAAAAAGAAAGAAAGAAAAACAGACAGTTTGAGGGCTTGAGGGCTTGAGGGCTTGAGGGCTTGAGGGCTTGGGGCCTTGGGTCCTTGGGGGCTTAGTGGCTAAGGAGCTTGATTCGGAAGCCTATGTACCCACGTTCGGTTCCTCAGTACCCAAATAACCAAAAAAGCTGCATAAAGCAGCACATGTGTCTGGAATTTGTTTGCAGTGACTAGAGATCCTGGCATAACCATTCAGTCTCTATCTTTCTCTAGCTGCCTCTTTGTCTCTCTCTCTCTCTCTCAAATAAACAAACAAGTAAATAAAATATTCTTAACAATTAGCTAGATGATATTAGGGAAATAAAGTGTGCAATAATGGAAAATTGAAAATCAGATTTAATCAGAGTCAGATGTAGCGTAGCTTTTTTACAAGAGAAAATGGTAATGTTATAGCAAGCAAGGTTTTCACATATCAAGATTAAACTAAAAATAAGAGAAGGATTCAAAGATATTTGAGATAGGGAGATGGCTTGTTGGTTAAGAATGCTTGCTCCATGGTGTGAGGTACTGAAACCAGTCACGTACTTTACACCGGCTCCCATGTAAATACATGGGCTTGGTCACACACATCTGCAATCCCAGTCTCCAGGGGAAAGAGGAGAGAATAACTGGCAATTGCTGATTAAAAGAAAAAAAAAAAAAGATGAGCAAGGAGCAGACACCTGACGATCTCCTCTGGTCTCTGCACATACTGCACTGTCCATGGTCATGTACACACATGTTTATACTACATAAACATCACATACTACACTACAAATATGCTATATACACTCAAAAAGAGGACTAGGGATATCTTCATTGTTGAAATGACTTTTAAGTTTTGTCTCCCCAAAATTCATATATTATGGCCCCAAACTGATATGACTGTTTGTAAGCAAAGGGAGATTAGAAAGTAATTACAATTAAATGAAGCCATAGTTGGAACCCTGAGCCAATAAAACTGTGTGTTTCTGGCATACTAGAAGAGGATGCAGATGAAAAAAATAAAAAGCCATTTGAGGACAGAGCAAGAGAATAGCCACATCAAGCCAAGGAGAAATGCCTCAGGAACAAACAACTTGCCAGCACTATGGCCTTGGACTTGCATCCTCCAGAACTCTGAACAAATAAATTTCTGTAGTATAAGCAAGTTAGTCTGAAATATTTTATCATGGGTACCTCAGCATACTAATATAATTTCTAAAAACAATTCAGAAAAATATTTCATGAAATTCAAACCCAAATCCAAGAGACAATTATACTTTTGATGAGGAACTTTTGATACAAAATGTAGGTAAGAAAGATAAATGTAATAAAAATGCTAAGATCTGTAATCAAAAAATTATATTGGCATAAAATATAGACTTAACTAAAAAAAAATGCCTGAACATAGTGTTTAGCTGATGGAAGGGACAAAAATAGGCATCTCCAAGTCCAATCTTGTATAGAACCTAAAACACATAGAAACAAAACAAAAATAGAGTATTTGGCTACAACAGTATAAGGAAATAACACCAGGTAACTGTAAAGGTTTTAAAGGGACCAAAAACAAACAAACAAAAATGATTCGTTTCAGGCATTTTGGTGACATTGTGTTGTGCCAAAAAGAAAGAAAAATAGAATAAAAGTGAAATAAAAGGTGAACCAGGAATATTATATTTAAGCCAATATATCACTAAATGTCAAGGTTACAGAACCAGCTTCATGAATAATAAAAATACAGGGAACTAAATATTTTCAAAAGGACTAAGGAGGTAAAACAAGTCAATATATAGATGTTTCACAGACAATGATGACAGGTGGGTTATAGACACAGAATAGTGTCAGGGTCCAGCCCTGGCTTGAAGGAGGGTCCCTGAAGAGAGGTGTGAAAGGGAGCGGCGCAATAAAGACTCGAAGTCAAGTTCTGGTGCAAGCTGACAGGCTAATGCTGAAGGCAGGTGAGTTTCTCCATCTTTCTCTCTGCTTCTCTGTTTCTATTTTTTTCTTTTTCTCTTTCTTTCTTTTTTCTTCTCCCTTTTTCTCTTTTTCTCTGTTCTCTGTTTTTCCCTGCTTCTATGCTTCCATGCTGCCACAGCTCTTAGCCTCAGTCTTTTATTTTCTGATCACATCATGCAAGAACAAACTTCAAGAAAGGTACAGTTTCACAGAATTTATAGAAAATTTTTGTTATTCCTTTTCATCAAACAATCCCATAATTATTTACCTCAAGTAAAGTCATCAGGCTCCTATAATTATTAACTGTTTTCACACTTTCCCCATGTATGTGAGGTCAAGCACTTGCAATTTCATGAACTTCTACTTTCAAATACTATATTAAAGGTGAGAGACAAAACAACCACTAATGGGGATTACCATAATTAATCACTGATCCAATAGATCCATTTTAAATGGAGAAAGTGCACAGAATACACCCATAGTGGCTTACTATATAGCTTTGCAAATGAAAGAAACTCTGATATATGCAGTAATGTGAGTGAACCTTAGGATGTTATTATACCAGTGGAGGAAAATATGTTCCATTTAAACACAATTTCTTTCCTTGAAATAAACGTAGTCATTTGTATCTACCAAACCAGATTCCTTCCCTTCCCTGCTGATCTATAAAATCAACCCAAATTTACTATGTGGCATTTCTTCCTTAAATTTGAATTTTACTCTATATGCTTCTACCTGAGCCATTTCTTCTATAGAAGACAACATTTCAACTCTATAGACTTTAGTTATGAGAAAAGTAAGCCAACATTCTATTCTATACTATCAAGTGGGACACAGCAGATTTAGACCATATTTTTGTCCTTTTTTTAAATTAAGAACATACTTTATATGGTCACATCATATGTTGGTACCACTTTTTCCTCCTCCCTACCCCCATTCTGCATGGGGGGGCTCCTCAATGGGGTGGGCAGTATTTCCCATAGGGTTGTGGGTTATTCACTGGAGGAGTAGCAGTCAGTTATTGGAAGGAAGGCGAAGCCTCTAGGCATGATATCCCAACATGTGGCTCTTAAAATCTTCCCATTCCCTAGTCCACAAAATTCCGTCACCTGAGCCTTGGTGGGTGTGTTTTAAGTCTATTTCAGTGATGAATTCTTAGGAGCTTCTGGATTTCTGCTTTGGTTTGTGTTGATTACACTCAGCATCTCCCTCCTTCACCCTGACACTGCCTGTCAGGCTCACCATGGAAGCAGCATTCTTGCTCATCTACCCACTTCCTCTGTGGTTTCGCCTGGGCCTTGACTGAGATGTGTATTTCCTAAGGTCTTGCTACCTTCTGAAGAAGAAAATCATGTTCTCCGATGGAGAGTGAAGTCAGTATAGTTTAAATTGGTTAAGTGTTTTGAAGGTAGAGAGAGTTTGACAGATGTAGCCCCTATTTTAGCCAAAGACTAGTGGGACCTTGACATTGGAGAGCACAAACTGCCTCCACAGAACTCAGACCTGGTTATCTGTTCCAGATTTGAGTACATTTCCACTGAGTGGATCTTTTTCACGAATCAGAAAGCCATTGGTTGCCCACCAAGGCTTTTTGCCACCGTTTCACTATCGTGTACTTCTTGTCAGGCTAGTTGCTTCTGAGTAGCTTAGTCCGCCCTTACTGACACCATTGTTGGCCACTTTCTCCCAGTAGCTAATGTAGTGCTTTCCAAAACTAGAAGGGCTGACCATGCACAGGTTCTCTTCTAGATTCCAGCCAGGTCTCTCTATGTTCTGTACCAGCGGCATATGGTGTCTTCAGGAATAGGGTCTTATCTTTTATCTCAAGCAGGTAATACAGTGCTTTAACAGAAGGCTGTACTGTTTTGGGGACCTCATTGGTCTCTCCAGTCAACAGCTTATGTGGGTGGCACCTAATTCTGGTACTGAGAGTTGTAGGACAGAGACATTTTTTTTTTTTAAGCTTAGGATTCATCCCACCCTCCCCAGGGCCCTTATTTCTGGGCACTCTCCCTATTCTGTTGAAGGTGATATCTTTTATTCTACCTTCCAGGAGAAAGGTTTCTATGGTACCATTTCAGTTTGGGTTTAGTCTTGTATTTATTTCCTCCCATCCTCCTCTTCTTCTCACCCCAAACCTTTCTAACCCTATTGTCTGGACCTCAACTTGCCTATGCAGTATGCCAGCAACTGAAGGTGATCCAGCTTAGGAACCACGGATGAATGAGAACATGCAGCATTTATCTTTTTTGAATGTGTATTATCACTGAGTATGATCTGTTCTAAGTTCATCCATTTTCCCGAAAATTGTGTTTTATTGTGCTTTCTTACTGCTGAGCAGAATCCCATTGTGTAGATGTACCACAACTTCATTATTCATTTGTCTAATGTTGGGCACCTAGGTTTTTTCCATTCGTTAGCTATTATAAATTGAGCAGCAATAAACATGATTGAGCAAATATCTCTGTAGTGAAACATGGAGCATTTTGGATAAATGCCCAATAAGGGAATAACTGGGCCTGTTGGTAGTTCTATGTTCATCTTTTATAGGAATATCCATATAGATTTCCATAGTGGTTGTACCAGTTTACATTCCCACTAAAAGTGAATGAGGGTTTCTCTTTCCTCATGTTCTCACCAACATTTGTTGTTTTTTGATTTTTTTAAAATAATTTCCATTCTTACTGGAATAAGGTGGAATCTCATAGTTGTTTTAATTTTCATTTCCTTGATGGTTAGGGATGTTGAACATTTTCTTAAGTGTGCTAGTCATTTATATTTGTTCCTCTGAGAACTTCCTATTCAGTTTTCTACCCCATTTATTGAGTGGGTTGTTTGATTTTTTTATTATTTAGGTTTTTTTGAGTTCTTTGTAGTTACTAGATATTAGGTCTCTGTCATTGATATAGCTGGTGAAAATTTTCTCCCATTCTGCTTATGCTATGAGCTTGTTTAATTTCTTGGGCTACTGGGGTATTGTTTGAGAAGTATTTCCCCATTCTTATACTATGGAGAGTTCCTCCTATTACTTTTTGTAGGATTTGAAGACTTTCAGGTCTTATCTTGTGGTCTTTAATTCATTTGGAGTTGATTTTGTATAATGTGAAATGAGTGTGTCTAGTTTAGTTTTTCTACATGTGATTTTCCAATTTGTCCAGCACTATTTTTTTTTTTTTTTTTTTTTTTTTTTTGGTTTTTCGAGGTAGGGTCTCACTCTAGTTCAGGCTGACCTGGAATTCACTATGGAGTCTCAGGGTGGCCTCGAACTCATGGCAATCCTCTTACCTCTGCCTCCCAAGTGCTGGGATTAAAGGCGTGCGCCACCACGCCCAGCTGGCAGCACTATTTTTTGAAGATGCTATCTTTTTCCAGTCTATGCTATTAGCTCCTTTGTCAGAAATAAAATAGCTGTAGTTACTTGACATAAGGCCTGGGTCTTCAATGCTGTTCCATCAGTCTATATTTCTGTATTTTTTGCCAGTACCATGATGTTTTTGTTACTGTTGGTTTGTGATATACCTTTAGAGCAGGTATGGTGATACTGCCAGAGGTGTTTCTTTGGCTAAGGACATATTTGGATATGTGAGACCTGCTGCCATTCCATATGAATTTTTAGATCATTTTTATATCCCTGTGAAGAATGATAGTGGAAATTTTACTAGAATTGCATTATATCTGTATATTGCTTTTTTGTAGAATTTCCATAATCACATTAATTCTACCATTTCAGGAGTATGTGAGGTCTTTTCATCTGATCAAGTCCTCCATAATTTCTTTCTTGAATGTTTTTATGTTTTCATTACATAGGTCTTTCACATCCTTTGTTAGTGTTATTCAAAGGTACTTGATTTATTTGGTGGCTATTGAAAAATATAACAGTCTCACTGATTTCTCTCTCTGTACACTTGTCCTCTGTATATAGAAAGGCTACTGATTTTTGTGTGTTGATTTTGTATTCTGCTACTTTGCTGAAGGAATTAATCTCCTTTCAAAGTTTTGAGATGGAGACATTGTTATCACTTATGTATTGGATCATGTCATCTGTAAATAGGGTTAATTTGGCTTCTTCCTTTCCATATCGTATTCCTTTTCTTTCTTTCTCCTATCTTATTGTTTGGCCAAAGACTTCCAGTACTATGTTGAAGAGCAGTGGTAAGACTGACACACCTGTCTTGTTCCAGACCTCCATGGGTATTCCTTGAGTCATTTGCTATTAAATATTATTTGGGCCTTAGGTGCTATATATATAGCTTTTGTTGTGTTGAAATATAAAGTCATCATGCCTATTGTGTCCAGTGTTTTTATCATGAAGAGAGTTTGTATTTTGTCTAAGGTCTTCTCTGCATCTATTGAAATAATCATGTGGTTTGTGATTAAGCTTATTTATGTGGTATATTATGTTGACAAATTTCTGTGTGTTGAACTATCTTTACGTCCCTAGGTGGATGTTTTTGATGTTTTGTTGAATTCTGTTTCTAAGGATTTTGTTCAGGATCTTTGTATCTAAATTCTCTGGGGATTTAGGCCTATAGTTTTCTTTTCTTGTTAGATCTTTGTCTGGTTTTAGTATTAGGGTGAGAGGACTTAAGGAGGATTTCCTGTTTTCCAATTATGTGAAACAGTTGAAACAGTTTAGAAGACATTGGTTTCAGTTTTTCAATGAAGGGTTCATAGACTGATTCTGAGAAACCATCCATTTCTTCCAGATTATATAATTTTGTGGAGTAGAGGTTTTAGAAATATGTCCTGATGATTCTTTCAATTTCATTTGCTTAGAATATCATTTTCCATCCATTCACCTTGAGGAGGACTCTTTCTTTAGTGGTGATGTGGGTTTCTTAAAGTTAGCAGGCAGAAGGGTCCATTTTTCTGATCCACCCTGTTAGCTTGTGTCTTTTGATGGGTAAGATAAGACCTTTAGTATTTAAGTTTATAACAGTGAGGTTTGTTTTAATCCCTGCCATTATGGCCTGCTTTATGGGTTTTGATAATTTCTTGAGCTCTGTGCTTTTTTGAGCCTACTCTAATATTTATTATTATGATCTTCTTCCTTTTTAATTTTTTTTCATTTGTTTATTTTATTTATTTATTTGAGAGATACAGACAGAGAGAGAAAGAGAGAGAGAGAGAGAAAAAAATGGGTGTGCCAGGGCTTCCAGCCACTGCAATGAACTCCAGACGCCTCAAACCGGGGTCCTTAGGCTTCACAGGCAAGCACTTAACTGCTAAGCCATCTCTCCAGCCCATGAACTTCTTCTTCTTGGTTCTCTAGTTTGGTTGTTTGACTCTTCTGTGTGGATAGTTACCTGTAATATTCAGATAACCATAGAGGTGACTTTTCCATGGAAAGTTTTTCTTCCACCATCTATTACGAGGAATACTTTCACTGGATACAGTAAGTATGATTAGAAGCCATTGTATTGTTGATGTTGATGTGTTCCATTCCAGGCCCTTCTGGCTTTCAGGGTTTCCATTAAGTAATCTGAGTTAATTTTAATGTAATTGTCTTTGTATGTAGACAGCTGATTCTCTCTTGCTGCTTTAATACTCTTTGTTTTCGTTGTTAAAAGTTTTAACTATGATGTACCATAGAGAGTTTCTTCTTTGGTCCTGTCTGTTTGGAGTTCTGTGAGCTTCTTTTACATGGATGGTCCTCTTTTTTGCCAGATTAGAAAAAAAAAAATTCTTCAGTAATTTTGTTGAATATGTTATCTATGCCTCTGGCCTGGATTTCTTCTCATTCTGGTATACCCATGATTCAAATGTTTCACCCTTTATGTTATCCTGCAATTCATTCTTGTCCTTTTCCCTTCTTTTTTTTTTATGTAGGGTCTCATAGTTGCCCACACTGACCTGGAATCCACTTTGTAGTCTCAGAATATCCTCAAATTCATGGTGACCCTCCTACCTTTGCTTCCCAAATGTAGGGATTAAAGGTGCAAGCTACCACATCTTGCTCACTTGATTTTCTGAACCTAGTAATGTTTTTGGATTCCCATTCAATTTCTTGTTTTATCTTCCAGCTCAGAGTTTCTATCTTCCACATGAGTGACTGTTAGTGAGGGTTCTAGAGCAGTTTTTAAAAGCTGTATTATTTGATTTTTGTTTTCTGTTGTGTTATTTTGTATCATGTCCATCTCTTTTGTTGAGGTAAGATCCCAGGCAAAGTTCTGATATTCTTCGTGCTTCCTAGAGTTAATTATCGCGTTTGAACATTTCTTCATTAAGCTTAATCAGCAGGTTATTGAGATCCTATATTTGTTGACTCACTTTCAATTCATTTATCACTCTTTTGAGGCCTCTCTGGTTTTCTTCGATTAAGTTATGCCTAGGAATAATAGAAGAGTGCTCTAAAAGATGATTCTGTTCAATTCCATTTATGTGACTTTTTTTTTTTTTTTTGACCACTTGGTTCCAGTTCAGCAATTCTCTTGATCAAGGTCACATAGCTTGTTATGTTTTAACTTTGTGCTTCTATTGTTTTCTCTTTGATTTCATTGAAAGCTTCCATTGTGAGATCAGGCATCCTTGGTGGAGATCTCTCAGTTTTCTGACTTTCATTGTTTGTTTGTTTGTTTGTTTGTTTGCATTGAGTTCTACCCATCTTGGACTAAAAGTCTTATGCCATTGAGGAGGAAGCCCATATTTGTCCTAGTAGGATCTTCAGTGTGTATTCTGTTTTAAATGTGAGCTCAATTGGAGTAGAATGGGTTTTTAACCACAGATGTGCAGATTGTGGAGATGTCAAGTACATCAAATGTATCTGGTGAACTTGCAGGTGAGGAACTGGGAGTTCAGACCAACTCAGTACACTCATGTGCAATTTTCAGCACAATGAAATTAGTGGTTAGGGAGCCAGGGGCCTGGAAGCACCAGAGTGGTGGCAAGTGGTCAGCTCCTACAGTGTTCCATGCACCCTCTGGCTCAGGGGAGCAGGTACTTGTGTATCAAAGGGCCCATTAATCAGGCAGCCAGAGCAAAGGCAAAAAGGCCTACTTCTTCAGCACACAGGCAAGGGCCAGGCAGTCCCAAGTCAGAATCAGGTTTGCAGGGATCCTGGAACTGGGAGGTGGGGAACAAACTAGGAGCTCTGGCCTGCTCACTTTGTGCACACACCCTCCAGAACAGGGGATTTGGTAATTCAGGACCCAGGGGAGCTCAATCAAGAAGACAGCACAAGGGGCCTGCTTCTGCAGTTCACATGCAGGGCCCAGGCAACCCCAAGCCAGCAGCAGAGGTTATAGGGAGCAGGAATCTGGGAGGTGGGAATGAATCAGGAGCTGTTGCCCACTCACTTTACATGTGCACCCTCCACAGCAGAAGATCTTAGACCATTTTTTTTGTTCAGTCCTTTGTTTACTGTTTTCCACCTATGAAAACAAAAGGCTATGCCAGCATGTTAAATTTTAGTGCATGGTGACTGTTGATACAAAGCACTACCTTCAAAATAATGTCAGCACCATGCCTTCAAACATGTACCCTCAAACCTGCACCTTCAAAAGTCCACATGATAACTATTCCCTACATGCGAACTCTGCACTGTGAAGTTGTGACTATATCTGTGTCTATAGTGGTCTTACTGTAAGAAGTAGCCCTCCTATGAGTCATTCTACAATAGCAGACCAAATATTCTCTAATTCCTTAGATGATTTCACTGCTGTTAAAAATGTAAGCATGATTAGAAGAGCCATGGGTAGGATATATGTCACTTAGAGTCAAGATAAATTACTCTCTTTGGAGAATGGGAGAGCTACAATGTAAGTGATGTCAATATGATGTCTTAGGTGTCCTACTGTGATGAAACATTGAGTACAAGTCTTAACATATCAGGTTAAGCTTTCAAAGAAACAGGTCAGTCAAGTTTTAGGCATAGGGACTCATAGTGGAGGGACCACTCTTTATGTCAACAACTGTTTGTACACAATTCCTTACTTGTCCAGGGGGATGTAGTATTGCTTAATACTCCAGAGCATATGGTGAGATTGCTTATTGGACTTTCTTTATTTATATACAGTATCTTCTCAGTTAAATCATCACTAACAGTACTGCAATTGTCAGATTTTTTGTGTTAATTGATATCAGTACTAATAGTCTTCACCTTCACCCCACTCAATGTCAACATCTTTTGTTGCATATCTTTCTCAAAAAAGGATTGATATTGTAAGCTTTAGTAAATGTGACTTACAGAAGAGATATACCATCTCCATGCTTGCTTCTTGCTGTGAAGAACATGAACTATAATAAGTTTACATTAGAGTAGATACAGCAGTCTGATAATGAGTAGTTGTGGTGGTTTGAATAGAATAGATGGCCCCCAATATATTCAGTTGTTTGTTTGTAGTTTGCATCTGCAGCCACCTGGCTGGAGTCAGTGCCATTGTGTGGATCTTAAGGTGTGGTGGTGGGTTTCAGATTTCAATCTAAAGATATGCAAAGTGTGCTGTGCTGTGTGGCTTTTGGCTTTTGGCTTTTGGGCTTGTGCTTCTCTCTCTGCTTGGGCCTGTGAAGGCAGGCCAGTTTCTTCTGCCATTATGGTACTTCCCCTGGATCTGTAAGCTTCAATAAATATCCCTTCCTCCATAACTGTGTCTGGTCTGAAAGTTCATCTCAGCGAACCTGAAGCTGTCTGCTACAGTAGTCTATTCCTAAGATACCAGTGTAGCAGGTTCCAAAGCCAGATAAAGTTATTTCTCATATCTGTAAAGTGTAATGTCTTCCCTCAACCTCCTGATCACTTACCTTCAATTTATTTTATGAGTATGACGAAGGTTGCAAAACAGTCTGACTTTATAACTACCTATCATTCAATTAGTTAATTACAACAACATTTCATTGTTTACTTCAGAACATCACTGCCTATCTTCTTTTCAGTTACTACTGCAAACTACTGAAACTTTTTAAAGCTGATGGTCTAGGGATTATTGAATCTCACACATCTCTCTCTAGATTGTAAATGTCCATTTTCACCCATTCCTTTGCATTGTTTGTTTATTAACAACTTCCATTATTATAAAAATATCCCATGGTAATACCCTCCCTTCCCCCACTTTCTCCTTAGAGACTCCTTTCTCCATCATATCCCCTTCCCATCTCAATCAGTCTCTCTTTTATTTTATGTCATGATCTTTTCCTCCTCTTATGATGGTATTGTGTAGGTAGTGTTGGGCACTGTGAGGTCATGGATGTGGTACTAGATACTTCTTATTCCCACATTCTGAGGTTTCGTTTCAGCATACATACTCCTATGAAACACATGGCATTTTGAAAATCCACAACAACATGGGAAATGCCAGCAACTCCACAGGAGGGATACCAGTAGAATAGGGGCAGGGAGGAGGGTAAAGAAGGTACAAACATAGTATGTATCCATATAAAGTATGTTCTTAATTTAAAAAAAAAAACAATAAAATATAGTAATATATCTTTTTTTTAAAAAACCAACAAACTTCATTAAAACAAATTATCATCATGAGGTATAGTTATGTAAAAATAACATAAGTATCTGAGCCTCAAGTTGAAATTGTACATCTATTTGACTTGGTCATTTTTCTCCATATATTTACATACCAGTCACATATCTACATAAGCAACATACTCAAAAGATTTTCCATGAATGTCCTTCTTATAGCATTAGGGATTTCACATCATAGGTTTTGATAAATTACTTTGAATTCATCCTTTTTAAAACACTTAATATGGCCATTTAAAAAAAAATCACATAACTTCAAAATATTTAAAAAATCATATAACTTGAATATACAGATAAAAAGTCACTTATAATGAATGTCATTAGGTTTAAATGTGGATTAAAATAGCATTGAAAGGTATAATTTTCTTTACTATGTTTTATGGTAATTGAGCTAATCTTTTCTCCTCTTTCTCATGTCCCTTACCCTTGATTTTTCATTATCTCCATGTTTCCTTTCTATTCTTGTTCTCAACCAAGCCTGTACTCCCTCAGAGGCCCTTTCTTTTTAGTTCTTTCTGAATTAAGAAAGCTTTCCCATTATACTTGGACAAGACTACAATTCAGGAAGAAAGCCATCTAATTAAGCAAATGACCCCAAAGTGCAACTCACTGAAAACTACTTCCATTTTATATACTCATGAATTTTAACAAAAATACATTTTCAATTAGTGACTTTTCAAGTGGAATAACAAAAGAAAACCTAAAACATTTGCATCATATGAATGAATTAGGATATTTGTTGTTATTACTTTTCCACTTCTTGTTTCCTAATGGAACCACAATATTTTTAAGCAACAATATACCCTCTAAGATCTTAATTAAGACTCAGGATGTGAGAGGGAAAGGTGACCCTCATATTAAACAATAAAATACAGGGAAAGTAGACCGTGTGTTCAGTAAGAAAGTAAGTGCAGTGGCTGATGATCTCCTATCTGCTCTTACTGAACAGTCAGGAATGCAACACTCCAACAGTTCTTCAGGTGTTCTGTTTTCCTGGTTCACTGTGACATCAGTATTGTTAGGTGTGTGTGTGTGTGTGTGTGTGTGTGTGTGTGTGTGTGTGTGTGTGTATGTGTGTTTGTACTTGTGTTTCCATAGAACTAGTGTAAAAAAACCAGTAGACTTTTTTTTTAATGGTGCCCTTCAGTTAGCTATATCTCAACATATTGCATATTGACCTTGTATTTGATTTAATCCAAAAGAAAATTCTTGGAATTGATATATGAGTTGTAGAGAACTGTATGTTTAAATTGACAAGAAATTTCAAATTGCTTTCTGTTCTTACAAACAATGTGTAAGAGTTCTGTTAATTCCAATGTACTTGAACTTTGTATAGCCTGTTGTATTATTATTTTAAATTAGCCTTTATACAGGTGTTAGTGAATGGCAGTGTCTCTTTGTGGCTTTAGATTCCATGTGTCTGATAATGAAATTTTTTAATATATACTTATGGACCAATTTAATACCAATATTTAATGTAAGATAAATAGTTATAATTAGTTATTTAAGTTGATCTGGATTTTTGTTTTTCATTAAATACTTATGAGAATTCTTTATGAAGTCTGAATGAGAAGTTTTTGTCAATTATATTAGATGCGTCATCTTATTACAATATAATAACTGAGGAAATTCATTTGTAAAAGATGGAGGATTAAGTTCCAGAGTTTAGGAGGTTCCATTCCATTGGGCATCTTTTAAAAAATTTAAGCAGTAATGACATGGAGCATGTGTCAAATTACCCAAATCATAATCCAAGAAGCAGAAAGTGAGTGAATGATGATGTAGTCTATTTAAGGACATAAACTTACAGTGGCATCATGCATTTTCCAAAGGCTTCATCTGTCAAAAGTCATATCTATGCCAGCACTACTATCTTGAGAGCCAAGACATTGTTTTTCACTGCCAGGGTTTGAATTCAGAGCCTTATGTGTGTCAAGGATGTAGCCTACTATTGAATCACACACTTGGTCTCTAAGTAACTGAAATCTTTGAAACAGGGACATTCTTTAAAACAGAGACATTTATGGGACACACACACAAAACAGGATCAGATATGTGCATTACAAGTATTATCGTGTGCCAATTTCTAATTATCAGTTTTTCTTCATGGTATTTTTATACTGAGCAAAACAATCTTAATTTTTATAAAGCAAGCATGATATTATGGCTATTTTATACCTAATGTAATCATGCCTACTTTTTCTTTAATCAGATCCCACTATAATATTCTTTTCACTGTCATTTTATAGCTTCAGCATTATAGTTAATTCTCATGACTTTCATAAAAAATTTTTTTACTGTAGAATTCCTGATTTTAAATATTTCTGAATGGATATGCATTTTATTTAATGCCATTCATTTAAGTAAATTATATTTTAGAAATAAATTTCTTACATTTTTAAAAATAAAACAAATTATAACTAAATAAATAAAATTATACTTTGATTTTATTTCCTTTTCCATCATTTATATTTCTACACATTTTCCAATATCTCAATTGTATCTTAACATGTAACTTTAGATAATAAAAATATTCTAAAATTTTTCTTCCTTCAAAACTATTGAAAATTTTGGTTTTCATTTTGTATATATGATATATAATCAAATTATGTATTTTTAAACAAAACAAAATCATACAAAAAATCTATAATTCTAAATAATATTCCCATAACTCAATAGATCAATTGACATCTTAAAATTATCAATCAATATTCACGTGAACACACATGCATGCTAATTTGCAAATACACAAGTGCATCCACACACATGTGCACACTTGTTCATGCACACCATACACATACACAATTACAAATAAACAAAACAGTATTTCTTTTCTTTTTAATATATACACTGTCTGTTAAAATACCAACTAGAGATTTCTTCTTTTATTCATGCTTCCACTCAACATACAGAGGCCTGAGATGCCATAGGATATCCACATTGTCCCTACTGTATCATTTCAGGGGCCTTAAAAAATATAAGATCTTTATGACAAATACACTATAGGCTGGAAAAATTGTTCCTTCCAAAGCTTTGTTTTTAATTGCAGATAAGTGTATTTTATGCAATATTTCCAATACTGAATTATTTTCAGTATGTAAATAAACTTGTCTATAAATAAAAAATAATTTTGTACCTGTGTTTCTCACTCAAGTCTTAACATATTTTTTAGGATACTTGAATTGGATACTAACACCTCAACATTTCATCCTATATTATAAGAAGGTTGCCTAGAACTAAGATACACATCAACAAGACATATACATGAAAGCAAACCTAGAGTGTAATTTCAGAAACTCACTATGCTAAATATAAATGAGAATGGAATGCACTGATGGAAGCATTGAAGTGCTCAAAATATTTTCAGATTCATATATTTACTTTGGATAAGTGATTAATACGTACAGATTTAATGAGAAATAGTTTCTCCCAACAATATATCTTGCTCAAATGTAGCAAAAATATAGTACAGGAGACTTCAATAAACGAGAATACATTTAGAACTATCTTGTGAAAAAAAAATCATGGTGAACACATTAATCTTGTAAACCATATTAAAGAAACAGAATAAAAATTTTATATAAATACTGAAGGGCATGCTTTGGGAAACAAGAACCAAGAGATATGAGTTCAGTTTTAATCGGTAATATACTCTACACAATTGAGATCTATAAGTCATTATCTGGGAATAAATCGCAAAAGCCTTTAGCAAAAAGTATTTCTGCTTTCAAGAGGCAAACATGAATTGAAACTGAATTGCTAAGAGTTAACATTGAAACAAAAAATGACAATGATTCTGTTCTTGGAATGAGCTAGTATCCATCTAAATTACTGCATTGCTGTCTCTAGAATAGTTACCTAACATTAGAATAATTTAATTTTAATAGCTTTTTCATGGACTACCAAAACAAATGCTGCATTATTGACTGTTTTTTTAAGCCCAGGAACAGGTAAGTGTATTTATCCAAAAGAATAGCAAATTTGGGAGATATAGAAACATATTTTATTGGGAAAAATTTGTTTCTTTCCCTAAAAATGAACTGTTGTTCACTTCATCAAGGCCTCTACACATGTCTCCTAACATTTTCTGTCTCTTCCTGTCTCTTTTCCTCTTTGCATGTGCTATGCCATATTGAAGTACTTAGAGATATCAGTGAAAATGGGAACTAGGCAGTATGTAACAATGAATGACATCTGGCAGAAGTTGTGGCCTCACTTTTCGCCAGATGTGGTTAGATAGTAACTGCTAATTCCTATCAGATTAAATAGCCCCTATATATTTTGTAAAATTTCTGGTAACTGACAATAAGGACAAAAACGCATTGAGGAGCTGTCATTTGCATTCTCCAGTTGTCCCTAAGAGCTTCACAAAGCACCAGCATTCGGCCTTAACAGCTGTTTTAATCACCAGGGTACTTTAAGAGCCTTATAAACTAACAAAGCTCCCGTGAAAATTAAGACACTTTGTAAGACAACTTGGTTGTTTGCTTCTTTTAGCTTACTTGTTTAAAAAAATTAGTTTTATTTTGTTTTTGTTGGTTTTTTTTGGGGGGGGGGAAATGTCTTACTTTGTTTTCTAGGCTGGCCCTGAATTTACTATGCAGATCAGGATCGCGAGTTCACTGTCACAGTGCAGTCCAGGCTGACCTATAAACTGTTTTCCTCTTCTCTCAGCCTCGTAGGTTCTGGAATTATAGACATGAGCCAACATACATGCTTTTTCCTTCTCGTTTTGTTTCTTTTTCATATACAAATGATCAGATAGATAAATTACATGAAAATAAGATAGAATGATTGGCAAATAAAGGTAGATAGATGATGCAAGCCTATGGACATGAGTGATAGCTAAATGATAGATGGTTGACAGAAGACAGATAGATGGTATGCTATACAATATCCCCACTTTCATACGTGAACACTTTCAGTTATCTCGCTGGAATTTCTTTTGAGTTCCATCCTCTGAAGTTATAGAACCACCTTGACTTTGAAACAATGTGCTGCTTGTCTAGGACACACTTATCTGTGTGCTCAGTACTGGGAAATGTCATTGGTCAAAAACAAGAAACAAAATTATTAAAATAACATGCAAATAATTCAAATAAAACAAAATGAATAGTATTTTAAGACTGATTGTGAATTCTAGCCCCATACCTTTAAGATGTATATTCTCTTTGAAGAGCTTCTTACCAGATTTTTCAAGCCAACAGTGTCTTTCTCAAGGGTCTTTAAGCTTTTCCTGTTAATTTCAAAACATTATCAAGGAAAATTATATCCCTTTCTGCAAAGTTCTGTGCGATAACTACAAGTGGCGGGTTCCTTGCTCCAACTTGATCACTCCTTGTCATGAAGATATAAGGATGCTTACTCCTTCATTTTGTGTGTTCAATTAGCAAACTCTTTTTACCCAGTGGATACAGATTTCAGGGCCTAAATTCTCCGAGAAGGTGTTCAGATAGCGATTAGGTACTGTTAAATACTATAGAGAATGTCAATATCAAATTAGTTCTTTCATAAGGGACTATGTGGTACTTAACGTGAGCAAAGCTGCCAGGGGTGGACCACTTGGCTGACTGATGGATATCTGACAGTTCCCTTCCCTAATGCACGGTGTCTACACAGGAAAGTGCCAACCAAGTAGCTGTTCTTGTCAACAACCTGAGCTGTCAACATTTGAACTCTACACAGTTGCTCTGAGGGAACTCCACTTGTAAAGACAACTGTGACTAGAGCCCTCGTTCAAACTATGACTTCTGCCTTAGCAAGTTTGCTCTAGGCACCACACTTTCCACACCAGGTTGAGAAGACTTTTATTTATGTTGTAAGGCTCAAGGGACTCTCCCCTAAATCTTTAGCTGGCTTCTCTGGACTTTATGTCAATAGTAGATTTTATCTCCACAATGTGGGGGAGGAGTGAAAGCAACTCCTCTTGCAGCTCAAGTTTGAAGGCGACAAAGCACAGGCTGAATCTCGGTGAGCCTTCTGGTCAGTGCAAGTGTGGACGGTGACCGTGATCATGAGACATCACACAGTGCCTGCGATTGTGGCGTTAGGAGCTTTGTGCAAGAGTGCTGAGGTAGGATAGGAGAATGCTACCTCCTTTTAGGTACTCCAGGAGATGCCACCCCTACATGCCTCCTGGCACAAGAATGGAACTCTTGGCAGAAAAAATGGAACTCATGTCTGATGGAGTCTGATTTACAGCATCCCCAGCTGCCCATAGTCTAGGACTGCATAGATAGGTGGCTCAGGTGGCTGACTCTGGTGTCTGACCTCCAAATCTACAAACCATTGGAGTCTTCTGCTTGCATATAAAGGGTCTCATCTTCTTCCTGTCTTGCTCTCTCTCTCTCTCTCTCTCTCTCTCTCTCTAGGATTCTTCTGGACTTAGCCATATGCCACTTGTATACACATAGTGAACCTCACTCAGCCTGACTTGGGTTGAGGAAGAGCATAACACTCTTTCTTGCTCTGGGAAACTCTTCTGTTGGCCTCTGCTTTATAGTTTGGTGTAACTTCCTACTTTCATTAGATGTATGATTTTCTCTGGTCTCTGAATCTACCACAAGCATATTTCCTTTGCACAATAGATCTACCAGGTGGGTACTTTCACTAACTCCAGGCCTGCTATCTATGTTACTTCTTTAAACTTGGTATAACCATGAGTGTACCTTTCTCTGTCCTCATTACTCCTCTAAATTTCTTGATTTATATTGCTTTGAGATTTTCAATCTTATTTTTCCCTAAACCTCACTGTTTTCCCTTCTAACTCCCCACCATGTGCTTGCAGCTCTGCTCCAGATATTTTTCCCAAACCTCAATTTCTCTAAAATGAACTTTATAAACTATGCAGTTTTTCCCCATGAGAGCATGTTTCCTACTTCCCATATGTTTATCACTCTGTACTAGCATGCCAAGATCCCAATCTACCTTAAATAAATCTCACAATTTGTGATTTCTCCCTTAAATAAATCCCATAATTTGTGATTTCTCCCTAAACAAACTTAATAATTTATTATACCCTCTTCTTGTTGTCCATCTTTACCCATTCATTGTTAAAGCTAGGATAGAACCCAAAATTTTGGGCTCATAAATTTGGGGGATCCCCTCCTGAACTTCAAAATTCTGCATCAATACTGCATCCCTGTTCTGACAATAAAAATGCTAGAACACAGATGTGGTCACTTTAATAGGCCATACTAGCCAAGCAGAAGGAAGACTGAATTATAAGTCTGCTATCTACTGCTTTCCTGGGAGGAAGCAGGAACAGTGTGGTGGGGCAGAATGGGCACTTCTTCTTAAAGATCCAGAAGGATCAGGGCCTTCGTACCTCCACTATGCTCTACTGCCTCTGTTCACTTTTGTCACATAGTCTGTATTTAGACATATCCCTTTCCTCTAGAAACTCATAATAAGAGATATTTTACTTTTTCATTTTGTTGCATGGATTTATCTCCCACCCATTTCTACTCTTTCTTTCTTTTATTAATAAAAAAATATTTATTTATTCATTTTTTATCTGAGAGAGAGGGAAGGAAGGAGAGAGAGAAAAAGAGAGAGGCATTTATAGAGAGAATGGACACCCCAGGCCCTCTAGTCCCTGTAATCAACTGAAGACACATGCACCACCTTGCACATCTGGCTTATGTGGGTATTGGGAATAAAACCTGGGTCCTTAGGCTTAGCAAGCAAGCCCCTAAACCACTAAGCTATCTCTCCAGCACATCTCTCTTTTTTATTAAATATTTTTATTGATTCATTTGCAAGCACAGAGAGATAGAAGACACAGAGATGCAAAAGAGAATGGAGATAACAGTGCTCCCAACTACTTCAAACAACTGCAGATTTTTGCACCATTTTGTGCATCTACTCTTCCATTCTATCTCTTGTTCTACTCTCTCCTCTCCTCTCCTCTCGTCTTCTCCCCCCGCCCTCTCTTTATTCTGATAAACACTTTTCCTGAACATACTTATATTACATACTTAAGGTAAAAACCTTATCATGGATAGACACAGAACAAAGGAAACAACTGTCTTCCAGCTTAAGACACCCAGAAGCAGAAGGTCATTCCAGGATGAATTGCCAGGCTATAAACTTTTAGGATTCTAAGGACTGCCAGCCCTCTTCTCATTCGACAAGGAGGTAACTGAAGTGATTCTGTCAGAGGGCTGAAGCTGAGACTATGCCTTTTGAGAAGGACTGCAGAAACATGACCAAGAAGCAAGTTGGTAGAGAATTAGCACTGCAGAAGACAAGGGGCTCCAAAGAACAAAAACAGGGACATAAGAGTCTGCAAGTTTCTGAAGGGAAGCACCACAGACTCCACTCACTGAAAAAGTTTCACACAGCTAGCAAATTTTAAGAGCTGATATCTCCAATACCCAAAGTCCACAACATCAACACTATCCTATCATTTATGTATATGAAATATTGGCCCATAAATCTCTAGCACTGACTAGCTGACGTATGCTAACACTGTGGAAGCCCCTTTTGCCTATTCACCATTTCAACCCCAGGTTTTATATATATATCAAAGTATATTGAATGAGATGAAATGAATTGAGGGTGTTACAGTCAGGTTCGCATTGCTGGCAGAAATCACCCAACCAAGAGCAGCTTTTGGGTAAAAGAGGTTTATTTTGGTTTACAGGATTGGGGGAAGCTCCATGATAGCAGGGAAAATGATGACATGAGCAGAGGGTAGACATCACCCTTTGGTCAACATCAGGTGGACAACAGGGACAGAACAGTATGCCAAACACTGTCAAGAGAACATTGGCTATAATTCACATAAGCCTGCCCCCAACAATAGAGTGACTGCAAGAGGCTTCAGTTCCCAAATCTCCATCAGCTGGGAACCTAGCATTCAGAACACCTGAGTTTATGGGGACACCTGAATCAAACCACCACAGAGGGAAAATTCAATGATTAATATAACAGGCAATAATATTGAAGCAAATAAGGGTGACAAAAAATGATGATATTTCTGCCTAAATCCCTAATGTCTTTAGCATTTTCAAGGGAGAAAGAATTAAGGTTGTCTCTTGAGGAGAAGGGCAATAATGAAATGTGGGGGTGTGAGGTGGGAAAATGCTGCAGATAGCTATGTAATCAAGAAAGTTTGCATTAAGGAATAGCAGTACCACTGTTCGGAAGCAGGAAGAAACATTTCAGTGGCTATTCCTACATTTCCAGTATGTCTTTAATCATATTCAGCAACGTGAGTCAGGTGAAAAAGTAAGCCCAATTATTGTGTATTTTTCTTACTTATTTTATTAAAAAAATAATAATTAGATGAGGCAAGCGGTTGCATAGACAAAATTATTATAAAAATGTACCATAAAAGTTTAGATCTGACAACCCCTCATGGGTTGATTGAAAATGAAAAAAGCTGGGGTTAATGAATTGAAAAATCCATTGAAAGACTAAAGATGACAAATTTGCTTATTAACATGAGGTGACAGTAAATTTAGAATAAGAAATTACAACTTTAAATATAGAAAGGGCATGGATTATTGATAGGAAAGAGCTATGGCACTGGGAAAATGGTCATTGCAAGAGATACTATGAAGAAAAAATGAAAGTCTTGATTATTTACTATTTCACCAAAGTGAAATTGAAAACAAACAAATAATTAGAAAATAGGAAATAGAATCCGAGGTTTCACTAAAATATTAACTGTATTTTTCATATAAAAATGTAAGTGAAGGCATAACAGTGAGGAATGAGTATGCCACATCTGTTTCCAGGCTCCTCCCACATCCCTTGGTCTGAGTTCCTTGCTCAGACAGTGTGTGGACTGGCATGGTGGTCTGGAATGAGTAGGCCAGACTCCTGTTTCCCACCTCCCTGGTCTGAATTCCTTGTACAGACAGTGTGTGTGCAGGCATAACAGTCTGGAATGAATAGGCCAGACCCATATCTGAGCTCCTCCTGCTTTTACTGTTTGAATTCCTTGTGTGTAGGCAGTATGCAGCAGTCACTAGTGAGTAGGCTAGACCCATATCTGAGCTCACCCAACCTGTCTGAGTTCCTTGTGCAAACAGTGTGTAGGTGGGTGTAGTTGTCTGGAGTGAGTAGGCCAGACCCGTTTCTGGGATCCTTCCACCTCCCTGGTCTGAGTTCCTTGTGTGGACAGTGTGTGGGATGGCACTCTGGTCTGGAGTGCTTAGGCCAAACCCCCGTTTCCAGGCTCCCCCCACCCCTCTGCTCTGGGTTCCCTGTGCTGGTCTGTGTGCTGGAGGGAATGACACAAAGTAGGCCAAATCCATGTTTCCTTGCTCCTCCCAGTCTCCTTGTCCTGGTAGGTCCCATTGTGTTTTGCTTGGGGTGGTTGGGTCCCTGTGTGAGCTGTGGAATCAGGCCTTTTGCTCTGATATCCTAACTGATCAATGAGTACCAACATCTATGTTCACTTGAGTCAGAGGGTGCATGGGCCAAAGGACAAAATCTTGCTTCCTCCTCAATAAAATAAAGAGACTACCTAAAATGGGTAGACAACAACACAAAAAAGCCAATGAAAGTCAGAAAACTGAGAGTTCTTGACCAAAGATGACAAGGCATACAACGGAATCCTTCAATGAAAGCATAGATAAATCAACAGAAATTCATTCCCCAAATGGAAACACAACAAACAATGAGACCCTGATCAAAAAAAAAAAAAAAAAAAAAATCACTGAACTTGGTGCAAAGCATCAAAGAACCAACAATCTTATCAATGAAATTGGACAGAATCATCTCCAAGAGCATAAAGCTTTTGACAGTAAGCTTAACTTGATTGAAGAAAACATTAGAACCCTCCAAAAAGATATGAATAAATTCAAAGTGAGTCAAGAAATGGAAGAGCTCAACAACTTGTGGATTAAGCTTAATGAAGACTTAATCAAAGGCAAGAATGGACTCCAGGATCGAATTGAAATCTTACCTCAAAAAAGAGATGCAAAATAAGACAACAGAAAACAAAAATCAAATAGAAATTAAAAAAAAAAAAAAAAACTCTCTAGGACCCCTGATCAACAGAGTTACTAATGTGGAAGATAGAACTTCTGGCCTGGAAGATATGGCAGAAGAAATTTATTGGGACTCCAAAAACCTTGCTAACTTCAAAAAATTAAGTGAAAAAAATATGAGGGAACTATGGAACACCCTAAAGCAACCAAATATGGATCATGGGTATACCAGAAGGAGAGGAAATCCAGGCCAGAGGCTTAGAAAACAAAATCATTGAAGAAAATTTTCTGAATCTTGCAAAAGAGAGGCCCATCCAGATACAAGAAACCCACAGAATGCCAAACAAACAGGAACAAAGAAGAAACTCTCCAAGACACATCATAGCTAAAACTCTTAACAATGAAAATGAAGAGAGTGTTAAAAGCAGCAAGAGAGGAACAATTCACAACATACAAAGTCAATCCAATCAGAATTACATCAGATTTCTCCATGGTAACCCTGGAATCCAGAAGGCCCTGGAATGGAACACTTCAATGTCTGAAGAACTATGACTTCCAACCCAAGCTAGTTTACCCAGCAAAAGTACACCTCATAAAATATGGTGAAAGGAAAAGTTTCCATGAAAAAGTCAACTCCGAAATTAATATGAACACAAAGCCAAACCTCCAGGGAATATTCCACACAGAATAGTCAAACAACCAATCCAAAGAGCTAACAAGAAGAAAATCACAATAACCAAAATAGACCAAGCTCAAAACAGTACATAACAAAAGAAAGCACAATCAGCATAAAACACCTGACCATGGCAGGGATTAATTCAAACTTCACAGTAATAACCTTAAATATTAATGGCCTTAACTCAGCCATCAAAAGACACAGGTTATCAGGCTGGATCAAAAAACTGGACCCTTCTATCTGCTGTCTTTAACAAACCTACCTCACCATGAAAGATAGACACCTCCTCAGTGTGAAAGGTTGGAAAATGATATTCTAAGAAAATGGAAATAAAAAACAAAAGGGTGTTGTAATATTAATATCTGATAAAATAGACCCCAAACCACAAGTAATCAAAAAGGACAAAGGCCACTTCCTACTCATCAAGGGAAGGAATCAATATGAGCACATCACAATCATAAATATATATGCACCAAACACAGGTGCACCACAGGGTATAAGACAAAATCTACTCGAGAATAAAACAGAAATAAATACCAAAACTATCATAGTCGGAGATTTCAACAATCCACTATCATCAACAGACAGATCATCCAAACAGAAAATCAACAGGGAAATAATAGAGCTCAACAACATCAATAGCTTAGCCCTGTATGCAGATGACATGATCCTATATATAAATTACCCAAAGGTCTCCATCTCAAAACTTCTAAAGTGATAAATTTCTTTAGCAAAGTGGCAGTATAGATAATCAATGCACAAAAATCAGTATCTTTTCCATATGCAAAAGATAAATATAAAGAGAAAGAAATCAGTGAGGCTGTCCCATTTTCAATGGCAACAAAAAATTAAATATCTTGGAATAACACTAGCCAAGGATGTGAAAGATATATATAATGAAGACACAGGGAGAATTAATATTGTGAAAATGACAATTCTATCAAAAGCAATATACAGACTTAATGCAATACCAATAAAAATACCAGCATCATTCTTCTCAGAGACTAAAAAAAATGATCTCAGAACTTATATGGAATGGCAGAAGGCCTTATATTTCCATACATGTCCTCAGGAAAACAAACAAACATACAACAACAACAACAACAACAAACAGCTTTAGTGGTGTCGCCATACCTGACCTAAAGCTATCCTACAAATCCATAGTGATGAAAACAGCATGGTCCTGGAATAAAAACAGAAAAATAGACCAATAGACCAATGGAACCGAACTGAAGACTCAGAACATAGGTCAAGTAACTGCAGCTGATTGATCTTTGACAAAGGTGTCCTGGAGATGTTGAGATGAAACATAACTTCAAATTTATCCTGTTTCTCTTTCTTTGTTTCTCTTTTTTCTTTTCCCTTGGCATTGGCCTGTAATTCCCTGTGAAATTATGTGGTCTACATCCACAATGAGCTTTTTATCAGAGAGACTTACTAGATTTCCCAAAAGAACAAGACAGACTTCTGTCAGAGCACTTGATTACCCACCAGAGGTTAATGGTAAAACCCTACTGCTGAAGATACCATATGCTATTGGCACAGATCATGGAGAGGCCTGGTTGGAATCCAGAGGAGAGCCGGTCCCCAGACAATTAGCCCATCCAGTACTGGAAGGCACTATATGGGCTACCAGGGGAAAATGGCCAACATCTGTCCAAGCATCTCAAAATCTAAGCAGCTCAGAAGCAAACAAACTGATGTGATGCTTACACAAGTGCAATAGTGGCACAAAGCCATGGTGGGTAACCAACTGCTCTTAGATTGGCTAAAAGATCTGCTCAGTGGAAGGGAAATCCATATCTGGAACTGGGAAACAAGTCAGAATCATATGCAGATAATGAGTCTGCTTTCCGTTGTCAAACTCCCACCAACCTCAGACTGTAAGAGGGTCTACACCATTTTCTCTCTAAATTAATAATGGTTATCTCATTCAACCAGTGCTAACTTCATTCCCCGTTTGAGAATCTGCTTCTCTTTTTCAGACAGAAGCTGGAACTGAGGAGATAAATGACCCTGTGCACTCCACCCTGGAGCTGAAACCACAGAGGAATTGGGGAAATGAACAAGAGTGCTGCTTTCTTAGTGAATCTGATATCAGCACAAGGGTGATGGCTACAGATACTGAGGACACACAACACCTACCAAACCAGAGATCCAGAGGCTCCTAAGAGCCCATCACTGAAGTAGACTTCTCCCAGCATGGATCAGGGATTTTTGTGGAAGAGGAAGCAGAAAGATTGATAGAGCCACAAGTTGGGACATTTTGCACAGAGACATTGCCTCTCCCCCCACCCATAATGCATGATACACAATCCCTATGGGGTTGATCTGCATCCCCAATGAGGAAGGCCTCTTCAGAAAAAGGGAGGGAGGAGGGCAAGGATGGTACCAACATGTGTTCTTTACATACAAAATATGTCCATATCAAATAAAAAAAAATGCTTAGAAATGTAAGTGAAGCTCAATTTAAAATTTTAACTTGTTAGATGTCATAAATTTATAAACTGAAACAAATATGTGTTATTTGAAAAATTATAACATAAATTACCAAGATTCTAAATAATTTTCTCTGTATCTAAATGCAAATGTTTTCAGATGATGAATCCATTCTTTCATTGAAAAAATGTGGCATGAATATAAATACTTAGTGAAATTAAACCTTGTTTAATAGTATGAAGAAATAATATAATTCATATTAATAATAAATATATGAGTTAAATTTTAATTTATAACTTTACACAAATACAGCATTTAGAATTTTTTTTCATGTGAGTCAATAAAAGTTGTTTTTATTGCAGAGTATTATTCCATTTTATTGATGAACCAAAATTTAGTTGATAAATATTTGAATGGGTTTTATTTTGGAAGAATTGTCTATAAGTATTTGCATATGAATTTTAGCTTTTGATTCTTTTTTTCCTTGGGAAATCAGCATTTAGAATTTTTAAGCACCAGAATAGTCTCCTAACTTGAATATGTTCAAAATCAAAATATTTTAGATAATACAAGATATTTATCCTTTTGACTTTTAATCAATTTTCATTTATAACTTAGTATTTTGTTACATTTCAACTTATGAGTCATGTCATTATTACATGGGTTAAATGGAACACTATTGGAACATCAATGAATGTGTTCACTATTAACATTTGCAGGAATAAAATGAACATGTGATACACTAATTACATAATATAAATTTGGTTTGGAAGTGAGTTCCCAACAAGCAAACACACTGATTTTTTTTAAAGAAAAATGTGAAACACAATTTAAATTACATTTCAAATCCAACATTAATCTTATAAGTAGAGTCAAACCAAACCAATATTATGAAGTCATATGGCTATTATTTTGTAATACAGTTGTGATGTGAACCCTAGATACATTTATTAAATTTGCCAATAAGATTTTACTACTTCTGTTGTTAGAACAAATATATAATTTAAAACTTGATGAAATATGGCTATGTTTAAAATTCTATTTTGACGTTGATGAGTTCTGTGAACATTCCCCTCAAGTTGGGAAAGTTATTAGTTAATAAGATAGTGGATTGGGAGAGAGCATTTTATATCATTGATGACTTTGATCTGCAACATTCTAGGAAGAACTTAGCTATAATTGGATTTTTGATGTGCTTGAATGTGCTTAGAAAGCATTTGAAAGAACCATTAATTTTGATCGCTGTTAACAATATCAGCAATCAGATATAAATAGTTGAAAATAAAACTATTCAAATTACAAGAGGTTAGAAATTAGTAATGTTTGAAAGAGTAAAGTTTTCATAGTCTTTCTGGGCCACACTTTCTTTTTAAAATATTTATTTTTCTTTATATATTTGAGAGAGAGAAATAGGCAGGGAGAGAGAGAGAGAGAGAGAGAGAGAGAGAGAATGGATGTGCCAAGGCCTCCAGCTGCTGCAAATGAACTCCAGATGCGTGCATCTGTTTGTGCAGCTGGCTTACGTGGGTCCTGAGGAATCGAAACTGGATCCTTTGGCATAGCAGGCAAGTGCCTTAAATACTGAGCCATTTCTCCATCCCTCTGGGCCGTACTTTCAATGAAGAATACTATAATGTAATTTCACAACTTTTGTTGTTCATAGTTTTAGCAATGCCCCCCCCCCAATATTAGCTTGAAATAAAGGAAATAGCAAAGGTGATCCAAATGGGATGTGTAAGTAAAAAAAATATGTATTTGTTTTTATCTATCTTTTTGTCAATAGTATGTTGTGATATGTTTGTGCAAGTGGTGTATGCACCGTGTGCCCACAGGTAGAGGCACAGAAAGGCATTTAGCACTGTCTTCTATCACTCTTCCAACTTACACCCCTGAAAGGAAATAATTTATTGAGCCTGGAGCTCAAATATCCATATATATTTGAGATAGTCTCTCATACCACAATTATATATTTAATATTATGATTTCTAGTTACTTGGTTATTTACTGGAATGTAGTCCTAATATCACAGACCTTTGCACATATATGTAATATGTGTGCATATATGAATTTATGTATATAGAACATTTCATGTTTTAATCAGTGAACACACATAAGGAAATCATGTTTAGTTTTGTGTTCTTTGAATCACATTTAACCAAAACACATGCTTGCAATTTCATTAAGTGTTGTAGAATGAAACAAAAAATCTTTACATTTTTATCTTAAACAGGGAAATATATTAATATGGTAGTTGTTTAAGTGCAAACATAAGGTGATAGGAAGTCAAGTGACAATGCATCTATGTACACAAGCACCCATGCTGCTGTCCATACGAATATTTTTCATTTCTGTTTACTTTACATACTATCCACACCTAGAAAAAGGTGTTTTGCTTTTGAAAGCAAAATATTCATAATCACTTTATTAACTTCAAAGATTTCAAAAATAATTTAAAAATTATGTAGTTTGCTAGAATATGGATTTTTATCCTATAATGAAATATAAATAAGACTATTTATGCTTTATCAATACTTTCCAGAATATACTCTTTAATCATATAATGTCACTGGAAAAGGTCATTGTACAGAGACTACTAATGAAATAATGTGGAAAGAATCCCATCTGCTACATAATTTATAGTCATTTTTGTCCATTATTGTACTAGAACATACATTAAACATAAAAGTTCCAACTTTACTGAATAAAATAATAGTTATAAATACTTATTGAACTTTACATATTTCTGAAATTATTGAGAAATTAAACCCTACACATTTTTAGTTGAAGATTGGCAAATTACTTATCATAATAATACTTTTTCTTCATGCTTCATGCATTCACAGATTTAATCATTATGCATCATATATTAAACAAGTATTATAGTAACTTTTCATGGAAATTTTTCAGTTATAATCCTTTTTCATTTAGCTTGTTTTAGATAAAATGATTAAATTATCAATATATTTCCCTATAGCAAAATGATTGTGTTGTAACACAGCATAAGGCATTTCTCTCCAAAATTAAGATGCAGGCAGAATATTGACAACTTGGCAGACTCTTTAAGAGAAAATATTTTTTGAGACTAGATATGGTTTTAAAATTTGATAGCTTCAATCTATTTTATGGGAACTTATTCCGTTAAGATGAGTGTAAGTCAAGTATGATGTTCTTTAAACATTTAGATCCGAAAAAAAAAATTAAATTCTTAATTACACAAACTATACCTCTATTATAAAATGCAGACATAAAACTTACTTTAATATATAGTTTATTGTTAACATCAGGACCAAACTTTATAAAATATTGATAAAACTTTGCCCATTGACTAAAACCAAATTTATCTAAAAAGGTAAGGTTTAAAATAAATGCTTCTTTTGGGGTGGGAATGTTGGTGTCCAAGATTATCCCATGTTTGGGCCCAGCTTGGGCAACAAAGGAGTTTATTTTCAGACTCGGTGATAATAAAACCCTGTCCCCAGATCAAACAAAAATATCAACATGACAACAAAAATAGTTGAAAGAAAACTAATTAGAAAATATATTTCTGTGTATACTCTGCAAGACAAATGTTACAGCTGACTCATTAGTTTAGCTATGGTTTTAATATTTCTTTTTTTGGATGTGCAATGGACAAATGGATAAGAAAATATGACATATAAGTATAGTTGACTATTATGCAACTTTAACAAGGAAGAGAACATATCACTTGTGTTAACATGGATGAACCTGTATGATACTATATCAAATGAAATACAGAGACACAGGAAGACACATACTGTGATCTCTCATTTGTGCCATGTAAATGCCAACTTATGGAAACAGGTGATTATAAGGAATAAAGGGATGGAGAAAACTGAAGGTTTGGATAAAATGTTATGACTCACAGTTATGACATGGAGAAAATATCTGCAAAATACAGTATAATGATTACAGTTAATATACTGTGTACATCAATTTTACTGCAAACAATCTCATTGCAAAGAAACTCACATTTGTTGAATAGCATGAATTCCTTTAAAACTATTTGCTGTATAACTCGAACATACTCCATACAACTTGTACATGCCACTTGTACTTAAACACACACACACACACACACACACACACACACACACACACTATTGTAAATATTATTTAATATTTCATTTGTCTTCTAATTCTATTCCATTCTTTCACACTAATATTTTACAATGTTATACAATGTGGTTTGAATAATGTTAACAACAATATTTCCCTTTCTTGTAAGATATAATAGTTTACTTTGCTCTAAGAAATAAAACAATTGAAGTAATAAAACCGAAATAATAGTAACAACACCAATATTTTTAGAATGTCTGGAATTGATGAATGACTTTAATGCCTCCATGAAGAACCTAATCTCAGCAGACCAACAAACAGACCTCTTCTAGATATCTCAGACCAGTACCTGAATATTCACTTCTTCTTCCTGCCAGTAAGTCAGTACTGGCCTGATGTCTTAGTGTTGTACTAATACTCCATATTAATGAAAAGTTACACAGAAGCATAAGAGTGTACCTTTAACTTCTTTCCACCTCTGTGTGATCATTCAATACATAATAGCTGTTGGAGGCATTTCTTGGCACATTCAAGGTAATTCCCAGAGAAGATACACTTGGAATTACACAAGCAGCCAAACGAAGATGCACTTTCTGCATTGGGATGCCAGGGGATTCCAGTGTTTGCTCTGAGGATTATTCGGTAAAATACCAATCATAATATATTGAGCACATTGTGCCAGCCAATGTATTGGCTACAATATCTCCTTTAATCCGCAAAGCCACTATGCAAGGTAAATAAGATCACAATAATCCCTATTTGATAGGTAATGAATCTGAGGCTTAGATTATTTCATTTGCTCTGTTCCAATATGTTCCCATGCTTATCATTTTCTTCTGTTTTCATATTTGTAATGAGGAATTTAATATTTGTTGCGATGTTTTGCACTTGCTTTTCTTTCAATATTGTCATTGTGGGGATTAAACAGTAAAATAATCTTGTAAAAACTAACACATAAGCAAGTGTTAAAGAATCCACTTGTTTATGAGGGAAAACTACCAACTTATTTTAATGATGTAATGAGAAGAAATAATCATATTCTGTGAAAACAAATATATTGTTAAAAACCATGCCAACATCTCTACTTGTATTTCATTTAATTAGTTAATTTATATTTATTCATTTATTTATTTGTAGAGAGAGAGAGGGAGATGACGGGTATGTCATGGCCTCTTTACTACTCCAGATGCATGCTCAACTTTATGCATCTGTCTTTATGTGGGTAATGGAGAATGGAACTCAGGCTAGCAGACTTTGAAAACAAGGACCTTTAACCGCTGGGACATCTCTCTAGCCCTCTACTTACAATTTTAATTATGCTCAGGAATATGGAGAACAGTTTGAGCCTTGTCTGTTTGTGCTTGCTGGTGATGTTGGCTATTAGTGGTTTTCTCTTCTTGCTTGAATCTATGAAGGGAAACCAGGTTCTTCCATCATTGATGGAACTTTGCTGGGATCTGTAAGGTTGTAATAACTCCCTTCCTCACATAATATGTGCCTGGTAGGATGCACATCTTAGCAATAAGAAACCAACTTTAACATTCATCATTGCAGTTATTAATTCTAAGAGTTCATACACATATCTAGCCAAATCATCTAATATTTCTTATGCAACTGGGTAGATGTTTATTAGTTATATCCTTATTGGGGTCTTAGTCCATAATCTCCATTACATGTTTAGTTCTGTTTTAAAATAGTTAAATATGAACTTAAAAAATATTATGAAAAATAAAGCACAAATTGAGTCTTGATAGAATATATAATTTATAATAATAATATTTTCATTGAAAGAAATGTGATATGGATATTAGTGATGCTTTCATACACATATTAATTATTATTAATTATTATTAATTATTATTCTGATCACAATCCCATACTAAACAACATATGTAGATATCAGAGTTATTTCAGTGATTTGTATGAATTTCATGATGGTACAGGATTGAATCTCCACAATGAATCAGGAGAGAATCTGGAGACTGGTAAACCCAAAAGTCCCAAGTCAGTGGATCTTATGTTGACTTCTTGTCCATATTTAAGAAAGAACTGATAAACACAGACACAGGGAAGGATAAATTATGCAATATCTACTTTAGAGAGAGTTGAGATAAGAAGGGGAATAAAAAGGAAAGCTCTCAATACAATGTGACTCCCTTGTCCTAGCAATTTTTTGGGAAGCTTCAAACCTTGGAAAATGTCATGTGGAGGTTGGATCAAATTCTTATATAAATGAATCATCCAATACAGATGAGCCTTATTGCCAAATCCAATTGTATATGATGGGCCTTGATAGAGTTCTTATTCAAGGAGCAGCATTGATTGAATAAAGAATGATACATGAGTACTAAGCCCAGAAAAGGTTTAAAAGAAACAAAACGGTTGTTTTCACTATCTTTAATCAGACTGAAGATATAGTCTTTCTAAGGTAGGGTGGCATTCTTTTCCTTTTCAGCCTGTTCGTTAGCTGACTGTAAAAGAAGAACTTGGGTTCTATTCCCCAAAAACCGCATAAAGCTAGATGCACATATTGATGCAGAAATCTAGAGTTCATTTGCAATGGCTAGAGATTCTGGCACTCATTCTCTTCTCTCTCTCTCTCTTCTCTCTCTCTCTCTCTCTCTTCTCTCTCTCTCTCTCTCTCTTCTCTCTCTCTCTCTCTCTTCTCTCTCTCTCTCTCTCTCTTCTCTCTCTCTCTCTTCTCTCTCTCTCTCTTCTCTCTCTCTCTCTTCTCTCTCTCTCTCTCTCTTCTCTCTCTCTCTCTCTCTCTCTCTCTCTCTCTCTCTCTCTCTTCTCTCTCTCTCTCTCTCTCTTCTCTCTCTCTCTCCAGCACTTGGGAGGCAGAGGTAGGAGGATCTCCATGAGTGCGAGGTCACCCTAAGACTACATAGTGAGTTCCAGGTCAGCCTGTGCTAGAGCTAAACCCTACCTTGAAAATCCAAATAATAATAATAATAGTAATCTTAGTAAGCCAGGTGTGGTGGTGCATGTCTTTAATCCTAGCACTTGTGAGGTAGAGGTAGGAGGATCACCATGAGTTCAAGGCTGCCCTGAGACTACACAGTGAATTCCAATTCAGCCTGGGCTATGGTGAGACCTACCTTGAAAAACCAAGCCCCCCCCCCCAAAAAAAAAAAATAAAAATTAAAGTGAACAGGCAAATTTACTTTGTTTGAAATGAATACTCATTGAGTGCTTTCAAACATCAGGGCTATTCTGGTTCATCTGTTTGAAGACATCTTGGAAAATATCTATCTTTAAGAGTGGAAGACAATCTCATAACAATTTTCTTCCATGTATCTAGCTGTGTCCTATTGGTCCTGGTACTCTGTAGAACTCTTACCAATTTCTGAATTTCTCACTGTGTGATTTTGTTCAGAAGGCTTTTCCAAATGCAAACACTAAGAGGAATGCTATGAAAGTTTAGTCCTGTGAAGCTGGGCTATGACTTTCAAGGGGTCCTAAAAGACTTATTGCTCTGTAGCTACTTTGGCTGATAGTAGTATGTGATGGTGCATGTATAGCCTTGGGATTTAGGAAGTAAATTGCTTAGTATAAAATCGAACTATAAATCCTATGTATGCTTACTGTGGTAGCTTGAATGTGATAATTTTTATAGTCCCATAGACTCAGATTTTTTTTTTTTTTTTTTTTTTTTTTTTACTTATTTGAGAGCGACAGGCAGAGGAAGAGGGAGAGAGAGAGAGAATAGACTCCCCAGGGCCTCCAGCCATTGCAAACGAACTCTAGATGTGTGTGCCCCCTTGTGCATCTAGCTAATGTGGGTCCTGGGGAATTGAGCCTCGAACTGGGGTCCTTAGGCTTCACTGGCAAGCGCTTAACCACCAAGCCATCTCTCCAGCCCAGACTCAGGAATTTTTGATTGAATTTCCCACTTGAGCTCCTAAGAGGCAGAATCCCACTATAGGGGGCTTGCCACTGAATTCCTTCCCAGAGGCGTATGGAGAACAGTTTGAGCCTTGTCTGTTTGTGCTTGCTGGTGATGTTGGCTATTAGTGGTTTCTCTTCTTGCTTGAATCTATGAAGGGAAACCAGGTTCTTCCATCATTGATGGAACTTTGCTGGGATCTGTAAGGTTGTAATAACTCCCTTCCTCACATAATATGTGCCTGGTAGGATGCACATCTTAGCAATAAGAAACCAACTTTAACATTCATCATTGCAGTTATTAATTCTAAGAGTTCATACACATATCTAGCCAAATCATCTAATATTTCTTATGCAACTGGGTAGATGTTTATTAGTTATATCCTTATTGGGGTCTTAGTCCATAATCTCCATTACATGTTTTAGTTCTGTTTTAAAATAGTTAAATATGAACTTAAAAAATATTATGAAAAATAAAGCACAAATTGAGTCTTGATAGAATATATAATTTATAATAATAATATTTTCATTGAAAGAAATGTGATATGGATATTAGTGATGCTTTCATACACATATTAATTATTATTAATTATTATTCTGATCACAATCCCATACTACAACATATGTAGATATCAGAGTTATTCAGTGATTTGTATGAATTTCATGATGGTACAGGATTGAATCTCCACAATGAATCAGGAGAGAATCTGGAGACTGGGTAAACCCAAAAGTCCCAAGTCAGTGGATCTTATGTTGACTTCTTGTCCATATTTAAGAAAGAACTGATAAACACAGACACAGGGAAGGATAAATTATGCAATATCTACTTTAGAGAGAGTTGAGATAAGAAGGGGAATAAAAAGGAAAGCTCTCAATACAATGTGAGCTCCCCTTGTCCTAGCATTTTTGGGAAGCTTCAAACCTTGGAAAATGTCATGTGGAGGTTTGGATCAAATTCTTATATAAATGAATCATCCAATACAGATGAGCCTTATTGCCAAATTCAATTGTATATGATGGGCCTTGATAGAGTTCTTATTCAAGGAGCAGCATTGATTGAATAAAGAATGATACATGAGTACTAAGCCCAGAAAAGGTTTAAAAGAAACAAAACGGTTGTTTTCACTATCTTTAATCAGACTGAAGATATAGTCTTTCTAAGGTAGGGTGGCATTCTTTTCTTTTCAGCCTGTTCGTTAGCTGACTGTAAAAGAAGAACTTGGGTTCTATTCCCCAATAACCGCATAAAGCTAGATGCACATATTGATGCAGAAATCTAGAGTTCATTTGCAATGGCTAGAGATTCTGGCACACCCATTCTCTCTCTCTCTCTCTCTCTCTCTCTCTCTCTGTCTTCTGTTTGCAAATAAATAACTTTTTAAAGAAGACTTTTTTGTACTAAGCCATAGCAATGACTTTTCTAATTATGCATTTTTTTGCTGCCATAATTAGTTCCAAGATAGCCATTCAAATAAAAATGTCATTCTTAAAGCCGGGCATGGTGGCACAAGCCTTTAATCCCAGCACTCAGGAGGCAGAGGTAGGAGGATCGCCGTGAGTTCGAGGTCATCCTGAGACTACATAGTGTATTCCAGGTCAGCCTGGGCCAGAGTGAGACCCTACCTTGTACACCCCCCCCAAAAAAAGTCATTCCTTTGTAAATATCCACAGCAAACACCCTTAAAAAGCACTTTCAGAGATTAACTGCTGCACGACTTTTTGTTGTTATTGTTGTTGTTGCTTCTGGGACAAATATACCTGACTAGAAGAGACTTATGACAGGAAAAGTTTTATTTCCAGGTGACAGAATCCAGGGTAAGATTTATTATGGCAGAAGAAATTAGCTCACTTCCAGGGATCCATAGAAGAGAGATATCACCAATAGCCAACAAACACAAACAGCCAGAACTCAAACAGGCTTTTTACACACCTTAGGGCTGGATCCCTGGATCTATGCTCCCAGGGACATGTCCTGCAGCAGGCTGCTGGAGACTTCATAGAAAGCTTAACCTTCATCAAAATCCCTGAGGCTATTGGGGGCATACATTCACATTCAAACCACCACATTAACTTTACTTGAGATTTTGGCTTTCTTGGCTAAAAGTAAAATCACTATTGATTTCAATAATCTTATAAATCTTGATGCTACCCTGCTACCCAAGTTTAGAGCACAATCCTTCTACCTACCACATTTTCCAGCCTTATTCTCACATCTAAGCTGCACACATGCTAGGTTTAGACATCAAACTCTTCTCAGGATACTTTTTTATTAGTTATGTATATAGTACATATACAGCCATGATGGTACCATTCTTAGCCTTCTACCTGTCATCTCCCCATGAGGATTGTGGGTGCTGCATTGTGGGGGTGGCCATCAGTTATGGAAGAGAGGCAATGTCTCTGTGCACAATGACCCAACTTGTGGCTCTAACAATCTTTCCGCCCCCTCTTCTGTGAATTTCCCTGATCCATGTTGGGTTCCTTTTAGGTTTACTTCAGTGACAAGGTCTTGGGAATATCTGGGTCTCTGGATATCTGATTTGGCAGGAGCAGAGTGTTCTCTGTGTGTATCTCCTTCACCCTTGTGCTGACACCAGGTTCACCGAGAAAGCAGCTCTTGCTCATTACCCCACTAACTCTGTGGTTTCAGCTGGTGCTTTGGTGGGGTGCAATGGGCTGATTCTCTCCTCAGGTTCTGTGTCCATCTGAAAAAGAGAAGGAAATTGCCCAACAGAGAGTGAGGGCAGTGCAAGGTACATGAGTAGCCATTATTATTTTAGAGAGAATTTAATAGGTGTAAGCCCTCTTGTAGACCATGATTGGTGGGAGCTTGATATTGCAGAGTAGGCTCATCTTTTTGGATATGGTTATGACTTGTTTCCCCATTCCAGGTGTGGATTCCATTCCACTGAGCAGATCTGTTAGCCAAATCAAGAGCAGTAGGCAACCCATCATTGCTGTGGACTACTGTTGCACTTGTGTGAGCATCACATCAGGTTGATTGCTACTGAGCAGTTTAGACCATGAGTTGCTTAGACAGATTTTGGTCATTTTCCCCCAGTCATTCATGTAACACCTTCTGGCACTGGACTAGCTAACTGTCTAGGTATTGACTCTCTTCCAGTTTCCAGCCATGTCACTTCATGTTCCGTCCCAATAGTATATGGTGTCTTCAGCAGTAGGGTCTTACCATTAGGCTTTGGTGGGTCATCAGGTACTCTGACAGAATTCTGTCTTCTTTTGGAAAACTTTGTAGGTCTCTCTGATCAACACGCTTTGTGGATGTTACCCTCATGCTGGTACTAGGAATACTTGGCACTAGTCAGTGCCAAGGGAGAAGAAGGAAGAAAAATATAGGTAATACAAAAGAAAAAAAAATGAGAGAGAGAGAGAAACAGGAGAAGATTGATGATAGTCTTTATCATACGCTCTCCAGGCCCCTGTGAGTCATGCATACTCTCTAAGCACCTAATGAAAGTTTGGCATTTTAGTATGTCTTTCAAGATGTAGGATTTTATGATACCAATCCCATTTTGGTCCAGTTTTTGCCCCCCCCTACCCTTACCCTCCCCTATTGCCTCACCTGTTGTCCAGTCCTCAAGATGTTTATTAGGTATGTCAGCATCATGGTCAAATTCAGGTTAGGAGCCAAAGATGAGTAAAAGCATGCGACAATTATTTTTCTTTGATTGGGTGAGTAAGCTGAGAATGACCTGTTCCAAGTTGGCCACTTTTCTTCAAATTCATTGCATCATTTTTCCTTACTGCTGCATAGAATTCCATAGTGTAGATATACCACATCTTAGTTATCCATTCTTCTAAAGATGCACATCTAGGTTGATTCCAGCTCTTAGCTATTATGAATTGCTCAGCTATAAACATGGTTGAGCAAATCTCTCTGATCTAAAGTTTGGAGCTTTTAGAGTAAATGCCCAGTAAGGGAATAACTGGGTCTGTTGGTAACTCTACAGTCAGCTTTTATAGGAGTCTCCATATTGCTTTCCATAGTGGTTTACCAGCTTGGATTCCCACCAACAGTGAATGAAGGGTTCTTATTTCTCCACAACCTCATGATCATTTGTTGTCATTACATTTTTTAATGCTTGCTAACCTTACTGGGGTAGGATGGAATCTCATAGTTGTTTTAATTTACATTTTCCTGATGATTAGGGTTGCTGAACATTTTCATAAGTGTGTGTTTGCCTTTTGTATTTCTTCCTCTGAGAACTCCCTGTTCAGTTCTCTGCCCCATTTTGTGAGTGGGTTGTTTGACTTTTTATTGTTTAGGTTTTTGAGTTCTTTGTACATTCTAGAAATTAGGCCTCTGTCTGAAGTGTGTCTGGCAAAAATTTTCTCCCATTTGTGGGTAATCTTCCTGAGTTCCCAATGGTTGAGTGATTGCTTAATTTCCTGAGCTACTAGCGTTTTGTTTCGGAAGTCTTTCCCCACTCCTATATCATGAAAAGTTCCTCCTATTTTTTCCAGTAGTAGCAGAGTTTCTAGTCTTATATTGAGGTCTTTGATCCATTTTGACTTGTCTTTTGTGCATTTCAAAATGTGTGGACTGCGTTTCATTTTTCTGCATATGGTTATCCAATTTGTCCAGCACCCTTTGCTGAAGATGCTGTCTTATTTTTTCCAGTCTACATTGATAGGACATTTGTCAAATATGAAGTAGCTGTAGTTACTTGACCCAAAGTCTGGGACCTTGATTTTGTTCCACTGGTCCATAATCCTGTTTTTATGCCAGGGGCCATGCTGTTTTTATTATTATGGCTTTGTAGTATAGCTTTAGATCAGGTATGGTGATGCTTCCAGAGGTGTTTCTTTTGCTGAAGATATGCTTGGATATGTGAGGCCTGCCATTCCATATGAATTCCGAGGTCATTTTTCCTATCTCTTTTCTTCCCTGGGGGGTGAGGCAAGGTTAGGAAGACACGATCTTGACTGGAAGTCCTCCTCTTCTCAGGATATTTTTAAACAGATGCTTCAGAAAGACTTGGTGACAAATGTTTCTGGAAACTATAGGCCAACATATTATAAAGCTGTGCAGCTATTTTCTCTATTCTCTTGGAGACAAAAAAAAAAAAAAAAAAACTGAATAAGATTAAGGTCATTGTGGGTGGCAAACATTACTTTAAAATAATAAAGTGTTTCATTATATGGTGTTAACCTCAGGCTGATGTAATCTCTTGCCTGCTTTGATGCATGACCTATTGCATATAACCCTGTGGTGATAAGAACAATGCAGTGGCAAAAATATTTTTCATTAGGAGAATATTAATTTTGGGCAGAACTGTAGACAAAGGAAGGATGCATTTTCCATTAGCATATGGACTATAACTGAGCATAATTGTAAGTATGCAAATAATCAGTGTAGAAAATTTTTCCTTTGCAAAGGCTTACTGCTTATTTACAGGATGAGATTGCTGTTTGCTCACATTCTATTCCCAAATTTGAATGGATCAACTGATTTGAGACAAAAATAATTTTCATGCCAGGTGTGGTGGCGCACACCTTTAATCCCAGCACTTGGGAGGCAGAGGTAGGAGAATCACTGTGAGTTTGAAGCCACCCAGAGAATAGATAGCTAATTCCAGGTCAGCCTGGAGCAGAGTGAGACCCTACCTGAAAAAACAAACAAACAAACAAATAATAATAATTTTCACATGTTGGAGGTGTACAGCCAATCTCTCTTCCAAATTTATGTTATGTTTTGATTTTAGTACGGATATATAAGTTACAGAATTTACTATATTTATTGATATGCATATTGTCTCCTTTAAATTTCAGGGAAACCACTTTTTAATTAAGTTTCAAAGTTTTAATAACAGATCTTTAAAACATATAAAATCTGCTTTGACTTTCAGTATTTTTAGAACTGGATCACTTAGGGTATAATTGTCTTTGTTGAGGTCAATATAACTAAATGTTTTAAATCTGAGACAGTAAGAAAATTAGGAAGTAAAAAGTATGGTTTCTTTACCAACAATGTTACTACCAAGCTTAATAAAGGAATAAATATTCCATCAGGTAATCTTACATTTTTAAAGAATAGGAAATTATTCTATTGCATTTGTGTTTTATATTTCAGGCTAAATGTTATGGTTTGTGGCCAGCCAGTGTCCTTTCAAAGGTGTCATTGTCAGAGCAAATTAATTCACAGCTCACACTGCAGTGTCAGCATCTATTGTTATCCCTTTTTCTGCCTCCCTGTCATTCAGATTAATAACATAAGTGGTGCTATATGCTTACAGCTTTCATCTCCTTGTCATTTGACTCAGAATCTCCTTTGCACAAGTCATTTTTCTTTAGCAAATGTAAATGTACTGCAATATATCTTTGCTATGTTTAAAGTGCTATACAATCATTTCTCTTCTGACTATTCTTATTAAAATAACTTAATAGACGTCTTCAAGTTGCAACTTTTTATTTCCTAAACACTTCATTTTAGACTTAATCTGATCTCCTACATCCATTTCTGGGCACAGTCTGAAACTAGAATTATTACCACATTGTTTATGACAAGTTTAAGGGGAAATTTTTTACCAGAAATATTAATTCACTAACATATCTATTGTAGTTGCTTCCCTTAACACTTGTATTTGTGAAATTCTTAACATCTGTTTATAGAAATGGTTTCCAGATTTGTAGCTGTTTATAAAATAGTGAATGTGGAAAATTATTCTGTGTTCAATGATAACCGCAACCAGTGATGTATCACAATAAAAAGTACGGATGTTAGACTCAAAAAAAAAAATTCAGTGCTATGCCAATGGGAGGGAAAAGTCCAGAAACATTTGTTCTTTTCTATCCTAATCTGGTAGGCAGAAAGAGGGGATAACTTATACAAGACAGTGGCAGACTTTATGGTTAAGTGGCTAATGTAAGTTTTAATGCAGGAAACAGAATCTACTTCAACCACTTCTAGCTTAAGCTTTCCTGAAAGAGAAAGGTTTAAAGTTAGAGTTCTGCCACTATGATTCAAGGTCCAACATAGATAGTACTGCAATTCATATGTTAGAAGTCCACTGATACCATAACACAGAGTTCAGGACACTTAAAGAAACGCTTGATGGTTTTAGAACTGCCTAACACCAACATAAAAGGTGTTCTTAAACAGGGAAACTTGGAATCTTTTCCACTACCAACTAGAACTGGATTTCACTGCACTTGGATAATTGGATCTGCCTTTTCTATGTTTTCTATCATCCAGTTTCACATGGGCTCATTTCATAGGAAAAACCTGCACCTTCGCAGACCTCAGCGGAAAGAGATTCTGGGAATGTACCTTCAGGATCTTCATCCTTTGCAGTGTGGTGAAAGCAGAGTAGCAGTGATGGGAAGAGTGCTAAGAGCCCATAGACACTGGCACAGCAGACATCACTCAAGAACTGCTCAATCAGGTATGGCAGTGTTCAAGATTTAGACTCGGGAGTGTGATGCTCCTTTAAAAAAACATGCCCTTAAACATGACAATGTCGTTTCTCTTCCAAATACCTTCTTTCATTCCATTTGAGGTCTCTTCCTTCAAATAAAAAGCTGAAAATGTGATTGTCTAGGTCATGTCATCAGGATCCTAGAAGGTAGGATATAGGATAGTCAATATTACCTATATCTAACTATTGTGCCCAAATGAGCCTAAAGAGTTCTGGACATTCAAAGACATCAGAATCACTCTCACATCCTACCCTCAGACACCTGAACATGGTTAAATGTACCTCTAGGTCTCTAGAATTCACTCCAACTTACCATACAATGTTCTGATTTTGCACTTTGAGAGAACCTTGATTTTTACCCAAAGTGCATGGTAGAACAAACAGATGGGATGTCAACACATGATTCTCTTGTTATGTATAACTTGGTCTTACTAACCAACGTGCACTGACATCTCTCTCTCTACCTTCCATCTCTGCTGATTTTGAAGGATCTAGCGGCTATGAATCCTTCATCTGAAAATAAATGAGTTCTGCCAATATCCTGATTGAATTGGAATTGTACTGACCCTTTTCTAGCCAAGTCCTTGAGTGAAAATGCAGTCTGGATGGACATCTTGATTACTTCCTTATAGAATACTTGCTGAGATATGTACAGATGGCTGACACACAGGGAGTGCGGAGTGATAATGGAATTGGGATGTTTTAAGAGGCAAAGTTTGGGGTCATTGTAATGCAATAATCTCAAACTAATATATAACCATATGGAGAATTACATGCGTAATAGACATAGCGAATTCAGGAAAGAAAATTTTCAAGAGATTCAATCATCACAATGTATTAAAATTCATACATTATTATACCATTCCCTAGCTCATGACATCATGCATGACACTCCATATACTTCCTCTTAACTTTTTTTGCTCAGTGGAAGAGGAAGATCAGATTTTAACATCTTTGAAAAGAAGATAGGGCTGGGAAGATTGTTGAGTAGTTAAAGGTGCTTGTTTGTGAAGCCTGGGCTCAATTAATACCAACTTAAAGTCACATACACAAAATGGCGCATGAATTTGGAGTTTGTTTGTATTGGCAACTGGCTCTTGTCTACCAATTCTCTGCTTCCATCTGTCTGTATATCTGTCTCTTTCTCTCTCTTTTCTTTTTCTGTCTCTGTCTTTGAGTGCAAATAAATAAAAAATGCTTACCTTTAATCTCAGCACTGAAGAGGCGGAGTTCAGAGGATCCATGTGGATTCAAGGCCAGCCTGAGACTACAAAGTAAATTACAGTTCAGCCTGGGCTAGAGTGAGACTGTACCTAGAAAACCAAAACTAACTAAATAAATAAAGAATAAACAACAACAACAAAAAGAGATATCCTATCTTCTGGCATAGGAATGAACATGAGGACCATTTGACGGGAGCACAGAGCTGACTGTGACTATTGTAACAAAATATTAGTTTTATACCAATAAGTCTATAATTATTGCCCTTGTGTAATTTAAGTTGACTTAGTATCCTATTCAATAATAAAAAAAAAAAACTTGTTATGTGCCAACAGAATGAAATAAAATTAAGTTGAAGACTTGACAGGCAAGGTGGTACCTATAGTCCCAGCAGTTGGAAGGCTAAGGCAGGATGATCACACATTTGAATCCAGCCTTATATAGATACTGAGGAACTGTCTCAAGGCAAACAAAAAAAAATGTTTAACAAAATTCCATAACATAAAAAATACAAATCCATCAGCAAATAACATGTATGTAATATGCAAGTTACATAACCTCTGTATAAATAGTTTTAATGTCAAGAAATGAAGAACCATCCGTAATCACTACATAAAAGAAGGTAAGGTTAAGAAGAGTTAAGCAACCAGCTTACCTAGGCTGAACAAAATTAGCTGATAGTGCTTAATTCAGTTCTGAAATTGACTATCCACACTGCAAAATTTACATCTCCCAAGCCTTCTCTATTCCCAGATATTTTTTTATATTTATAAGCAATGGACTATAAGAAAAAGACATCTTGCGAAGTAATTACTATGTTGTCTATATCAAAAAGAAATTAATTGTAGCCTATGCTAAAAACAATATCTTTAAAGCATGATGCCCCAATTACATTATAGCAGCTTAACATGCAATATACTAAAAGTTATATAAGCTTTAATTTTATAATATATTCAGAGAGGACCTTTAAGGACCATATTATACTACTATTAAATTATGTTAACAAATATGAAGATAAAAAAGTTTAACAACATACACAGAAATTATTATCCTAAATTATACCAATTATCCTTAACTATATTCAATTTCTTTTTATATTTATTATTCTTATTAACAACAACATATTCTGTATCAATACATCATGAGTTGGTACCCTCTTTTCCCTCATCCCCGCCCCTGATCTGCTGGGGACTCTTCTCAGTGGGGTTGCAGGTATTCCCCATGGGGCTGAGGTTTATGCATTGTGGGAGCAGCAGTAAGTATATTTTGGGGGGGAGGGAATGCTCTGGGTGTGTCTCAACCTCTGGCTCTTAGAATCTTTCTGCTCCCTCTTCCACAAAATTCCCTGAGCTGTGGGGGAAGAGTTTTAAGTCTACTTCAGTGATGTGCTCTCAGGAGCTTCTGAATTTCTGCTTTGGTAGGTGTTGAGGATCCATGGGGCCTGTCCTCTATACACACAAGTGCTGATTATCAGGTTCAGCACGGAAGCGGTACTCTTGTTCTTCTCCCCAATTCCTCTGTGATTTCAGCTGTGGCTTGGCTGAAGTGCAAGGGGTAGTTTATCTCCTCTTGTCTCACTACCTTCTGAAAAAGAACAGATTCTTTAATGGAGAGTGAAGTCAGCATAGTTTAAATGGGATTAGCATTATTAATTTAGGGAAAGTTTGATATATGTAACCCTTCTTTTAGCCAAAGACTTGTGAGAGCTTGGCACTGGAGAACACATTTTTTTTTTCCATAGGATTATGATCTGGTTCCCAATTCCAGATATGGAATTTCCACTGAGTGGTTCTCTTAGCCTATCAGAACTAGCTATTGGTTACCCACTGAGGCTGGGTGCCACTATTGCACTGGTGTGTCAGAGTGTTTGCTTTTGAGTAGGTTAGACCTCTGGTTGCTCAGACTGTTGTTGGCCACTTTCCCCCAATATCTCATGTAGTGCTTTCCAGCACTAGAGAAGCTAACTATCTGGGAACTGGTTTCTTTTGAATTTCAGCCAGGTCTCTCCATGCCCTGTGTGAGCAACATTTAGTGCCTTCAGAAATAGGGTCTTAGCTTTTGCCTCACGTGGGTAATAATCAAATGCTTTGACAGAAAGCTGTCTTGTTTTGGAGACCATGTAGGTTTCTCGGATAAACAGCTCAATGTGGGTAGCAATCAACCTCTGGTACTTGGAGTTATAGGCCAGAGATAGAAAAAAAAAATATTTTAAGCTTAGGCTTCATCCCACTCTCACCAGGGCCCTACACACACTTAAGAAACTATTCAACATCGTTAATCATTAGGGAAATTCAAATTTAAAGAACTATGAGATTCCACCTTACTCCAGTATGGATGGCAATTATTTAAAAAAAAAAATCCAACAATGACAAATGTTTTTGAGGATGTGGGGAAAGGAACCCTCATCCGCTTTTGTTGGGCATGTAAACTTATACATCCACTATGGAAATCAATATGGATATTCCTGAAAAGGATGGGCATAAACCTACCAAGAGACCCTGGTACTCCCTTACTTGGCATTTATCCTAAAAGCTCCATGCATCAATAAAGAGATATTTGCTTAACCATGTTTATGGCTACTCAATTTATTATAACTAAGAAATGGAGTCAACCCAGATGCCCAAAATTGGATGAATCAATAACCAAGTTCTGGTATATATACACAATGGAATTCTACTCATCAGTAAGAAAAAAAAAAAATGATACAATGAAACTTGGACAGACATGGAACAGATCATACTCAGCAATCCCACCCAATCACTGAAAGACAAGCTTCACATGGTGTCACCTGTCTGATGTTCCTATCCTGGACCTGCTTGAGTAGCCAACATACCTGATAGGCAACTCCAGGCCCAGATAATAGGGATTGGAGGGTTTGGGGGCAGAGGATGGGGCAGGTGACACACAAAATTACATCAAAAATGAGCTGATACCACCAAAACCTTTAACCTTGGAGATAGCCTAAAGTCTATAACCCTCAAAAGGAGTAAGTGGGGTGCACCTGAAAAATATATTCAATTTCTACATATTCATTCAAATGATGAATGGGGTTTCTTCACTCATAAAAATTTGTAGTATTTCAACATTTTTACTGTGGCATAATTTAATCTTATCTAAATACTTAGAATTCATATTTTAAAATTTTCTGCTCTATTGTTCTGGAGAGATGGCTCAGTAGTTAAAAACACTTTCTTGCAAAACCTGACAGCCAGAACCCACATAAATTCTGAGTCACTAAGTGCAACATATGTCTAAACTTCTTTTGCAGCAGCAAGAGGCTCTGTTGTGCCCATTCTTTCTTTCTCTCTCACACACACAAATGCACACACTCTCTCTGTACTTGAAAACAAAAATATTTCTTAAACATTATGTATTTACTTGTATTTTCATACATAGAACATCTCAAGTAAATTTGAATCAAATAATTAGTGATTATATATTTTATTGAATCGTTCAATCATTAATATTTTTCATTGTTAATGGTATACTGGGTGATGGTTTCAACTCTATGCCAACTGTTTCTTTAATATCTTTTGTGATTTCTGATTCATATTCCATCCATTATAGATGACAGATAGATAGAGATAGATGATAGATAGGTAGATAGGTAGATAGGTAGATAGATAGGTAGATAGATAGATAGATAGATAGATAGATAGATAGATAGATAGATAGAAAGTTCCCCTTCTATGGGTGAAATTCTGAGTCCTTGGCCAACTGCTATTAGTGTAATTGATGGCTATTATCAGTAAAAATTCTCAAAATTATCTTGGTAATTTTTACTAAAACATAATCTAATCTGTAATATTGGTAAATTTTCATTTCCTGTTCGAGCTTGAGAGCAGACTTGGGGAATGAAGCACATCTCAGATGAAGTATGTTTATGTCCCAAGGGTTGGAAACATTGTGTCCTTGTGAATTGCTCAAAAGCAAGCCATTTCTCTGGCTGTGCCTGTGGCCCTCACCCTACCCCCAAAATCCTAAGACTTGAGCAGAGGTCATTATTGTTTACCACGTGGTATAAAAGGCCTGGTCGTAGAACTTATAAGCTAGTAATTAGAATCCTCAGCCAGGGAGAAGACCTTTGCCTGGGACTTTTAGTTGATCAGGGCCTGCAGCTGACTGTCGCACTGGGTGTCTCCAGTGGTGTCTGCTGGATGCTGAAGCATCGGATCTGGTGTTCTGCTCTTCATTGACTGCTTGGAGATTGATTTTTACACTCTTCCCTGGGACTACTGCAGTCTTTCCTATGATGCTGCCCCACTTGATATGCTCTTCTTTGTTAGCTGTTGACCTGTTTTGGTTTTTACTCTTGTTTGCTACACCCTTAAGTAACTCACTTATTCAAACTTGAAAATACAGCCAGTATGGATCTTTTTTTTTTTTTCTGAAAAAAAAAAAAAAAAGAATAGAGGATACTTTAAACAGGAATAGGACAGTAGTCATGAGCAACTGAATTACATTAATGATAATGCACCAACGTCATCTTTCACATATGACCCCTCTTTAGAGTGTCTTCAATAGCTCACTGAACTGTAATGGTCACTACATTGCCCAGTTTTAAACAGCCATCTACCTCTGTCACCAAAAGGCCTCTTCACTATCACAAGTACGATTGTTATTTTAAAACAAATTAAAATCCACAATGAAGCTGCATTTTGAAATCTCACTTCATCCATTTATTACGTGAATTTGATTTGCAAAATTTTTGCATAATTTCCTACCTGACTACCAAATTGGATGTGATACCGATGTTTAATATTCTTGTCTAATATATGCTTGAATAAAATCAAATGTGTTGGAAATGCATTGAGCAAAGACATTTAGGACCAAAAATTAACCACTGTTCCATTAAAACTGCTTTAAAGAACAAATTATAAGGTGACCGCTGCAGTTTACTTTGAGGTGGACATCTTGCCAGGCATGTTTATCTGTTATCTCTTGACACAACAATTGTCAAACAATAGATATTTTGGTCACTGCATTGAAGTAAAAAGGAAAGCATCTAATTAGCATGCCAAGGAAATGTTTTCATTGCTTCCAAGAGTTAAGACAAATCCCTAAGACACAAAATGGCTTTTCAAGGTATTTCCAAGACATTTTGTCTCTGCCTAATAAGGAGAGAAATTGCTTTATCATACATTAATTTGCTAATTTCCATTCACTTTCTACACATAGTCATTGTAATTTACTATTCGGGTGAAGCTAGTTAGGCTAGGTGGCTGCAAGCCAACAAGCTCCATGACTTCCAATTCTTTCTAATTTCAACTTGATTTCTTGAATTGTAATGAAAATGAGTCCTGATGTGCACACCTCCCAATGATGCATTCAGAAAAGGTTTCTTCCAAAAGATTTCTTCAGAAAATCAATGAATCTGTTGAACTGCATTTTGAAATTTAACTTTTGATGGATTCTGTTCTGTTTAATTATGAAGAATGCAACTAGCATAACAGAATTCTATTATGAAAACTGATAATGAGTTTTTGAGCATTAATAATCAACCTCATGGTTCTAACTGCAACCTACATATGTTGCAAGTTTGGCAATGTAATGATATGTGAATAAATAGGGTGCTCAACTAAAACTATCATCTTCCCATAATGAGTTAGCAGGAACATGATAGACAGAACAAGTCAAACTTTGGAAAAGTGATAATTTAAGAAGTGCAAATGATATGTTAACTGTGATTATTGATCAAAACACACTCTGTAACTAACTTCAGCAAAAATCATTGAAGATGTTATAAGTTTAAAAGTTGCATTATTTGAGTGTATGAATATTTTCCACTGTTTCTTAATGTTTCAAAATATATTTTATCTCATTAACAATTGTATACATAAAAGTCTGATCTTGGGCTACAGACATTGCTTAGTGATTAAGGCACCTGCCTGTGAAGCCCAAGGACCTAGATTTGATTCTCCACTTTCCATGTAAACCAGATGCATAAGGTGCCACATGTGTCTGGACATTATTTGCGTTGGCTAGAGGCTGTGGCATGTCCATTCTCTCTCTCTGTCTTTCTCTTTTTTGCTTAAGTAAATAAATAAAATATTATTTTAAAACATCTGATCTTATATTGACTTTGAAAGCAGGTTATTTTAAAGAAAAAATTACATGCTGCTATGTACACAGAAACTTTATGAGTGACTGCCACTTAATTGAGCATGTTAAATGCACACTAAAATAAAAATACTATCATATATATATATATATATATATATATATATATATATATTTCTTAATGGATTGCTTTCTGTTTAATTATAAAGAATTCCAAATATCATAACATAGAATCCTTTTGTAAAAATTCATAATGAGGTTCTTAACGTTAATAATGTTAATAATCAACCAATCAACCTCATGGTTCATGGTTCTGACTGCAATCTACATGCTTGACAATGTAATGATATGTGAATATATATATATTTTTTTCTTATGCCCTCCAACCACCACTAAATATCTTATTCCTCTGACCACGTAAGAGAATTTAATTGGCCAGGCATGGTGGCACATGGCTTTAATCCCAGAACTCAGGAGGCAGAGTTAGAATATTGCCATGTGTTTGAGGCCACCCTGAAAACACATAGTGAATTCCAGGTTAGCCTGGGTTAGGGCCAGACTGTACCTGAAAAAAATAAAAACAAAAGAAAACAAAATTATCTTTGTTTAACTACTACTCATATATGCCCTACTATAGATTATCTACATATACTACTTTTAGATAAGATACATTTTAAAATATTTAATAAGTATATATTATGATGTTAACTTGTGTTATTGTGTACTGTCTGCATGACCTGTTTTTGTTTTTACCCAATGGGGTCATATATAGCATAAGCTACTGTAGAATTTTCTTTGTAGACCAAATTGATTCTGACCTTACTTTGGCCCTCTTTTCCAAGCCTCCTTACCCTTTTCCTGGTATTATCTGCGTACTCTGTGGTGCCTATTTTAAATCTTACCTTTTTTGGTATGGAGTTTTTCACTCAGAGTGTATAAATGACCTTCACTTAAATAAATTGAAATAACGTCATTAAAGGGCTGGAGAGGTAGCTTAGTGGTTAAGGTACTTGCTGGCAAAGCCAAACAACCCAGGTTCGATTCTTCAGTACTGAGGTAAAGTCAGATGCACAGGATGGTACATATATCTGGAGTTCATTTGCAATGACTACAGGCTCTGGTGTACCCATTCTCTCTTTCTTTTTCTCTTTCTCTCCCTCTCTTTCTGTCAAAAAATAAATAAATAAACAAATAAAAATCACTAAAGAAAAATTCTTAAAAGTAAAAATTTTACTGAAACACAAAAATCTACAAAATACATAAAAATTCACCCTTATTTTTTTCCAGATCCTGATGTTTAAATTCAAATTAAACATATCAACAGACTAGAACTTAGTTAAAAATGTATTGAATAGGAAATACATAATAAGGAAACAAGGACCCAGACACATAGAGTTTAAAATTTATATTCTGAATCAGACACAAAATTGTAAACTATGATAATGTCACAAGGCAAAGAAAGTTGGATTGAGCAGTTCATTCCTTGGACTAATTGTTAGAAATCGGTAATTAGTCAACCGTAGTTGTTTAGACAGATTTCCTTGAGCCCAACTTCCTAAATTTAAAGATACATAAAAACATACGTGTCTTGTAGATTGCAGGCAACAGCTTTAACAGTGAGATTTCTTTTGCATTAATTATTTTTCTTTGTACATATTTATGAATTATAATGTGATATGTTGATTCCTTTGTACCCTGAATAGGGATCAAAGTGACAGTTTGAGCTTATTGTTATAATTTCTCTATGGTGAATACAGTCAAGTTTCCATCTTAGCTGTTCTTACAAATAATGTATATGATAGGGCATTGTTTGCACTGTGATGTGCCACAGAACTGCAGAGTGTAGTCCCGTTGTTAAGTGCTAACATCTTGCCCTTCATCCTTCCTCCCCTCTTCCCAGGCCCATGCTCTCACCACTACACGGTTTTCAAGAAACAAAAGGAGAGTCAGAGTGGTCCATTTCTCTCTGTTATTTTTTCACATTTCTTTATCTATTGTTCTCACCCCCATCCTACAAAGTAATTGCATCTAACTTCCAAAGATGGCTTTCCTGTGTACTGGGGCAATGTATATGGGAGCTACTATATAGATGGTTTTAAGAGCCCCAGATTTGATCTTCAGATTACTTTTAATAAGGGTTATCACTTCCAAGGGCTAAACACTACACCATGGAGAGATCTATTATTTCAAATGTCTTTGTTTAATTGAAAATAGATGTTCTCATTTCACTGATGCTACTTTTGTTCTTTGAAGTGTCACACAATAAATCTAAACTCCTTTTCTTTTGAAAGCACTTTAATTATTTGAAGAAATAGCATGCCTCTGTCTGCATAACTCCTCTCGTTTCCCTATTATATATCACCAGTATATTCGACTTCTATTCATCTATCTTGTTTGAGAGACATCTCATTATGCTGTTTTCATTTCTAAGAATCCAGATTGAAAACTAGTTATTATGTCTCAAAAAAGGAATTTGAATTTGGTAAAAGAAAAAGAGCAGGTAAATTTTGAGAGTCTTTAGGAATCCTACAACAATGCTGATTGTTCAACACACAGTTCACTTATTTGGACATGGATAAAAATGTAGATAATAACAAAATGAAGATAGTAAGAGTATTGTGAGTATGAGCATAATTCTGTGCAAGAATAACATGTAACATTTGTGTGCTTTTATACATTGTGGGATGCACTCAATAGAAATAGTACCACATTAATGAATATAAAATGTTTTGAGTCATACAATTTCACTAAAACATAGCATATAAATGATATAATAAGATTGTTGAAATCTTTGTGCATCAAATAATCAGATAAATCTGATTATATATATTCTTGAGAATAAATTTACTCTATAGATACTTTAAAAATGTTATAGGAACAAATGCTTATTATGATTTTTTGAGATATACTACTTTCTAAAATTTTTTATTATGATGTAAAAGTTGTTATCTTCTGTGTTATTGACAGGCACCAAACACTGAGGCTCCCCAACAGTAAGTCAAGCAGATATGTGAGCATTAGGAGAGCACTATTCCTGACCAATATCCTTGTCCTGTGGTTCCTTTATTTTTAAATAATTTTATCTTTTTTTCTTTCAGTGTTCTTTTCTCTCTCATTCTTTTTAAAAAATATTTTAATATTTATTTATTTGACAGAGAAAGAGGGAGAGAAAGAGAGAGAGAGGGAGGGAGAGAGAATGGTCATGCCAGGGCCTCGAGCCACTGCAAACGAACTCCAGATACATGGACCCCCTTGTGCATCTGGCTAACGTGGGTCCTGGGGAATTGAACCAGGGTCCTTTGGCTTTGCAAGCAAACACCTTAACCGCTAAGCCATCCCTCCAGCTGTTATCTTTGATGGATCGACTTAGTTACTCCATTTCTTATGTATGTTCATTGAGCATACATTATATTTAAAACAATATTATTTTTAAAATTTATCTTTTTGATGAGGGAAGATTTTTATTGCAATTTTTATTCATTTTTCCTCATTGAACCACGTCATAAAATGTAATTTAAAGCACTGTGAGTAGTTTTTCATTTACTCTGATTTATGCTCCAAGATGACAGCATAAATCATTAATATCTACTTGAACATTGACCCTCACATGTAAAAACAGTTTAGGACCATGACACCACAGGCACTAACAATCAACTACTTTGAAGATTTTATGGCACTTTAACAGTAACAATAGGGCCAAGCTTCTTGATATTTTCTCAGTGTTGGAACTGCTTCATGTGCCGTGCTCCTTCATAGGACCTTGGTGGTTAAACCACACAATGAAAAGATCTCCCCCATGCCCCACAGTAAGAATAGACCATTTGTCATTGTTGTACTGAAGAATTGAAGAACAGCTTTATTTCCATCTTATTTTATGATTAAAATAGCTGGAAATAAGATATCAGGGCATCTGCCAATTTCAAATTTTGCATGACTATTGGAACAGACAACCCCAGGAACTCATGAGGATGTCATATGAGAAGGGCAATCATATTTTGTGGGATCATATTACATTTTCCTGGAATAAAAGACCAGGTACCGATTACTGGGCACCAACTTGTTTAAAGAATAACTCAATAACTTTATGACAAGTGGGGATGCTGTCCTGACAGCTTGAAGAGCTCCTATGGCAGCAAGGATGGCAGAAAACCCTCAGTGAGGCAGCCATATGGAATCTCTGGAATAGCAGATTAAGCAGTTCATCATGAATAAGGAGTCAAATTACTTTAAAAAAAGATATCAGGGCATTTGCCAATTTCAGAAGCACAACATCTCAAAAATCATTCTTCCACCTACAGATATATCTGTGTAGAAATATTTATCTTCAAGTCCACCTTGCCTCAGTAAACAAAGATTAGTCAGGAAATCCTTTAATTTGATATAGGATTTTTTTTCCAAAAATTCTGTATCAGATTTGACCGTGTTCTTAAATGTGAAGGAAAAAGTTGAATCTATTCAATTTGATTAGAAGTCCTCTTCAGTGAAAAAGAGCAATGAAAGATGGAGAAATAAGTGAAAGAATATATAAACAGCATAAGAATAGGAAAAGACAGGCATGTTCTTGAATTAAAAAATATATTATTTACTTAGAAGGAGAGAGAGGGAGAAGAATGTACACTTACCAGGGTCTTTTGCTACTACAAATGAACCCCAGATATATGGGACCCTTTGTGCAGCTCCCTTTATGGAGAGTATGGGGCTGCCACATTTTGCAGGTCAGCACCTTTAACCACTGAGAAGTCTCTTCACCTCCAAGTTCTTGATGTGTTATTGACTGAGATTTTGAATATTAGAAATGGCTCTAGTAAAATGTTGACAAGGAAGTGGAAAGTCAGTTCTGTATGAATGTTTATTTATCTTATAAATTACTAAAGCTATTTTGAGAAATATAGAAGTTCCATTAAAAAATAAAATAAAAATAAAGGGCTGGAGAAATGGCTTAGTGGATAAGGTGCTTTCCTGCAGAGCCAAAGGACCTTGGTTTCATTTTCCAGGACCCATGTAAGCCATATGTACCAAGTTGCACATACACTTGGAGTTTGTTTGCAGTGGCTGGAGGCCCTAGCATGCCCATTCTCGCTCTCTGTCTCTCTCTCCCTTCCTCTCTTTCTTTCCATCTCTCTCTCTCTCTCTCAAATAAATAAATAAAAATAAAAATATTTTTTTTATTTTTTTTCTTTATTAGTCAGTTCTATATTCAGCAAATACAGTCAGTTTGGTACCATTATTAGGCTCATCCGTGACCTACCCCCTCCCCTTGGCCCCTCCTTGTTGAGGTATACGGGTCATGCATTGTGGAGTTAGCCCACAGTTATGGGTAAGCTAAATGTCTCTGCATATCATGACCCAACATGTGACTCTGACATTCTTTCCGCCCCCTCTTCCGCAAAATTTCCCTGATATTTTTAAGAAGAGAAAAAAACAAAAATACAGCTAACATAAGACAACCTTATGACTGTTTGTGTGTGTGTGGATTGATAAATACATTATTTTGTTGGGAAGATGAAGTCCCGTGTGGCAAGAATCACAATAGATGTGATGCAGTAATAAACCAATGCTAATAAACTAATGAATAAATGAAAATAAATGCACCTTATATACGCAATGCATTATCCTTCAGCTTGAAGCAAAACTGGATGTTCTATTATTTTTTAAAACATGCATGAGTCTAGAAAAATAATGTTAAATAAAATAAACCAGGCATGAGGCAGTTTAGGGTGAATGGGCCTTGCAAATAAAAGGCAGAAATATCTTTCAGTCTGTACTTGCAAGTTTTACTTTGTTGTATATCTAGAAAAGATCAGCCCTCTCCTTATCTCTTGCCTGAAGGAGTTACCCAGATCTGCTTAAAAAAAAAAAAAAAAAAAAAAAGTTCTTTGAGGATTTCCCCTTTCCTAGAATTAAGGCTTACATCTGATCCTGGCATTATGGTGGTTAACTTGAGTACCCAAACTTGGTGTCATGGCTGGTTAGCTCAGCTCATTTTCTGAATCTATACATGACCCCAGTTTAGGTCATACAGGGGGCTTTACCTCTTCCTGCCCTTCCACATGGAGGGAACTCTCTATACTTCCTTTTATTTCCTTCTCTTGATTAGTCAGTTGCTCTAAACCTTACCCTCTGGTCTGTGGATTCTAATTCTTTGAATTAATTATATAATAACCAAAGGATTCCCCAAATATATTGGCATGTTGGCATATGTGGGTGTAAGATTCCCACAGAAAGACAAGCAGAATATTGAGAGGGAGTCAGGTTGCTTCCTTAGGCAGTTAGGGAGGCCCCTGAAAGTTAAAAAGCCAGGAAGGTCTGTACTTGATAGATATTAAAGATGATCTGACTTCTTATCTCTTACCTACTTCCCTTGAACTCTTTTTCCATACCTGAGCCCCTCTCTGGAAGGGAGGTCTTTTTCTAGTACCCTGACATTGTGGTTGATCAAGCTTAGACCCCAGAACTTGGCTTTATGGCTGGCTTTTCCCTGAGCCAGCCTCTAACCTAGAGCAATCAATGGTCTTTCTATGGCTCACCTCAGCCAGAAGGTGAAATATACCACCATAAAGTTATAAATATGTTTTATCATGGAGGGCAATCTCCCTGGGCTGCTTGACCGGTTGTGAACCTCAAGCTTCTTGTGAGTCTCACCTGGCTCAGTGAAGCCAAGGGGAGAGCCTCCTAACCCCTGCTTTCCACAGGGCCGCTTTCCCCCTCCTGCTCTCCATGTGGCTGGATGTCTTTCTACTGTCTTCACTGTCCACTCCATGGATTTTCCAGGCTTACAATGTGGGTTCTCAAGCCACAGCCATGTGAATGTATTCATTTATTTTCTCTTGGTTCTGGACTTCCCTAAATAAATATATTAATTTAATAATTTTCCTTCTCAGTTTGATTTGCCCAATTCTTTGATTAAATACAAATGTGATTCAGGGTTTGGAGCTCAAGGACTTTCCTGAACCCTCAGCACCCCATTTCAATATCATCACGCCTACATGTGGATTGTGAAAATGTCAAACTCATGTAAGTAGACAGTTGAATGTTATGTATGAATTGGAAAACAACAAAATTTTCTGCTTTCTCTTTTTTTTTTGGGTGGGGGGGGATTCGAGGTAGGGTCCCGCTCTGGTCCAGGCTGACCTGGAATTAACTCTGTAGTTTCAGGGTGGCCTTGAACTCATGGCGATCCTCCTACCTCCGCCTCCCGAGTGCTGGGACTAAAGGCATGTGCCACCACGCCCGGCTTCTGCTTTCTCTTAACACTAATACCTTAAGAATGTTTTTTTTGTTTGTTTTTCTGAGGCAAGCCCAAAAGACTGGCCTTTTTTTTTTCTTTATGAGAGAGAGAGAGAGAGAGAATTGGTGCCTCAGAGCCTCCAGCCAGTCTCTGCAATAAACTCCAGATGTGTGCACCCCCTGTGCACATGCGTGACATTGCACATTTGTGTCACTGCATCTGGCTCACATGGGACCTAGAGAGCCAAACATGAGTCCTTAGGCTTTGCAGGCAAGCACCTTAACTGCTAAGCCTTCTCTTCAGCCCACCTTATGAATTTAAATCAATGAAACTACAGTTAAAATTTCCTATATACAATGAAAATATAGTTACAATTTCCTATATAATTATTGTGGTGGTTTGAATAGAATAGATGGCCCCCAATATATTCAGTTGTTTATTTGTTTGTGGTTTGCATCTCTAGCCATCTGGCTGGAGGCAATGCCATTGTGTGGATCTTAAGGTGTGGTGGTGGGTTTGAGATTTCAATCTAAAGATATGCAAAGTGTGCCTAGCTGGAGTTCCTGAAGTGTGCTCTGGCCTTTGACCTTTAGGTTTGTGCTTCTCTCTCTCTGCTTGGTCCTATGAAGGCAGGCCAGTTTCTTCTACCATTATGGAACTTCCCCTGGATCTGTGAGCTTCAATAAATATCCCTTCCTCCATAACTGTGTCTGGTCTGAAATTTCATCTCAGCGAACCTGAAGCTGTCTGCTACAATTATGGATCATGTTTTTATCTTCTCCTCAGCTTATATCCACAAGGAGTTAAAGAACTTCTGATATCACTATGAGCTTTGGCATGATGAAACTCTTTATTTCTTAAATTATGACAAATTCTTGCCCACTGTTCTGATGTCTATTTATGTTTACTATTTTAGCATTCTTTTAAATGACAAAATACAAGTTTTTGATAAAACTTCAGACTTCTTAACACTGTCTCAATTACATTTTATCATATAACATCAATACCAATAAACTTATTATTAGAAAAAGATGTTACTTGTGTATTTAATATGCAATTACATCTTAGGTAAAAGCTTGAAATTTATTCCTGAAAACACACACACACACACACACACATGCACACATATGTGTGTGTGTGTGTGTGTGTATATATATATATATACACACACACACACACACACATATGTGTGCATATATATATATATATATATATATATAGAGAGAGAGAGAGAGAGAGAGAGAGAGTCTCTTAAGATCAGATAAAAATGACAACTCAATATTTAAGATATTAGTTTACTCAACATCATTTTTCCTTAAGGAAGATGTCTTATCAAACAAATATGTACTTTTGACAAAGAGTTAATCAAAGAGAACAGTTTAAATATGTATTAAGTAGATAATTATATATTTTTACTTAAGAGCATTCAGTATAATTATTCAAATATCTATTTGGCTATAGCCCACATATATTTGAGCTTAAACAACTAAGTTTATCTTCAAGAGCACCATAAAATCACAGTCAAGACAATCTGTCAATGTTTGAATTGATCAGGTGAGCCCACTTAGCACACTTCTATGTTAGGTGGCTGAGCTTGCTGGCATCCATTGCTAGATGCCAGGCATTCATTTGTGGCATTATTTTGGGTGAACAGAGGCTGTTCTGTGCAAATAATCTTTGGACATCCTGACTTGTCAAATGTCTTCCCTGGTTTCTGTGTTACCCTTTGTGCCTACAGATATTTTTCATTCATTGTTGTCACTGAAAGCCTACAGATTACCTTGAAGATCAAACAATGGCTTTTGATACATTATGAGTGTCAGGTTCAATAGTCCTGGGAAGCTTACATTGTATTAAACTTTTATTAACTGAGAATATTCTGCATATAATTGAATAACTCAAAGCTCTGGGAACTAATGAGATTTAACAAAGATTAAATCTTTTGCAATGAATTAAGAATAACTCCTATTTTGAGACAGGAAAAAAAATGGATGCAAAATTTGAAGAAATGACAATTTTTTATTGTCTGGGTTTATTTTTATTTATGGTATTGCTAACCTAAACGTTCCTTCTATGTATTATTTCCTTATTTGTCTTTTATGAAGGTAGTTGTATGTTCTAATTTCTAATACACCATAAAACCCAACTTATTTTACATTAAAATCTTTATTTTTTGCTCATAAGTATGATTTTAATATTTCAAAGTAACTCATTCCATATTTTAAAATTTAATTTTTCAAGATATCTTTTAAATAACTGAAGCCAATCAGTAATATATTATATTCAATGACATTATACTTTCTTCACTTTTTTTTTTTTTTTTGAGGGAGAGTCTCACTCTAGCCTAGGCTGACCTAGAACTCACAGAAATCTTCCTACCCCAGTCTTAGAGTACTGGAATTAAAGGCATGAGATCTATGGTCAGCTGTTATATTTTCATAAAACATTTGAATTTAAATGTAATGAATTTGAAAGATATTTTGAAAAACTCAATGTATTTAATTGACTGATTCATTTATGATATTTTATAATATGAAATTTTATCACAAAGCATTTGGGGTATTAATTAATAATAATCTTTTAGAAATAAGTTGATTCCTTTTGCCACTCAGTTTTCAGGTGATGGAATTTTTGCAGGAATGTGATCCTTTCTACATGACATAAGCTTTTTTTAAAATTTTTGTTCATGTTTATTTATTTATTTGAGAGTGACAGAGGGGGGGGGCAGATATATATATATCTATATATATGGAGACAGAGAGAGAGAATGGGCACGCCAGGGCCTCCAGCCACTGCAAATGAACTCCTGACTCATGCGCCACCTTGTGCATCTGGCTAACGTGGGTCCTGGGGAATCAAGCCTTGAACCGGGGTCCTTAGGCTTCATAGGCAAGTGCTTAAGCGCTAACCTTCTCTCCAGCCCAAGCTTTTTTTTTTTTGGAAGTGTACAACCTTAACTAATCAAATGGCCCTGTTTATTCAATTATTTACTCATTATTCAATAATTTATTTGTAAATAGTTTGCTGGGAAGCTTCTCCACATTAGTACAGACAGATCTACGTGCTTGGTATGTATCTGCAAATGTATTGAGGAAAGTGGTTTTGGCTGATATTAATATCTTGCTATTTAATACCTATAAAACATAAAAATAATATGTTGTTCTGCACTTAAATTGAAGTTTTTTTTTCTATTAGTTGTATTTAAAGGAAAATACATTTAATTCAATCTTTGGGGTGATCAAAATTTTTAGATTTCAGCTGAAAAGTAAAAGATAAATGTAAATCATTCAAGCTGGAGAGATTGCTTAGTGGTTAAGGCACTTGCTTTCAAAGCCAGAGGACCCAGGTTTGATGCTCCAGTACTCACGTAAGCCAGTTGCAAAAGCTGGCACAAGTTCTATACATTGGCCGTGGCTAAATGCCCTGGCTCGCCTATTTTCTAACTGCCTCTTTTTTTTTTCTTCCTCTCTCTCTCAAATAAATAAATAAAATGCTACAAAAAGTAAATCATTTTCTCCTTAAAAGAACAAGAAAATACTATATTTGAGGGGACCTGAAATAGGGAAGACTACATTCACTAGGGAGCAATTTGTAGTACAATAAATCTGGATTGCAACATGCTAATTATAAACATAAAACTTGCTGAGACGTGACGCTGAATGATTATCAGGAATCTTCAAAGGTCATACATACAACATAAAGTAGACTTAAAGCACACCCATCAAGGCCCAGGAATTTTGCCAGAGAAGAGGTGGAAAGACTGTTAAGAGCCAAAGTTTGAGAGGCCCTGCCACACCCATTCTCTCTCTTTATCTGCTTCTCTCTCTCTCTCTCAAATAAAAATGAAATATTTAAAAATACAACAATTTTTTTGGTTGTACTGAGAATGTTGAACGGAGGAGAATAGAATTAAGAGAAAACAGCCAAAAGTACATATATTTATTCATAAAATAAGATTTAGACTAGAATCTAGATAGGTAGATGTTCAATAAACAGAAATAAGTTATAGACATACAAATAGATAGATGGTAGATCTATTGATAGATAATAGATGATCAAAATATGGATACTAGAGAGAGGACAGGTGATTAGACACTGATTAGACACGTAGATTAATTGATACATACATGATAGACATGGTGGAGGATAGAAGATGGTACTTGACGGATATATGGATAGATTAAAAGATGGTGAGTTGGGCTGGAGAGATGGCGTAGCGGTTAAGCACTTGCTTGTGAAGCCTAAGGACCTCGGTTTGAGGCTCTACTCCCCAGGACCCACGTTAGCCAGATGCACAAGGGGGCACACACGTCTGGAGTTCGTTTGCAGTAGCTGGAGGCCCTGGCGCGCCTATTCTCTATCTATCTCTATCTGCCTCTTTCTCTCTGTCTGTCTGTCACTCTCAGATAAATAAATAATTAATTTTAAAAAAATTTAAAAAAAAAGATGGTGAGTTGATAAATTTTGTCCACAGTATAGGTCTTATTTCCAGGATTACTAAACGACTTCTCATTTCTTTATGCAGATGTTATACATTTCCAAGACTCATATAACCTATTTGTCTTAAATACTTGTATTAGTAACTTCTGCTCTAACAATTTGTGCACGTTTTCAAAGTTCAATCTCATTCAGAGAAACCTTTCAGGCTGGTGTTTGTCCTCATATTTGAACAGTTTATTTTTGTTCACCCTGCAGCAGGCTTAGTCATGGCCACATTCCTCTGCAACTACCACTTCAGTTTTCACATCTACAGCCAGAAGAGGTGCTGCGGTCATATAAAGTTGTCCACGTAACTATGATTTCCCTTCTAATTCCCCCAAGCACAGACTGATATCTGGATGCAGCTATTAATGACTGGTGTCTGTAGATCCAATGATAGTGATGAAGAGTGCAGAACAGAGCAATAGTTTCTACAGCTCTTGCACACATGAGAATCACCAGGAGAGCTTATTAAAACAATGATCCCCTAGACCCTACTGCTAGCAATTTTGATTCATCAGACCTAGGGTGACTCTAACATATTGCATTTCTAATAAGCTCCCAAGTGACGTTTGTACTCTATGAACCTGCTTCAGTAAATTCAGAACAGAGCTGTAACATAATGTTTCTTATAAGATTTCCTTTTCCTTTTTCTGTCATCTCCACTGAATCTTAAGTTGAATAAGACATTTCACAATATCTCTGATCTTTCCTAACCATGACTATTCTTAAAAGAATAATAATAATAATGAAACATTTCTTATCCTAAGACTATCTCCCCTCTTCCTTCCTTCCTTCCTTCTCTCTGTTCCTTCTTTCCTTCCTTTCTTTTTCTTCTTCCTTTCATGATATTTTTTGTGATTTTATTTTTCCTGTGCTGGAGACTGAACCAATAGTCTTTGGCTACTAGGGAAGGATTCTTCCACATAACTAAATGCCCAATCCCTGCATCCTCATTTCTTAGTGAATTAGTTCTCTTTCTTTCACGGAAATTCCCTATTCTAAAGGCTGTAGTCTATGACTGAAATTAAATCCTGACATCATAGCATTTATTTTTACTTTGGTATACTTGCATTTCACTTATCTTTTCAGTAAATATGTGTATAGGACTAACCATCATGCTTTAAATTATCCATAGAGTTCTTACAACAAAGAGAATGAGATTAAAGATTTCTTAGAAATATAGAAAATAGCACATCATGAGATTATGTAAAAATTTCAACTGCAAAGCGTTAATAATGAACAATGTGTTGTGGGTCCAGAATTTTGCCTGTTACTTTGGGATGTCATGCCATTTTACATAATAGTGACTAAAAATATGTATTATTTTTATGTTTCCATATAAATCTTATTGCACTGGAAGGTAATGGATAAATTTGTGCAGAAGTTACTGGTTTGGTGATACAAGGATCACGTGACAAACTGACAAAACCAGACATAAGGCCACAAGTACCACATGCATCCAGTATACCTCTGTAGTGAATACTGAGCTATCCTTTGAAGGTGTCTGTCTCCTTTGATAGAACATAGAGAACAAGACAACAAAGCTTATACCAAAGGAACTCAGCAGGCCAGCGAATTAAATACAAGCCATTTCCAGAAAGAAAAAAAAAAAAGTAATGAGTGCATTAGATGTATATTGATAACATTGAGATCAAAACAGGAAGAACAGGGGAAAATAGCCTGTTCCAAAGGAAAGTGGGATTTGTCAAAGATCCCCCAGAGATTTCTGGATCATCGATCAGCATCAGGCATCAGAAGGAGCAGTCCGGTGAAAAATATCAAAAGTGTTAACAGCTAAAATAATAAGGAAACATGGAAACCTGTGGGGATTCAAAGGCAGATCATGAATGTGTAGGATCTTGGCAGAAGAAGAGGGTGACATCTGAAAGAAGCCTTTGATAATTCCATACATTACATATGCGTGGCTGTTTGAGTACTGTCATTTTATTTTGTTTTATCTAGCTTTAAGGTGTCAAGACAATAAGATCTTTAAGATGCTACATTGAAAAAAAAACTTGCTTTTATATATAGCTTTCATGTATCTGAAAATTCAAAGCCATAATCTGAGCAATGGAGCCATGCGGTAACAGTGGAGCATTGAATTCAGCAAAACACCAGAGTGAACAGGTCTGGATTCTCTATTGGCTCTCAAAAAAGAACTCAGCCTTGCTGATACTCTGATCTTATGCTAGTCTATAGTGCCATGATTGAAAACGGCATGTGTGTTAATGCACATGGGCAACTATAAGTGTACAGTGTTGTAATTTTTACTGTGTTAATGTACTTAGCACATTATAAGGGCCTACACTTACAATTGTCATGTAAGGAAGCACTGGTAAAATTTAAAACAGGATTTTTTTTCTTTACATGATTTAACTAAAAGTAACATGAAAGGGCTGGACAGATTGCTTTGTCTGCAAAGCTTAATAGCCCAGGTTTGATGCCCTAGTACCCATGCAAGCCAGATGCACATAGTGGCACATGCATCTGGAGAAATTTTGCAGTGGCTGGAGACCCTGGTGCACCCATTCTCTCCCCTCCACCTCAAATAAATAGATAAATAAAAATTAAAACAATAGCTGGATGTGGTGGTGCATGTCTTTAATCCCAGCACTCAGGAGGCAGAGGAAGGAGGATCATTGTGAGTTCAAGGCCATCCTGAGACTACATAATGAATTCCAGGTCAGCCTAGGATAGAGTGAGGCCCTACCTTGGAAATCCAAATAAATAAATTAATTAATTAAATTAAATAGTAAAAATAAATTTAAAAATAAAGTAACATGATAACATCTTATACATAAATGAAGGCCTTTCATTTCTTTGTACATAGTAGATGATATTGTTTTCACATATTTTACTTCAATATGTAGAAAACCCACTGTATATTTAAAAATATATATTTCATTAATTTTTTTATTTAAGAGAGAGGGAGAGAATGGGCGTGCCAGGGCCTCTAGCCACTGCAAAAGAATTCCAGATGCATGTGCCACCTTGTGCACCTGGCTTACATGGGTACTGGGCAGTTGAACCTGGATCCCTAGAGTTCATAGACAAGTGCCTTAACCACAAAGCTACCTCTCCAACTGGCCACTGTGCATTTTTAATATTTTACTTTTCTCCATTTTTTTTCATTCTCTTTTTCAAGTCTCTTACTTTCTGATGAGTTGGTCAAATTCCATCTTCTTTTGTATGTAGAATTTATCTAATGTGTCTTTAAATTCTTATAGTGAAATTATAATCTCACACAACATATTTCCATTCTAGAATCACTACTTAGTTGTTTCTTAATATAATTTTTTTCATATTTTTTCATACATTTTACCATTGTATTAGCGACTATATTTAATAATGTGTTAGAATAATAATGTGTGCCACTGCTCCTGGCAATTAGATACAATAGCTCTAGAAAACTAACATAACCATCCATCACATTAAGACATGTGACAATGATAATGTTTGGCATGCAGAGGAGACACCCAGTGGAACCTCCTGAAATCTCTGATAATTTGTAAGCAAAATAGATGCTTCAAACTCCTAAATTATAAATGTGCTTTTATTACAACCAATGATTTAGAAATTAGTTGTTTCCATGCCACTAGCATAAAACACATGGATTAGGAATGAGACAGTTGATAGACATTGTCATGATCATTAGATACACTTAGTGAGAAAAGAAATGGAGAAGGAAGATGCATTAGTAGACTGTGTTATTGACTACTGGGAAGAATATACACTTGTGTGTGTATGAGTCACACACACACATATATATACACATATACATATATATACATATATATGTATATATATATACACATATTCATATATACACACTTATATATGCATAATAAGTCATTTTGTTTTTATTTTTTGAGATAGGGTCTTGCTCTAGCCCAGGCTGACCCAGAATTCACTATGTAGTCTCAGGGTGGCCCTGAACTAACAGTGATCCTCCTACCTCTGCCTCCTGAGTGCTGGGACTAAAGGCATGCGTCACCATACTCAGCTCCAAAATAAGCCTTAAAATACAATATTGGTGATTTTTAAAATATGGATATGCTCATGTATTTATATGCATATTTACTGTTAAATTCAAGGTTAATAACATTATCATATACCAAAAAATATTTATAGTGTAAATTACTATATTTATATTATGTTTATATAGCACAAACAGTGGCATAATTTTCCAAAAACTTTACACTAATTAACAGAATAATGAATTGATTCAATTTTTCAGATCTCCTTAATGTTTACTAATATATGACAATGAAATATATCTTCAGAAATTGGTGTGCTGCAAAGTGTTATTTTGGTTGAAATATGAAAAAAAGATGAAAATAATGTTCATAAACATTAGATAACTATATATTATTTTTAGTACTGTACAAAAAATAACAAGTGGTAGTTTCCTAATATTTAAATGTACTGTATCTGGCATCATAACACTGCCTTTCTCTAACAATTCATATAAAATGTATTTATCTCTCTTTTAATATCAAATGATAATTAATATTACTATACTTTGACAATTTGAGCATATTGTCATACTATATTGGTAAAAATGTACATTAATGTAGCTCTGAGGGAAAACTGTTGAATTTTTCTCAAAAATGAAATAATAGGATTAGTATATAATGATCTAGGAATTCCAGCATAGGTTATATATCCACAGGAAATTAAATCAACTTATTTAGGAAATATCTATAATCCCATATTTGCAGTATTATTTAGAGTTGCCAAGACAAGGAATCAACTATGTTGAACAATGGAAGAATAGCTAATCAATATGTATCATACATGGGCTGTAGAGATGACTTAGCAAATTAGGCACTTGCCTGTGAAACCTAAGGTCCGAGTTTCAACTCCCCAGAATCCACATAAGCCAGAGACACATGGTAATGCATGTTTCTGGAGTTTGTATGTAGTGACTACAGGCCCTGGCATGCCAAATCTCTCTCTCTTTCTCTCTTTCTCTTTCCCTCTCTACATAAATAAAAATAAAATATTATAAAAATGTAACATACATGTATAATAGAGTACTTTTAGCCTTAAACTTTAAAGAGATCTTGTAGTTTAGGAGAGCAGAGATAATTCTGGAAGACATTTTGCTATGTGAAACTAGCCAGGCACAGAAATTCAGATATGGTATGATGTCACACATGTAGAATCTGAAAGAAATGTTGATTTTGTAGCTGTAGAAAATACAGTGTTGGTTATTAGACGCTGGATTAGCTGTTGGAGGTGGCTTACAGAGGTGTCAAAGGATATATAATACTCCCTAGATAAAATGGGTTAGCGAGCAGGAATAAGTACATGATACCTCTCATATAGGTTATTAACTACAAAATGATGTTTCAAGCCAGGTGTGGTGGCACACACCTTTAATCCCACCACTCAGGAGGCAGAGGTAGGAGGATCTTGGACAGTTCAAGGCCAGCCTGAGACTACATAGTAAAATCCATGTCAGCCTGGGGTAGAGTGAGACCCTTCCTCAAAAACAAAAACAAAATCTAAAGATGTTTCATATAATTTATTTATTTATTTATTTATTTTTGAGGTAGGGACTCACTCTAGCTCAGGCTGACCAGGAATTCACTGTGTAGACTCAGGGTGGCCTCAAACTCATGGTTATCCTCCTACCTCTGCCTCCTGAGTGCTGGGATTAAAGGCATGCTCCACCATGCCCGGCTGAAAATTCTTAAACAATAGATATTAAATATGTGATGTCTGGAGTTAACAATAAATTATATTTTTATAATATGCTGAGTGGATTTTATTTTATAATAAACAATATTAATGATGTGAGATAGCAGATGTAAGTAGGTAACATTAGTTGTACTGAAATGTAAATATATTTCAATTCTTCATATTATACATGGTAAATATCTTCTCTTATATTTGTTAATTAATTTGCAAGTGCTAAATATATATAAAAGCATCAAATTATAGAAAAAAGAAATACCATGTTACCAGACAATATTTGTCAGTTTTTACAAACTCAAGGACTGTTCCTTAAGTTCTCATCATCCCACATTCCTGCATGAACTTCTTAAAACAAATTAAAATTGGAACTACGTGAGGATCTACAAGAGCAGTCCACAAATGGAGACATCATCTTTACAAGATTTTGAAAGATGATAAGGAGGTTAATAGGGAAAAAAATGTTCCAAATAGGGATATAAAAGTCAGAATTTTTTCAATTTAACTTTCACTATATTGTTACAGTCAAGTTTTATGGGTCTCAAGAGATATATGTTCAGCCAAAAAGTAGTGGCCTGTAGACTTTATGTCTCCTAACCAAGAAGAAAGTCAGTTAATAAAATGTAACTCTAGTCTTATATTTTGAAGCTCTCAGTAATGTGTGCTCTTTGTTACAGACTCCTTTTAAAAGTCACATATAAGAATTCAAGTGGATAAGACATAAAACAGAGAGAAAAACAAATGTGTGTGTTTAAGTAAACAATGATATTGTTAATTCAACTATGCATGTGTGGTATGATGAATAATTTTAATAATCTCATTTCTTACAAAGAAATAAACACTACCGAATGAAAAATAGTGTCATGACTGTAAAACATGTATTAAAAGAAAGATGTCGAGTTCATTGCCATTATTCATGTAAGCACTCAGGAAAAAAAGAGGAAATTCCAGCAAGTTAAAGACACTCCTTGGAGCTGATAAAGTAGAAATGGACATAGGTCATATTCTCTTAAAACTTTTTCATTAAAGGAAAGGAGTTTCATAAGAAAAATCTATATTTGACAGACACCAAAAAAATGCTTGTTCTTGAACCTAATATTTTACCAATAAATACTGAAAAGAAAGACTTCACTTGGTAGCTGAAAACAAACAGAATTCTACTTCAGAAAAGGCAAATATAAAGCAATTCCAAATTTAAGATTTATTTTACAACTATTGCCACATGAATCAAAGAATTAATGCAGATGCATTGATAAACTCATAATGATATACAGGAAATTAGGATTGAATTAAGTAAATTGAAAAAAGATTTAAATGTTTTTTTTGCATGGATTGAACAATATATTAAATGTTTCAAAGATTAGATAAAATAAATTTTATGAATATTTCAGCTTGCCTGATATATTTATTTATAGAATAAAACTTTATTTTTATACATTTTTTATCTTCATTATATCTTAGGCTCTACATTCACCAGAAACACTGATCCTGAGGAGCAGAAATCAAGGTTGATATGTATGGCACAATGGAATTGCAATGGTCTTTAAAACAGCAGCAGCAACAGTAAATTTGCTGGTTATCCAACTGACAGAGGCCTAATCTCTAGAATCTACAAAAAACTCAAAAACCTAAACAGTAAAATGTCAAACACCCCATTCACAAAATGGGGCAAAGAGCTGAACAGTAAAAACTAAATTCAAATTGCATCTCTGAAGTTCATGGGAAACTATTGCTTTACCTTAATTGACAAAGACTGAAGTTTTTTAAATTGTGAACATAATATTTATTAATCTGATAGAGGATTTTATGAGGGAAAAAACCTGACTATACAGTAAGTCACTGGATAACAGAAAAAAAATGTTTCCCCTAAATACATAAACAAGAAAACTCCACTACAGGCAAGATTATTTTATTGATGAATTCCATTATATTTAAAGAAAAGTAATACCAATCCCATTTAAATTCTACTAAGAACTGAGAAGATTAAATATTGTAAAGTTACTTTATGGCAGAAACATGATTTTCTTTTTTTGCATATTATAAATTCTTTTATTTATTTATTTGTATTTCTTTTTTAATTTAATTTTTTTACAAAATATTTATTTATTTATTTATTTTCTTTTTTTACTTTATTAATTAGATTTGTATTCAGCAAATACAGTCAGTTTGGTACCATTATTAGGCTCATCTGTGACTTACCCCCTCCCCTTGGCCCCTCCTTGTTGAGGTATATGGGTCATGCATTGTGGAGTTAGCCCACAGTTATGGGTAAGATAAATGTCTCTGCATATCATGACCCAACATGTGGCTCTGACATTATTTCCGCCCCCTCTTCCACAAAATTTCCCTGAGCCATGTTGGGCTCATTTTTGGTCTGCTTCAGTGATGAGGTGTTGGGGACCTCTGAGGCTCTGGCTCTCTGACTTGGTAGGAGTTGATTTCTCTCTGTGTTGATCTCCTTCCCCCTTGTGCTGGTATCGGGTTCACCAGGAAAGCAGCACCCTTGCTTGTTTCTCCAATTTTTCTTAGTTTCAGTTGGGACCCTTTTGAGGTATGATGGGGTGGCTCTCTCCTTAGGATCTACTTCTATCTGAAAAAGAAAAGCAGATTCTCCAACAGAGAGTAAGTTAGCACCAGGACAAATGAGGTAACCCTTACTTTTTTATAGAGAATTTAATAGGTGTAGGCCCTCTTGTAGCCCACAATTGATGGTAGCTTGATATTGGAGAGTTGGCTTATGTTTGGATCTGGTTCTGACTTGTTTCCCAGCTCCAGCTATGGGTACCTTACCAGTGAGGGGATCAGTTAGCCAAATTGAGAGCAGTTGGTTCCCCACCATGGCTGTGTGCTATTATTGCACTTGTGTGGGCATCATAATAGGTTATTTGCTGCTAAGTAGGTTAGACCATGAGTTGCTTGGACAGATATTGATCATTTTCCCCCAGTTGCCCATGTAGCACCTTAAACCAGAAACAGACATTATTAGGCAAGAAAAAATATAGATCAGAATGCAGATGCACACAGATCTAAAAATCTTAAATGAAAGTTTAGAAAACCAAATCCAACAAAAATTAAACAGACAAAAAATCATGACCCACTGTAACTCACTCCAGCCATCTGGCATGTAAGCATGATCTAGCACATCAACGTACTGTCAATGTTATCCTTCACATTTGGAAAAACTTTTTTTTCTCAAGAGAAACAGCAAAAGCTTTTCATGAAATCAGCCAGCATTAATGAGGGCTGAACAAATGAATTATTTCAGTACAATGAAGGAATATATGAAAAGCAAACACCTCATGTTGTACTCAACATTGAAATTTTTTAAAAAGTGAAAGTTTTTTTCTTTTAATATATAGAGCAATGAAGATCATTCACTTTTACCACTTTTATTCAATATACCACTAGAAGCTCTGTCCTGAGCAATAAAGGGAAAAAAAAAAATCAGTGGGGAGGAAAGTAAGCAGAAAGGAGATAGAATTATCTTCTATTTAAATGATCTTATTTGTAGAGAAGCTTAAATCTCCACTAGAATACTATGAGAACTTATAAATTCATTAAAATTGTAGGGTTAAAAAATGACATATAATACTATATATATATATATATATATATATATATATATATATATAATAACTTGGACCACAGCATCAAAACGAATGAACTGCTTAAGGAAACAATTAAACAAACAAAATAACTTTTGTACTGAGAGTAAAAAAAATCATTAAAATAAATAAATGAATAAGTAAGTAAATAAGATCAAAGTAGGTCCAGGGAAATATGTCAATATTTAGACAGCCTGCTGTGCAAGCATGGGGATCTGTGTTCATTCATCAGTACCCATGTTGCAGTGATGGGCATGGTGCTGCATACCTGAAGGATCCTTGGGCATGTCTGGCAAGCCAATCAAGTCTGACGAGTGATCCCCAGGACAAAGAGTGACCAGTTTCAAAGGAGGTGGAGAGCATTGCTGATGATGATAATACTTGAGGACTCCCTGGCCTTTACATGTGCACAGATTCATGCACACATACAACGCACCTGTAACTACATACACAGTGGGCATTCACACCCAGGTACACAGCATAATACTAATAGCATAGTAATAAAAATAACTTAAAATAAAATATGAAAAGGAAGACAGTCATGACCATGGATTGTAAAATTTATGAAAGCCAAAATATCCATATTATTAAAAAAAGATATGGGCTGGAGAGATGGCTTAGCAGTTAAAAGCTTGCCTGTGAAGCCTTAGGACCCCGGTTCAAGGCTAGATTCCCCAGGACCCATGTTAGCCAGATGCACAAGGGGGACATGCGTCTGGAGTTTGTTTGCAGTGGATGGAGGCCCTGGCACACCCATTCTCCCCATTCTCTCTCTCTCTCTCTCTCTCTCTCTCTCTCTCCCTCCCTCCCTCCCTCTTTCTCTCTCTGTCGGTCACTTTCAAATAAAAATGAACAAAAAAAAAAAACAAAAACCACTGGCTTGCTTAATGCAATTTTTAGTAAGAGTAATGGGTTTCTATAAAAAAATATTTTATTTATTTCAGAGAATGGGGAATAGAGAAATCTAATGGGCATGCCAGGGCCTCTAGCCACTGGAAATGAACACCAGACAATGTGCCACCTTGTGCATCTGACTTCTATGACTAGTGGATAATCAAACATGGGTGCTTAGGTTTTGGAGGCATGAATCTTAAGCACTAAGCAATCTCTCCATCCTGTGATGGGGTATTTTATTGAAATCAAAACAAGAAACTCAGATTCATGTGGAATCATAACAGATCTAAAACATCCAAAACCATTTTAAAGAAGAGTGAAATTAGAGTTGTTCACAGTTCCTAATTTTTCACATATTCCAAAACTACTTGTGGTGGTTTGATTAAGGTGTCCCCCATAAACTTAGGTGTTCTGCATGCTACATTCCCAGCTGATGGAGTTTTGGGAATTAATGCCTCCTGTAGGGAATGTATTGTTGGGGGAAGTCTTAGGGGTATTACAGCCAGTTTCCCCAAGCCAGTGTTTGGTACATTCTCCTGCTATTATTGTACAACTTATGATGACCAGGGGCTGATGTCCACTCTCTGCTCTTGCCGTCATTTTCCCTGCCATCATGGAGCTTCCTCCTTGATCCTGTAAACCAAAAGAACCCTCTTTTTCCCACAAGCTGATCTTGGTTGTGTGATTTCTAACAGCGATGAGAACCTGACTGCAACAGTAAATAGGTACTGAGGAATGGGATTTCTGCTAGACACCTGACTGTGTGGCTTTGGCCTTTGGAGCTGATTTTCAAGAGGAATGTGGAAGGATTTGAAACCTTGGCCTAAGAGATGCCTTGCAGTGCTGTAAGTATAGCTTGATGAGCTATTCTGGTCAGAGTTGAAATACCTGAATGCAGTAAGAACTATGGTCTGTGAGGTTTGTCTTATGAGGGTGAGAAAGAGCTTTGCTTGTACTGGGATAGTAGTTTGTGTGAGAAGCCTGCTGTTATGCCTGTGTCCTGATAAGTTGTGCAGGGTTGATTTACATAGAAATGAACTGGTGTGAGCAGATGGATATGGCACAGAAAAAAAAAAAATCTTTGGGTGAATTGCTGTCCATTCAGTTGCAACTGAGAGATTAAAACCTTTGAGATTAGGCCAGCTGACCTGTGCTGGGGCAATAGTAAGTACATAGACTCTTTTGAAGGGGTCTGAGTGCTCAAGGAGTATACTGTTCTTCAAATTCTGATTTATTCCCCTCTGGATTAACAAATTGGCACCCTATCTTGTATTGTAGAGTATAACAAATGCAGGAAAGGCAGGCTCATTGAGTTTACAACACAGTCTTATGTTTTGGAAATGGCCATGGTGCAGTGTGAAGCAGGTTTGCTGGTTGCCTGAATGGAGACCACATGGGACCATAAGTATGAACCTTGGGTTGCAGTGGTGACCCAGTGGAGATGCCAGGACCACAAGATAGCTGCTAAGGAGCTGTGAGTAGGACTGTGTGTAGCCTAGCTGGAGGGGTGGAATTAGAATGCCAGAGACTTGTTGCTGGTTAGAATTATCAGACTCGGATAGTTGTCATTGACTAGAATTATTGGACAGAGTTTGATGTGTGCCCTGGTTATTTTAAATCTTGTATTAGCTGAATGTTTCTTTGCTATGCCCAATGCCGTCTTTTGCAGTGTGAATGTTTATTCTGTGCCATTACGGGTTTGGGGGGGGGGATTTTTCCCTTGGACTATGGGAATGTATGAACATCGTTGGAATTGATAAAAACTATGGGGACTTTTAAAGTTGGACTGAATGCATTATATTTTATATAATGTATGGATATCAGTTTATGGGGGTGAGGGGAGGAATGTCGTGGTTTGATTCAGGTGTCCCCCATAAACTCAGGTATTCTGAATGCTAGATTCCCAGCTGATGGACATTTGGAATTAACACCTCCTGGAGGCAGTGTATTGTTGGAGACAGGCTTATGGGTATTATAGCCAGTTTCCCCAAGCGAGTGTTTGGCACACTCTCCTGTTACTGTTGCCACCTTATGTTGGCCAGGGGGTGATGTCCACCCTCTGCTCATGCCATCATTTTCCCTGCCATCATGGAGCTTCCCCTAAAGTCTATAAACCAAAATAAACCTCTTTTTCCCCACAAGCTGCTCTTGGTTGGTTGATTTCTACCAGCAATACAAACCGGACTGCAATACTACTAAAACAGTGTGAATCTAGCATAAAGTTGAACCTATAACACTGAGAGAGAATGAAGTGCCCAGAAAATGATCTATGAACATGTGATCAACCCCTCTTAGTGAACTACGCCAAAAGAAGGCACAGTGGGAAATGGATTGTCAAGTGGCATTGAAAAAGACAAAACTGAATGTGAACATATGAAAGAATGAAGGTAAGCCATTATTTTTGTCTACACAAAATTCAGCCTATAAATAACCAAGCACTGAAGCTCAAGTCATAATCTGGCACATCTCTCAAAAAGAGAAAAAAAAGACCTTGTGTGGCCTTGTTATTGCCTGTGATCTCTTTGTTGTAACACCAAAACAGAGGTAGCAAAACTAAAATTAATGAGAAAAAGCAAGTGATTCACAGGTACAAATGGCTACATAAAAATGGAGGAAAAAAAACAGCAAACCATTTATCTTATAAGAGTATGAATATAGTGTTTAACCCCAAAGACATATCAAGAAAAAAGTTGAAATGTTTTACCAGGAACCTTGAGTCCCCCACAGATCAATCCTACTGGCCTACTAGTAAGTAAAAGCTCAGTTGTCTGGGATGGAGAGATGGCTTAGTGTTTAAGGTGCTTGCCTGTGAAGCCTAATGACCCAGGTTCGACTCTCCAGATCCCACATGAGTTAGACACACAAAGGTGAGGCAAGCACAAGGTCCATACATGCCCACTAAGTGGTGGAAGCATCTGGATTATGATTTCAGTGGCTGAGGCCCTGGTGCATTATTTCTCTCTTTTTCTGTCTCTCACTCTCTCTAAAAATTAAAAAAAAATAACTCAATAGTTTTATACTCAGCTAGTGGGTGACAATGTCCAAAAAAGTCTGTCATCATTAGGAATGTGTCATTTCTGCTGGGGGAGCAGAAGGGAAGTACTCAGAACTCTTAATCCTGGTTCTACTATACATTACTAATCCATAAGGATGTAATTTTATCTGTTTCTTATACATTAGTTGTGTGTGTAGTATGCATGTGTATATATACCATGTTATGACTGGGTGGGTGAATGTGTATGTGTTCTAGTGAACACTGGAAGTTGACATCAGGGTTTGTCTTCAGTCATTCTCCACACAATGTCATGAGACAGAAACTCTCAGTAACCTAGAATTCCCAGATTTAGCTGGACTAGCTACCAGTGAGCCCAGTGGCATCTCTGTTTCATCCTCCTCAGCTAGGGATTACAGATTTATACCACTACCCCTAACATTTGTTTGAGCCCTGGGGATCTGAACTCAGGTTCTCATTGTTGTTGGATAAGCAATTTACTTCACTGTGCCATCTTGCCAGCATCTAATGTGTTGATTTCTGTTTTGTTTCTTTTTACATATTTTCTGTACACTAGAAATATTTAAGAAGCTGGGAGTAGTGGCACACGCCATTAATGCCAGCACTCAGAAGGCAGAAGTTAGAGAATCACTGTGAGTTCAGGCCAGCCTGGAACTAGACTGAGTTCCAAGTCAACCTGTGCTAGAGTAAGATTGCAGCAATTAAATACAAACAAAAAAGAAATGTCTATCACTGGAGTGATGAGTCAGTGGCTGAGGTACTTGCCTGCAAAGCCAATGGGCCCAGGTTTAATTCCCCAGTACCCACATAGGGCCAGACATACAGTGGTACATGCCTCTGGAGTTTCTTTACAGTGGCTAGATGCCCTGGTGTACCAACTCTCTCTCTCTCTCTCTCAAAAATAAGCAAATAAATAAATGCCTAAGAAAGAGGTTATACTATTAGTTCACTTCAGTGAACTCAAATAAAAATGTCTAGCAGGTGTTTGATAACTTGTGACATGATACCATCTACAAGTGTACTGTGATGCATTCATAGTTCTCCTTGGTTGCATGTAGGTACAGGTCATGTGAAATATCCCCTCAAATGCCATAGAATGTCAAGCGAACTAGATAATGAGTAGATGCAAGCATCTAGTCACCTGTGAAACAGTCATTAAATTGTAAAAGACGATGTCATATTTTGGGTATTTGGTTTGACTACAATATATATTTGTGATGGATGAATGGCTGGCTTGCAGTTCACACTCATGAAAGTAACAAGAGCAGAAGCAATATTAAATGAATTCTGCGTGGAGTTAGGTAGGGGGTAGAATTTAGGCAAATGATAACAAAGCATGCAGGTGTGTCTGTTTGTCAGATTACTTTCTATAAAATATTCACTACCTACTAATGCCAGGGCATAGACAGACTTACCTTCTGAAGAGTAACCATCCCTGCTCCAGAATGATAGCACTGTTGACACACTGAGCTCATGAGGGATGGAACCCACTGTGATCCTAACAATACACTTCCTTCTCACTAAAGCACCTTTAAGTAAAACAACCTCTGAAATAGCAACTTACCAGCAGAGATAAATTCAGTCTTGATTACCACCATTCATGCAGATGAACCAGGTGCCTCTGATGGTGATGACATGAGATGTCTTTCACTTTGGTGTGGAGAGCAATTTTCCTTAACAAAACAAATATATACTTTCTTTTTTATTGGTTTTCAAGTAGAGTATAACTCTAGCCCAGGCTGACCTTGAATTTGCTATTTAGTTTCAGGATGGCCTTGAGCTCATAGTGATCATCCTTACTCTCCCTCCTGAGAGCTGGGAATAAAGGTATGTACCACCGTGCCCACCTAAGTATATACTTTCAATGTAGTTTTCCTTTCATTATGGACCTGGCCTTTCTCTGTATCACTAGTTGTACTATACCTAATATATCAACTTAGTGTCAGGTTACAGGCTCAACTGGGACATATTTAATGTTTATAAAAATATGTGATTAGAAAATTCACTTTTGTACAATATGTCCAACACCCCAGCATTGAGCAATGACTAATGTGTGGATTTCTGTTTGGAGTAAATCAAAATCTGTCCAATTTCATGCTCAGTGATCTCCTGGTTAGATACCTTTCCCATCCTTTGATTCTCCTTTAGGATTTCTCTGCTCTGAAGAAACCAAATGGGTTTTGCTGAAATGGAAGGTACACAAGGAACCACGTCATTTTGAATTCTTTTAGATAGAGGACCAGTGTTCAGATATGTGTGCTTCCACATGGAGGCCAGAGAGTTATGTCAGGTGTGGTCTTTCCTCTCTTGCCAGTTTACTTTTTGTGACTGGGTCTTTGCCTGGTTCCTAGAGCTCAATAATGATAGTAAACTAACTAGCCAGTGGATTCCAAGAATTTGCTAGATAAAATGACTTTTGGTGTCCTCAAGGTGTAACTTACAGAGAGACAATAAAGGGATGGATATTACAAAAGATGTAGGTGGTGCTACTTCCAGAGGACATATGGGGAGGGTTAATTCCAGAGCAGCCACCAAGGGGAATATTTCCAGAAAAGGTATAGGGAGAGATATTTTGAGAGGATATATTGGGAGGGTTATTTCCAGGGGAGATACGGCACTGTTGACACACTGAGCTCATGAGGAATGGAAATCACTGTGATCCTAACAATATACTTCCTACTCACTAAAGCCCCTTTAAGTAAAAGAACATCAGAAATAGAACTTACCAGCAGAGAAGTTCAAGAGAGGGATATTTCCAAAACAAAGGCAGTAGTTTTTATTTTGTTTGTTTGTTTTGCTTTGTTCAGTACATTTTGTTAAAGAAACGAGAAAGACACTGGTATAGGAATTTGGCATCCTTGAATGCCAAAACACCAATAATTTTGGGTGTTCTTAGGTCTTTGCCTATGAATTACCTATGATCTATGCCTATGAATGAAATCCAAAGACCATAGGATAAGGTACCAAAAGATTTTATTATATCTTAATACTTTAGGAAGAAGAAGAGAAGTGGAGATTTAGCCTAGAACATAAGAGAAGCAGGCAAGGTAAAGCTCTTGCCCAGAGTGCAAGAGGGGTTTTGAGAAACCCACCTCAATACTCAGATCTGGGTTTCTTCATGGGGAGTGGCTATGTGAAGGAGACCAGGTCTGTAGGCTATTATGAACAAAGACAAGATTGTACAGTTTTGCCAGTAATCTTGGGTAAGGATCAGTTTCTGTAATCTAAAACGGGTGCAAGCTTAATCTAGAAACCTTCCCTAGTGGGTATAACATCTAGGTTTCTGCAAGTGACATTTCCAGCTTTTTGTCAAGGAACCAAACCATTTACTTTTAGGATTCTGTTACCCTGACTGCCTAGCCAATTTCTGTCTTGTAACAGCACAATGCCAGCAAACGTGGCCTAAGAATTGGGTAGATAGAGGTGTTTCATCCCCAAGAAAATAATGTAGAAAGGGGGTGATGAGTAATATTCAGGTCCCTATCTCCAAGCAAAGAATCATATGCTCAGTATTGTTTATTTCCTAAGCTCCACATTTCTGGAAAGAACCTCCAACCCAGACAGAGCTCATGGGAGGAATGACATTTATTTCAGGCTTGAAGATCCAGGGGGAAGGTCCTTAATAATGGAAGAAGCTGGTCCCCCTTACTGAATCCATGCAAAAAGAAAACAACAAAACAAAAATCAAAATGCCAAAAAACAAAAAACAAAAAAACAAAACACCAACAGCACCACAAGCAAGTACACTCTGGGAAGCACAGGCAAGGCTCAGTCACTCTGCAAATAGGCTAGAAACGGATTTTGTCCCCAGTAACACCTTAGGGCTGGACCCAAAGACCTGACCACAGTGACCCCTCTTCCATCCAGGTGGCTAAAAATCCAAGTTACAAGCTTTAATAAAACATTTGAGTCTACTGGGGGACATAAATTCAAACTACCACAATGACCTTGAAAAATTTGGCTTTTACCAACCATGTTTTAAGGCAAAGGAGGGATTGCATTTTTCTGTGTCCATATGTGTGTATGCATGCATGTGCTGGTGTACATGTATTTGCCTGCATATCGAGGGCAGAGGTTGCTCCATTGCTGTACATCATAATCTGTGACACTGGGTCTTTCTCTGAATGTCGAGCTCATTTATTTGAGTAGAGTAGCTTGCTACTAAGTTCCAAAGATTTAATCTTAATTTAATTCGTTAATTTAATTTAATCTTAATTCTCTCATGGTTCTCTATTTACATGTACGCACCACTACACTGGGCAGCTCCTGTGTGCTCTTGGGATAAAACATGCCTTCCTTCACCTTACCACTGAGCCACGTCCCCAGCCCCAGCCTAAGACAGACAAATAATGAGAGGATGGAGAGATGACATTTAAGTGATGTTAGAAAGATGTGTTTCTAAGACCCAAGATTATATATGGTTTCAGTAAAGTGAAGTTTATTTTAGGACTTGTTCTCACTTTTCTTATAGCATATAGCTATTTTAAGAGTGAGAATTCCTGTGAGACCAACAATCAGTCAAATTTATTATGAAACAAACACAAACCAAATAAAATGAGGAATCTTTTTTTATTATTTAGTCAGTTATATTTATTTTTTGACATTACATTTCCAATACCAAGGGACTACTTGCTGAGAGAGGGCTTACGGCGCAAGTTCTTTCTCAGACTGTATCTAGAAAATCTGAACTAAAATATAATTTAACTACTCTAAATTTAAAAAATATATGTTTAAGCACAAATTATACTCCAAATAATAATATACTTTTAAGTCTTTTAAAATTTATCCTGCTGGGCGTGGTGGCGCACATCTTTAATCCCAGCAAAGAGGTAGGAGGATCGCCAAGAGTTCGAGGCCACCCTGAGACTACATAGTGAATTCCAGGTCAGCCTGGGCTAGAGTGAGACCCTACCTCGAAAAACCAAATATGTGTGTATGTATATATATATATATATATATATATATATATATATATATATATATCCTATCATTGCTAAAAAGATTCCATTAAGAATTTAAGTAAGCTAATGCATGTGAATTTATTGCAAAATCTAGTAAAATAAACTTTTAAAGAATATTTTTTCATCTGTTTTGGAATCAGATTGAATTTTAAGAATCCCCCTATACTCATTTCAACATTAATCACTAAGGAAGTAGTGGAAGTCCAATCACTAGATTACCATGTTAAGCAAAGTTCCTCCTGACCTGCCTTTAACACACAACATAACCTTGCATTATTGAGACCTTACTTTCAGCTTCCAATTGTCAGTGAGGACTATGAAATGGGTAGTCTCAGCACAAAATTTCTAATCTTCATGTGGCTTCACATATCTCCTCCTAATCTATTTTTCTAAATGTTCGCCTTTGAAAACATTAACTGTACTTTGTAGAATAAAAAGCTATAATCACAAAAGACAATCTATTCCTTAAAATGTTCTTTGTATTGTTTGATGTGAATTGTATCTTTCCTATGATGGCTGGATTTCTGAAGGTTTACCAGCATTGGATATTTTCTTATCTTCAACCAGGATTACAAAGTTAACATACATGTCCTCTTAGGTCTTTTTTTTTTTAATTACAGACATATTTAATATGGATACATCATGTGTTGGTACAATCCTTTCCCTCAACCTTGTCCCTAATCCTCTGAGGGCTGTCTTCAGTGGGGTTGATTGTATTCCCCACGGAGTTGTGGGTTATGTGTTGTGGAAGCAGCAGTCAGTTGTTGGGGGAAGGCAATGCTTCTGGGCATGATGTCCCAACCTGTGGCTTTTACAGCATTTCCACCCCCTCTTCTGCACAATTCCCTGAGCCATGGTGGGTGTATTCTCAGTCTACTTCAGTGAAGAGCTCTTAGGAGCCTCTGGATCTCTGCTTTGGTAGGTGTTGAGCTTCCTCAGGGTCTGTCACCTTCACTCTGGCGCTGATTGTCAGACTCACCATGGAAAATGAATCTTGCTCCTCTCCTTAATTCCTCTGTGGTTCCAGACGGGGCTTGGCTCAAGTGCAAGGGGTAGTATACCTCCACCAGTCTCTCTGCCTTCTGAAAAATAAAAACAGTTTCAGCAATAGAAAGTGAATTCAGCACAGGTTAAATGGAATAAATGTTATTAATTTAGGGAGAATTAGATGCTGGTAGCCCCTCTTTTTTTGCCCAAAGATTAGTGGAAACTTGACATTGGAGAGCATAATCTTTGTCTCCTTAGGATTGTAGCTTGGTTTCCACATGCAGATATGGGTTCCTTCCACTGAGTAGATCACTTAGCCAATGAGAAAGCTATTGCTCACTCGCCGGAGCTGTGCACCACTACTGCACTTGTATATGCATCTTCTTAGGGTGTTTGCTTCTGAGTAGCTTAGATTGCTGGTTGTTCTGAAGGTTGTTGGCCACTTTTCCCCCAGTAGTGTGTGAACCACTTTCTGGCACAAGAAGGTCTAACAGTCTGGGGTCTGGCTCTCTTCTGTGTTCCATCCAGGTCTCTCCATTTTCTGTGCTGGAAGCATATGGTGTCTCTGGCAATAGGGTCATACTTTTTACTACAAGTGGGTAATCAAGTGCTTTGATAGAAGCCTGTTTGTTTTGGGGACAACTGTGACATTGTATTTTACTCCAGTAAGGATGGAAATCATAAAAAAAAAGGAGAACAAATGCTGGGAAGGATAGAGAGAAAGAGGAACCCTCAAGGTCTGTTGGTGGGAATGTAAACTTGTACAACCGCTATGGAAATCAATATAGAGATTACTGAAATGTTTAATATAGAGCTACCAACAGACCCAGTTTTTCCCTCACTGGGAATAACTCTAAGTGCCCCATGCTTGACTATGGAGATATTTGTGCAACCATGTTTATAGCTGCTCAATTCATAATAGCTGAGAACTGGAATCAACCCTGGTGCCCATCATTGGATGGATAATGAAGCCGTGACACCTTTACACAGCATAATTCTATTCAGCAGCAAGAAAAAAAAAAGATACAATTAAATTTGTAGAAAAATGGACAGACTTGGAACAGATCATCATACTCAGGATATTACACAATCACAGAAAGACAATCACTTCACAGTCTCACTCATCTGTGATTCCTAACTTGAATCAGCTCAAGTTGCTGGCATACCTAATAGGCAACTGGAAGCCCAGACAGTAGGGATGGGAGGGTTTGAAGGAAGAGGAAAGGGAGGGTGGGGGGAAAAACACCAAACTAAACCCAAAATGAACTGATGCCATAGAAACCTTTATCCTTGAAGATAGTCTGAGAGGTTGAACCCTCAACAGTAGTATGAGAGTAGCATCTAGGAAGAAGGGCCCTGAGGAGGGTGGGATGAAGGCTAACCTTAATTTATTTTTTGAATCCCAGCACTCACAAAGGAAAGATAGGAGGATCTCTGTGAGTTTGAAGTCAGCCTGGGAGTACAGAGAAATTTCAATGTCAGACTAGGCTAGAGTAAGACCCTATCTAGGGAAAAATATATTTTTCCTCTATGCTATAACTCCCATTATTACTCACAATGAGCTGTTGATTGGACAACAGTAAAGTCAGTAATGAGGAGTGGTGTTATTTGCTACTAGATACCTGACTGTGTAGATTTGGCCTTTTGGAGCTGATTTTCAAAAGGAATGTGGAAAGATTTGAAACCTTGGCCTAAGAGATGCCTTACAGTCCTGTAAGTACAGCTTGATAGACTATTTATTCTAGTAAGAGTTGAAAGGCCTGAATGCAGTAAGAACTATGGACTGTGAGGTTTGACCTATGAGGGTGAGAAAGCGCTTTGCTTGTACTGGGCTAGCAATTTGTGTGAGAAGCCTGCTGTTATGCCTGTGTCCTAAGAAGTTGTGCAGGGTTGCTTTGCATAGAAATAAACTGGTGTTCGCAGAGGATATGGCACAGAAAAAAAAAAAAAATCTTTGTGTGAACTGCTGCCTATTCAGCTGCAGTTGAGAGATCACAACCTTTAGATAGGGCCAGCTGATCTGCACTGGGGCAACAGGAAGGATGTAAACTCTTTTGAAGGGGCCTGAGTGCTCAAGGAGTATCCTGTTCTTCAAAGTCTGCTTCCCCCCCACAACCCCCGGATTAACAAATTGGCATCCTATCTAGTATTATGGAGTGTAAGAATTGCAGGAAAGGCATGGTCATTGAGATTGAAACATGGTCGTGTGATTTTGAAATGTCCATGGGCACTGTGAAGCAGGTATGCTGGGTGCCTACAAGGGGACCCCAAAGAGCCATGATGATGAACCCTGGATTTTAGTGGAGACCTAGTGGAGATGCCAGGACCATGAGATGGCTACTAAGGAAAGCTTCAGGCCTCAGTGAAGTTTTCCAGTACTCTGAGTATCCTAGCTGGAGGGGCAGAACTAGAACTCCAGAGACTTGTTGCTGGTTAGAATTATTGGACTTGGAGACTTGTCGCTGGCTAGAGTTGTTGGAATTGGAGCTACAGAGTTTGGTGTTTGCCCTGTTTAAATCTTGTATTGGTCAAATATTCCTTTGTTATGACTGATGCCATCTTTTGCAGGGTGAATGTTTATTCTGTGCCATAATGGGTTTGGCGGGGGGGTGGGGATTTTTGGTATTGTGGCTCAATTAAAAGACCTTGGATTATGGGGATGTATGAACATCATTGGAATTGATAAGAACTATGGAGACTTTTAAAGTTGGATGAATGTATTGCATTTTACATCCTGTATGGTTATCAGTTTATCAGGACTGGGGCAGAATGTGGTGGTTTGATTCAGGTGTCCCCCATAAACTTAGGTGCTCTGAATGTCACAGTCCCAGTTTATGGAGATATGTGAATTAATTCCTCCTGGAGGCAGTGTATTGTTGGGGGCAGGCTTATGGGTGTTAAAGCCAGCTCCCCCTTGCCTGTGCTTGGCACACTCTCTTGTTGCTATTGTCCACCTGATGTTGGCCAGGGGGTGATGTCCACCCTCTGCTCATGCCATCGTTTTTCCTGCCATCATGGAGCTTCCCCCCAAAACCTGTAAACCAAAATAAACCTCCTTTTGCCCACATACTGCTCTTGGTTGGGTGCTTTCTACTAGCAATGCAAACCTGACTGCAACATGTAGGTTTGGCTTTGTGCTCACATAATCATAGAGCTGGATTTTGTCATGGAAAGTTTTCCTTTCTCCATCTCTTATGACAAATATTTTCATTAGGTATAATAGTTTGGGTTGGAAGCCCTTTTTCATTTTAGGGTGTCTTTTATATGTAATTTGTGGTTTTTCTTTTGTAGCACAGTCTCTTTGTTCTTGTTTAGAATTTTAACAATGATGTACCCTGGAGAAATTTTACTTTTGTCCAGTCTGCTTGGAGTTCTGTTAGCTTCTTGTATTTTGATGGGACTCTCTTTTGAGAATGTGGTGAATTTTTCTTGAATAATTTTTTTGAGTATGTTCCCCGTGCCTTTTGGTCTGAATTTCTTCCCCTTCTGATATACTCATGATCTGGATGTTAAGTCATTTTATGGTATCCCTCAGTTCCCTCATGTACTGTTCACAAAATTTTTGAACACATTAAAAATTTTGGACTCCTGAGTTGTCTCTTCTGTTTTGTCTGTCAGCTCTGAGGTTCTGACCTCTATAGGATTAATACTGTTCTTGAGGGCATCTAGAGAGGTTTTCACAAGTTCAATTTGGTTTGAATTTTCTGTTGCATTTTTTATGTATACTACCCATACCTTTGTTGAGATCAATTTCAGGTCATGTTTTGATTTTCATACTGCTTCTTCAAATTCATTATTGCAATTAGATATGTCTTCATTAACCATCACCAGCTGGTTATTGAGATTCTCTCACTTTCTAGATCACTTAACTCTCTTTTGAGATCTCTCTGTGTCTTGTCTATTTGGTCAAGTCTGGTGATGACAGGTGTGTGGATTTCATTTGTGTGATTGACTTTGTTTTTCTTTTTCTTGGTCTTTTTAAATTTTTATTATTTACTTATTTATTTATTAGTTTTGATTTGCTACTGTTTCTGCAATTTGCTTGGCCATGGTCACATACCTTGTGTCTTCATTTTGAGGTTCTGTTCCTGTTGCCTCCTCTATGTTTTCACTGGAGATTGGAGACCTCCATTGTTGGAGCTCGCTCCATTTGATGTTTTATGTTGTTTCTTTTGCATTGTGGTCTGTCCATCACAGTGTGGGAATCTTATTTAATTAAGGAGGAAGCAACAGTTTTCCCTTGTAGTGTCTTCAGTGAGTGTCGTTTATGTTCAAATAGGATAATGGCCTTGTATTTTGGGATGCATAGGTTGTGAAGGGCGTAAGTGCACCAGCTACTCTGGGCTGGAACTTAATACCAAAGGTAGGATTGGAGGTCTGGGATCCCTTTGACCTAGTCTCAGCTGTGCCTGGCCTGTGGCTCAGGGCCATAGCACTTTCCCGTGCTCTCCTACTGAACCGAGGTTGGCAGGTTATGGAAGACTCACTGGTTCCCCCAAGCAGGTGTTTGCCTGGTATTCCTATATTCCCCTTCTGTGGCTGATGTGGGAGTGGAGCAGGGCATTACAGAGGTGGTGGGGGTTTCTGGGTTCTACAGCCCTGGCCAGAACAGAGAGTTAGCTGTGGTGGGTGAGTCAGGGGTATTGGCAAAGAGACACATATAAGGGGACCTACAGGCAGCACAGTGTGTTGAGGGATATGTGATCACAGGGAGCAGAGGCCAACTTCAGGCCATCGTACCAAGGGTGAAATACAAATGAGCTTGCCAGGGACACAGCAGGACCTCCAGGACAGTAGGAAGACATAGACCACTGACAGAAGCAGTGTGCATGGGTCGCCAACAGACACTGTAGGCGTGTCACCTACAGAAGCAATGGTGGGGGTCCTCTGGGAGAGAAGGGAGAGGCACAGAGACCCAGTCATGGGTCTAAGAGAGGGAAGGTGTGCAGACCCTAACTGAGGAAGTGTGGGACAGTATAGAGATAAGGTGTGTGGATATTGACAGACACAGTGGGGATTGCAGAGTGCAGGAAGACATGAATACTTTGACTGACTCAGTGGCATGGAGAGGGCAAGATAGGAAAGACTGGCACACCCTGATGGGGGTGCATGAGGGCCTATTTTGGCATGCAGCACAGAACCTGATCAGGGAGTGGCATCTGGGGCATCGAGCAGCTGTGGGGACCTGAGGGTCTAGTGGGCTACCCAAGAGTGTGAGAATGTCTCTCCGTGCCCACTAGTAATGTTTGTGATGTCACCTTCTTCCTTGACTCCTCAGAAAAACTTGATTGTAGATTATTTGGCCTCTAGTCATAGAGGATAGGAGAAAATTAGATTATTTAGGTCAGTATCATCTGAGATTGAGGCTTAAGAAGAACCAGATGACAGCTCACTTACCCAGGCATTAGAAACTCTTGGCAAAATACATCTGATTGATAGATAATAGAGACTGATCCACAGGGCCCCCTGCTGCCCAATATACTGTGCTACCTGGGTGGGCTGACCCTCAGGTTCATCCTCCAATTCATCAGCCAGTCAGGTATTCCCTTAAATACATGAAACTGATGCTATAAAGTCCACAGCCTTCTAAACACCAGCCCTCCACTCTCCTGAACTTGACGCTCGGTGTGCACATGTGGTTCCATCTCCCGTCCTTACTCTGTGCTGCAGGCTGAACACACGTGAGTCTGGCCTGTATCTCCACCCAGCCTAGCTGGATATGGGGTGAGAGAGCGTTGCATTGTTTCTTGACCTAAACTGTTCTGTATGCCTCTGCTTTATAGTTTGGGGTAACTTCTCACTTTCATTTCATGTATAATTTTTCTCTGATCTCCAAATGTACAATGAGGGTGCTCTTACCAACTCTAGACTTGCTGCCTGTGTACTTACTCTAAACTCAGGGTAGCCATGAGTGCAGACTTCTTCATCATCCATGTCTCCTCTGAATCTCTTAGTCTCTTCTTTGATATCTGCCCTCTTATTTTTTTTTTCCATTGAGCCTCACCATATGTCTTCTTAACTTTCCTGCAAACATATGGCAGATGCCATGTGGGTTCCTACTAGATCTTCCTACACAAGCTCCTAGATTCTGCTTCGCATGTGCTTACAGCTTTACCCTAATTTCTCTTTAAAATCCTCAATTTCTCTCAAGTTTAAATGCTTCCAGATTTACCCCAATTTTCACTTTAAAAGCCCCAATATCTCTCAAGTTCACGTGCCTGTGGCTGTATTCCACTTTTTCTTTACAGACCCTCAATTCTTTTCTCCTTTGATACTTTCTCTCTTCACAAAAGCGCATGCTGGATGCCACATGTGGTTTCTGAGTCTCTCTACATATACACGCAAGTTCTACCTTCTACGTGCTTACAACTTTATTCAGTCCTTTTCTAAAGAGTTCTCTTATATAAACTTTATAAACTTTACAATGTTTCTACCTGAGATCATGCTTCCTACTCTGCATGTGTTTAGCCACGTTTCTGAGACTCCAATCTCCATTAAATAAACCTCACAACTTGTGATTTTCCCCTAAATAAACATAGTAATTCATAGTTTATCCCTCTTGAGCCTGTCCTTGTTAATTCCTTAATTAATTTATTAAAGGTAGGTTAGAACCCAAAAGTTGGGATTCATCAATTCTGAGGAGACCCTGAACCCCCAATGCCTGCATCTCTAGGATGGTAATGGTCTCACTCTGGCTCAGCATTCATTCATTTACTTCTGTGGTCATACCCAAGATCGTCACTGTCTACACATGAAACTGTTTATATGGTACCTATTTCCAGCATCCTACTTTTCTTTTTCTTTTCTTCTCCTTCTCTTTTTATTCTGTTAGTTTTTCTTCATCTTTTATAGCTTATGAAAGATAGGGTTTTTTAAAAAAATATTTTATTGACAACTTTCATAATTATAAACAATATCCCATGGTAATTTCCTCCCTCCCCCCCACTTTCCCTTTCGGAACTCCACTCTCCATCATATCCCCTCCTCCTCTCAATCAGTCTCTCTTTTATTTCGATGTCATCATCTTTTATTCCTATTATGATTATCTTGTGTAGGTATTATCAGGAGATTATGGATATCCAGGCCATTTTGGGTCTGGAGGAGCATGTTGTAAGGAGTCCTACCCTTCCTTTGGCTCTTACATTCTTTCTACCACCTCTTCCGCAATGGACCCTTGAGCCATGGAAGGTGTGGTTGAGATATTTCAGTGCACAGCACTCTTCTGTCACTTCTTCTCAGCACCATGGTGCCTGCTGAGTCATCCCAAGGTCACTGCCTTCTGAAAAGAGAAGGTACTCTAGGCAACAGTGAGAGTAACCAGCATCCCACTTTTCATTTAAATGGCATAGCCTATGAAGAAGTAAATCATGAAATAAAAGTATAAAAATTTACAAAAGTATAAAAATTTACAAAATTATCACTAGTTGTACATGATATACTTTTGTAGCCAGAAAATGCAAGATAAAGTATAAAATTCAATTACTAATAATTATAAGAAAAATTGTTAAATATAAGATGTTAAAAAGTAATTTTTTACAGCATGTCACTAGAAAATGTAGTAGAAAGATCTATACTTATTACAACATTTAAATATATGTATGTATATACATTTATAATTAAATTTATAAAAAGTTATGTATGGAATATATGGGCAAATATACTTTTTGAAAACATAAGGAAAAGTATATAAAAATACATACTATCTTCATAACCTATTTAAAAATTTTGTGAAATTGTTAATTCTTTTCATATTTATCTAAGCTAGCTTCTAATTGTACATGTCATGAAAATGCAAATTAATTCTGCTACTCCACATAGATGCAAGGCTAGATTTCCATTCAAGAAGAAAGGATTGGTTTGAGACATGAAGCTAGACAATTCTGCACTTGTTTAAAGTTTCAATCAGGAGAATTTTATAATGAATAGAAAATATTTTTAACACATTGAAAATAATTATAGAACCATATAGAATTGTATCTATAAAATTTATTTCTGCCAGGCGTGGTGGCGCACGCCTTTAATCCCAGCACTCGGGAGACAGAGGTAGGAGGATTGCCATGAGTTCGAGGCCACCCTGAGACCCATAGTGAATTCCAGGTCAGCCTGGGCTAGAGTGAAAAACCAAAATTAACTAACTAAATAAATAAATAAATAAAACTAAAAATTATTTCTTCCACAGCTTGCAATTGAACACGAAAACACAAAGTTAATGCTCCTTCTTTTTCCTTTTTCCCTTTCCTTTTCTTCCTTTTCCTTCCTTCCCTTCTTCTTTCCCCATGCCTCCCCATCACCTCCTCTCCCTCCCTATTCTCCATTCCTATTCCCTCCCTATTCTCTCTCTTTCTCCCATTCCATTTCCCTTAGTTTGCCCAAATAGCCATGCAATTTCTGGAATTACAAAATCCTCCCACCTCAGCCTCCTGAGTGCCTAAGATGACATTCCCAGTTTCAAATGTCAACTTGAAAACAACATAACTATTAGTGATATGATTCTCTTTACATAACAAGGATATTATCCAATGAATTCATATTTAATTTTATTCTGAGAATTTAATTTATGAAGTATAAAAATAATAATTTTTCATGTCATAAGATATAAAATAAATACAAATAAACAACACCCTGACAATTACATTTGAAATATAAACAGTCCAATGTGCCAAGTTACAAGGCATAAATAGTTTAATGACGATAGCATATTTTCTTCATTATATTGTCATTACTTGGATTTTGTAGAATTTGCATATATTTGTGTCATTTTTTATCTGTGTTGGTACATAGAATACATACAGGACATGTAAAACACGGAGTATTGATGATTTTAATTCAGCATAATTTAATTTATGGTTGCTGGTTGCCACGATGTTTAGGTAGAAGACATAAATACTTCTGTTCCTAAAAATGAGAAAAATCTCCACAAATATTGTATAATTTTTACAAGAATAAATATGCAAATCATTCTTTGAGTAGTTTCTAGTCTCACACAATACTTTGATATAGTATACTAATAAATCCTTAAGTACAGGGAAATAAGCCACCCTTTTAGTGATGCATTGGTTGAATTCCTAAGCATACGTTTAGGGAATTTGTGCTTTAAAATTATAAGAAATAAATTAAAGGGGCTAGATGTTAAGGGATAATAATGTGTACGTGTTCCACAATCATTTATGCAAACAAAAGCTGGGTAGATAGAAAACTGTAATTAGGGTTATTCAAGAAGCACCTCACAGGGTGTACTGTTTTAAGGTTAATATCTATTTACCTTTCTTTCATGTAAAGATTACTGTGGTGGTTTGAAAGAATAGATGGCCCCCAATATATTCAGTTGTTTATTTGTTTGTAGTTTGCATCTCTAGCCATCTGGCTGGAGGCAATGCCATTGTGTGGATCTTAAGGTGTGGTGGTGGGTTTGAGATTTCAATCTAAAGATATGCAAAGTGTGCCTAGCTGGAGTTCCTGAAGTGTGCTGTGGCCTTTGGCTTTTAGGCTTGTGCTTCTCTCTCTCTGCTTAGGCCTGTGAAGGCAGGCCAGTTTCTTCTACCATTATGGAACTTCCCCTGGATCTGTAAGCTCCAATAAATCCCTTCCTCCATAACTGTGCCTCGTCTGAAAGTTCATCTCAGCGAACCTGAAGCTGTCTGCTACAATTACTATTCACTGAGAATATTTCTGATTGGTTCAAAATTTCTAGTGCTTAAGAATTTTGTTTTTTCTTTTTCTTTTTTTTTTTTTTTTGGTTTTTCGAGGTAGGGTCTCACTCTAGCTCAGGCTGACCTGGAATTCACTCTGTAGTCTCAGGGTGGCCTCGAACTCAAGGCGATCCTCCTACCTCTGCCTCCCGAGTGCTGGGATTAAAGGCGTGCGCCACCACGCCCGGCTTGAATTTTGTTTTTTCTTAGACAGAGTTTTATTGAGCTTGCTTTGTCCATGACACTTAAAACCATTGCTTCACTATTAGTGGTGGATAGTGGTGGAATGGGACTCATGGAGCACAAAATAAGTGGGGGGATTATTAATCCATACAATCTTACTGCAGTAGGGTAAAGAAATGCAATTTACCAAAATTTGCTGCCCAGTGGAGTACTTTATTAATGCTAAGTCTGGAAGCTAATGAACAACCTCAAATTATGAGAACCATTTTGGTTTCATGAAAGGCGATGAACTTCTCAGAATAAATTCTAATATACTTCTGAAGATTAATTCAACCTCTTCAGTAATAAGAGGTGAACAGATTCTGGCTATCTGTTTGGCTCTGCATACCTCTATAACTGAAAGAGTGATTAATTTGTCAATGTGTGGAAGGGGTTGCTATTATGTATAGGGTTGTGAATAATTTTAAATTGATTTTATTAAAGTGGTTCCTACAATTTGGTAAACTTGAAGTCTAAAAAGCTGAAATTTTCCCTATGCAAATTAACTACCACTCTGATTTCTTCTAATATCATTCCACTGGGGATTTTTTTTTTTAAATAAAACCTTCCATTTCTGTACTTCCTATCCACACATCATCTTTTTCTTGTTACAATCATATCTTGAAATTCTATATGGGTATATTCTGTGACACATGATTGGAAGTGAAATTGTCAACATCATGCTGAAAATTACTTTTAGAAACATATGTTGAAGTTATTCACTAATTTTTAAAAGGGGAAACATTCCCCTTTAGTCTAGCAATATTTATTTTCAGAAAAAAATGAATATGAATTATGTGGACCCTTTTGACTTTTCATTAAATTTTATAGTTACAATTATACTGTGTTTGACATGACAAATGTTTGGATATGATTTAAGAAGCAGGGCATCATTTTTTCTTATGTTCAAAGTCAATGATAGCCAACTGGATCTTTGTATCTTGCAATTGACTTTCATGGAGAACAGTTTTCTAGAAAGAAATGATTTTCCTTCAGTAAACCAATGGATATAACATTTGTCCTTAATTAAGTGTCAGTTGCATAGTCATGTTCATCAGCCCCAATTACCTCTAATACTTCAAAAAAATTTCCATGTTAAGGCCCTCAAGCAAGGTTAGCTAGAGGGGAGGGGGATTCCTTCTGTAGCAATACATTAAATGTTGGTTTATAATTAAACCTTGTGTCATTTGGTATTTCAGAAATGAAAAAAATGCCATGTTGAGTTTAAATCAATAAAAATAAATATTTTATAATGTTTTTTAGCATGCTGAAAGCTAAATTATATATATATATACTATAAATAAAAGCTCAAAAACATGACTTTCTACTTAGGAGGAAAGATGTTTATTTGGCCTAATGCAAAAGTATTTTTGATAGTTTGCTCTATTTTCTAATAAAATTTTACTTTAGCATTTGATTCAGTATTCATATGAAATAAAAGTGAAAGCATGATATTACATTATACTAGCATTTTTTTGTTTCCCTTAATTATATGTGAATAAAATATTTCATACATATATGACAAAATAATTGATGTCTTAATGTGAAACCTATGTAGCAATGTTATTTTATTTTATGTTTTTGGTTGGTGTGGTGAATTAAACTGATTTTTTAGAGGGATGTTATTTTGAGAATAATGAGGAAGGATTTGAAACATTGGCCTAAGAGAAGTCCTAGAGTGTTGTAAGTATGGCCTGAGGAACTAATCTAGGAAGTGCTAGGAGATCAGTAGGAAATAAGTAAGGACTATGAGGTTTAGCTTATGAGGATGAGAAAGAGCTTTGCCTGGACTAGGCTAGAAGCAGTTTGGGTGAGAGGCTTGCTGTTATGTCCATGCCCTGAGAAATTGTGCAGGATTGCATTGCATAGAAACAGACTGGTGTGAGCAGAGGGATATGGCAGAGAAATGAAATCTTTGGGCTGAAATTTCAGCTGCAATTGTATGAGTGATTGCAACCTTTGAGACTGGGCCAGATGACCTGCATTGGGACAATAGGAAGAATGCAGACTATTTTGAAGGGATCTGAATGCTGAAGGAGTGTCTTGTACTTCAAAGTCAACTTTATTTCCCCCTGGATTAACAAATTGGCAGCCCACCTGGTATTATGGAGTATAACAAATGCAGGAAGGATATGGTCATTAAATTTCCAACACACTTTTGTGTTTTGGAGTTAGCCACTGGCAATGTGAAACAGGCTTGTTTTATTACCTGCATGGAGACCGGATGGAGCCATGAAGATGATGATGTTTGGTCACTCTGAATTCCCTTTAGTAAGAATCCTGTTAAGTCCATTTAAGCAGACACTCCTCCATCTCTGACATTTTCTTTGAGTATTTTTAATTTTTTTTTGTTATTTTTATTTATTTACTTGAGAGTGACATACAGAGAGAGAAAGAGGCAGAGAGAGAGAGAGAGAGAATGGGCACACCAGGGCTTCAGCCACTGTAAATGAAGTCCAGATGCATGCGCCCCTTGTGCATCTGGCTAACATGGGTCCTGGGGAATGGAGCCTCGAACCAGGGTCCTTAGGCTTCACAGGCAAATGTTCCTCAGTTATACATTCCCATTGCTTTATACACTGAAGGCTGAACCCACTCCCTTTCTATTAATTACAAAGTCTCAATGTAGCAGTCCCTCTTGAACAAGAAGTCTGCTTTACCTTTTTTAAGACATGCTATGAATACTGGTTTAATCCCTTAATTTTCTATTTTGTTTGTCTTCCTGTTCTACTGGCCATTCCTTACTGCCCTGGTGTCATTTCTCCTGGCAGAATCTTATATGTGTTATTGTGTCAGCATCAGGCTCCATTTCCACAAGTCTTTATACAAGCACCATCTTCTCCATTTGGTTCAATGTTTATAATAACACCTTATAGTATGTCTTGTTATTTTTAATTCTTCTCTTTATATATTTAGTATTGTTCTGTACATATACATTGTAGAAATTTAGAAACTATGTTTAAACCTAAATAAATAGTAAAAACTTCTCATCCTACTAGGTTTGGCTTTGTGCTATATACATTTACCTAGTCAGAGTTCTTTTTAAAATTTAAGTGACTGTTCTTTTAAAAAGAAATATGACTAAAAATATGACCATGGTCTGCCAAAAGTTGGTTCACTGGAGAAAAGGGAGGCTTAGATAGGTAGAGTAAATTAAGTCAGTGAAATTATCTTGGTTGTCACTGTAATAATGCCTAGAAATTATCAATCAAACATTTACATGTCCAGCAATATGTAACATCATATGTAAAACATGCCATGTGTAAAGCTTATCCTAAGAAAACACATAGGAATAAGTCAAGAGCTTAGGCATCAACTGTATTTAAACCCCACATTTCTAAAATTTCATCCAATATTTAATTTAAAACCAAGTGTATGGATTAGTTAAAAAATGAGAAAAAGGCAACATATGTCAAAAGTAATTTTTACCCATACAAATGTAATATTAAGTTCCATTGGAAAGAAGAATTGGCTTGAAACATTTTTTTGTGTATTTATAAGGGTTGAAAGCTGAATAAAGTAATGTGCAGCTATTAAGTATAATGACCTGACCTAGTGAAAGCAATTTACATCTCCAAAGGAAATATTCAGCACTTTTCCCATTTAGATGGAAAGAGTCATCATCCAAAGGGTCAGTTTAGTTAGAATGACTAAAACATGTGGGAGAATTTCATAAAATTGTCCTTTGGAAACTAAGTGAGTGGAGAATATGATAAATGGCCACATACCTCGTGAATGTTGTCTGAAAAGATTAGGTCAGCTTGCAAAAATGAGAATAATACAGTTTTTAAATGTTCGTATCCAGTTATTTTGAATGTACCATCAATTATTTTTTTTGCTTGTAGAATAGGTATTTTGAGTATTATTTTAATTTATGATTACAGAATATATAGGTGCTCGCATTCCAAATCTGAGCAAAACTTGTTTAGAATAAGAATATTTTATACTAACTCCATGTATAACCACTCTTAAGAATATTTATGATTCCAAATAGCAAGTAATACATCCATTGTCTCTATTTCAAGTTGTCATGAAAAAGTATTAGTCATTAAAATGAATTCTAACAGAAATGTGAAGCAATGAGGTATAGATATATAGAATGTAATAAATTGATATGGAAAAATTGGATCAGAACAAAAAGAAAGGTTAATAGCATTGAAAAATTTCCCAACAAATACCTATTTCATAATGCATTGCGAAGGAGGTACTTCTGAAAGCACTCTTCATCTAAATGAGAATAACGCATACTACACTCTAAATATCAAGTGTTTGATTCATCTAGTTTGTTACATAGGACAGGAGATAAAATTTGAAATAGGCTTACCATGCAAATCTGTGCCTGTTTTTTTTTTAAATTTTTTAATTTAAGCGTGCTTCAAAGTTGTAACTTGAAAAAAAAAAAACATTTACTCTACAGAACTGACACAAGTAATATCTCATGACAAATGCAACTTTTTTTTGAGTATTAGAGTATAAATTGTGGAATGAATAAAAGTTCTTGTTGATATCCAAGAGACCTGGGGAAGGGCAGGATCAAGGCAGGTTAGCTCTTACCGTGGACACTGACACATAGCTGGCTACATGAAGACTGTGAAGAACTTACAGGTCAGCAGAAGTCAACCACAGTAACTGAAGATTCATGTCCAACTGGTCCCTAAAAGCTGAAAGACTCATAGAGAGATGAAAGTAAAATCTGACAAGCATGTGAAATTAACTTGTTAACATAAAACGATAAAATCTTGGGAAAAGTACTCATTTTGCATATTCCAAGGTTAAAACTGAAAGTACTTAAGGAAACTGTTATTTTTTTTTAAGTTAGTAACTCTAACCATTCATACCTGTTAACTTTTCTTTTAGAGCTGCTATTGAGATACCTGAAAGGTTCTGACATGCCATGTTGCCAATTTCATTTGATCTAGGACTTGACTGAATTCCTTCTTAAACATTTTCAATGACCTACTATTCTTATCAAATTGAATTGATCAACCTCCATGTGCTTGGACAATTTTATGTAGATTTCTTACTGCTTGCTTCTACTTTTAGTCTGTTATGGCCTGACACAGTATAAAACATATTTTACATTTGTTAAGAATGAGGTGATTTTGGAAAAAGCAATTAGATGTGTTAATCAAAAGAATGTGCATCCAATTATTGTTGGATGAAGTAGTCTGTAGGTAAAGATGGATGATGCTTTAATTTTCCTTCCAAGTTTCTTTGCTGAGTTTTGTTGTTGTCTAGCAGACTTATCTATTAGTGAGAGTTGGGTATCAAAATCAAGCCTTATTTCTGTGTTTTACTTTATCCTTCTCTTTACATGTAGTTGTTTTATAAAGTTTAGATCATATGTTTTCTGAATATGAGTTACATTTGCATATCTTTCTCATGGACTGGCCCATTAACTAATATAAACTGACTTACATTGTCTTAGTTGACTGATTTTTGTCCTGAAGTGTGCTTTCTCACATACAAGAATAGATCACTGGTTATGAATCTTATATTCTAAATCCGTTAGCTTAAACACACAAGTTTCATCCTTAAATTTTTAGTCTTACATGTTTGAGTTGGTAAAGTGAGTGACTTGAAGGCTGAGGACTGCTTATAATTTTTTGTATTGTTTTCAGTCTACGTAGTCAATCAATATCTTTCCATTGGAAAATTAAAACTATTTAGATTCATCTTTATTATTGAATATAAAATACTATTCCTGACATTTTTGTTGTCTTATTTTTCAATCATCTGTGTTTGATTATTTCCTCCTTTTTTATCTTAGCCATCTGAGGTTTGACTGAATTGACCACATTTGATCCTTTCCTAATAATCTTTTTGTGCTGACTCCTCTATTGAGATTTATTCTTGAATTTTTCCTTTATTTTCTATTAGTTGGATTTCTTTAAGTATCTCAGCAATGCTGACAGTCAGGGATTACCTAAACTTGAGTTATCTTTAGTGGTCTTTATTTCTCCTTTGAAACTGAATGATCATTTTACATTAGATAGTAAGTCATATGTTAGCTTTGTTTCATTGTTTCTTTATTCTTTTTGAAATACAATTCCATGCTCTCCTAGCCTTGAGTTTATACTGAGAAATCTTCTATATTCTGGAAGCTTTGCCTTTGTAAGTGACTTGGCATTTCTGTCTTGCAGTTTTCAATAATCTTCCTTTAAAATTATGGAAGTTTAACTAAAAATAGTATATGGATAACTGGGGAGATGGCTCAGTGGGTGCAAGTCATATAAGTACAAGCACCTAATTTTGGATCCAAAGTACTCATGTAAAATGCTGAGCATAGGTGGTGTGAGCTCGTATTCCTAGTGTTTGGAGACAAAGGAAAAAGGTTACCTGGACTTGCTGGCTATATAATCTAGCTGAAGTAGTGAGTTCCAGGTGCAGTGAGAGACTATCACAAAAACATTAGGTGGAGAATAATAGTGACAGCAATGTTTGGCCTTCATGCTCAGATGTGCAAAACCCACACAAACATGTCTGTCAAAACACGCATGAACAATGTATATACATATTCATGTCACTCATGCCCAAAACATCATGTGGAGAGGTTTTATGCTGATCTTGTCTATTTGGGATTCTGAATGCATCGTATGAGTGGATGTAAATATCTATCAAATATATGGAAATTTTCTGTGATTTCTTTACTAAGTAAGTGTTCCATGGCTGTAGTCTGCATTTATGTCATCATCATATTGACTGTCACAGAATGTCCCTGTGGTCTTCTATGTTCTGTTTATAATTTCTTATTTTTTTACTGCTATCGGAATAGGTCAATTGCCAAACCTTTATCTCATATTCTTTCGTTTCTTTATTCTATTCCATTGGAATCCAAGTCTTTTAACTGAGATTTTATTTGCCTTAGTAAGTCTTTCACTCAAAAAAAAGAGTTCTGTTTGCTTCTTTTTGAGAATGTCTCTTCATTGAATGAATGTGTGTGTGAGAGAGAGAGAGAGTGAGTGTGTGTGTGTGTGTACGTGTGCGCGTGCATGGGCACACACACATTATTGAGAATTGACCACAGAAACTATTACATGTGAGACTGTCCTTCAACTCACTCTGTAGCGCAGACTTGCTTTGACATGAACAATTTTTTACATGCCCTGTATTGTCTTCTATTTTAATTCAGCTTTTTATCTGTGTTTCCTTTGAAGTCACTATCTTTATGTGATTACATTTTTAGGTAGCATTCATCTATTTGGAGCTCAATCACTAGTGTCCATCAGAAAGGAGAAAGAAAACTATAGCAACAAGACATGGACAATCTAGATAGAGAAACTGACATGGTACTATAGAAGAAAAAGTTAAAATTAATATCTTTAAATAATATTAAATTAATAAAAGAGGCAGTAAAACAATATAATGAAGATATAAGGTTCAAAAATCTAGTGGGATATGGTGGTGCATGCCTCTAATCCTAGCACTCCGGAGGCAGATTTAGGAGGAGAGCCTTGAGTTTGAGGCCAACCTGAGCCTACATAATGAATTTCAGGCCAATTTGAGCTGGAGTGATACCGTACCTCAAAAAAAAAAAAAATCTAAAAAGAAAAAATAGGGTAATGCCAAACATTAGAAACATTTCAAGAGGGCTTCTGCTATAACCTTTCAAGATATGGTTAGTGTAGCACATTATGGCATAAGCCTTTAATCCCAGCACTGGGGAAGCAGAGGTAGGAGGATAACTAAGTTTAAGACCAGTCTGAGACTACATAGTGATTTCCAGGTCAGCCTGATCTAGAGGGAAATGTTACTTTAAAAAGCATAAACAAAGCAAAGAAAGATATGGTGGTTACTGCAATAGTTGTCTAATCAGCAAAGATAGTTTCTTTGCTGATTCTTTCACACATATGAGTAAATAAGACTGGTACTTTTCAATCCTCTTTGCAAAGCTTGACCTTAAGATAGTTAAATCTATTCTTTTCTGCACAGTGATTTTCTTTTTAGAAGTGCTATCCCAATTTGTGATCATGGACTGTCACACTTCTCAAACGCATGTACTTCAAAATTTAAAGTTGCTTTTGTGAGTGTTCAATTAAGGGAAGTAAATTTGTGTATTGTGAAAATCAATGCTCTGAACAAAGTACTGCCACATACTAGATGCTGATTAAATATTAGAAAATCAGGGAAGTACATGTAAGCAAGCATTCACCACACACACACACACACACACACACACAGCACAGGGCTAGGTATGAAGACTAGAGCTATGAGTGAATGAAACATCAATCCTGACCTAAGTGGTAGTACAAATATTCCCATGTAACATGAACATAGTCAGTACATAGTTACACAATTTGTTGCAGTCATGATAAATTTTTAAAAGGGTAAGTAAAATGATGAGAAAATGAACATAGGAATTGCTGTCCTTCTCTTAGAGCAGGGCAAGCATCTCTGGAGTAAAATCATCTAGACAAAGACTTACATCAATTCATGGTGGTAATACAACTATCAACAGTGTTTGTTTATTTATTTATTTATTTATTGAGTCAGTATGTCATTTCTTTTCTTAGTTACCACAGGAATTGTATCATTCAAAACTAGCAAAACTAAGTGACATATCATATTATTCACATGAATTGTTAAAGACAACACTTCACATACAAATTATCATCAATTCTCAGGTGAAATTATAAAGGAAGAAATACAAAATCAGATTTAATGATTCTACATAGAAAGACTTTAGAAATGAGTCCCTGGCTGAGAATCTAGCTTACTAGCTGACATAATAGTTCCATGATAATAACCAGAAGAAAGACCATATTTTCTGATAGTTGCATTATTTATTTTGTTACTGCAAATACATATATATTCTCACCTTGGAGAAAATATCAGATTACTCTTGAGCCAAATCTGAGGGTTCACAGTTTAGGAACATGGATGCAGGTTGTTCTAATAAAATGTCCCTCCATGTAAGACATTCAATGAGCTTTTGTTAGTTTTGAAACAAAAGAAAGTCATAAATTAGTGGATGTACAAACTGCATTATAGGGATCCCCAGGTAGGTGAGGAAATGAAAAGCAGGACAAAACTGCTGTAGGTTTTCAATGCTATCTGATAACTTTGGTGAATGCCTGAGGTCTGCTAAGATTATGTTGCAAGAGTTTGAATTGATATTTAAAAGACTGTAAGGTCAGTCATAAGGGTAGATAATGAATTGGTACCAAGAGGATAAATAAAGCTGAAAATAATTTGGCTATGGACTTGTAGCACTATACCTCTCCACAATGACATTTTAGTCAATCAATTTAGTAACTTACCTCAATGTAAACTATGGCTTTTACAGTATATTTAAAATATTTTTTCTGTGTTTGATACACTTATGCTAGTTCCTGAAACTTAGGCATAGCATCTATATTTACTCAGTTTAAAGTTACTTGCTGAAAACAAGTTTTCTACTATTTTTTGCAAATCATTTTACTTTTCATTCTTAAAACTTGCTTTTGAATAGTAGATGACAAGTTTGAGAGTTTGTATCAATTAGGACTATGTGAGGATGTTACTAACCAAAACTGAAATATTAGTTTTCAATATCACTTACCTGGCTTATTGTAAAAATGGTCATTACTTCATCACACAGATTTATTTTCATCATTAAGGATTTAAAATCACTAAGCATGAATAAAATTGAATTAGCATTTGGATAATTTGTTGTGCCAAATTGTTGTATTTCCTTTTTATTATTTAACAGTTTCAATGTAAAGCAGAACTAGAAGGAAATGTACATTACAAATAAATATAATTTACTTGCTATTGTATTTAGAAAAAAAACTAAGATAAATATGAAATCTTTTATAATTATATTCTTTTGTAATCATGAAGTGTTAAGAAAATGAGTTGTCCTAGATAATGGGTATTAAAGATTGACAGTGGTTTTTCAGCTAGCAGATGGTGGTGGGGTAAGGAGATAGGAAGCTGAAAGCACATTAGCAACAGAAAGAGAAAAGATGTGTTTTTACTTGAATTTGCTCTGATTCCTACTTTTCCCCTCACTCCATATTAAATGATTAAATATACCCTTATGACAGATAGTGCCTTTAAGCAGGCATTCATTTAATAGGACAAAATAACCATAATAGGAGAGATAAGGTCATTCATCAGTTTTTTTCAGACTTCTGTTTTGTGTGAGGGTGTATCTGTTTCATAAGGGTCTGAGAACTGCTAATGTCCTTTGATAAAGAACAGTAGTAAAAGGTTGGGAAAGGGTTCTTGTTTGATGATTTCACATGATTCACAGGGTATGATTCAAGAGCATCCAGCACAGGATCATCGCCCTCTTTTGCACAGAAACGGAGGTGTCTCGGTAAAACACACATACAAGCTGAGTATGCCACTTGAGAACGATGGGTTTGATGCTCTCCATAGGGAGTCAAAGACACCTGCATGGGTCCAAAATATGGTTTTCATTAAAAGAAGAGATAAGAAAATGTATTACTTAGGGGAATGCCTAAGTAAAGTTGGATAAAAGGAGTAGAGATATCTAGCAAATACAACGAGGAGAGATTTCTTGATAGGTAGCCACTGTTGATGACATTTTATCTCTCTGGATCAGGTTCAAAAGTAACTAAGTCAGTATTATATGAATGTAATTATGACTGTGGCATTTATATAAACAAACATACAAGAAGGATAGTGTCCCATGGAAGTTACTATGTGAATAAAAAATATAACTTTTAGAATATCCATTTTACTAGAATAAGGGCAGGAGACCCTGAAATGCCCATACTCTGTCTCTTTCTGTCTGCCTCTTTCTCTCTGTCTCTTTCACAAATAAATAAAAGAACTGCTATAAAAAAGTAAAAAAATAAGAAATATAAAAAGGTGTTTAAATAAAAGTATTATTAAAGTGTCATTATTTTATTATATCATTTTATTTACCCTAATTTCTCCAAATCCAAGAATCCAAGTTTTTAATTTTAACTGTATTTTGCTTATTTATCTGAAAGAGACAAAGAGGCAGAGAGAGAGAGAGAGACAGAGAGAGAGAGAGAGTAAGCATGATGTACTGTCTTAGTCTGAGTAAGGTATGTCCAATCTTTCTTCTATATTCCCTCACAGATTTATTTCTTTTATATGATATAGGCATGCAGACTGTATAGATTTCAACCAGGGAAAAACAAGTATATTATCTGTACCTCTCCGCAATTTTGTAGCAAATGTGATAATACCTACTATATGTATCTCTATTACTATCAAAATCAGAGGTATATATGAATCTGTGTATATCAAAGAGATATAAATGTTAAATAATAGGATTATATGTAATTGGTTGGTGTTATAGCATCAACAATTAAATAACCAGCTTTGGTACGTGACTTTTCTAATATCATCCTGATTTTACTTTTATGATGACTGCTGAATGAATATGATATGTATGTGTTGGTACATAAAAAAGTACACATTGATCTGTTTGTTTGTTTTAAGAAATTATTTAGAGCTGGAAATGAATGGTTTAAAACAGTCAACAGATTACAAACTATGTTAGATAAAGTCTTATTTTCCAAGAGAAATTTCTAGTAGAGTGTTGTGCAAGAGTGTGGTCACTAGTGCTCTGTTTTTATAAATGTTGCAATAGAGGTACTACTTTGTAGTTTCACAATTAGATGGGGAGAGCAAGAAGAGGAGAATGAGGAGGAGGTGTGACCTTCCGACCTTCCCCCCCCTTTTTTTTTTCATATGTAACCAAGTAGAGACAGCTTTGTCTGATTGTGTATGTAAATGAGAATCTCTATGTAAATTGATGATGGCTGTAGAAATGGTCCTTTGGCAAAGGTAAGAATCTTTGAAGAGGGAAAACTGCTATAGATCACAAAGCCTATGAAGTAAGAAATTACAGGACAATTAGCAAACTATAAGTATTGTATATAGCAATATACATATAAATGGGTATGCAATGCAGGATCTATCTTGCAAAGCTAAGATCTTAGGATAGCCAATGTTACGCAATATCACAGAGGCAAAATACACTATTTTTCTGTAACAGATCACTTTTGTTATACAGATTGAGGAATAGGAGATGATTTAGTAGCTACTAAATACAAAGACATGAGGCTACTTGGAGAGCAGTGGAAAACAATTGGTAAGTTAGCAGTCAACTTAAGAGAAGGGAAGGACTTGAAGGAAGTATAAATGAGTTTGGAGGAATTAAACTGCACAGTTTCATATTACCTATTTATACCTTATAATGATTATAATGTAATAGCATATGGTGTGTGTGTGTGCGTGTGTGTGTGCGTGTGCGTGTGTGTGTGTGTGTTTTCAAGCCTCAAGCCATTTTATTGATCTCCTGCTTGCCTTAGCTCAACAATCTTGCAGAGGAATCATGCTTCCAACATGAGCCCTATGTCTTATTAACTTCTAAGTTTGTTAACCATGAACTCTGGTAACATCACATTGTCCTTTCTCTTTCTAACGGAAAATCCTATTATACAAGTATTCTACCAGTCATTATGAGACTTCCTAAATTGAATGTATGTATTAGTAAGCCTCAAGCTTTTAACAAAAGAACCATATTTTGACTCACGAATGATAGATATTTTCAATCTTGTTATTTTTTTCTTCTCCTTATGACAATTTTAGCCCTCTATACTGTATTGAAACTCCTAGAATATTGGTTTCTAATTCCTATTAGGGATTCGTTTAGACAAGTTTCAGAGTTGTATGCTACAATAAATACCTTTTTAGCTCCAACAGAAATTATATTCGTTCAGAAAAACTTCAACATTCCATGTCTCAACTTAATGCCCCTTTTTCTGGGGGAAATAAGTTAAACATATTAGAGTTGTCACTGAAACATACCTTTGTTTTTTAGTTGTGCTATGATAAATATGAAAATCTATTGCATGCTAATGGTCAAGTTTATTTTTGGTTCTCCACAAAAGTTGAACTTTTTCCTAATACTCTGGGGCCTGGTACCTACAAATAGCCCCACCCATCATCCCCTCATCAAACACACTCATGCACAAACACAAAGGTTGTTCTTTAAAGCCTATAGAAAACTATGCATGGTGGTACACACCTATAGTCTCAGCACTCCTAAGGTAAAGGCTCAAGGATCTGAAGTTCAGGGTCAGTCTAAGCTATGTAGAGATTAGAGGCCAGATTGGGTCCCATGAGATTCTGTCTTAACAAAATAAGACAAAACAGCTATAACAAAAATCAAACTCTATAGAGCCATGGTCACAGTCTCCAACTGCTGAATTAAGTTTTCTGTAGTAGAGAGTATTCTCTGGTGATACTTGACAGAAAGTCAATGCAAACTAGCTCAGTTTGAAAATGAGATTTATTGGTCCATGCATCCAGGAAGGGCAAGGGTGAATCTGAGGTGGAGTGGAACCAGGAAATTGAATGTCTTCAGGACACTTTCTACATCAGTCTTCTCTGATATTTCTTCAGGGATAATTCAGTTATATTCTAGCTCAGCAAGCCTCTCTACTGAAGAGATTGATGACTGGAAATTGTGGGTTTACATTAGCAACTTTATAGCCTACAGGGTCTTACCTTCCATACAAGTTGTAGTTAGTTAAATTGTATAAGATGAATCGAAGTTTCTGGTTTTAGTTATTTTTACTTCCATAATTTATGGAATGCAATTTTAAATTAGAATAGAAAATGTAGGGCTAGAGAGATAGCTTAGCAGTTAAGGTGCTTTCCTATGAAGTCTAAGTACCCAGGTTCAATTGGGCCCAGCTTCATTTCCCCAGAACCCACATAAACCAGATGCACATGGTGATACATGCATGTGGAGTTCCTTTGTAGTGGCTAGAGGCCCTGGTCGGGTCCTTTCTCCCTCTTTCTCTCTTGCTCTCTCTCTTCTCTCTCTCTCTCCTTCTATCTCTCTCTCTCTTCATAAATAAATAAATGAAAATAAAATAAAAAATGTGAAATGCAAAAAATGTTACACAACAGACATAGTAGTGTATACACAGATACACATGATCATATGTGAGATAGAAATGTCAATTTCTGGCCCCATATTCACAGACGCTACTGGGGCTCCCATGTAGTCACCTTGTACTTACAATTTTCTTATTCTTCACCTTTGGATTCTGGACTGTGAGTAGTGTTAAGCCTAACTTTTGTGCTGTAAGTGGTGTTTTGTAGAAGTCTACTTTTCCAAAATACTACTGTTAATATCACTCCTTCCCTGAAGAATTCTCCCCGTGAATCCATCCTCTTTTATAGTGTCTTCTATTTCAGTGCACATATTAATTAGTTTTCTTCTCAACTCAGATCTCATATACCCCAACATTTTTACATGAAGCACTGTCACCCCTAAGATCATGGGGTACACATGTAATGAAGGTCTTCTGTTTTCTTTTTTAAAAAAAATTGTTTACTATTATTATTATTATCAACATGTTTGGTATGGATACCTCATGTGTTGGCCCCCTCTTTTCCCTCTTCCCTTGCCCCCTTTCTGATGGGGACGCTCCTCAGTGGGTTTGCAGGTATTCCCCATGGGGTTGTGGTTTATGTATTATGGGAGCAGTAGTCACATATTTTGGGAGGGACTGTTTTCTTAAACTTTGAGATGACTAGTTTCTTCAATTAATTCAAATATTTTAAAATATTGGTTCATTATTTTGAATTTTTTATTAAGTAGAAAATTTGAATGGACACATCATATGTTGGTACCATCATTTCTCTCCTCCCTGCCCCTACTCTCCTGAGGGTACTGCTTAGTGGGATTACTGGTATTCACCTTGTAGCTACAGGGTATGTACAATGAGCAGAACACTCTGTCATTATGGGGAGGGCTATTTTTTTTAATTAGCAAATATTTGCTTGAAAATTCAGTTTCAGGAGCTGGGGAAATTGCTCAGTGTTTAAAGATACTTGTGCTTGCTTATGAGCACGCCAATCCAAGTTTGAATCTCCAGCACCGATATAAAGGCAGACACCAAGTGACACATGCATCTGTGATCTCAGAATGCCTACATCAATGGGTGCCATAGCCAACAGAACTCTGAAAACTCACAGATCAGCTAGACTAGGACAAACACAGAGGTAACAGTATGAGAGACTCTGCCTCAAAAGGAGAGAGAGGACAAACACTCTGAAGTTGGCCTCTGACCATCTACACACCCATATTCACACAAACACACACACAATACACATCCACACATACATAAACACACACATAAATCTTCTAAAAATTCAATTTCACTCCAAACATTTCCCCTAGAATATTCTCAACTTTTCATATTTCATGAAACAAAAAACAGGTTCAAAGTTCACAGCAATACTAAAATGTTTTCCATCCTTCATGATGTGTAGATATGATTCAGATGTACAAAAGTGTGTTTTTGTTTTGTGTGTGTGTGTGTGTGTGTGTGTGTGTGTGTATGAATGGAACATAGATATAAAGCTTTCTACCGGGAACAAGAGGACTAATGGGAGGGTAAGTGGGGTAAGTGGTAAGAATAGGGAGGGTGTGGGTAAGAGGCAGGAATATGGTCAGGATATAATATGTACATATTTGAAAGCATAAGAAACAAAGAAAAACAGACAATAAAAATATTTCACTGTGCAATACCAAATCTGATTCTTATGCCACACTCAAGTAGATGACTGTTTTTCATACAGTTTCTCATTTCACTATCTGGAAGTGACATTAATTTGAAAAAAAAAAAAACAAAAACTACCTCAGTGGTATCGATATATAAAAATATATTCCCTGGGGTACTGATGTGGGCATTGGATAGAGATTTTGTGCAGGAAGCATGTGTCTGTGAGTACATATCCCACCAAGCATGTAAAAGCCAGGTGTGGTGGCATTTGCTTGTAGTCTGAGCACCGAGGAGGATCCCTGGGGCTTACTGGCCTGCCAGCCTAGCTGAATCTGTGAGCTTCAGGTTCACTGAAGGATCCTGTCTCAAAATCTAACAGTACAGTGATTGAGGAAGATACTTGATGTCAGCCTCTAGCCTCCACATGCACACACAGAGACATATGTGCTCATACAAATACAAACTTACCTATATACACTATATACCTATACCTAAATACCACACACATGTACACAAAACACAAAATCTCAGTTTTAGTTATTTTGTGGTGATGAAAGAACAACTATACCAATATCACATGGGAATTCTAGTGTTTTCCTGTCACTATGACTGAGATTTCCACAAAGCCCAGGCATTTCTGAATGATCAAAAGTTTTTGTTACCTGGCTCTTTCTGTTTGTTTGCTTATATGACTAGTCTCAATACATTTCTCTGGACTTCTACCACCAAGAAGTCACGCAGAGAATTCAACTCCTCTTCATTACTTCTTTACTTCATTACTTCTCTCTGTTGTACATATTTTCTTGCTTAGTAATGAATTTGCAACTTAGTAAATAGTGAATAGAAGTATATTACTGTATCGTAATTTTCTATCAAACATCTATATTAGGACCACAAATGATACATTTATATGAAGATAAATAAGTATAAATTCATTAAAAAATACCAACACACTGTTTATGAATTTTCAAGATGTGTTACTTTCTCTTGCTGAACAACTGGTCTTATACATGGAAGATTAAACAACACTCACGTTACTACAAGTAAGAGGTCCAGGCACCGGATATTGTGCTTAGCATCTTCCAAGCCCAAAATCACAGTGATGCCAGGACTGCAGCCCCATCTGAAGATTGTGACCCTCCTCAAAGTCACATTGATTGTGGAAGGATTCAGTTTCCTCAAGGTACATAATGGAGTGTGCCTCATTTCCTATCATTATGGTGGCTTTTGTCTTCTGCAGCTGTCATTGTTTCTTGCCTGTCTCCAAGTCAGAAGAAAAGAATCTGCCTACATAAAATTCCATCCAAACTTTGAGGGATCTCTCCCCAGAAGGAACTTCCTGTCTTTCAAGGATTTACAGATGTAGGCAGGGAGGGTAATATATCTGGAAATAAAATGATTTGGGGATTTATTTGTAAAATTAATTCACAGCAGTCCTGGTAAGCATGTAGAGCCCATCTGGAATAGGATGTTTATATGCTGGGAATCCTGGGACTAGTGAAGAATTCAGTCTACCACAGCAGAGTAGGGCTGCGTTTACTTCCTGTACTACTCCCGTATAGGAAAAGAGAAACCACACTATCAATCTCAATAGAATTTACTATTATTTGTATGTTAAATTGTCCAATGTAAAGGAAATTATAATTCACAATACATACAAAATACACAATAAATGAGTGGACCTATGAAGATGGAATTCAGAGATTGAAGGTACAGTTCTTGAGGTTAAATTGGTAATGGGAATATTGAAAAAAAATGTCAAACATGAAAGAGAAATAAACTAACACATATAGCATAATATTGTATTGCCAGTAAGGAAAAAAATTGCAATATATGTATGTAAAAGTTATAGCAACTGGGATCCAAACATAATATGTATGTATGAAAATGTCACAATATCAAATGGAAAAGGACATAAAAAGTTATCTGCAGCAATAGTAGCACACACCCAGCATTCAAGAATCTGAAGTAGGAAGATTCCTCTGAGTTCCAGGACAACCTGGGTTAGAGTGAGACCCTACTTCAAAAACACAATGACATAAAGTAAATTGTACACCAAGTTGTGGGAATGGCCTTAAGCAAGACTCACTTGCTTTGATATTTGATTGGTTATTTATATTAGGAACTCAATCATATTATCATTGATAAACAGATTTGATTTAACTGGATAGTCAACCATTGCCTATGTGATTTAATTAATTATTTCCTGTAGACTTGATCACTACATATATCAACTTTCATTTCTGAATTTTATCAGACAAAGCTTGTTTTGATGTTAGGTAAAAGACTTAATATAGACTTAATCATAAAATTGCAGATTCACTGCACTACTTCTTCTTATCACTTATCAGTGGCTATGTTAAGGAAGAGAATGCATGGCAACCTCTGTCTCTTCCTAATAATTTTTTTGTAAATTTCTCATTTCTTCTGCAATTTTGTGACTATCCAGTTAAATACTCCACATGTTTGAAAAATCAAATTGTGTCATAAAGTTTTAGAAAAATAGTGATGGTTAATTTACTCCCTATTAGTACCATAAGATTTTGCAATTGTATGTATTGGTATTTCTCTAAATAACAAGATTTATTTGATAGTATTTCCACTCATTCTGAATGTTGAAAATTTTTATGAGCATCGAGAAAATCCCCCTGAAGATTTTGTTCTATTTCTTTTCAGATTGTAGTTTTTGACAACTGCCATCTTCTGTCCTTTTGTAAGCTTGTTCTTTATGCTAATACCTCTCCCTCTCTGCCCAGTCGCTTCCTCCTTTTTGTTCCTCCCTATCTTTTATCTCTTTAACTTCACATAAGCAACTGTATTTCTCTTTCTTGTAGTAATGAGTAACTTCAAGTAGTTTCCTCAGAAAGGAAGTACATTTAGTAATATTTTTGAATTTTTCCTACACAAAAATTTCATACTATCATTTCAAATCATAATTTGGTTTATAAGAGTTTTCTGAGGGTTTTCTCAGAGAACGCTCAGCACAGTTGTCAGTTCTTCATGTTAGAATGGGTTTTATAGTAACAGAAAATGATATGGATCCACTGGAGATTGCCTAGGATTCCACAGCTTGCCCAGATTCAGGAAGGACTTCTTGAATCTTCTAGGTTCAGGGCATTAAAAACTTTTCATTGATTTGACATCAATTCTAATATTAATGCTTAACTTTTCACTTTTTAGCAATTTGGTAGTCATATAATATTATTGTGATGGTCATGAAATAATCTCATGTGTGACAAGAGCATAATATAGCTTGAGGTTGTGGCATCCAAGTTACGGATCTGATTCATAGCTCTATTATTTGCTTAGTTGTACAAAATTTGGTTAGTGATTACTGTCTTTTTTGAACTTGCTAAGCCTTATATATTCAGATTTGAAGTGAGAATAAGGAAACAGATGGGCCCAGTGTAGGATGGTTCTGCCTGGGGTAGTTTGAATACATGATATGGCAAAACCTATGCACATTTTATTTAAATCACAATTTCTGATTTTCAACTTTAATTTTTTATTGGACTAGTGATATGTGGTATTATATGACCTTATAATACAGTGCCCTGCAACTTCCAAGGGGCCATGCAGTCATGAGAACAACTGAAATTCTGTAAAGACCCTGTGACTAAGTTGTGATGTTCAAGAGGTTTGTTGTATTAATTGCATCTTCAAATTTAAAAAGTTACTAGGTGGGCTGGAGAGATAGCTTAGCAGTTAAGGCACTTGTCTGCAAAGCCACAGTACCCAGGTTTGGTTCCCCAGTACCCATGTAAGCCATATACACAAAGTGGCACATGGGTTTTGAATTTGTTTGCAGAGGCTGAATGCCCTAATGCCCCCACACACTTTCTCTCTCCTCCCCCTTAAATAAATAAGTAAATATAACTAAGATATAGCACATTGTATGGTGAGAAGCATATGTGGTATCTTCTTTATAAAATTGTTGTAAGGTTTATAAATGGAATTAAATAATTTATAAAATATTTTACTCATTGTTGGGCACTGAGTGAAAATACAATAGATATGACATATTGCAATCACTTATAAACATTTTAGCCCAGAATAATTCACACCTAAATTTCTCTTTTATTTTCTTAATTTTTTATTTGATTCCCTATTGAATACATAGTCATAAATTAGAAAAAAAATAATATTTTAAAAGTTGTCCTCATAAATTAAAATATTATTTTGAATGTTTTTGAGACAAGTTTATGTTGAGTATAATTAAATAAACCAAACATTTCCAATGTGTAGACTAAGCCGATACACCAAAATGAAAGCTGCATTAAACATTCACTTTACACTATAGAATTTCCTGGCTATAATCATAGAAAAGCTATGAAACTAGGTTTTTATACCCATCATTATATATAGTTGTTTTTTTTTTTCTCAAGGAAATTGACGACTGACAACCTTGTTTCCATCTGGAAACATCTAACATCTGTGGTTGTAAACATCAAAACACAGCTGTTGCAGTTCTGAGTAAGCACTCCAATTTATTTATTTTTGACTTCAAAAAGATCTTCAGTTTTCATCAAACATCACAGTTGTTAAACTATGTTCTTACATCATGAAGAAAAACAATTAAGAGAAATCACTATATCAAACATTTAAGAAGAATATTCTGTAGTGTATTTCATTACATGGGTTACAGTCATACTTCAATGAAAATATATATTTTATTGGTATGCCTCTTGTTTTGAAACTACAAAATTTAAAGCTACAAGAATGGCTCAGATTCTTTATCACACTTTACAGATAAAATGCTATTCAAAAATGCACAAATGCCAAGGGGCATATTGAGCTTATTCAAAGTGAAGAGAGAAAAGCCTTATTCTAGTGTCATGATGTGTTGGTACACGTTAATTATAATGATGCTTTCCATTCAAAATCCATCTTTGTGCAATACAAAATTTAAAGTATATCTCACGTTTACAATTCTATGTAAGGAAAAACACATTAAAGTAACTTAAATTTTATACATGGACTTGGTCCTTACCAAAACTTTAATAAGTTCCTATTTTTTCATCATAGTTATAATTCAGTTTTAGTTACATTAACATTTCTCTTATCGATCTGTACCCAGGAAGACCTGAGAACAGTAGGTGTTCACCAGTTGTTCCAAGGATGTTTGCCATGTTTAATTCTAATTCTTGGCTTTCTTGTAAAGCTCTCTGAAGATGCCTGGTTGCTAATATCTTGTTTAATTTAATGTTATTACTTCTGCATTTAAAGTCAGACCCTTCTGAATGATGAATTATTTGGTCTTTCTGTCTGCTTTGCATCCTCCTAGTGACAGAATCATCCTGAAGTCCATCCAGTTTTGCAGTCTGAGACCTTAGCTATGACTCTTGAGATCTTCAGCTTTCCCTGATACCAGCTCCTTGGCTCCCACTTATCTAGAAGGGGATGGTGATCAGTTCCCCTTAATCTTAACAAGTTGGGAATTTCATTATAATTTATGTCTTTTGAGACATGGACCCAATAAAACCAGGTTCTGGATACCAACATAAGTCAAGTTTGTGTTCTTGCAAAACTTTATAAGTTGTGGTGTGAGCCTCAGTTCCAGACCTTTATGGTTCTGAGAAGCCAAGTCAAAGGCAGAAAAATCTCTCCTATGACATAAGAGTGCCTCCAAGTGGCAGAAAATTAAGGTGTGTTGGGTAGAACTGAAAACTATTAGCTGTTTGAACCATATATCCAGGTCACTGCTGTGCTGCCTGACACTAGCTACCTCTTAAATAGCTAGTATCAAAGACATTTACAGGTAATCTTGATAATTTTTTCACCTTGGATATGGAAAAGACATTTTCAACTGTAAGCTTCTTCAGAGAAAGAAGAATCACACAATTCACATGCCATAGTTACCTTCAACATCACTCTGTAAGATATGGAAATATTGATTGTTAACTAGTATGGTTATTATAAGAATTAAATGAGTTAAAATATTTATGCAATTACTTAGTATATATTGTGAAGTTCACAATATATAGCAAACGTCAGTGGTGTGCACTTCAACTATGCCATTATGTTTATATTATATTTGATATGTTATTTATGAACATATGTGATATACAATAGGCTATACATATTGTGTAGTATAGAATCCCCAGTATTTGTGATGTGAAATTGAATACATAATATATATTATCAGGATCTGACTAAATATGCTATTTTTTCCTGAATTGTGCTACAGCATGATTTGATATTTTCTTGGAAGATGTACAAGTGAGCTAGATATGGTAAAAATGGATTATGTGATTCAGTAACTTGTGAATCATTTGACATTTGAATATGGATACAAACAAATTACTACAATTTTCTGTAAAACAAACAGCTCAGATTGGATAGACAATTTTAGAAAGTGGCACGAGGTACCAAGTTTTTGTTTTTTTTTTTCACAAATATATGAAGATATTTATTTAAGATTACTTCAAGTTAAAACTTCCCATATAAATGTCATTACTCTTTATTTTTTCTCCAGTTTCCCAATTCCAATATTGTTTTCTTTTTTTTTTTCTTTTTTCTTTATTAGTCAGTTCTGTATTCAGCAAATACAGTCAGTTTGGTACCATTATTAGGCTCATCCGTGACCTACCCCCTCCCCTTGACCCCTCCTTGTTGAGGTATACGGGTCATGCATTGTGGAGTTAGCCCACAATTATGGGTAAGCTAAATGTCTCTGCATATCATGACCCAACATGTAATTCTGGCATTCTTTCCGCCCCCTCTTCTGCAAAATTTCCCTGAGCCATGTTGGGTTCATTTTTGGTCTGCTTCAGTGATGAGGTGTTGGGGGCCTCTGAGGCTCTGGCTCTCTGATTTGGTAGGAGTTGATTTCTCTCTGTGCTGATCTCCTTCCCCCTTGTGCTGGTATCTGGTTCATCAGGAAAACAGCACCCTTGCTTGTTTCTCCAATTTTTCTTATTTTCAGCCGGAGCCCTTTCGATGTATGATGGGGTGGCTCTCTCCTTAAGATCTACATCTACCTGAAAAAGAGAAGCATATTCTCCAACGGAGAGTAAGTTAGCACCAGGACAAATGAGATAACCCTTACTTTTTTTTTAATAGAGAATTTAATAGGTGTAGGTCCTCTTGTAGCCCACAATTGATGGTAGCTTGATATTGGAGAGTGGGCTTACGTTTGGATCTGGTTCTGACTTGTTTCCCAGCTCCAGCTATGGGTCCCATACCAGTGAGGGGATCAGTTAGCCAAATTGAGAGCAGTTGGTTCTCCACCATGGCTCTGTGCCACCCTTGTGTGGGCATCACAACAAGGTACCAAGTTTTTATTACTCAGTTATCAATATTCCAAAAGAATAAAAGTAACGTGACACGCCTTCTATCCTCTTCCACATTATCTAGACATGGATGAGTAAAATCATTTGACGGTAAATATATTGTTACTTGTGCAAACCATGCAACAGGAAGAAGCTGGACTAATCTGTCAGGTCATTTGCAGATGAGCAACCCATGGATGTCCAGTTTCTCAATATGTGACTCACCTTTCTAAGATAACAGCTCTCACTTTATTACTCAGGTTTCTACTTCTCATCCCAAGTACAGCTGTGGTATTTTTAAAGACATTGTTCTGTTTGTTACCTGTTGAAAATCTACTGTCTCTTTTGGACAAAGACTGCAAATGGGTCACAATTGATTTCAACACCAATATTCATATTTTATACTCACCACAATGATTCTTTCCTGATGGAATAAACACATATGACATAAATGATTTTATATTACTGGAGAGAAAAACTGGCCATGAGTCTGGTTAGCTAATTCCATACATTGTCTAACACTCAATAACATCTGAGACCTTAGCTTATGCTATAATCTAATTTATCCACCTCTTATCAGTGTCTCAGTTATTTAAAATAGCTTTATCCTATAGGTTTTTGTTAACTAAGTATTAAACATTACATAATTTGGTTAGCTTATTTTTTATAAAACATTTTATTTATTTATTTATTTGACAGAGAAAGAGGGAAAGAGACAGAGAAAGAGACAGAAAGAATGGGTGTGCCAGGGCCTCCAGTAACTACAAATGAATTCCAGATGCGTGCGCCCTCTTGTGCACCTGGCTAACTTGGGTCCTGGGAAATTGCACCTGGGTCCTTTGGCTTTGCAGGGAAACAGCTAAGCCATTTTCCCTCCCAGCTTATTTTAATAGTATAATTTCAGAAGAACTTGGCTTTTAACTCTGATTAGGAGGGAAGGATTTTGTTCAGAAGGATACTGAGAGACTATTTATTATAATAACTATGAAATGAGTGAAAGAAAGATACCAAAGAATAATAAAAATGCAATGAAATAGCACATCTTCAGTGTATTTATGCATTTTAGTTAAAAACTGTTTCACTATTCAAAAATGTTGTAGAATTAGTTACATTACAAATACTGGTATTTGTCTGTGTCAATTAATGTGCTTTAATAATTTTAAAAATTAAAAAAATAAGGAGGAGCTACCTGTCAAAAATAGTAAGTTCTGCAGATAATTTAGATTGTGAGTCACCAGAATGAAAGATCCAAGCTTTATTTTAATGTTCGTTGTAATAATTTTGCAGGTAGTATGTTTCTCATTTTATAAACCAGTGATCAGTGATGTGTGAAATTAAAACAGGTGGCAGATATCAAAGAACAACCAATGATATGTGTCATAAAGAAAGAAGCAAAATGTATGCATTGAAGATAGCAGTGTCACTTGAAGCTCTCCAAAACTTGTAAATAAGCATAATTACCTCAAAAATTTAAAATACATAATTAAGTTCAAGGAATGTAACTTGTTGATAGATCAATGCCACTCATAAATTTCAAGATGGTCACTGGATCTTTCACCTGTAAATTGTTAAAATTGTCCAGTACACTGTCTTATATCAATTAAAAATGAGTCCTTCTTTCTTAGTTCTACAAGGGCAATATTAAGAATAATTTTGATGTTACCCTGAGCCAGCCTTTCTTAATACCACAAGGGTAACATTAATAATGATTTTGAGGTCTGGAGAGATGTCTTAGCATTTAAGGTGCTTGCCTGTGAAGGCTAAGGACTCATATTCAACTCTCCAAATCCTATGTAAGGCAGACATACAGAGACATAAGTGTACAAGGTTACACATGTACAGAAGGGGGTGTACACATTTGGAGTCCAATTTCAATGGCTGGATGCCGTGATGTGCCAGTTTTCTCTCTCTCTCTCTTTCTCTATCTGTCACTCTCTCTTGCTCTCTCACAAAAAAGTCAAGTCTGTTGTGCTTGCCTCAAAAAAAAAAAAAAAAACCAAGAATATTGAGAGATGTCACCAACATATGTCTTCAAGGAGTTATTTTAAAAAATATTTTCATTTATATATTGGAGAGAGAAAGAAAAAGAGGGAAAGAAGCAGTCAGGAAGAAAGTGAGTATGGGCATACCAGGTCCTCCTGTTACTACAAATGAACTCCAGACTCAGGTTTCACTTAGTACATCTGGCTTTAAATGGGTGCTGAGTAATGGAACCCAGCCTATCAGGTTTTGCATGCAAGCACCTTTTACCACTGAGTCAGAACTGTACCCCAAGCAGTTGTTTTGTTGGTGGTGTAATGGAAGAAATTTGATATTGTTGGAAATATATCCCAGTTTTCAACCTTTACAACTTGGGATTCCACTTTGAGAAGATTGCTCCAAAAATTTGATATTCACCTTGGACCTTAGCTACAGGTTTATCACCTCTCAAATACCTTACACCCAGATAATAGTGAATATTCTCAAAACTTTCTGCCATTGTAAGAATTCTAGTTCTATCAAGTATTGGCTACATAGACTTGGGTAAGTTCATTAAACATTTCTTTTGGTTATGAGTGATCTGAGAGTTATCAACCAGAAGAAACTCAAAAATGTATCTGGTAAATGTTTGAGCTATGTACACAGCATCAACAATTGTAGCTATGTAATATTAAATACTGGAATAAGACATGTAGAATCACAGTGAAAGTATTTTAAGAGAATAAATAAATGATAGACAGATGACAGACAGATGATGATGATGATAGATAGATAGATAGATAGATAGATAGATAGATAGATAGATAGATGATAGAGTTTTGTCTTAGCACCCAAGAAGGAAAGGTTAACATGCAAAGTTTTGAACATGAAAGATAAAACTCAGTGATGTAGATAGCATAATACATCTGCTCTAGAATAAAGAGTGATTCTCATTACACAGCCGTGGGACAGATGAAGTCTAAGGAGGAATATATAAAAATAAATATTGGGCACTTATCCATAAAACAGGCAATAGCTGAACTCTGTGGAAAGAAAGAGACCATTGCAAAGGAGAATCAAGTAAAATATAATAAGAAAGGAGAAGAATCCTAGTAGGACTGGAAAATGGCAAATATAACTCATGAAAAGACATTTCTTCTTATCAACTGTGAAGATAAAATCATAAAACAGAAGACTAAGAGAACATAGAATTCATAATCATATATATTTAGATTTATATGGCATGGCTAAATTAAATTTTGGTGAAATACATAATCAAGAGTTTGATCATACCAAAAACTCTGGAAATTGAGATTTTTACTTGACCTGTAAGCTAATATGTGAACCTGGCAAAATTCTATGGATTCTTGGCGTGGGTCATATGAAAGACATCACTACTTATAGAAAACATGGTAGTCAGAGTTTCAGGATGTATGCATAGGTCACCACACGTACTCAAATTCTACAGGGTGACTCGGTGGACTCCGAAGAAGTCTTCATATAAAGTAAGTTGCAAAGTGCCTGAGGGTCACAAGCACATCTTTAATCAGGGAGCAGCAGGTGAGCAGCTTCACCTTCCTGCGGGAGGCACACGCGCACTCGGAACTCACGTTGCAACTGTGTGGTGACCAGTCACAGAAACAGACAGTTACTGCAAGTAAGACTAGACTTGCCATCCCAGCATTCTCAGCAGGAAGCCGCAGGGATGGACAGTACCCATGTGAGACAGACTTTTCCAAAAGTAATTACCAAATGACTTTCATAACTCCCTTAAAGTAATGAGCCAGGACAATCTTTAATAATTGCCATAGCTATGTAGCAGGGCTGCTGGAACCCATAGCTAAGAATCTTACTCACAGTTCAGAGAAGAACATGAAAATGACCTCTGCCCAGAATATGTCTTGAAGAGGATTACTTTTAGTCACTGTGTTCCATACGATGAAGTAATTTCCTATAACAAAGAATCGAATGCCAGCACAACTCACTCCTCCAATAGATTTATGCAAAAGCAGTGATCCTAATAGTATTCCAGTAATTCACCTGGCCCTGATTTTACTGTCTGTTTACTGAAGCAAGGACTGAGTTTGCATTCACACTGTGTGGAGAATGAGAGCCTTTTAAGATAAGAACCTTAAGGAAAATGCACTTGAGGCTGGGCATGGTGGCGCATGGCTTCAATCTAGCACTCGGGAGGCAGAGGTAGGAGGATCGCCATGAGTTTGAGGCCACCCTGAGACTACATAGTGAATTCCAGGTCAGCCTGGGCTTGAGTGAGTCCCTACCTCAAAAAACAAAAACAAAACAACAACAACAAAAAATGTACTCAGTGACATCTCCCATTGTCTTCCTGATTTTCACTCTGTGAGATTTCTTTAAATCACACCTTATAAGCTTGTAAATATTCTTTCTTTGTTCCTTCTAATTTAAATATGTGTTATTTCATCAAAAGGAAAGTCTTATCTTTCCACTTGGTGTCTGGCATCTATCAGTGATTCTAATAGCAAGGTGGTTATTTAGGCATGAATATATAGTTGGGATGATTTTCCCACTGTCAGTTGCAAACCCGCTTATTTTTAAAGACTTAAGTACATCTCTGATCCTTAGCATGTATTTCATTACAAGATGATGTTATAGTTAAATGTGATACAATGTCTTATTCCTTAACAGTATAAATGTGATATTATAAACTATGACTCCAAGAGAGATAGAAAATATTTTTTGTGAAATAAAGATAATTGCATGACACAGTACTATTAGCATTTCCATTGAATAGTATCAAAATAAAAGCAATATATTATTTCATAATTGTATCAGTTTGAGTGCCAGCTAAATTTCTACAAATCTTGTTTTAAAGCTCAAAAACAGAGTTGGCATATTAAAGTCACAAGGCTGGTAATTTACTCAGTTGTCTGGAGTAGAAATCCATTGAAACACGTTTTCATATTTATTGACAAGCAATTTATGTTCTGACATAAAAATTGTGTTTTCCAAATTAATCTCTGAAAGTCGATGAGACATATGCAGTAAAGATTGTCAGTGTGATTCTTAAAGGATGAGAAGACATGAGGCAAAGGGTGGTGGTACCTTCTTTCTATGCTACTTTATTAAGATGCAGATGAACCTATGTTCATAGAATGTGTTCAAAATATTTTTAGGGACTGCAAAGACAGTTGCATCATCCCAAGCGCTTTTGGAAAAGTCTGCAAGCTCTGATGCAATTTCCAAGCCACTCGTGGAAACCAGACTTATAAAGTGACATAAATGTATGGTGTTGCTTTGCAATGGCGAGAGGGCCTGGCAGGCAAGCCCATGTGTATAGAAAAATGTACACGTGCAAATTGACTAAAATTTATTTGATAATATTCTAGTGTGAAATTATACAATGTTAATTGGAAAATTTAAAAAGCATGAGAAAACCCAAGAATATATTTTATTTATTGTTGAAGTATGTATGTGCACATACACATGGTTTTGTGTGTGTGAATGCATCTGAAAGCATGAGGTTAACTTCCTCGGAAGGCTACACCCATGTTTTGAGACACGTACTCTCACTGGCCTGGAACATGATGTGCAGGCTGCAAGATCTGGTCATTAAACTCCAAGGAGCCTCATTTCTCCACCTCCTAAATGGTGGGTGTGTTCCATAACTATCATGCTCAGCTTTCTTACCTGAGTTCTGGGGCTAGAACTCATTTCCTTAAATAAAATCCAAATACTTTAATGAGTAAGCTATCTTCCCAGCCTCAAAAAGAAAAAAAAGATTTAAATGATCATAAAACTATTGATAAAGGCTAACTGCATAATATTAAGCTCTTTTGTTATCAATGCATTTTTAGTTTTCAGTGCAAAATTACTTTCCCAACAGTTTCATAAGCACATATTTATCATTTAAATACACAGCTATTGTATATGCATAGATAAAACCATTTATCACTTTTATGCATAATCTAAAATAAGTAATTATTTTGCATTACTATGTTTAAGACTGAGTACTTTGAAATATCATGTAGGTATTCACTGATCATCTTAATGTAAGTCCTTAAATTGTTAGTAAGTATTTAAAATATTACTCCCTTTCATCTTGAAAGTTCGCAATCTGTAGTTGATTCTATATTTCAGGCATCCATAACTTGAGATAATACATTTGTGTTTTGTTGGGCCAACCCATTTCATAATAATTTTTTTTGGTTTTTCAATGTAGGGGTTTCACTCTAGCCCAGGCGGACCTGGAATTCACTCTGTAGTCTCACGGTGATCTCAAACTCACAGCTATCCTCCTACCTCTGCCTCCTGAGTGCTGGTATTAAAAGTATTAAATGCTTGTGCCACCACACCTGGCCTCATAATAATTTTTATGGAAGATTTTGGAAAATGATATCTTTAAAAAATATATCTCATTATTTCGGGATAAGAGTCATTGATCCTAAATTCAACCCATTAAGAAATAAAATTTATTATTAGTGGTTTTTTCTTTTTATTAATAGTTCCATAGTTTGTGCTTTTTGATATTGGCAAAAAATGATTTCTCCACTATGTAATTATAGGTCTGTTTCCTTTAAATAAATTACTTTCTGCTTCAGTGATCATTGATTTCAGTTCCTTACTTACATCTCATCATTTATTTTCTATTTACCTCAGAAAAATAATTAATTCATATTCATCTCAAAAATCTTATGACCAACATTTATACCCTTGACTTTGCTCAGAAATGTACAATTTTGCATATTCCTCAAGTTTCAGTACAGTTAGTGTTTATGTGGAAAATTCCACAAAGTAGTGAGTATAGCTTCATTACACAAAGAAAGTTTCACCACTTAGTTTCTATTTTAAATTAAAAAGCATTATATTAGAGACACACAGTCTGGTAGAGACAAGCGACTAGAGGAAACCAGCAGCTATGATGATAGAGAATGTCCCCACAAAATACTGGGGGGAAAAACACATGCTGAATGTATAAAACCCCAGTAATAATACATTTTAAAATTTCTGAGAAAACTTTCTAAAAGTAAACACACAGTGAACTTCTGTGAAAGGAAAAGAGTTATTTGATAACTGTAGGCCTAAGAAAACGAAAGCTCTACTAGCTTGATAATGCATAGTCCAGCACCTTGAAAATGTCCAAGACAGAAAATTAGCAGGCCACTCAGTAAATTAATGGTAGAAAAGGGTTTTCTCACTCTTTCTAGACTACTTATAGGTGCCTGCTGTAGTCAGATCTGTGTGGCTGTAAAAAACATCCAACTAGAAACAGCTTATGGGAGGAAATGCATTTATCTCAGACTTACAAATTTCAGGGGAATATCATCCATGGCAGAAGATGGCTCATTTCCATAGATCCAAGCAGAGAGACATCACCAAATAGCCAGCAAACACTGACAAACATCAGCCTCCAGATCAAAACTAAAACAACTCTCCACAATGCTGAGGGCTGCACTCAAGGTCTGTCCCAGTGAGATACCTCTCCCCAAGTAGGTCTTCTCCCACTGGAGACTCAAGATTCAACTCTGAGTATATGGAGCTATACATTTAAGTCACTAAATTCTGTCCCTGGCCCCATAGATTCATGACCATCTCACAACTCAAATTGCATTTAGTCTAACTTTAAAGGTTCCTATAGATTTATTAGCTTTAATACTGTTCCTAAATCCCAAGGCTCATCTAAGATTTAATTCTGTCTCTTTACTGTGGTTCCTGTAAAATCAAAACAAATTACATACTTCTAACACATAGTGGCACACAGTAAACATTTTCATTACAAAAAGACATTAAAAGGAAAGACTGTGCCAATTCAAAGTAAATAATCTTCAGGTAAACATCAAACAGCCAAAGTTCAAGTCTGACATCTACAACCACTGACAACAATCTCTGAATTTTCTATTCCACTCCTCCAGCTGGGCTGGAGTAAATAGGCCAATCCCAATCCAACAGTGCTTCATGGTAGCCATTGCATATTCATGGTATACAGAAAACATTGGGTCTATAATGTAAACCACAGTCCATCTTCACAGCTCTATGCAATGGCCTTTTATGGCCTTCAATGCAGGGATATCACTCTGCTTTATAATACTACATCTCTGTAGCCAGTTCCTTGAACCAGTTCTTTTCATACAATAGTATTAATGGGTATTCCCGCAGGGATCCTATCCTGTTTCACATGCCACAACTCATCAATAGTTTCTAGCACCATATGTACTTCATGACACATTTCCCTGTATTTTTCACGCTTCCAAAACAAATATCAGGTGTGTGGCAAAGCCAAACTGTAAACCTATGGGGCAAATAAATCTTTACCTTAAAGAAGAACATATGCATTTAGAAATCTTCCTCTAAGTCTCCTTGTAAAAGAATTTGTATTCCTACTCATTGAGCCTTTCCTGAGTATATTTTGTCCTCAGACATCTTTTCTATTTTCTCAATGTGAAGCAGTTATCCCATTTATCATGGTGGTAATCAGTAACCTAAATCCAGTCTCTATGGCAGAAACTTTAACTTCAGCTTTGCTTGGATTATTCCTGTGATAACTCCTGCATCTTTCAGTGCTAAACCTTTCGCCAACCACACCAGTTCATTATGTTTAAATTCAAACTTGCTGAAAGGCTTAGGGCTTAGGCAAAAGAATGTAGCCAGTCTTTATGCCGGTACATCAACCCCAAACAAAGTTCTCTGCTGTCTCATCTTCCCCTTTCAAAGGTCATCAGAAAAGCCTTTATACAATATACAATTCTCTCTGCATTTGGCATTTTCAAAGTCTCACCAAAATAGTCCATAAAACTTAGCTTACCACCCTGCAAGTCTTCTCCATCCTCAGGTATCAAGTCTTTCCACATTCCTCCAGCACACAAGTTCCAGCATAGAATTCCACATGGTTAGATTCATCAAAACAATAGCCCCACTTTTCTGGAACCAAATTACTATTGCAGTCGTTTTCTCATTGCTGGGACAAATACCCAAACAGTAACAGCTTTTTGGAGGAAAGGGTTTATTTCACACATACAAATCCCAGAGTAACACCATTAATGGTAGAAAACGATGACTCATTTCCATGGATCCAAGCAAAGAGACATCAAGAAAGAGCCAGAAAACGTCAGTAAACATCTGCTGCCAGAGCTCAACAGCTTTCCACACACCTTAGGGCTGGGGCCCAAGATTGGCACCCAGTGACATACTTCTTCTCCAATAGACTCAGGAACCTTTAAGGAATGCATTTTCCATTTGACAGGTTCGCCAAAGGTGATCCTTACAAAACACCTCAAGCGTGAGGAGATGCACATTACAGCAGAACACATGATGTAGCAGCAACCGGCTCATGTAAAGATCCCACAATGACCATGCCCTGAACTACACACAGAAACCATTGGCAGGGATGTCTGTTTTATTGTTGTTGAAATTGCCTTGGCTTGGATAATGGACAAGGCAGGATCAGACTGAAGTTCTGTATCTCCAGGCCTCATCTAAAATAGAGGATCTGTGTTGGAACACATTAGATCTCCCTGTGCTCATATGTTCTGAATGCTTTGTTACAAGATGTTGAAAACTTGGGACGAGGTGTGTGGTTGAGGATGTGCTTGGGGGTATTCTACAGTTGGTGTTAGCTAGCTTCCCTGTTCCAGAGATCGAGTCATTGTCCAGCTACTGTTTTCCACTTGCTGTTGGCAATAAAATTATCTTTAGCCTCTGCTTATCTCGTGCTTTCCATATTTGCAAATATGTTTTTAGTATGCATTATCAGACTTATAAACTACCTAATTTTTAATACATGGTAAAAATGATGAACACATTAATTGTTTTTACAATTATTTTGGTTAAATTATATGCAGAGTAAATATTGTTACAAAACATATACATGTATAGTGACAATGTGATAAGCTTTAAAATAAATGAGGTAATGCTCTAGGTGCATACACCACCCTATTCCCCCCCTCAAATCTCTCCCTTCTTTGATTTCCCTCTTTATTCCCTGATTCCTGTCTCTAGTTACAATAAAATCTTAAATTTAAAAAAAAATGAGATCATTAATTTTAGGAAATTCTAGGGCTGGAGAGATGGCTTAGCTGTTAAGCGCTTGCTTGCCTGTGAAGCCTAAGGATGCTGGTTCTAGGCTCGATACCCCAGGACCCACGTTAACCAGATGCACAAGGGGGCACATGCATCTGGAGTTCGTTTGCAGTGGTTGGAGGCCCTGGCATGCCCATTCTCTCTCTCTCTCTCTCTCTCTCTCTCTCTCTCTCTCTCTCTATATATATATATATATATATATATATATATATATATATATATGCTTCTTTCTCTCTCTATCACTCTCAAATGAATAAATAAAAAGTAACAAAAAAATTTTAAAAGAGAAATTCTAGTTCACAACATTGGGAGTATAAATTATCTGGGAGATAGTGAATAATACACCAATTATCTAATTATTGTCCATGAAAATCATGCAGATGTGCTAGTAGCATAAAGAGATGGGTCTTAATAAATTTATTTAGTGGGAGTTTGTTCATTTAAGACTAGAAGTACATTAGGGTGAATACAATGCTTACCTGTTTGATTGAAAAAACTGAAGTACTTCACATTATCTCTGCAGTCTTATTCAAAGTGAGGAAACAATTGTGATTGGGCATGAGGTCCAGGTGATACAGCACAAAAGAAAAAGCAAAGCTTACACATAGTATGATAGTTATGTTTTTTACTTAAAGGGGTTAGAAAATAACAGACATTTCTCTTCCAAGAACAGACTGACTGAAGGAGGAAGTCGTGCCACCAGACTGAGTCCTTGCAGAGTGGGTAGACTTCTCTGAAGTAGCCTGTATGTAAGGCAACTCTGTGAGGAGACAGCTTCAGGTCCTTCCTCCCTCCTGGCTGACAGTGCTCCTTGCTGGTGAGTGCCTTCACTTGTATGTGCAGAGCAGCCTTCCTGTCCAGCTAGCCTTTGTAGGCAATGGAATCAAGTTTCCTCAGACTTACAACATGGACTGAATACATGGAGTTCATCAGGAAGCCTTCAGGGCTTCAGGGCTGGATTAGAACTGCTGAGACATCCAGCCCTATGAATGGAGCAGCTACAGGGTTCCTTGACTCTCAAACCTGCAGATTGCCATGGTTGGACTGCCTTAAATTAATCCAATAAACTCCATTTATTATACAATTTATTCTGTCTGTGTGTTGTTCTAGAGAAGCCTGACTAATACACATAGCTTATAATTCTGTATTTTATTATATTATAGAAAATAATTTCATACTCAACTATTGAGATCTATCTTTGTTAGGATATATCTATCTGTATGTATATATATATATATATATATATATATATATATATATATATATACACATATACATACCCTGTGTCACTGTCTAAGTGTCTGTTTACTTTCATGGACTCAAAAGACATCATTGCCATAAAACAATTATCTAGGAATTACTTTCTTAAATTATCATCAAGATCTCTAGACTACTTTTGTTTTGAAGATCAATGTTACATAAATGTATCTTATCCTCATGTGTGATGCTGTCAATAATTGGAATACAGACAAGAATAACAGTAATTTCTATAGAAATTACTGTTACCACGATTTAAACACTTAGTTGACTCACATTGGGTTAATGTCACATGTGGCCAAGGGCTTCCAGTGTTCAGTATTAGCAAATTTTAATAAGGCCAAATGTAATGCTGTTTCACAACATCCCACAAACTGATAGGGCATTTCAAACATAGCCTGGCTTAATATCACTTAGCCCAGTAGCCAATGTTCAATAATTGTTGTGCCAGAGAAGTTTGTGGTCCAGAGTGTTCTCACCAGATGGTGTTCATCCGGCCATATGCTGCACAGCCTAGATGAGTTTAATGATACCATGCCTGGACTTCTCTCAGCAGTGAAATTGACTGTGTGAATTAATAAATACTAAATAAATGAAGCAAAGTGAATAGGAAACAATGTTATATGATCAAGTGGCTGATAGAGGTTCTACTTATTTCCTGTTCTAGCCTGCTTTATTGAAATTAAGCATAATTAATATGTAAATTTTCATATGTAGATAATAGTTTGTGCTTCTTAACTACTACAAATTATGTGAGATTTAAAAAATATGAAATTCAAATTTAAATGCAAAAAAGGAATTATAGATAATGGTTACTTTAAATAAACATTGTTTAATCCTTTAAAACCTAAAATATTGCTGTTTTCTTAATAAAGTTTCCTGTCTCAGAAATGTCCCCTTTACATAGACATGCTTCATTATTTTCCACATCATTATCATATTAACCATTTTAATGAAGTCATGATTTTCTAGTATCTATATAATGACAATCCTATAACAAATGAAAATATATATATGAGATTCTATTATATGACCTAGAAGTCAATTAGTAAAACACACATCTAATTTATTGTTAGGTATGCCACACATACCTGTTTATATTAAATCTCAAATTTCAAGCTATTGATACAGTGAAATAAGATTTGTTTTTTAATTGAGGTTTTTTTTTTTTCATTTTTCAAGAAATACTCCTTTGTAATGATGTTCTAGCCAATGATGAGCATGTCACTGCATTTAGCCTTGAGTAATAACTGTAATGTATATGGTACAAATATGATCAATTATATTACATGTCTTAGCAGTATATATGCCTTATGAGATCATGAGACAATTTCAAAGTACAAATTTACATTTTATATGGGAGGTTATTTTTCTTACCATGTTTGTATTGTTTAATAAGACTGCATCTCCAGAAATCTTCCTCTCATGTGTGTGCTTTATTCTTTTCATTCTTCTTTGGTTAACTGACAAATCTATGATCAGCATGTAAATTAGAGAAAAAAATCAATGTACTGCTCTACAGATTTCTTTTTAATCTTAAAATGCTTCATAGGAACACAAAGTTTCTCAAAGTGAACACCATACTCTTTCAAAAATGATAGCTAATTACAAGCCACACAACATTATGATCAAATATTCAAAGCCGACTTCTCACAGCTGCCAAGTTAATCCTCTAAACCAAGCTCTGTTCAAGCTCTTGCTCAACAACTATCATTTGTTCCCTTGTTGCTTACCAAATCAATGGCAAATGATGCACTTTGGAATTCCAAGCAAGACACACTGTGTCCTCAGTCTTCCCTCCCAATGTTCTGTAACCCAGTTCCTCCAATAGCTGTACATATTTCATTTCACCTGGGAGATTACCAACCTTATTTCATGAGCATTATAGATAAGCTGAAATTGGAGTGTATGCTCGCTTCTGTTATTCTCTCTTCCAGTTAAAACTATTTCTATTAAACACTACTAACTGAAAACATTAAAGACCTTATGATCATTTCTTGCTGAGTATCTGTCACTTTCTTTCAAGGAAAATTTTGATTGTCATTATGTTGTGGCCATTAGAGGTTATAATTTACAGTGCATTTACTAGCATACTATGTATATTCTTTCCAATGCTGCAATTAAAGGGATAAGCCATCACACCCAGAAAGTATGTATTCTCTTTATCCAAACACACCATCCTAATCTGTGTCCTCTGATTCAGTATCACTGCACTAGGCTTCTCTAATGCAGATGTCTGATCTAGCTCACCTCCAAGTGGTCACTCACCTCCACTCTACTTGATTCTCTATCTATATGTGTCAGTGAGCTGAACTCCCCGCAAACTGCCTCTGCACTAAGTGGTACAATGTCTACCTTGCTAAGGTTATTTTTCATTAAAAATATTCAAGTTTTGTCAATTATTATTTCCTCAGAGAGATTTCATGATATTTCATCTCTTAAACAATAGGTTCATATAATTGTTAATAATGATAAATTACATTATATCCTTCTGGGGATTCACTCTACCTTGAAATCAGGTGACTTATTTTTTTTATTCATGTATTGATATTTATAGATACCTACTTAAATACAGGGAAACATTTCCATAAAGCTCTCATTCTAAGTGGTACTCATTAAGGAATTACTGATTCTCTCTAAGAAAAGGTAAATATAATAGTGCTACTCTATGTTCTAGTATTATGCCAAAATACCCAAGGTAATCAGTTTATAAACAAGAATGGTTTATTTGGGTTAATGTTTTTAGAGATTTTAGTCCATAATTAATTGTTCTTTTTCATTTGAGCCTACTGAAAAGTAATATATATATAGTTTTTTTTCAAGATAGGGTCTTGCTCTAGCCAAGGCCAACCTGGATTCACTATGTAGTCTCAGGGTGGTCTCCAACTCATGACAATCCTCCTACCTCTTCCTCCCAAGTGTTGGAATTAAAGGCGTGTGCCACCACACCTGGGTGAAAGGTAGTATTTCTTAATAAGAGCTTATGTAAAATGAAAATCATTTAACTTCATGTCAAGAATTTAAGAGAAAAAGTGGGACCAGATTCATAAAATCACTTACAAGTTCAAGTCTTTGGAAGATGTCCAAGTAGGCTCCACTTCTTATAGATTTCACTATTTCTGAATCCTACCACAGGGTTGAGCAATGAATTTTAATATATGGACATTTGGTAAACACTTATCTAGGCTGCAGTAAACAGCACTTTTTTTTTTTTTTTTTTTTTTTTTTTTTTTTTTTTGGTTTTTCGAGGTAGGGTCTCTCTCTGGCGCAGGCTGACCTGGAATTCTCTATGTAGTCTCAGGGTGGCCTCGAACTCACGGTGATCCTCCTACCTCTGCCTCCCAAGTGCTGGGATAAAGTCATGAGCCACCACGCCCAGCTTAGTAAACTGAACTTTTTGATACATGTTCAGAGATGTAGTTAATTATGAAATTAACTATTAATTATGAGATGCATATAAAATATTCCCATATAGAAAATAAATATTTTAAACATTCTATAGATTACAATAAGGCATATATGCAAAGGGTGGTTTATAGTGATCTCTCAACTATTTTTCTGTGTTATTTTTAATCAGACTGTAAATATGAACATCTATTTTGGTTCCTTACCTCCATAGTAATACTATGATTTACTATGATTTTTTTTTCTTTTTCTGTGTGTTTTAAATTGGCCTGGTTAGTTTTTCACTTTTTATCTTACACGTGTTGCTTAAATATTCTGACACTTGTTATCAATATCTTCATAGATATGGATAACAAAGGCTCATAATTAAAGATAAAGTATCTTGGGCTGTGGAGAATGATCAGCAGATAAAGCACTTGCCACCCAGGCATGAGTAGTAGAGTTCATATTCCCAGCACTATGTAAATGTTGGGTGGTCCTGGTTGCCTGTCTGTTACCAGAGGATCCCTGGGGCAAGTTGGCTAGCTAGATTAGCCAAAATCAGTGAGCTATTGGTTCAAATGAAAGACTGCCTCAGTAAATAGAGAAGAGTTTGAATAATGATTGAGGAAGACACTTGGCATCAACTTGTGCCACACAAACATGTACATTTGTACCCGCACATATACAAATATACAGACACATATGCATGCACATTACACACACACACACACACACACACACACACAAGAAAAAGCCAAAATAAAATATTTAAACTCAATGCCCTCATATTAAGAAGTAGTAATCCTCAGATTTTCTGTTTCTCCGGTATTAGTAATCTCATTTCCTTTTATCTCAAGCTTTCCAGTCACTAGACGTTTCTGCCATCTTTTGTCCCCCTACTTGGTGATTACTGCAGACAAAAAAAGCACCTCTAAGCAAACAACTTGTTATTTTTCTGCTGTTGCTCCTCATTCCCTCCACTGTAATGCAGTTTCTTCAATGTCTGAGAGAACTCAAGAGCATTTTTAAATCTCAGGCTATTCATTCTCTTCAATATAGCATGGCCTCTTTCATTTTGTCTGTAGCCATTTCTTTCTCAACACTAAGGTGAAACAACAGGAAGATCACACTCATTCCATCTTCACACTTCTATTCATTCTGAAACTTTATTTATTTCATAGTCTCTTATCACAGCTTTTGAGTTACTGTTGAGGATTTTTCTCACCCTAGGCATATTTTCAAAATTTTATTTTGTTCATTATCAATTCTGAAAAAGAGCTTTCCAATTGATGTAATAAGGCAATATTTGGTTCTGTGTTTGCTAAGGCATATGCAGTAAGGTGATTTTTGTTTGTTTTTCAAGAATCACATACACAAACACACACACACACACACACACACACACACACACAATTTTAGGTTTTTAAGACTGTCACATAGATACAGACAAAAGTTCATGTAAGAGATTATAACCCTAGAGAACAAAAGTCTTTTAAATTTCAAATGTGTCTTTCTAAAATGTGAGTATCTGTGTCTATTGTCCAGCTACTTCCTCAAATTGATACATTCTCACCTGGGACTGGTGGGGGTGTCTATAGCTTGGGCAACTCGGGAGGACAACAAAACTTACAAGGCCCCGAAAACTCGGATAGGGCTTTCTCCTAGGTTACATAAGCAGTAAAGCACTGCTGGGGAAAAGGAAGTATTTTCTGGGGTACTGCCTGCATATTAAGCAGGGAGCTCTGGGCCTGTAGCTGTCTTGAGCTCTTACTGGTGCTGGACTGGGTTTTTGATGTACCTAGCCCCAAATAATATTTCTCCTAAGTTTCTATATAATATCAATGAACTCACTGGTTTGATGAGATATACTTGGGGAAATTTGTTTTTTTGATCTGACATTGTTGTGCTATTTGGGGAGAATAGTTTCCTCCAGTCTCTCCAGGAGACATCACAAAACAGTTTTCTGCAAAGGAATTGAGAAGAAAAAGAACATGAGAGAGAATGCTACTGAGAAAACATGATCTTTTGTGGAATTCAAGTAGAAATTATTTAGACATCAGCCAAACTATTCATGTGTATCCATGTCTTTTATTATTGTTATCCATGATGGTTTCCTTTTTTTCCTTTTTCTGGAAGTATTTTTCTTATTATTTGCATTGTCTGTGAAAATAAGATGTACTTGGTTTTAGATCTCTGCAGCAATTGTAGGTGGAAGAAATGTGTAAGATTTGACAGAAGTTATGGAATAATTAACTTGCTAGTACATTAATATATAATAAGTTGATAATTTTGTAATATTCACATACACTACCAAATTTTGTCAAGTAGTACATTTTCTAATTCCTATATTTCACTGCAGTTTGAGAATTTTCAACAGTTTCTTCCCTTTTTTTTTCTGAGAACTCTCGGGTGGTTGGTTTTGCTTTCCTAATGACTCCAGGTTGGGCACTGGCTTCTTCTGCTGGTATTACCCATAGATTCTGTCACAGTTCCCCCATTTAACTGCTTTGAAACTGTGACAAAAGTATTTCTTCCAAACTATAGGTGTCAGAGCTTCAATCTGTTGTGCCAGAGCCATTGGGGACCTCTCCATGTCTCTCCGGCTCCCTGGAGCCTTCTTTGTCATTCCAAACATCCTTGACATAGCATTTTAATGCACCAAGTGTTATACTTATCACTGGAGAAATTGTTGCTAATCTGCATGTGCTCGTTGATCAAAAATTACAAATTACCAACATGTCCATAATAAAATAAATATTAAAAATATAAGAATAATATGTCAAAGATCAGAAATGCATAAATATATGCAAAAACATTTGTGACAAAACAGGAAATTCACAAATTGTATATTCATAGGCTATATATATATATATATATAATAGTTCACATATACACATACTAAAATTAGCTCAGGACATGTAGAGTAGCCATTCTATGCATATGAGTACATCACGTGCCTCTCAGCTTGTGTCTTCCCTGCAACTCACCAGTAAATTCCCAAGAGTAATTAGTTAAAATTAAAATGTCATAAGAAGTAATAAGGTGAATATATTTTATATTTGTCCCCCTAAGACCCAGATGGGAAGTTACCAAGTCGTGTAAGTTAGCATGTTCATGGGACCAAAGAAGAACATGGGAAAACTTGATCATGTGATGCTAGGAAGCCAAAGGTTATGCCAAAAAGACAAGAGGCATGCATTTTTTCAATTAGCACTTGTGGTAGTTTGAATAGATGGCCCCCAATATATTCGGTGTTTTGCTAGTTTATAGTTTGGATCTGCAGCCACCTGGCTGGATGAGGTGTCACTTAAGGTCCATCTTAAGGATCTTAAGGTATGATGGTGGGTTTGAATTTTCACGCTAAAAATATGCAAAGGGCCTAGTTCCACCTGGAGTTCCTGGAGTGTGTTGTGTGACTTTGGGCTTTTAGCTTTTTCTCTCTCTCTTTGTCTGGTCCTTTAAGGGGGGCAACCTCTGCCATTATGGAACTCCCAGTGGATCTGTAAAGCTTCAATAAATATCCCTTCTTCCATAACTGTATATGGTCTGGAAATTCATCTCAGTGAGCCTGAAGCTGTCTGCTATACCACTAAAATGCTAAGGAAGGTGTCAACAAAAATTGGAGGGAATGAGTAAAATCAAAGTAAGATGAGGTAGCAGATCAAATCATAGTGTATTTGATTTTAAAGAGCACTTAGAAACCTTGTATACAGACAATGTGTGATAAGTGGTAAAGGGGTGTAAGACTAGAAAAGAAATATGCCTATGGCTGGACAGGCATAGGAAACTAGTATTACATGTAACTTTCCATTTCATCATGAGTTTTGCTACTATATAAGGGGTAAAAATTCTTTAGGTAATATATGTCATCTAACATCTATGTATATTAATATGCCCTTACTTTTAGTTTTTAAGTTTTATTTATTTGTAAGCAGAGAGCAAGAGAGAGAGAGAAAGGGAGAGAGAGAGAGAGAGAGAGAGAATGTTTCTTGTCAGTGCAAACAAACTCCAGATTCATGTGCCACTTTACTTGGGTACTGATGAATCATACTCAGGCCAGCAGGCTTTGTAGGCAAGCACATTTAACCATTAACTTCTAGTTCCTACTGTTATGAACACTGAAGAAGTTTTGTTACATTTTTATGTTTCTTTATCTTATTATCTCTCCCTTTTCTTTGTTGCAATATACCTTATCTACATGATTCCCTATATATTTTAATTTCTTTTTTTTTTAAATGTTTTGTGGTTTATTTTTATTTATTTATTTGAGAACAGCAACAGACAGAGAGAGAATGAGGCAGAGAGAGAGAGAGAGAGAGAGAGAGAGAGAATGGGGGCGCCAGGGCCTCCAGCCACTGCAAACGAACTCCAGATGCGTGCGCCCCCTTGTGCATCTGGCTAACGTGGGTCCTGGGGAATCAAGCCTCGAACCGGGGTCCATAGGCTTCACAGGCAAGCGCTTAACCGCTAAGCCACCTCTCCAGCCCCATATTTTAATTTCTCTAATACAGAAATTATGCATTATAAGACAGTTCATATTATTTTCATACTATTTTGGTTTGGTGTAATAGCATACAAGTTCTTCAAATTTCAGTGCATATAAGTATCAATTATTTTATTACATAAATACATTTTCTTTGGGGACACAATTTATGAATTATAAGCTTTGTTGCAAATACATTTACTCACATGCATTTATGAGAATTTATGATCTTTTAAAAAAGAAAGACAGGGCTGGAGAGATGGCTTAGCCATTAAGGTGCATGCCTACGAAGCCTAAGAACCCAGGCTCGACTCTCCAGGTCCCACGTAAGCCAGATACACATGATGGCGCATGTGTCTGGAGATCATTTGCAGTGGCTAGAGGCCTTGGTGCAATAATTCTCTCTCTCTCTCTCTCCCTAATAAATAAATAAAATAGATCAAAAAATAAAAAAATACCAGAAAGACAACTGTGAGAAATAAAGTGAGGACACGCATATTTACTCAGTTTTGTTTCTTGGTAGTTACCATGGTACTGTACCAAATTTCCACCAGAAATTTCCCTGTCTTCAGTGAGCTTGAAGACTCATCACTGAAACAGAGAGATTCATAATACAGGGTGTATATTTATGTTTCAATCTATTTAAAATCTTATTTGCATGATCAATTTTGATACTTAATGCTCTCAATTCAGAAAAAAAAGATGCAGTTGTTATTAAACTAACTGAAATGTAAGGGAAAGATGAAGCATTATTAATGAGAGTTAAGTGAATCATTTTAGAGTTTAAAATATTTATCACTAAGATTTTAGAATATCTCATCACAAAAGACACCCTTGTCAACTCATTTACAGTTATCTTCATTAAGTGTCGCTTACGTAAAAGGTTCCTGTTCTGATACCACAGTAGAAATAGACTAAATCCCCCATCATAGGAACAGGATAATATGTTGACTACAATAGACATAAGACATTGTATTTCTATTTCTAACATTGTTGATATATAAAATGTATAAAATTTATATGCCTGTGCATATGCATGCATATAGCATATAAATATAAGAAGAATATATGGCCATTATATAGTAGATACTAATGTAAGAATGTGTAGGTGATTGTGTAAGGTATTTTTATATATTTGAAGTTAATATTTAATAACAAAATTGATTTTTTTCACCTTTTTCCTATTGTGTATCAAATACATATTTCTAAGAGTTGTTAGTACATTATTTTCCTGGAGTTAATTATTATTTTCTGTGTTTTTTACTTAAAACTATTTATGTCACAACTCCCTGCCTTTTTCTGATTGATTTCTGAATTGTTTTTCCTTGTAAGTATGAACTATTCATACTTAATTGTCAATAAAGTACTAGCCTTACTCTGCTTGTTGCTTGCTTTATTAAACTGCCTGTCAACCACATTATTCAAAAACATTTCCAACAGATAGTCTTGTATTTTGCTGTGTTTTTAGCATGTGCTTAGTTAATTGAATTTTCTTAGTTGGACCAATTTTCCTAGTTTTCAAGAAATATAGAAATAGGGTATCCATAAATTTTGTTTGAAAGAAGGGATATCTTTTACTATTAAATAGACTTCCTCTACTACATGTATTGATTGTTAACACAAATATTTTTTATTAATAAAGCATTTCACCAGGTTGCTCCCCCTAACATTCACACAAAGAGACAGGGAACAACTCAAAAATCCAAACTGATAAAATGCAGAGAAGAAACCTAAAACTCAAACCAATCACTAGATTATATCATAGGAAAAAGAAACATTAAGGCTAATATGCATGGAATTTCTTACATTTATTAATAGTAAAAGCAGAAAAATTAATTAATTTTTTTCTTTGCTACAACATGCAGACATGTATGTTATGTTCTTGCAACCTTAAGCAGAATTTCTGCATGTATTTGTACACAAACAGTTTAATCAATTTTGACTTCATACTATAATGGTATAAATTCAATTCAATGAAGTTTGGGAAGATGGCTCAGGCAATAACATGCTTGCTCGGAGGTATGAGAACCTGAGTTCACATCTCCAGTATTCACATAAAAGCCAGGCATAGCAGTCTGCACTTGTAATTTCCAGCAGTGGGGAACCAGAGCCTTGGATTCCTGGGACTCACCAGGTAGCTAGTATATCCAGCATGGAACACTCAGGTTAAATGAGAGGTGAAGATCCACTGTGTATGACATCTCCGGTCAACCTCTGGCCTGCACATGCACATGATACAGGTGTGCATAAGCCTATTCTTGTGTGCACAGACACACATGCAAATGTGCATACACATACAGAGCATGTGTAAAATATATAACCCAATGAAATTTATATGTAACATAAGTGAAATATACATTTGCGATTTTTATAATCTGAATTTGTACTCTTAGCCGTCTTTTTTTTTTTTCCATCAAACTCTAGATTTCTGATTTCAGTCTCCCTTCCTTATCCTCACGTGGACATTAGTCTTCTTTTCAATCATCTAAATGGTTGACATTTCTCCTCTCACATGGGCTGCATATAGATGCCACCTTTCTGCCTAAATACTTATTCTGACAGTACTCCCCAGTGTTCTGATGCTAGGACATGGGTCCCTTGGGTGATAATTAGTTTGGTTTATGAAGTCCTAAAAGCACGGCCCTCTTAAAGGGAATGAGTGGCCTTCTGAGAACCCCAAGAGTGCTTGCTTATCTGTCCCTTCTGTCATAAGAAGCAGAATAGATGGTGGCCTTCTGTGCTTCTGACTGAGACAGCTTAGGGGTCACAGAGATCCCTCCCCAGAAAAGTAAATTTGAGGAAGTCCTTCGATTAGCAAAGAAGAATCTGTCTTCCCTTAATCTCTTCTGCTTAAAAAAGTCCTTGCAAACTTATCTTGGTCAGAGGTCAGAAGGGCTAGGCATTTCCTTTTCTCTTCTTCTCTACAAGGTTCCCCCTTCCCTAGAAGTGATGATCACCCCCTTTCCTGGAGGGTTAAGAATCCTGAGAAGATTTGCCCTTTCTCTGCAAACTTGGCCCCTTATCTACCAACTGGGATTAAGAGCTGAGCTATCTATCCGTTTAAACCCATCTCATATTAAACTCCAATCTGGGTCTCTTCCTATTGTTTTGGAAACCCTCTCCTGTCTTACAAGGGGGCCTCTGCCTTCTTTCCTTCTTTTAAGCTCTAGAATCTCTATAATAAAATCTTTCTAAGCTATAAAACCAAACATTCCAGGTTTCATTCCCTAGTACCCACATGAAGCCATATGCACAAAGTGGCACATGCACCTAGAGTTCATTTGCAGTGACTAGAGGACCTAGTGTGCCCATTCTCTCTCTCTTTCTCTCTCTCACTTCTCTCTCTCTCTCTTTGACTGAAATAACTTTACCAATAATGGTTAATCCTTAATAAAGAAGCATTAATCTTCCTTCCACTGTAGTAAAGGGTTCTCTAGAATTTCTCTAACAGATGGCTTTAGAGTGTTAAAGGGATCAGATAGAGCTAGAGAAATGGGAATGTGTTTTCCATGAAAACATAAGTTTAATTTGAACAATGAGTGTGCCACAGCTTGTGAAAATTACTTTTCTCATGTAATTCCATATTTATATGATAATAACAATGATTTTGTTACATTAGTTATTAGAGGTACTGAAGAGTCAGGGTCCTACAGATGAAGATTTTTGTTTGTAATATTTAATTTTAACTAATCTAAGCTATCCTTACCCTACCAAAAGAAAAAGGATATCCCTGATATCCCCGAAGAGTGATGTGTTTCTAATCATAGCTCAAATATGATAAACTGCTCAAACACAGGAGTCCCTCACCCACACAAGCTAAGTCATTTCATGCAGGATAGAAGTATTTGCTTTCATAATGACTATTTCCAAACAGAATACATAAAAGCTCAACTCAAGAGACATATAGGCTAATTCACCCTTCAAGGATTGATCTATAAAGTAAAACCTTTCCTCCAGCTAGTCCACGCCTGGGTGGTCACTTCACATTTTAAAACATTCCTTATCTCTTCTCGCTGGCTCTTAGAAGCGTCTCCATTTGTAACACTTTCTATACTCAGTGAATTGGATTTTGTTTTGTCTGTCTTTTCATGACAGACTGATTTTATCAAAGCCTCTGACTACTTCATTCATTTTTATGTTGCAGCATGCGGCCAATTGTAGAGCCTGCCGATACGCATTTTGTTGAAAGAAAGAATAAAGCGAAAAGAAGTTGAAGAAAAACAGAAATGAAGTTGTCTCAAAGAATGAAAAATAGCAAATGCTTTGTAATAGTTATTTACATTTTGATTAAATTTCTAATTGTTTCTTTTAATACTTGTTACCATAATTGCCAACTGAAATTTTATTTTAAAGTGACTTAAAATAAACACTATTTGCATTCTCTTTACATATAAATATCAATTTTCAGCATATTCATTTAAAATAACATAATCTTCTTTATTGATTTGACCTTTCTCTCTCTCATACAAATAAACCAATATATATATATATATATATATGTATATATGTATATATATATATATATATATATATATATATATATATATACTTTTTTCAAGGTAGGGTCTTACTCTAGCCCAGGCTGACCTGGAATTCACTATGAATTCTCAGGGTGGCCTCGAACTCACAGCAATCCTCCTACCTTTGCCTCCTGAGTGCTGGGATTAAAGGCATGCACCACCATGCCCGGCTATAAAATATATATTTTTTAAAGTTACTAACTAGCTGACAAAAATGGGGTTACTTATTACATGTAGATTGACCTTTTATATTCATAAGTTCCAGTAAAAACAGAAAAGAAAAAGGAAGAGCTTGAGATGTAAATACAGAAGTCAGGAGAGAGGACAGCAAAGGAAAAGCCAGTGCAGGAGGAAGAGACCAGGGCAAAGAATGGTAAGGAAAGCAGAAAGGCTCCACAAGCAGTTTTCAGTAACCAAATCTGTCAACAATTTCCATGAGTCAGGAGCAGATCCTCCACAGAACCTTCAGCCGAGACTCTGCATTGACTCTGTCTTTGTGAATTCCACAGGAAAAGTACCAATGAACCCATGCTAGGTGTACTGACTACAGAATTATGCACAGTGAATTTTGGTTATTATCGGGTACTCAGTGCGGCACAGTGGGAATCTAACACAAGTTTGAAAGCCCTAAACTTAATTCTTCATAAATGAATTCAGCTTCTTGGTTATGTTTCTTTAGGCATTTATTAAATACACCCACTCACAAGTGCACACAAAGTAGCCCGGGAACATGTAAGCCAGCGTCTACAGATTCATTTATTTCTTATTCACTCAGGGAGATGTGAGATTCTAAGTGTATATTCTGAAATTGACTGAAGACTGAAGGATGCAAAAGAGCAATACAAATGCATTACAAAACAACAATTAGTTCAACAAATGAGTTTTGAATGGATGCATATCTGCAAATGTGTTTAAGTGGAAAAAGGAGACCATTAAAAGAGAAAAACCAGATCCTTATAACCCTTTAATCCTTTACTCAACAAATTGAGCGTGTTTTGTCGCACACTGTGCCAGTCACTGGAAATTCAACAGTGAGCAAGAGGAAGTGTGGTTTCCACACTGAGGAGCCTTCAGTTCAGTGGGGAACACAGAGTTTAATCACACCATCACTCCAGTCTGTACTATTAGAGCCTGTGCTGTTCAGCCAGGGCCTTGCCAACCAATTTCAGGCATTTAGCTTTTATCCTATAAACAACAGGGAGCTAACACACAATTTAACTTCACTTCTTTGTATTTTACATTGGGAAAAAAAAAAAAGACTCAACAAGACTAGGTTTTGGGAAAAGCATTCTAATGTGTTAAGATGTATTAAATTTCATTAAATTATTGGCAAAGGGTGAATAGAGGGCAGGGCAATTGTAAAAAATAAATATGTTCTATGGGCTGGAGGTGAAGAAAATTTAAAAATAAAATTCACGGAAATTTCAAATAAGAAGTGATGCAGTAATAATTTGGGGGAATTTATTATGGACCTAAAATATAATCATGTAAGAATGAGTTTTTTAAACAACATAAAGTTATTTGGGAGAGAAATATACAAGGTTTTAAAAGACATTGCATAAATGGGAATATAATATTGCCTTACAATAAAATTCAGTATCTGGAAGAGGTCGCTATTCTCTCCAAGTATATTTTTTCATTTAAAGAATTTTCAGTCAAAATTGTAAACATTCTGTTCCTAAAACCTGAAATACATGGATCAACATAAGAAACACTAGAAAGTCAAGATACTTCTGGAATTAATGAATGTAAAGAAACTTGTCTTACAGGTAGTGAGATTAATGATTAAGCTACAAAATAATCTGATTTAGACTTTAGTTCATAGCTAGTATAACAAAATCAAAGAGAGAAAGCAGCAGAACCAACCTCATTGGGAACATGGTTAGGATACTGAAGCTATACCCTATTCCTTGAGACCCGTGAGTGAATTAACAAATTGTCATTTGTGGAGCTGGCTCACCCCCTTGAGCAGGGAATTTAAGGCAATCGCTACTTCACATCACATTCATACAAAAAAGAAACACAAAGAAATGAATTATTCAAATGCAAAGACAAAATTAACATTTTTATTAAAGGGTGTACTTTATATATGTTGGATATGCAGCATTTCTTTTTGAATATTTTATTTATTTATTTATTTATTTATTTATTTGAAAGAGAAAGAGGCAAGGGGGCAGGGAGAGGAACACAATGGGAACTGCAGGGCCTCTTGTCACTGCAAAGAACTCCAGACACACCCTGTGCATCTGGCTTATGTGGGTACTTGGGAATCGAACCTGGGTCCTTAAGGCTTCTCAGGCAAGCACCTTAACTGCTATGCTATCTCTCCAGCCCAATATTAAGCCTTTCTTAAATGAAGCACCTATATACAAAAGACAAATGAACTGATTCTCTCAATATGAAGTGCTTTGATTCCACAGCAGAAGCTGAACAGTGAGAGTAGAATGGATTACTCATCAATGTAGCTTATATAAGTAAAAAAAAAAAAAAAAATACTAAAATTGGTACAATGCACTTAAAAATTCAAATAATTTGAAAAGAGAACAAATATGTCAATTAAATGTTCAGAAACAAATGTGTAATAAACAGTATCAGAAATCTGAAGAAAACCAAACAGGTAGAAATTTGCCTTTTTGTATATTCCTAAGAGAATAGATGAAATTTCATGTTAAATGCATTTTTTTCTTAGTTTGATTATATACAGATTTTATAATCATAGGGTCATACAATTGATCTAGTTTGAGTGACTAGCATTTCGAATACTTCCTTATGTTCCTTCAAATTATGGCAGACAAATAATGGCATCTTAAGATTTGATAAAATATTGGAATCTATTTGAAAAATGTGAGCTCTACATCAAAAAAGTTCTGCCTCTAGTTCCTCAGCCCAGTTTAAGGTTTGTACATTTTCATTTGCCTTGCTGCATTAGCATAGATATAAAAATGTAAGCAGAATAAGATAAATGCAAGTATAACACAGAAGTAATAAAAACCTGTCCCTCAGCAATGACAGCCAACTTCTGTTGAGATGATGGATGGCATCCTTTCATGGTAATAAAGCTTTTTTCTCTTCTATTTTCATGATATTTGTCAATACAACAGTTATATTCAGTCTAGTCAAGACAATTATTAAATAGGTACCCAGAATGGTGACATGGTGTCCTCATACATGGACACTAATACATCACTGTCAATCCAGCAAGGATATCATAGATTATTTTGTAAGGGAGAAAATACATGGGTGGTTAAATAATTAAATAATGTGTTATTTTCTATCAGGATACAAAATGAAATGTACCTAGATTAAAAAAATAGAAAAATTTAAATATTCTGTAGAAAGCATGATATAAAAAGAATTGAAAAACATGGGCACATCTTCTCATTGGGCTCTGTGAGGTTCTGGTGCAGCCAGGATTCATTCGTGTGAGCTCATGAAAAGGGAGGGTGCATGTCAGGGGAGGGGAAAGGCAATCCTCCTGAAACCATAGCAATCGTGCCTTGTATTTTTATGTCTACAATGGTGACTTTGAATTTAACATATATTTTGGGAAGTCATGAACCTAATATTAATCTTAGGGGGTTGTTAAATATTATTAAAGAAAATAGTTTTCCTATCATGTTTCCATGGAATGAATTTATGTAAGGATTCTTCCTACTATGAGTCAGTAACAACCAAATATACCTGTGACTACAGCTAATTGGGACTCTGCTGTCTCATTTTAAAGTGCTGAGAAATGTGGCAGGTGTCCTGGGCTACACAATCTAAGAGGTCACGTGATGTTCCAGGAACTTGCACTAGTCCTGACTGGGGTCTCCTACCTTCTTAGTGCTGGATTGCAGCTTAAACTGGATTTATTTACGTTTGTTTATTTATTCGTTTATATTCCAACAAATGTAAAGATACCCTTACAATGCCTTAGCTTCTCACTAGATGGTGTAAAGAAGGCTCAAAATGTAAAGACTATTTAAAAGGGGCTAAATATGTCATCTCAGGCCTGACTCCCATTGCCATGACTCGGACCGAGGATCCTGAAGCTCTTTCGGAAGAGATCACATTTCACTGAGATCACATGCAAGGTCCACTTAGCAGGCTGTATGTGCTACAAGGGAAAGATAATGACCTGTTAATGTGAGAGAAGCCCTTCAAAACACAAGTGGTAGATCTCTTTTAAAAAACTCATTAAGGAATTATACAGGGAAGCAGCAAAGCACTGAACCCAAACCCCTTCAAAACAGAAGCCCTGTTTTACAGCAGGTCCGGGTGTTACTGAATCCCAACCTGTGTACTGTTTAACCAAAAGAGTGTATACAGTCTTAGTGGTAAAAAAAAAAAAAAAAGTATATTTCCAGTATTATACATGGACTCAAGATATCATTAACCTGTCATAATTTTAATTCCAACTCTCTTAACTCTCTCGTTCTCTCTCTCTCTCTACAAACACACACACACACACACACACACACACACACACACACAGTGAGAGAGAAAAGTTCTGAACTTGAAAACAAACAGTAAAACAGTAATGTATATCAAACATAATTTCTCTAAACTCTGAACATTTTTTATTTCTATATTTATTTAAAAATATTTTATTGTTTATTTATTTGAGAGAGGGAGAAAGAGAGGGAGAGAGACAGAGCGAGAGGGAGAGAGAGAGAGAGAGAATGGTCATGCCAGGGTTTCCAGCCACTGCAAACGAACTCCAGATGTATGTGCCACCTTGTGCATCTGGCTTATGTGGGTCCTGGGGAATTGAATTGAACTGAGGTCCTTTGGCTTTGCAGGCAAACACCTTAACCACTAAGCCATCTCTCAGGCCCCAAATACCTGAGCTTTTACATTTTCTCATTAATTTATTCCTTTTCTCCTTGATCTGTAATTGGACACACCAATATCTCTTATTCTCAGAAAGGAGAATATTCACACTTACCACGTAATTTTCCCACCTGCTTCTATGCCAATCCTTAATTGTGTTGATCTCTTATATTTTCCTAGAGTACTTTATAAATTCATGTTTCTCTCTGTGTCACTATAATATTCTGCCCTGGTAGTGTTTCTGTTTTAATTTTCTCAGAATCCATCCATGATGTACGTAGGATAGAACTCAGTGCCTTGCATCGTGCAGGGCTCAGTAAATATTTGATGAGTAAATTCATATAATTATTTTCTTCCCCACTGTTATCCTTATTTTCAATCTCCCTGTTTGCCTGAATCCTGACACTTAATTAAATAATATGCATTAGAGTACCAACAAAATTTCTGGGACTAGATGGTTCTCAGAACAAAATGAGATTTGATATGAATTTGGATTATTAACTCATTTATTCAAACTCATGTTTTTATATCTCGGAGAGATAGTTTTTAATTGTTCAATAACCAACTTTTCCATGATGCAGAAGGTATGCCAGATGTAATACGTTATCATAAATAAAACTTGTTTTTATGAGCATAATAAAATTCTACAATTGTGTGAGTAAAGACTCTCTATCCACAAATAGTTTTGTTTCTTTTAGTTTATGAGCATGTGTGTGTGTGTGTGAGAGAGAGAGAGAGACAGAGAAAGAGAGAGAGAGATATTACCTTGTGTTGACATAATGATGTTCCCAGGTTTATAATATTTTAATTTATGGAAACATTGCACAAACATGAAAAAGACTGAGTCACTGGATGTCTCCATAATTATGTTTTATATATCAGGTTGTCATGATTAATTCATGTTTATACCTTACAAAGAATATCAAGCTAGTGACACTCCATATTTTTAAATAAAATGACAAGAGAACAACATTATTTTCTTGCTAAAGTCCTTCCTAGAGGACAAATATGTTTTCAAACCTTTATCTATAATTAAACATGTTACTATAGGAGAAAAGTTATTAATATTTTGCAGTCAACACTTAAAGAAATGGCATTATGGAAAGAAATAACCATAGGCATGCAATCTAATAATTAATTTGATGGCTTTTTAATCTGCTTCAAGAACAATTTAATTTTATGCAGGCTGTACCTTTCTGGTTTTTACTAAATGTTAATAAAATGGCACAATGGTCAACATATCTGACAGTAGATAACAAATTTGAAAATTGTTGTTTAATAATATAGTCATGAGGGCTGGAGAGATTGCTAAGTGGTTAAGGTGCTTGTCTGCAAAGTCTAAGAACTCAGGTTCAATTCCTCAGTATCCACGTAAAGCAAGGATACACAAGGAAGTGCATAATCTGGAGCTCATTTGAGGTGGCTAGAGGCCCTAGTGTGCCCATTCTGTCTGACTCTGTCTTTCTCTCTCTCTTTGCCTTTTTTTGTCTTTCTCTCAAATATATAAAGAAATGAAAGAAATAAGGAATATTTTTTAAAATATTTGGTCATGTAAATAATGTATCTGTTACTCATTTTTTATATTACATTAAGAACCAATTTTATAACATTTTGGAAAAATGAATAATAATCATTTAATCCTAAGGAACATTTTTCAAGCCCAGTGGCTTATATGATTATCTACTTATATTTCTTGCTTATGTAAATGTATAATACTATATATGCCTATCTTACTACAATAAGAGGCATTAATGCAATTTTCTTGACCAGTAGATGTATGCAATCAGCACAAAATCACAGTATCAAAACATGTACCTTGAGGGAGACTCTATAGTTTTGCAAACATTAAAAATAACTATTTGCTGAACATTTCAAAAACGGACTAATCAATTTTAACTCTACTTCAAGGATTGATTTTTTTGAACTATAACTTAGAACATAATGTTACAAGAAATTTAAGAGGAAGCTAAAAATTATTTAGGAGTTCCCATGCTGCAAATATTTTTGCATCATATAGGAAAGTGTTGCCAAGTGATTTTATAGCATATAATCCATAACCTTCCTTCTTTCCCTCCTCCTCCTCCTCCTCCTTGTCTTCTTCTTCTTCTTCTTCTTCTTCTTCTTCTTCTTCTTCTTCTTCTTCTTCTTCCTCTCTCTCTCTCTCTCTCTCTCTCTCTCCTCGTTATCCAGGAACTTTGTAATCCAGGCTGGTCTCACATTCATCACAACCCTCATACCTAACCTCTGGAGTGCTGAGATTTGAGCCACCTAGTGCAGCCTGTGTACTTATACATTTGACCAAAGAGAATGGATAGCTATTTGAACAATATATATATATATATATATATATATATATATATATATATATCCAAATATCTACAGAATAAAAGCTGATTCATTGACCCACATTATTCACTTATTCACTTTTCCAAGAATATTTATCTTCCTATATAAGAGTATAAAAATCAAATGGAAAATTGAGACATTAATTTGATTTTGTCAGTCAAGATGATACAAACCCAAATCCCTGTGGACCCTCAGTAGTCTGGGAACATTTAGATATTGGTTGTCTTGTTTCTTGTAATTGTCTTTATCTTCTCTTTCACTTCATACTCAAACCCAAACATTGCATATAAATTTTCTCTTCATATGTATAAAACATAGTGTTCTGGCAAAATGATGTAAAAATGATGTTTAAAAAGACATTCATAGGGCTGGAGAGATAGTTTACTGGTTAAAGAGCTTCCTGTGAAGCCTAAGGACCCAAGTTCAATTCTCCAGAACCCACATAAGCCAGATGCACAAAGTGGCACATGTGTCTGGAGTTCATTTGCCATAACTAGAGGCCCTGGCATGCTCATTCTCTCCGTCTCTTTTTCTCTCTCAATTGAACAAATGAAATAAATTTTTAAAATTTTGAAAAAGATATTCATGCAAACAACTTGTAAGAAAGTAAAGAGAGTTACACATGTTCTTTATGGAATATAATTATTTCCTTTTATGATGACAAAAATAATTTTCCCATAAAATTTACTTAATGTGATACATTTTTTATTAATGAAAGAACAGTGATTTCATTTGTTTAACCAAGCTAAGTCAATGTTGTGTGTTTTTAATTATGAAAATAATATACTATATAATTATTAATAAACAATGTATATGAAAATTCCATTATGTTTCTCCCTTTGGAAGTGACAAATTTTAGAGCAATAATTCAACACAGTATGCTTACTTGCCAAATAGTTTTCTAACATGAAAACATGAATTAAGATGTCACACATGTGGTAGCCCATCTGTTTTTGTTTTCTTATATTTCTCACCTGCATCTGTTCTCACTCAGGTATAGGCAAGCACTTAATCATATTTTTATGTGAAAATAATGCATAAAATCAATTTCATACTTGTAAAAGCTCCTTGAATTGTGTGTTAAACTCAAAGAGAAACAAATATTCAACTTATGACTCTACAAGGTGAGATGATATAAAAGCCTATCTAAATAATTTTAACTAAGTCAAATGAAGTACATGGTGCTACCACTCTTCTACTGTCAAACCATTTTTAAATATTTATTTTATTTTATTTGTTTGCAAGCAGAGAGAGAGAAAGAGAGAAACCAGTGCCTCAGCCATTGCAAACGAACTCCAGATACTTGTGCCACTTTGTATATCTGGCTTTACGTGAGTACAGGGGAATTGAGCAGGAGTTTTTAGACTTTGCAAGCAAGCATCTTAACTGCAGAGCCATCTCTCCAACACTCTGGAAATTATTTTATTAGAATTTATCCATTGCAGGAAGCTCTCAAAACTAGTGTTATAAAGTTTAATTTACTGTCATATTTCTGTTAAAAGCTTCTGAAATATCAGTATATTCTTAAATACTGATAATTTACCCACCTGTATAAACAATAATTATTTCATGTTATGTGTCAAATAATGATTTTCTATTGAGTTGCTTTTAATTAAAATCATCACTCACAAACTAGCCTGAAAACAGAAAGAATCCAATGGAACTATGTGCATTTCAAGTAAGCAAAATAATGCCACAGAAGGAAAAATGAGATCCCAGTTCTACTGGATTTTGTACAGGTAATTTGATTATATGCTCAGGGAAGAGACAAAAAGGACTACAAATAAATCACTATATATTGAATATGTTATCACATCTCACACCCTGTATGGATACAACTTTTATTTGTCAACTACATTGTTACAGTTACCTTTGCATTATTGGAACAAAACTCCCCACCAAAATCACCTGGTGGGAAACAGAGGTTGTTTTGGCTTACACATTGAGGGGAAGCTTCATGATAGCAGGGAAAAGATGGTAGACAAGCAGAGGCTGTCACCTCCTTACTATAGCAGACAGAAAACAGAAGCAGAAGAGGGAGTGAAGCTTTTACAGTGGGGAAGTTTGGTATAACAACACAAATCGCAAACCTTACTCCTAGTAAGACATATCCCCCAGCATGATTCTGTCTCCCACACTGCCACCAGCTGGGAACTAAGCATTAAATACACATGTCTCTATGGGGGACATCTGATTCAAACTATATATATTTCCAAAAAATAGAAAATATATTTTCCAACAACACAAAATTATAAAAGCAAGAATTTAAAGGAAAACACAGCAACACACACACACACCTCTCAGACTCCAACCTCCAGCAGCATAAGACATTTAATCACCTTTTCTTACAGTTCTCTGTTTTACTTGTGTATTATAAGTTATTACAAATGGATGAGGAAATACCAGGGTGTTTCACTCACTTCAGGGTAAATAAGCAATCCCTACAAGGGAAATGGTCCACTTATCTGCCTTGTTAACATCTCTTAAATTCATCTTTATACCTCTCACCTGTATCCAGTCTAGATCTTTTATTTCTCTTTGAGAAATCTATGACATCTAATAGGAAGCCAGATTTTACAATTTCATCTCAATTATCCTTTATTGTACTGCAATGAAGATCTTGGTGCTTGCTTCGAAACAAGAACAATTTTAGAGATGTGGTAGTTTGAACTTAAAGTGCCCTCCTTAGGAAAGCAGCATGGAGACTCCTAAACAGGTTGACTATAGAGTTAGCAACAGATCCACTTATTCCCTTACTGGGCATTTACCCCAAAAGCTCCATGCCTCAGTTCAGAGAGATTTGCTCAACCATATGTATGGCTGCTCAATTCATAATAGCTAAGAGCTGGAATCAACCCAGATGTCCATCATTAGACAAATGGATAACCAAGATGTGGTATATCTACACGATGTAATTCTACACAGCAGTAAGGAAAAATGACACAACGAAATTTGAAGAAAAATGGCTGAACTTGGAATAGATCATTCTCAGAGAGCTCACCCAATCACAGAAGGATAATTGCTGCATGGTCTCACTCATCTGTGGCTCCTAACCTGAATCTGCGTGAGATGCTGGCATACCTAATAAGCATCTCAAGGACTGGAAAACAGTGATGGGGGGGGCAGGGGGACACAAAACTGGACCTAAATGGCAATGGCACCATAAAATTCTATATCCTAAAAGACAGACTAAATGGTTGAAGCTTCATTAGGTCATTAGAGGGAACACCTAAATCACAGGATCCTAGAGAGGGTATGATGAAGACTGATCTTTATCTTCCTCTTCTCTATCTATCTATCTATCTATCTCCTCTCTTTCTCTTTCATTTAGTTTCCTTCCTTCTTTTCCCTCAGCGCTGGCCTGTAACTCCCAGTACCAGCATGTGGTTAGCATCCACAATGAGCTGTTGATCAGAGAGACCTATAAAGTTTCCAAAAAGATGACAGATTTCTGTCAAAGTACTTGATGACCCATCAAAATTAATGGTAAGGCCCTACTGCCAAAGACACCATATGCTATTAGTATGGAACGTGGAGTGACCTGGCTGGAATCTGGAAGAGAGTCAGTCCCCAGACAGCTGTCTAGTGCCAGAAGGTGCTACATGAGAAACTTGGGGGAAATGATCAACATCTGTCCAAGCAACTCGTGGTCTAAGCTACCCACCAGTGAACAACCTGATGTGATGCTCACCCAAGTGCAATGGTAGCACACAGCCATGGTGGGTAACAAACTGCTCTTGATTTGGCTAATGGATCCACTCAGTGGAATGGAACCCATAGCTGGATCTGGGAAACAAGTCAGAACCATATTCAAAAAATGAGGCCATTCTCCATTACTGAGCTCCCACCAATCGTGGGCTATAAGAGGGCCTTTGCCTAGTTATATTCTCTCTATAATAATAATGGTTATCCCATTTATCTGGTGCCGACTTCACCCTTCCTTGGAGACCTACTTCTCCTTTTCAGATAGACACAGAACCTGAGGAGAGAATCAGCCCATTGTATCTCACCAGGGCCCCAGCTGAAACCAAAGTATTTGTGGAAATGAGCAATACCGCTGCTTTCTTGGTGAACCTGGTACCAGAACAAAGGTGAAGGAGATAGACCCAGAAAACACTCAACTCCTACCAAACCAGATAACCAGAGACGCAGAAGCTCCTAAGACCTAATCACTGAAGTAGACCTAAAATGAACTAAACACGACTCAGGGAAATTCATGGAAGAAGGGGCAGAAAGGTTGTTAGAGCCCCATGTTGGGACACTATGCACAGAGACATTGCCTCTTTCCCATAACTGATGGATACCCCCACAATGCACAACCCACATCCCCCAATGAGAAGGGTCCCTTTGGAGGGGGGGATTACACGGGGGAGACTAGTGATGGTTCCAACATGGCTGTATACACACTGTGTACATAACTAATAAACAAAGTGTCCTTCATAGCCTATGTGCTTATAATTAAGCCTCATACTCAATCTCCAGGTGATGGCACCTTTGGGAGGTGAGTCCTTGCTGGAGAAGGCGCTGTGGGAGGGGGTAAACCTTGAGGTTCATTTCAAATTACTCTGAGGGTTCATAGCTCAGTTCACTGTCAGCAATCTGGCAGTTGATAAATGAAAGTATGAGCCATCTTCCTACTCATGCCATGCTTTTCCCTCCAAGATGAAGCTTCCCTCAAAACTGAAAACTGAATGAACCTGTTATTTCTATTAGCTGCTTGTGGTTTGGGTTTCATCCTAGCAACGAGATGGTAACTGCTATAGTAGATTTATTTTTCCTTTTTTTTTTTTTTTTACCAATTTATGCCGTGCTCATATCCAAACTTCATACTGTCTGCAATAATGAATGTTATTTTCATACCTTCTCACCCCATAACATTCTCTTACATAAAGAATAGTATTGAGCTGGAGAAATGACTTAGCATTTAAGGCATTTGCCTGCAAAGCCAAGGGACCCAGGTTTATTTCCCCAGGACCAACATAAGCCAGATGCAGAAGGGACACATGCATCTGGAGTCTGTTTGCAGTGGCTAGAGGCCCTGGCCTACCCATTCTCTCTGTCTGTCTCTTTCCTCTCTCTCTCCTCTCTCTCTCTCTCTCTCTCTCTCTCTCTCTCTCTCTCTCGCTCTCTCTCTCTCTCTCCTTGAAAATAAATAAATTAAAAATTAAAACAAAACAAAACAAAAAAAGAACAGTATTGACAACCTTGCAGAATTTTGCTAGAATTAAGCATGGCATACAACTAAAATGCTTCTAGATTACATAGAAATCTTCAACAAGCATTTATATTTGCAAAACATGTGGCTGTTCCACATTAATAAATTGGAATTAGAAGAAAAATAACAATTTTAGAAAACATAAATGCTATTAGATATGATAGTTCATAACCCTTTAGTATGTTATAGCATGCTAAAAATTTTATTTATCATTATTACTGTCAATATTAAAATGACTGATTATATATAACATTGATACCATTTGTAAGGAAAAAAAAACTAACTGCAAATTTCTATGCCAAGTATGTTCCATCTATTTCTAACCAAACTAAATATTTATAAATTAAAATGACTTTTATCCTTCCTTCTCCTCTTCTGTTCCCTCATACATACTATTTATTCTGGGATATATTTTTAGCAAACATTGATGGTAGCACACACAATTGTAATATTGAATTCCTTACAGTAAAAACATTGTACCTACTTTATTTTATTCAAGAACCTTATTTTCATATAAGAAGACTTTTCTAGGGCAGGAGAGATGGCTCTGTGGCTAAAGGTGCTTGGTATCAATGGCTGCCTTTGGAGTTTGATTACCTATTACTCACATAAAATAATATGCACAAAGTTGTGCTAGTATCTGGATTGGCTAGCAGTGGCAGGAGACCCTGGCATGCCCATACCCACTATCTTTGTCTTCCTCTTTCTCTCTGCCTTCAAAAATAAATATTTAAACAAAGATTTTTTTCTAGATTCCTTGGCCCATTTGATTTTTGCAGATAAATGCTGATTTATGAACAAAGTGATTTCATCACGAAATATTTCAAGTTTTTAATGGTGTAATATGTATAGTGAAAAGAAGTGTTTTCCTCTAATCTCAGCATATCCTCCTGTACCTGAGAATTTATTTGATGTAAAATTGATTGACAGGAAAGTGACCAATAAATTTGAAGCAATTTTTATATGCATATGAGAAGTGATAGATGTGCTTGAGAGAGGGAGTTAGCTGGTCAGAGGCACTGAGACAGTGATACTTTGGGAGTGAAAGCTTTTTTAGGAGATTTATTTGTGGGCCTGAAGCTAAAGGGAAATTATCTTTAAATTGTGGGAAGGAAAGGAAATAGACTGCTAGGAAGGGACATGATGGTGTTATCAAACCAAGAAAGAGACTTCGGTTTTTCAACAAAGTTTCATTACTTGTATGGTTTTCATGGCTTGAGAAAGCTTTACTCCAAGTTTCCTAGTTTCTCTACTATGAGCCCCAGAGGTGCAAAATAGGACCCAGGGCTGTTAATCAGGAGGCCATGAGTTTTCTGGGCTACAGGAGTCTGCTCTTGCTTTCCAGAGGCCTCTTAAAAGTGACTGCATCTATGTATTAAGAGGAACATTGGCATGAAAATGAAGACTTAAAGGCAGTTAAGGTCCACTGTGAGTCTTTTGACCTACCTGTTTTTCTAGAAGATGATGTTTCATTTGAGGGGAAGGAGCTACAAAACAATGGATTTCTCTCTATCTCACTTTCCCATCTACAGGGATAAAAACTTTCTGACATTAAAAAAAAATTTTCCTGATATAATGCTAACACCATTCACTCAGAAGACTTAATACTTGCTATGAAGAAAAATATGAACATTGAGAATAGCTCTCCCACATTTGAAGTTTTAGAATTAATTTGGCTTATGAGCTGGGTGGATGGCTCAGTGGTTAAAGGTTTCTTTTTGTTGTTGTTGTTGTTGTTTTGTTTTGTTTTTTGCAAAGCCTGCTGGCCTGGAATTCAATTCCCCAGGACCTAGGTAAAGCTATATGCATAAAGTGGTGAATGTATCTGGATTTCTTTTACAATGACAAAAGGCCCTGGAATACCCATTCTCTCTCTCTCTCTCTCTCTCTCTCTCTCTCTCTCTCTCTCTCTCTCATTCTCCCTCTCATTATAAAAGTATTTGATTGAAAATAATCAACATGCCAAAATGATATATTTGTGATTTCATGTTGTTACACTTTCACCCAAAATATGGTTTGAATGTAGCCCTCTAAATATTGTCTTTAAGCTTTCTAATGATTCATTTTCCTATTCAGTTGCTAACCATTTTTCAAAAATTTTACTTCTTTAGTATTTATAATTCCTAACTTAGACAAGATTTTCAACAAGCACTAAAAAGGAATAAAGAAGTCTAAACTCATACTGATTTTACTCATGTACATAAATGTTAAATAGTTTGTGTAGTGAAATCCCAGCTCAATTTATACTTTCTTTGTAAATATAAGATACTTTACTATTTTCTAGATTTCCATTAAAGATCTAAAGTTACTCTTATTTATGAGCAGCTCATCTGCTTAGGGTGTTTTTGAAATATTATTATAAACAATTAGTACTACTTGATAATTCTTCTATTGTATTTTTATAAGCTATGGATATACAACTTATTCTTTAAAACTATTTTTAATTGAAACTTACAACCAATCAATTAGTCTACTGGTTAATCTTCTTTTGTGTTTCATAGGTCTTTGCCAGTTTACAAGTCATGCTAGGTGGATTGCCCAAATCATTATTTCATAAAAATTCTGTGAAACTATTGAATTATTTGTGTGTGAGCAAGACCAAATTACATATTTTAGAAGCATAAGTATCCCAGAAAAAATATCTTATAAAATTAGCTTCATGTACTCTCTGTGCAATAAAAATACTCCATTATCTGTCATTGCAAACTATTAAGCTCATGTCATCCTCACTAACTTAATCAATGATTATTGGTCCCTTTACTTTCCTCATATATTTTATTTAGCTTTTCATAGTTACTACACTTTATTTAACCCAGTTGTAAGCCTTAAAACTTAACTGCCTTTAAAAATTATTTTATTTTATTTTATTTTTCAATGAGAGACAGAAAGAGAGAAAGAGAGGGAGAGGGGGGAGGGAGAGAATGGACATGCCAGGGCCTCCAGCCACTGCAAACAAACTCCAGATGCATGAGTCCCCTTGTGCATCTGGCTAACATGGGTGGTTGGAGAATAGAACCTTTTGCTCCAGCCCCTATTTTCCCTTTTGCTGTTGTGTTCTACGCTGTCTGACTTCTGTGATATCCCTTACATAGCCTTCAGTCTCTCTCTCTATGGGTGCTTTAAGCATTCTATTGACTAGAATTTATTTTCTAACTATCTTCATTTTATATACTATTTTCATTTTGTTTCTGTTTGGATACCAATAGCTTTCTTGAGCTTTTTCATGTCTATTCTAAATAAACTTGTAATCAAGTGTCCTACAATTGTTCTTCTACATTCTAAGTGGAAATAGAAATAATAAATCATGTCCTTTCAAATTTCTTATTCTGAACTAATAAAATAAACTTTCTCACTTACAAATTTTGTTGAGCCAGCCATGAGGCTGGCAGCATTTTCTTCTTCCTTTCACTCAATCCACAATTGTGCATCAGTTCTTCCAACCTGGATTTTCTGAACATTCTAACATACTACTTATGTCCTACATATGATTTCCTGAGCTGCAAACTCGAATGGGTGATACAGAGCTCTGCTTATTTACATATTCATATCAATATGGCTTAGTTTTATGTGCTAAAATTTTAGCATACCAATATTTGAAAAATAAGTATCAATTCATAAACAAGAATTTTATCACATAGTTCTCACAAGCATTAAATGAAGACCCATAAACTCTCTTAAAGAAAATAAAGAGTAGCTATACTAAAGCTTAGGTACACTTTCTCTCCTGCATGCTTTGAAACCTGAATTTTAAATTAAAACATAGTTAAAAGTGCAGCTATAACAACAAAATTGTTTTGCCCCCGGTGATCACCTTTTTCCTATGTGTTTCCCCAAAGCTGTTTCTTCTTGTAAGTAGACATTTCATATTGCCAAGGCTGTTTCTCTGGGGAGGAAAGATGCAATATTCTGATAAATTTAACAATCTTCTACTGAAAATGTCTCTGGAGGGACACAACCACTTTCAGCACTGGATACAGCTTGCTGGCAAACATCCTGGGAAACAAGTCTTACAGGAAACCACAGCGTCAACATAAGCTACTTCCCTCTCCCCTGAAGCCAGCATTTGACTTCTACGACTACACCCTCTTAAGAGTTGCCAAGAATTTAGTTGTCTGCATTGATCAGTTTGCAGATGTTAAATGAGCCAGTCATATATAAAACTTTTGATAGTTCTTCACTTTCTGGTACCATTTTACAAACCATAATTATATATATTCCTAGCTGCTGTATAACACGTAAAGATGCAGACACTGTTGCATTATGAATTTTCACTGTTAGAGAATAAGTCCTGCAGAGCAAGTCAGATTTTCTATATTCAACAGTAAAAGATATTAAGATGCCAGATTCCAAGTGATTGTAGTTTCTTTTAAAATAATTTAATGGAAAAGACAAAAGTAAGACATATAGATGCTCTTAGACAAAAGATGCCAAAATTCATTCTTGTTTACAAGGCATGGAATATCTGTGCCACAGCAGTATAGCTCAGGATGACATTCGTAATGCAAGTGTAGAATCATTCAGTGATTGCAAATTCAACTATCTTCATCTTTCAGGGCATAACTGAAAACATTTGTCAACACAAAAGACACAGCTTCCACCTCAAAAGGTGAAAGATAGTCTATTCGGGAGCCAAATATCAATGGCAATGGCTCAGGAACAATTCCATGTTCCGATGCGGTAACAGGTTTATGGAGTTTTTATTGTTATAGAACAACATCAACAACAGAAGCAGCAGCAAAAGTTATAATTAAGGCACTTTCCAAACACATGGCCTGAAGCATCAGTAGGCTATAAATATACACACATCAATCATACCAAAAGCAATCTACACATTTAATGCAAACCCCACTAAAATTCCAATGGCATTCTTCAAAGGATTAGAAAAAAAATCCTAAAATTCTATTGGAAGCACACACAAAAAAAAATTGCCAAAATGATTTTAAGCAACAAAAATAAGGCTGGTGGTATCACCATACCCAGTTTTAAGCTATATTACAAAGCAATATTAACAAAAACAGCATGGTAGTCTCACAAAGACAGACATGTAGATCAATGGAACAGAACAGAGGACCCAGATGTTAATCCAGGCAGCTACAGCCATTTAATTTTTGATAAAAATGTCAAAAATGTTCATTGGAGAAAGATAGCTTCATCAACAAGTGGTGCTGGGAAAACTGGATATCTATATGTAGAAAGATGAGAATAGATCCTTGTCTTTCTTCATTATTTCAGTTCTTCAATAAAGTTTTGATAGAATACCATCCACTCCTGGACTTTTATTTGGGGGGAAGTTTTGATTGCCTTTTCAATCTCCATGGATGTGATAGGTCTGTTTAGGAGATTAATCTGTTCTGAGTTTAGGTATGGTAGATGATATCTGTCAAGGAATTCATCCATTTCTTCCAAATTATCCAATTTTGAGGCTTTGGAAGTATGTCTTGATTAGCCTTCCAATTTCATTGATGTCTGTTGTAACGTCTCCCTGTTCATTTCCAATTTTGTTAATTAGAGACTTCTCTTTTTTTCATTTGATCAAATTGGCCAAGGGTGTATCAATCTTGCTTATTTTTTTTTTCAAAGAGCCAGATTTTATTCTTAGTTTCCAATTCATTAATTTCAGATCTTGATCATTTCTTTCCATATGCAGCCTTTAGGGTTCTTTCTCAGTCTCATAAGCAGAACTTCACAGTCCATAATTCTTACTGCATTCAGGCCTCCCAAGTCTAACAAGTATAGTCCGTCAAGCTGTAATTATAACACTGCAAGGCGTCTCTTAGTCCAGGATGTCAAATCTTTCCACATTCCTATCAAAAGTCAGTTCCAAAAACCAAAAGCCACACAGTCAGGTTTCAAGCAGCAAAGACCACAATCTTAGCATTACTGTTTTTACTGTTGCAGTTTGTTCTCATTGCTGGCTGAAAACACCCGACCATGAGTAGCTTGTGATAAAAAAGGGGGGGCTTATTTTTGCTTATAAAAATGAAGGAATGAGCACATGGTGTACAGGACCTTCTGGCCAGCCTCCACGAGGCTTTAATTCCCAAATTGTCGTCAGCTAGGGATCTAGTATTCAGGATACCTTAAGTTTATGGGAGACACTTGAATCAAACCACCGCAGGGTGCTTTATATGGTCTGGTGCTTTCTTGGGCTTTGTATTTTTTAAAGCTGGTCTAGTTTTGGTTATTGTGATTTTTTTCTTGTAGGCTCTTGAGTTTGGTTGTTTGACTCTTCGATGTGAATTTTCCCCTAAAGTGTTCTGTGTCAGGTTGGCTTTGTGTTCCTATAATCATAGAGCTGTTTCTTTCTGTGGCAAGTTTTCCTTTCACCATGTATGATGAGGGACACTTCCCAGAGTACAGTAGTTTAAGTTGGAAGTGCTCATTCTAGGGTCTTCTGGCATTCAAGGATTCCACTGAAAAATCTGAGGTAACTCTGATAGGATTGCTTTTGTACATAATGAATTATTTCTTTCTTGCTGCTTTTAGCAGTCTTTCTTTGCTTTCATTGTTAAGAGTTTTAACTATGATGTTCCTTGGAGAGTTTCTGTTTTCATCCTGCCTGTTTGGTGTTCTGTGAACTTCTTGTGTATAGATGGGCCTCTCTTTTGTGAGATTGAGACATTTTTCTTCAATAATTCTGTAGAATATATACTCTGGCCTGGATTTCTTCCCCTTGTGTTATACCTGATCTGGATGTTTGGTAGTTTTAGGGTATCCCACATCTCTCATATTCTGCTTGTATGATTTTTTTTAAATATAGCAAAGTTTTGGACTCCTAATCAATTCCTTCTGTCTTGCTTTCTAGCTCAGATGTTCTGTCTTCCACATGCGTGACTATTAGTGAGGGGTTCTAGAGAGGTTTTTTAAAAATATTTATTTTTATTTATTTGAGAGCAACAGGCAGAGAGAGAAAGAGGCAGAGAGAGAGAAAGAAACTGTGGACGTGCCAGGGCCTCCAGCCACTGCAAACAAACTCCAGACATGTGTGCCCCCTTGTGCATCTGGCTAACATGGGTCCTGGGGAATTGAGCCTCTAATCGGGGTCCTTAGGCTTCACAGGCAAGTGCTTAACTGCTAAGCCATCTCTCTAGCCCAGTTCTAGTGAGATTTTTAAAGCTCTATCCAATTTTTGTTTTCTGCTGTGTTTTTCTACATTGTGTTCATCTTTTTTTTATTTTAGGTATGACTTCTGGCTGAGGTCTGATTTTCATGATGGTTCCTGGAATTCATTCTTGCATTTTAGCATTTTTTTCAGTAAGCTTAATTTGCTGGTCCAATTGAGATCCTCCACTTACTTACTCATCTTCAATTCAGTTATCCCTCTTTTGAGGCATCTGTGGTGTCTTTTTGTTGTTGTTGTTGTTCTTGTTGTTGTTGTTGTTGTTGTTGTCTGTGTTTTTCAATTAAGTTAAGCCTAGTAACAAAAGCTATATTTTCTACAAGATGATTCTGCTCAACTTCATTCATGCAGTTGCTGGTTTTTTGGTGATTTGCTTCCAGTTCAGCAACTCACTTGACCATGGTCACATAGCTTGTTGTGCTCTCATTTTAAGGTTCATATTCTGTTGTTTCCTTTATGTTTTCATTGATGGCTTCCAGTGTGGGACTAGGCATCCTTGATGGAGAGATCTCTGTTTTCAGACTTTCATTTTTTTGGGGGGGGAGGGGGTTATACTCTACCTATCTCAGAGTACAAGATTCATTTTATTGAGGAGGAAGCATGTATTTGTCCTTGTAGGGTCTTCAGTGAGTATTCAGTGAGTATTTTCAATATGAACTGGATTGGAATAGGATGGGGTTATAACCGCAGAAGTGCAGATTGTGGAGTTTGCAAGTATATCCAGCTGCGAAGTGGACACCTGGGAGCTCAGGCCCGCTCACTCCACTTGCTCTCACTCTTCAGCACAGGGGAACCGGGGCTGGAGAAACCAGGGTTGAGGAAGCTTGGGAGCCAGCAGCAAAAGGCAAAAACCCACAGTGGCCAGTGCACTCTCTGGCTCAAGGGGAACCGGGAGTTGGGGACCCAGGAGCCATTCAATCAGGAAGGCAGAACCAAAGGCCTGCTTCCTCAGCGTGCATGCAAGGCCCAGCCTGCCCTGAGCCAGCAGCAGGGGAATTGGGAAGTGGGGTCCTAACAGGGAGCTCTGGTGTACTAACTTCATGCACATGCTCCAGTGCTTAATATGTATATGTTTTTAGATTAAACTCTAATTCATTATCCAAATAATTGTTGGTTAAAAATTCATATTGGCCATGTACACACTTCCCTAAAAAGTATATACGAAGGAGACAGGTCACGAACCACAGCACTGGTGTCGGTAAGCACCATGGGAAAATTTTATTTTAATTACTTAGATGAAGTAGAACAATACAACAAGCAGAAGTCAAATCCAAAGACTTTCTAGCAATAACAGCATTTCATTTGGTCTGTGATGCTTAAAGATCATTCTTACCCAAACATTACGGCCACAGGAATAGGCTCTCCTAGTCAAATATTTTTAAATCTCAATCCTAATCAGAGTCATTTGTCATCACTTGCTGAGAGTAGTCTGTGCTATTGCTATGCATGAGCCTCCTCTTTTACAGACCTTTGATGTCATTCAAAATATACACAAATAAAATTATTAATCAATGTATACCTATTGCTAATGCACCAAACTTGGCTGCCATCTATATGCAACTGAATGGGTTTTTACTTTAAAGTTTTAACGCACACATAAATGTTGGCCAGGATTGGATCCATGACCTAATACATACACACATACACACATACACACATACACACACACACACAAACACACCTTAATATATATATATATATATATATATATATATATATATATACACATATAGATGTGATATGCATGTGTGTGTGTATGTGTTTTATTCATAGTTTAGTGAGGAATAATGTTTGTTAGCTGTGACCATTTCTATAAAGCTTCCAGTTCTATCTGCTTAATACAATAACCACAGGAAGCCAAGCATGCAGACAGGCTGATATTCCCACATTCTCATTTTGTCAATGATGACCCCATTTAGGCTTGATGGCTAGAAACTCTCCAGGTGAGGGAATGGTTCTGTTTTATTTTGAGTCTTGACCTTCAATATACTCTTGAGGCTGGAGATAATTGGGGTCTCCATAGTCCAAGCTTGATGAAAGAGAGAATAGTGTAATGTACAAACCAAGTGTCTCCTTGTGCTACCTATACAGATGTTCCATTCCAATACAGTGCCAAGCTTGCAAGCACAGATGACCACATCTCTGATGAGCAAGAACTCAACACCTAATGCAACAGAGGAGGGACACAAAGAGGGGTTGGATTTGTCACCCACCAAAGATGTGCCTTATTTATTGTGGAGCTTCCCTAATGCACTTCTAAGGATAGTTCACAAGTCTTTTTCCATAATACAAGACGCTAACAAAGCTTCTCAATACAACTATAACACGTCTACAACAGACTTTCAGTTGGTTAACTTGAAAATTTTTATATCCACTGAAGCAATTCTCCCAGAAGCTAAAACTATGAATAAAACCTATTTGATATCTTGTCAGTAATTTTGCTGTTCAGATATTTTACCCACAGCCATGTTCTTTATGGCTGTATGATATAGACAGTTTAATTGATAATTACTCCTCATTATTCATGGCCCTTTAGACACTTGTAAAATAGCTTTGAAAAGATTCAGTAGAGGGCTGGAGACATGGCTTAGTGGTTAAGCACTTGCCTGTAAAGCCTAAGGACCCAGGCTTGAGGATCAATTCCCCAGAACCCAAGGGGGCGCACACATCTGGAGTTCGTTTGCAGTGGCGGGAGGCCCTGGCATGCCCATTCTCTCTCTCTCTCTCTCTCTCTCTCTCTCTCTGTGTGTGTGTGTCTTTCTTTCTCTGTCTGTCTTCTATTCTCAAATAAATAAACAAAACAAAAAAAGATCTAAAAACTTAAAAAAAAGAAAAGATACAGTAGGGCTGATTCCTGAAAGAAGCAAGATCTTTCTGCTAAGTACTTCCCTGAGCGGCTGCATGTGCCTCACCTTCATCCACAAGAACCAAGTTAAACTCCAGTTACTGACCCTAAGGAACTAAAGGAGCTCTTATCACATAGATGCACACCAATGCAATTCAGACTTAGAAGTGTAACTACTACGTCCCTTGCTGTAAGAAGAATGGCAGTTATAAATGGGAATGTCATTGGTGTGATTGATTTGTATCTTGAGGATGAAGAATTTCAGTAGCATTCCAGGTAAATCCCAAGAACCAAGTAAGTATGACTGTGCGATGTTAAGACAATGCTTGATATCAAATTCTTGATTTGTTTATACCTTACTCACTTTAGCAAAAACCTTTTGTGAACATTTTTACCCCTTACTTATTTTTCCCTTAGTCATTAACCCAATAAGATTCAAAAGGATTTAACACAGTCACCTCAATTTCCTGTCCTAACTAATATTAAAGAATGACAACAGAATCAGAAAACTACAGTTCTGTGGCATCTGACATTGCTCATTAATCAACTTACCATCTCCTCTACTCTCCAACACCTGACTTACTCAACACTCTGTGACTGTTCTGTGATGTGCAGTGTGGCATAAGGTGAAGGTTGTTAATGAAAAGAATCTGAAAGCATAATATTAGTTGCTCAACCCAATTGGCAGAGAAAAGCCAAAAGGACTGATTAAAACATCAATTCAGTAAGTATATAATAATTGCTTTCTAAGTGCTCTACTGGATACTTGATGTCATCAGACCAGCACCTCTTTTCCCAAGAGTCTTTTATTCCCAAGTACATGTTAAACATATGGAGTGACCTTATGATTTATTGTTCAAACTATACATTTTAGAGAGACAAACAAGTTTTACTAGATGTCCCGTAATGAAATGCATAGAGCTCAGATATCCCAGACAAACTAAATGTATGATTTACTTAGAAATATTAGGGTCATCATGATCCTACATTATTTTTCTGACCCAAGATAGGTTAAGGTCTTTAAAAATGAAACCAATTCAGTTCTCTTCCATGTAAATCAAAGAATGAGAACTAAGCCACTGAAGGGAATATAAAGTAAGCACAACACAGACGACATACTGGCGAGCAGCCCACCCTAAAGGTCCAAATCAAAACCTAGCTATTTCTATTGAGAAGGTTCTTTTAAAAATTTAATCATTTTTTATACATTTATAAAGTACAATAGGTTGTCTTAATCTTTATGTGTATTACTAAAACATGAAATCAAGTTTATTTCAATTTAATATTCATTTGGTTGTTTTCCCATCTTATAATTATTTGAGAATTGCTTGTCATTTACAAATGAAATAACCAAGGTAAAATATAAGTGAGTGATATATTTATGTGCCATATAATATACTTTCATGATTTGAAAGAGTTACATGGGAAGTATTCAATATGAGACTTAAAATCTCCTATTCTTTGAAGGAAAAAGTAAGATCGATGATTAACCTCACATTATTCCTTGTGTAATTAGTAGGCATAAAATATATAAAATATTGAAGTCCTGGGCTAGAGAGATGGCTTAGGACTTACCTGGGAGCACTAAGGACCCAGGATTGATTCCCCATACCCACAAAAGACAGATGCACAAGGTGACACATGTGTCTGGAATTTGTTTGCAATGGCTGGAAGCCCTGGCATGCCCATTCTCTCTCTCCCCATCTCATAAATAAATAAATAAATAAAAGCTTTAAAAACATTAGAAAAACATTCGGGTCCTTACTTTGTTGCTTTAGTTCAATATATACTCATTTCTTAACAAAATTAGCTTTTAATTCACTATATTTTCATGCATTCCAGGAGATATAAAACATGACTTGAAAATATCTTAGTCTGGAAAATATTGAGTCCTTTCATATATCCATTGCATAATTTAGACCAAGATTCGAGAGCCAATGTTATGAATACTTAATTCATCTAAATAGAAGTAATGTCAATATTAGAATATTTCTTTTTTCATGATGTTCATAATTATTGAAGAGATTCTTAGAATATCACATTACTAAATCAGTAAAATGGAAATCCTTTTTATCCATGCTGAGAGCTGCTATTCATTAGCAAGTTTTTGTTCTGATCTGGATTCCATTACCCATTGCAGGAAAGTGTTAAATCAGAAACATCAAATGCTGAGAATAAACTGTTTTTAAATCCAAAAGTTAAAGTTGAAAAAAATCAATAATATTTGAAACTAGATATAAGCACTCAAGAAAATAGCGTCTGTGGGGATTAGAGCAGGAGGATTAGGGGAGATACATCCCCCACAGGTTGTGTGCTTTTGGGATCCTCTTAGAAGGCATTAAGTCAATATGAAGATTAATACAGTTATGGGGGGGGACCTTCATGAAACTTAATATAAATTCTTTAGAACATTTTTTCCATATAAATTCTTGTAAGAGAAAAATATTTAAGAAATCACAACAGATTTTCATTGTGCACAGGACAATCATTGTAAGTACATATTTCAGTCATATAACATAGTGCTTAACTTGCCTATAGAAGCATATTCATAGATGTGGTTTGAAAAAATTAAATTTTTAAGTACTTAAATTTATCCAGACAACAAAAATCAAAATCTGTAAGGTTATTTCAGCTTGAACTGTTTCAATCTTATGAGGAAATTTTCCTGTGAAAAGGGAAATAAACAGGCCAATTATCATGTTTCATTTTGTCTTGTACTATGATACGCATGCAATATTTTGTATTAAGGTTAAATCTAAGCATTGCTAGAATATTCTGATGTCAACATTTCAAACTTTTGCTTAAAATTTCCTGAGAATTTTTTTAATCATATATCATTAACAGGTCCTAATTTCAAAAGTGTATTTAAGTCATCTGTCATGGACCAAAGCTGTTGGGGCGTGTCTGTATGTGTATGCATATGTATGAGGAAGCATGTATGTATTTGAATGTGCATGCATGTGCGCTTGGCACTACAGGTCAATACTAGGTGTCTTCATCAATTAGTCTATACCTTATTCAAAGCAAGGCCTCTTATTGACCCAAGAACTCATTTATTGGGCTAGAGCAGCAACCTATGATTTTTTGTGTCTCTGCTTGCTTAGCACTGGAATTTCAGGTGCATATTACTGTGGGTTACTTTTAACTAGATGCTGATGGAGTTCACTGCAATTCCTCATGCCTGTATATACCCATTCAGCCTTCCATAAAGGTACATATTATTGTTTTAATGTCTTTAAATGAGTCTAACATACATTCATATTTAAGGACCACCAATTTAAAATTTGGATTGGAAAAGAAAATATATCTGTGACTATTTTCCCAAATGTGTTTTATTTTTGTTGTTGTTTTTTAAATATGGAATCGTCTACTGAAGTAAATTAAGTGTTTTGAACCTAATTGTTTTGTCCAAAATATATATAGCCATTAAATTATTTTTATTTAGTTGGATAGCAAGTTTTCATTGCTCCTTTTTTAAGCAACGAGGAAGCCTAAGATTGGTTCTTTATGTACATTGTACAATTTTTCACTCCCTTCTCATGGCTCTTATTACATTTTTATTCTAATATATTTATGTGCTTATCTTTCACAGTAAACTTTTGGATTTATGAGTATAGTCATTTAAATAGATACCAGCAATTAATTATCCCTTAATTAAAAACAAAAATAAAATATATTGTTCCTCACTTATAGTTAAGTACAATAGTCAATTTTTATGATAGTTTAATTACTATACACAATTAATAATAACTTTGATATCATGACAAATACAGCCAATTGAACACAAAGTGGTATATAAGAGCCTTGAAATGACTTAAATTAGCCTAGAAATCCACTGTATTTTAATTTTTCAAAATTTTCGATGCAAAATTTTTCTATGAAGATTTTCCACAAATTAAAATAGTACTGAAACTTATTTTATTTATTACTTATGCATTTTTCTTCAAATTTTTATTTTTTATTTGTTTGAAAAAGAGTGAGACAGAGAAAGAGGTAGATAGGGAGAGAATGGGTGTGCCAGGGCCTCCAACCACTGCAAACTAACTCCAGATGCATGTGCTACCTTGTGCATCTGGCTTACGTGGATGCTGGGGAATAAACCTGTGTCCTTTGACTTTGTAGACAAGCACCTCAACCACTAAGCCATATTTCCAGTCCCCATATTAATTTAAGTAATATTGTAGAGTATATATTAACATCATCTGAAATAAAGGCATGTAAGGAATTAGTACAACAAATGCCATTAGAGCTTCTTTTCAATAAAGCAACAAAATAAAATTTTCCCAGTTATATGGTTTTAAAATACATTCAGTAAATGATATAATAATCTGTCTCTTAATATCAGAAGATTGTCTTATAGAGAAAATGCCATATTAAAAATATTTTGACAAAATGCTGTCTCTAGAATTCATGCCTCATAAACTGTAAGCATGTACCACAAGTTACATAGCTTTGGTATAATCTGATAGAAGCTATGGGAAATCTATGTTTGAGTGTGTAACTCTAGAATTTTGTTTCAGGAAGAAAATATCATATAGGATTATGGTGAAAATGTTGTGTACAATATTTATTCTTTGGAATCATTTTACTTAAAATTAAAGTATTTTCTTTTACTTTCAAAATCCTTCATTTGTCTAATCTTAAATAACGAGAAGATGTATAGATTTGTATTCAGTTTAAGTAGGTATGTGTAAAAATAATTAAGTAGTATAGTTCATGTACAAGATATAAAAGAGAAATTATTTCTACAACTAAATCATATTTCCATCATAATTAAATGGGGCAAGTTTTGAATTAAGTTACTTTCATTTTACTAGGACAATATGGACTTTACTCATCTTTTTCCCTGGTTCCAGATGCCAGCGTAGGGTAATCCATGGAATATGAGGCTATGCCTTTGTACTATGCCCTATGGAATCCTCTTAAAGTCTGTCTTTTAAATCCAGCTAAATTAAATGCTAGAACTCATACACATTACACCTGTGAACCCGTGTATTCTGTATATGTGTGAATGTTTATATCATCATGTCTTCTCATTCATGATGAGGTCATCTTCTCATTAGTGTTGGGCACATGGAAGTTCCGCATCTTTTTAAACCACCTCAGCAAACAAAAAAGGAAAAGAAAAATGCCCATAATGTTGTCTATGCCTTTCCTTGCTTGTTCACACTAAAATCTCATTTATATTTCAGCTTTAATGCAAGATTACTTCTAAAACAATGATTCTTGCCTTCCCAGCTGTCATAGTCCATTAGGGCTGCTGTAACAAGATACGATGAAATGAGTGGTTTATGAAGGAAAAAAAAAAAATCTTACAGATGTAGATGCGAGAAAATTCAAAATAAATGCACCAACATATTTTGTGTCTACTAAACTTCTCTCTGGTACAAAGATGGATTTACCATGTAGCTGTGTTCACTACGGTAGAAGGGGAAAGGGAGCTGTCCAGAATTCTTTTATGGGGTCATAGTATCATTTCTGGAAGCTCCAGTGTCATCTCTATGGTTGCCTCCCAGAGCACTACTTCATCACATTCTCACTCTATAGAAAACCAAAACATGTAGTATCTAATACCACTGACCACTGCACTTATAAGGGACTCATGCTTTTAAATTCGTAACCATGTCTGGGTCTGACAGTGTATTCCATCCACCATATTTAGATGGGACTCTTTCTTAAGTGCTCAGCAGTTATTCTACATATTATGGTAGGGCAATGTGAATGGAGATTGCTCTAATCAGTCATGTTAAATCTATTTATATTGCAAGATGTAAGCTTTATACATGGAGCATGTCTGAGTTTATAGACATGGTTATCCTAAACTTCTATCACATTGCCTCAGAAGGCTTATATTATAGTTCAAAATCTATCATAGGTTTTATTTGCATTTTTTCACATATTACCATCATTTTTAATCTTGATTCAATGACTGTCCCTCATACTATCAGAAAAAAAAAAAAAAAAAACAAGAAGAAGTTACCTGACTGAACAATGCAACACTAAATGGAAACTTAGAGAAATGTAGCACTGTAATTGTAGTATTTATTTCCTGTTTCACATAGAATTATGAAAAGCAGTATATCCGCTAGTGTTGAGCTCTTTGGCCATGATCAGGAGGCATTATTGGTGCTCCTTGGAAAAGTGACATTATCTACCTATTTTCTTACTATAGAATCTATTTTCAATGTACTGGTTCTAGTGAATGGCAGAAATTTTATTTCAAGTGAAGTCTACAAATTATCAAAATAAGCCGGGAGTGGTGGCACATGCCTTTAATCCCAGCACTTGGGAGGCAGAGGTAAGAGGATTGCCATGAGTTCAAGGCCACCCTGAGACTACATAGTGAATTCCAGGTCAGCCTGGACTAGAGTGAGACCTTACTTAGAAAAACTAAAAAATAAAATAAAATAAAATAAAATAAAATAAATTATCACAACAATATAATCTATCTCCATTGGTGACATTGTCTTGCTGCAATTTTCAGGATGAGAATCATGTTTGGGAAAGACTACATGCTCATACAGAAAATACAGGATGACCTCCAACGGGTCTATAAAGGATTTCCAGGTAAGATGATGGCATAGGAGCCATAGCAAACCAGTCTAGGGAGAGATGTAAGCAAAACCACAGTAAAATAAACTCTTCTTCTGAAAGGGAAGGAGTATAGGTTTTTCTTAGACACAGTAGAGAAGCAGGAGATACCAACTTGTGCCAGAAAGGAGGAAAAGGGCCAGAATCCCACTGAGGCACTTGTGGCCCAATGATGAGTGCAATTCAGCCATCCTCCCAGCACTGCCTGTCTAGACAAGCCAAGTAGTGGCGGCAGCAGAAACCAAACAAGGAGCATTTCCAACTTCATCAGCCTCCTTTCAAAGTCAAGAAAGCTGAAGGAAAGACAGTTGAGAACAAATAAGGAGCTACTGAAAAGGATACAGACAGGACTGTGTGAGCAATTCCAGGCTTTCTGCACTGTCCCATCCCCCAACCATCAGAACCATGGACCTCCAGCATTCAGCCCTCAGTTTCAGCACCACCAGAATAGCTGATCAGAACTCCAGCTCCACAGTATAATATAGAAAGATGGAGGTGGACACTCAGCATTGGTGAGATGATTGGAAGCCACCCCAAGGTAATGAGGCTGACAAAAAAAAAAAAAAAGTACATAGACCTGCATTGGAAGAGCTAATCTCCCTTTCCATGTCAGGGCAGGCTATGGGTTACATATTCCTGGTTGGTTTTACCATTTTCAAATAAGCTGTATTTGGGAGTTGAATATTGTTGCCTTTGATGCTTTCAGATTTATAGGGCCTTTGTCTTTTGCATCTGTCATTATTGTGGCAAGCATCTGATTCAGATCCAGGCTGACCTAGAACCTAATTCAGAACTAAAATCTCTACCTCCTAGCTGACAAGATTAAGGGTGTATAACAACACACACCCTTAGGCATTTTGGCTTTATAAGACTCTTTGTTTGTTTTAATCTCCAAAGGTGCGCACTCTCTGCTGGGTTTTTTTTGAATGCATATATTGCTCAGTTGAAGTTTAGAATTTGCCGGTAAATTGTTCCACCCAGTCTACTAGAATACTTGTTTAGCAAGCAAACTCAAAACCTAGGATTACTTCTGTTGTATGATTGGGGTACAAGAGCTACACTTGGCACGTTAAACTCATATCCTGAAAGTATATAAAGATGGATCACCACACCTGACAACATTGCAGATAAGTATAAAACCCAAGCATTGAATCAATTCAGGATGCAGAAGTTGCTACATTATAATACCCAAAACACAAATAATCAAGACAATGCATTCCCACCCAAAATTAGTAATCCATCAGAAATGATCACCAATGAGACTGTTTCTGTCAACAAAGATTACTTTATTCTCCAAAACTATCTGTCCAAATTGATGGACAAATAAGAACATTCCACAATAAAAACAGGCTAAAGGAATTTATGACAACTAAACCAGCTCTACAGAAAATACTTGAAGGAATTCTTAATGCTGAAGAGAAAGCAAAACACACATAGGAGGAAATAGGAGAAAATAAACCACACTCAAATAGCAGTTAAAACAAATGAGTAAAGGGAAGACAGGAAGCACTACAAAATAATAATAATGGCAAGAATACATACATACCTTTCAATAATAACTCTTAATATCAATGGCTTCAATGCCCCAACCAAAAGAACAGGTTGAAGACTAGATTAAAAGGCAGGATCCTGCCATTTGTTTCCTCCAGGAAATTCATCTCTCAATAAAAGATAGATACTGTCTTAGGGTGAAAGGATGGAAAATGGTGTTTGAAACAAATGGGCCTAGGAAACAAGCAGGGTTTGCTATCCTAATATCTGACAGGATAGACTTCACACCAACATCGGTGAGGAAACATAAAGAAGGTCATTTTATATTGATTAAAGGAACACTCTAATGGGAAGACATTACAATCCTAAATATATATGCACCTAACATGGGGGATCTCAATCTCATCAAACAAACACTATTAGACTTAAGGTCACAGATAACACTAAAGACAATTGAAGGAAGGGACTTCAATACCCCACTCATATCAATTGGAAGGTCATCCTGGCAAAAACATAAACAGAGAAATATCTGGATTAAGTGATGTCATAGAACAAATAGACCTAACAGATAAATACAGAACATTCCATCCAAATGCTGCAGAATATACATTTTTCTCAACAGCACATTGAACATTCTCTAAAATAGGAACATATATAAGGACATAAAGCAAACCTCAAGAAGTACAGGAAAATTGAAATAATCCCTTGTATTCTATGTGACCATAATGGGATTAAAATAAAAATCAGCAACAAGAAAAACTACAGACCATTCAGAAATTCATGGGGACTAATAGTACACTATTGAATGATGATTTGGTCATTGATGAAATCAAAAAGGAAATCAATAAATTCACAGAATCAAATGTTGATGATAATACAACATACCAAAACATTTGTGATGTAACAAAGGCAGTCCTTAGAGGGAAGTTTATAGCTCTAAGTGCCTAAATTAAGAAATTAGAGTTCACAAGTAAGAAGTACAATGCTGCAACATAAGGCTTTAGAAAAAAGAAGAACAAGGCAAACCAAAAATCAATAAATGGGAAGAAATGATGCAGATTAGGCCAGAAATTAATAAAATAGAAACCCCCAAAATAATCCAAAGAATCAATGAAAGAAAGATTTGGTTCTTTGAAAGGATAAACAAGATTGATAAACCCTTAGCAAATCTGACCAGAAGAAAACAAGAAAAGACAAAAATTAATAAAAGTATGAGATGAAAAAGGCACAATTAAAACAGATACCAAACAAATTCAGAAAGTCATAAGCACATGCTTTAAGAATATATATGCCTCTAAGTTTGAAAATCTGAAAGAAATGATTTCCTTGATTCATTTGACCTACCAAAATTAAATCAAGATGAGATAAACCATTTAAATGGACCTATAATAAATATAGAGATTCAAGCAGTTATAAAAGTCTCCCAACTAAAAAAAAAGTCCAGGCCCAGATGGATTCACTGGCAAATTTTACCAGACCTTCATGGAAGAACTAACAGCACTGCTTCTCAAACTTTCCCATAAAATAGAAAAGGAAGAAATTCTACCAAACTCCTTCTATGATGCCATCATCATCATCCCGATACCAAAACCAGACAAAGACAGAACAAAAAAAAAAAAGGAAATTACAGCCCAATCACACTCACAAACATAGATGCAAACATTCTGAACAAAATATTGACAAATAGAACACAAGAATATATCAAAAAGGCTATTCACCCCAATCAAGTTGGCTTTATCCCAGGGATGCAGGAATGCTTCAACATATGCAAATAAATAAATGTAATAAATCATATAAATGGTCTGAAAGACAAAATCACATGATCATCTCAATAGATGCAGAAAAGGCATTCAACAAAATCCAACATCCCTTCATGATAAAAGTATTACAGAAACTGGGAATAGAAGGAACATATCTCAACATAATAAAATCTATTTATAACAAATCTAGAGCCAACATAATACTAAATGGGAGAAAATTTGAAGCTTTTGCATTAAATTCAGGAAGAAGACAAGGGTGTCCATGGTACCTACTGTTACTTAATATAGCACAGGAAGTCTTAGTTATAGCAATAGGGCAAGAGACACTCATAAAAGGGATACAAATTGGAAAGGAAGACATCAAATTATCATTATTTGCAGATGATATGATTCTATATATCTATACATAAAGGACCCTAAAGATTACCAGAATACCGTTAGTGCTGATAAATACCTTTAACATGTAGCAGCATATAAAAGAAACACTGTCCTATAAACTAACAACAAACATGTTGAGGATGAAATAAGGGAATCTCTCCCATTCACAATTGCCTCAAAAATAAATAAATAAATAAATTAAGTACCTTGAAATAAGCTTGATCAAGGAAGTGAATGATCTCTACAATGAGAACTTTGAAACACTCAAGTGATAAATTGCAGAAGACACAAGGAAATGGAAAGACATCCTATGTTCTTGGACTGGAAGAATCAATATGGTTAAAATGTCAATCTTACCAAAAGCAATCTACACATTTAATACAATCCCCATTAAAATTACAATGGCATTCTTCACAGAAATAGAAAATTTGTCCTAAAATTCATTCGGAAGCACAGAAAACTTTGAATAGCTAAAACAATTTTGAGCAACAAAAGTAAGGCTGGTGGTATCACCACACCCAATTTAAACTATATAATAAAGTCATAGTAACAAAAACAGCATGGTATTGGCACAAAGACAGACAATGCAAAGGAATAGAGGATCCAGATGTTTATCCAAGCAGCTACAGCCATCTGATTTTTCACTAAAATGCCAAAAAATATTCATTGGAGAAAAGATAATTTCTTCAACAAGTGGTGCTGGGGAAATTTGATATCTATATATAGAAGGATGAAAATAGATCCTTGTGTTTCTTCATGCACAATAATCAAATCCAATTGGATCAGGGACTGTAATGTCATACCTGAAACTCTGAAATTGCTAGATGAAAAGATGCAGGAAACCAACATATTAGCATAGGCAATGACTTTCTGAACGTAACCCAATTGCTCAAGAAATAAAACCACCAGTCAACCACTGGAATCTCATGAAATCACAAAGCTTTTGTATAGCAAAGGACACTTTGAATAGAGCAAAGAGACAACCTACAGAAAGGGAGAAAATCTTTGCCAGCTACACATCTGAAGGAGGATTAACATCCAGAATATACAAAGAACTCAAAAAATAGAACAAGAAGAAATCAAACAACCCAATTAAAAAAATGGGCTATGGAAATAGAGAGTTCTCATCACAAGAAATACAGATGGCATATAAACACCTAAAAAAAAGTGTTCTACATCTATAGCCATCAGAGAAATGCAATTAAAACTACTTTGAGATTCTATCTCTCTCCTATCAGAATGGCTACCATCAAGAAAACAAATGACAATAAATATTGATGAAGATGTGGAAAAGGGGGATCCTTCTACACTGTTGGTGGGAATGTAATTGAATACAGCCAATGTGGAAATCACTGTGGAGGTTCTTAAGACAGCTAAAACTAGATTTACCTTATGATCCACATATAACACTCTTAGGCATATATCCTAATGACTCTTCTCACTACCTTAGAGATATTGTACAACCATGTTTATTGCTGCTGTATTCACAATATCTAAGAAATGGAACCAGCCTAGATGTCCCTCCACAGATGAATGGATAATAAGGTTATGGTACATTTACACAACGGAGTTCTACTTAGTAGTTAAGAAAATAAAATTATGAAATTAGCAGGGACATGGATGGATCTGGAAAGGATTATACTAAGTGAGGTAACCCAGGCCCAAAAAGCCAAACATCACATGCTCTCTCTCATATGTGGATCCTAGCTACAAATGTATAGACTTGTGTGTGAGCTGGAACTAAAAATTGGTAGCGGAGACCAGTATGCTATAAAAAGGCTATAAGGGAGGGAGGAGAGGGAAGGACTTAAGGGGATGGTATTGTGTATATATAAGTAGAAGAACAGATTACAATGAGGGGAAAGGCCTAAGTCAGTCCAGGGAAACAAATTCTGTAAAAGAAGGGCAGGGAGGAGGTTCAATCAAAATTCAAGATATGCTGAATAGGACATATGAAAACCTACTTTTTTGAATAATGCCAAATCCAGAAGCCATAGATTGTTACTAGAAAATTTTATCCAGTGCCAAGGATAGGATACCTTCCATTGAGTTGTTGGCCAGGGAGGTCCCTGTTGCTTTGAAAACATCACAGACTCTTGTAAAGGCCCTGGTTTCTCTTTAGAAACAGATGGCAAGACACTATTGCTGAAAACTTCACATGCCTGAGTGGCAAAGTCACTGAGAAATCAAGTTGATGCTGAGCAGAAAACATTCTCCTTGTAGACCAGCAAACTGAAAGCTGGAAAATGCACACTTTATGCAGCCCTGAGGGAGACAGAAGTCATCAGCAGTGAAAACAGTGGACACTGGAAACCTCAAGTTTGGCCAGACAGGTCAAATGACCAAATGAGTAAAATAGTGGCATGTGTGCTCTGGGGGTAACCAACTGCTCTCTAACTGGACTGAGGCCTACTCTATGGGAATAAAACCTGCCTGTTACTAAAAACCTAATCAAAAGCCTATGGCAGAGGAGGTCACAAGGCTTAGAGGTATAAAACCTGCTCTTGTCTGGATAAATGTATATATTATTCTCACCAAACTGCGCTGAAAGCATACTCTTAATGTTCATATTCATATATAAATGCTACTCTCACTTCTGGTTAGAGAAGCTTCTCTTTTCAGGTGACAATGACCACTGGGATGACCTAAAAGGCAACATAGTGCTGAGAAGAAGTGACGTAAGAGTGCTCAGCACTGAAACATCTCTATCACACCCTCCAAGGCTCACAATCTACTGTGGAAGAGGTTATGGAAAGAATATAAGAGCCAAAAAAGGGTACCACTCCTTACAATGCAACTGTCCAGACAGAAATTGGTCTCAATATCCATGACTACATATGGCTACATGCCTAGCAAAACCTACACAAGACCCTCACAATAGGAGAAAAAAAGATGATGCCATCAAATTAAAAGACAGACATTTAGGGTGAGAGAGGGAAAAAAAAGAGTCTATGAAAAATGATTCTCTTAGATGAGAAATGGCTCAGCAGTTAAAGTGCTTGCCTGCAAAGCCTAAGGACCTGTGATTGATTCCCAGTAGCCACATAAAGCCATATGCACAAGGTGGCCCACTTGCTTCCCCTCTTACTCACTCACTCAAATATATAAATAAATAAATACCTATAAGAATCGTGGGTTTGGAGATGGCTTAGTGGTCCTGGCACTTGCCTGCAAAGCCAAAGGATCCAGGTTTGATTCCTTAGGACCCACATAAGCCAGATTCACAAGGTGACACATGTGTCTGGAGCTCATTTACAGTGGCCGAAGTTCCTGGTACATCCATTCTCTCTCTCTCATTCTCTCTCAAATAAAATTAATAAAAATAAATTAAAAATTAAAAATGAAATCATTTCATAGCTGCTCCAATTTTACTCAGGAGCATTGAATTAAATTATTTTATTTCAAAAACTCTTTTTCTCTGGAATAAAAGAAACTTTCAAAGAGTCAGATTAAAATCTAAGTAGAATGTAACTATGTCTTATCTAGATGACATCATTTTGTAGCCTAAAGTTCTATCTTGCTGCTTTAACATTCTTTCTGTCCCTCTTCCAAGAGGTCTCTGAACCTTGGAGGGACTGGTTTAGATGACCTGTCTGAGGCTGAGCCTGCAGGAATCATTTCTTTGAGCAATTTTGCCAGCTATAAATCTCTGCATTAACTACTATCCATTGTAACGAGATTTCAGTACAAGATGCTTCAAGCAGTATGAATCTTTAGGAACAACACACTTTGGCATGCTTTCTATTTAATTTAATAACTTCCATAATAGGTTAACCCCTACTACCTGTGTCCCTAGCCAGCTTTACCTTTAATGTGAGGTAGATACAGGAGACTCCACACCTCCCAGAGTATCTAAGGGCGAACAATGGTTGCTTAGAGAGGAGGAGTCTGGTTCATCAGTTATGTAGCTCCTGCCTGGTAAATTGCCCTTTTCATAGTAAATGTCCTTCCATCCATAATAATACAATCAGCTCTAATTAAACTTAATGGGTTTAGAGGAAAACTGTAAGATTCACATGGACGTTAATGCAGAAGAGTGTTAATTGGAAGGGAAATGGGATAAAAGAGCTTAATTGGGAGGAATAAAATCAAAGCAATATAGATATATGTATGAAAATGTCAAAAATGTAAACTATACATATTTCTTTAAAAGCAAGATAGATGCCAGATGTGTAAAATAACTTTTCCTTATTATAGTGAGGCAAGTGTTTTAGGTTGTTGAGACTCACATATCTTCCTGAACACTTGAAAAATGTTTAAAACTATTCAGATGTAATTCAGAGATAATAAAAAGATGAGGGCTGGAGAGATGGCTTAGCAATTAAGGCATTGACCTAAGAAGCCTAAGGATCCAGGTTCAATTCAAAAGTACCCACATAAGCTGGAGGCACAAGGGGGTATACGCTTCTGGATTTTGTTTAGTATTCATTTTCAGGGATGGAGACCCTGGCCTAAGGAGCCAGGTTCAATTCAACAGTATCCACATAAGCCAGAGGCACAAGGGGATGCATGCTTCTGGATTTTTTAGACAGTGTGGCTATGTGAGGAAGACCAGATCAGCAGGTTATTATGGACAAAGACCAGACTTTACAGCTTTGCCAGTAATCTTAGATAAAGATCAGTTTCTGCCCTGGGAAGGGTCCAAACTTAATCTAGAAATATTTCCTGGAGGATGCAACATGAAGATTTCTGCAAACTTAGTGACATTTCTTGCTTTTTTCATGGAATAAAAATACTGTTCAGTTTTGGGTTCTGTTACCCTGACTGCCTAGCCAATTTAGGCACCCACCATAACAATTATAGAGATGTACTAAATCTGTTTTACTGAATATATGAATGTTGTCCAGAAAGCCTAATTTCAGGCCCACTCAATGATTTCAAAAGTTTCTAACAAGATTACTAAAAGCATGCTATAAGAATGAGAACCTTAACATACACACACAGTTTATTAGGCAAGAAGATAGGCGACTGACCACCATGAGACTTTACACTACATCTGCCAGGGCTCAGGGGAAATTGCAAAGGGAGTGGTGACATGAATCCTGCTCTTAACTGCTATCCTGACAACCAGTTCCAGGGTTATTGTGACAGACACAGTGATGAATCAAAATTTACCAAAGTGGCTGAAAAGATGTCTTAGCAGCTAAGGCTTTTGCCTGCAAAGCCTTAGGACTCAGGTTTGACTCCCCAGAAGCAACCTAATCCTGATGCACAAGGTGATGCACGTGCACAAGGTGGAACATACATCTGGAGTTCAATGCAGTGGCTAGAGGCCCTGACATGCCAATTCTTTCTCTCTCTCATACACTGTCTCACTCTATCCTTCATAAAAAAAAAAAGAAAAGAAATGTTAAAACCCCTACCAATGTAGAAATCCAGAGGCTACAGAGAGGTCAAAATTAAATCATACTGTCCATAGGCCTATCAATGCTCAGGAAACATTGTGGAAGATTGGGTGGAAAGATGGTAAGAACCACAGCATGGTTCGGAATATCCTGAGGCATGGTTTCCTGGCCACCTCCCCTCAGGGCCTGAGGGAGGCCTCCATGATCCCGCACTGTATGAATACCAAAGCCCCAGTGAGGAGAGCCTGCAGGCTAATGGGAGCAGGAGCAAGGGGTTGAAGAGTATAACCTATTATAATATATACTAAAATAAAACACACAAAAATAGCTTATTAGGTCTCAAGCGAGTCACCAAGTTATATATTTATTGTATTAACAACTGGATTATTTACTGGGAATCCTGTTTGTAGAGGAACTCACTGCTATTTTCTGATTGTGCACTAACTTCCTGAACCATAGCTCTATGTTTATCCATATGTTTATGATGAAATATATAGTTTGTAAATAGTAGATGAATTTTTTTTTCCATAGAAAGACACTGAAAAAATAGTCTTTTACCATCATCTACACTGGTCTGGAAAAGGAGAGACAAGAATTACCACAATTACAAAACTGAGAAAATACTATATGTATTGATTCAGCAGATGTTTAATTAAATGATGACATTATAGACAGGGCTTATATTACTGACATGTGTGCAACTCCTATCAATAAACAAAATATTATGTCCAACATTAAAACATGAATAATAAACCCCACCAAAAAAACTGAAACCCAAACAACATAAAAGATGAGATCAAGCAGGGCGTGGTGGAGCACGCCTTTAATCCCAGCACTGGAAGGCAGAGGTAGGAGAATCGGAATGAGCTTGAGGCCGCCCTGAGACTCCATAATGAATTCCAGTTCAGCCTGGGCTAGATTGAGACCCTACCTTGAAAACCAAAGGAAAAACAAAAAAAAAAAGTTGAGATCAATCCAAGTGAGGTGGCTGCACTTGTACTGTTAAGCAGTGGAGAGACCAAGGTTGGAGGATTGCTGAGAGTTCAAGCCCAGCTGAGACTATAAAGTAAGTTTTCAGGTTCATTTGGGCTTGAGTGAAACACTGCCTCAAAAAAGCCCAAATAAATAAATACATGAAAGTTGACCTCTCTCTTTCTCCCTTTATCCCATCTTTCAAATATTTGTAAATAATCCTCTGAAAAAAATAGCATCTAAATAATAGCAAAATAGGTGCATTCACTATAGCTGAGAAGGTGCAATTGCTAATTCTTACATTTCCCTGCATAACAAGGCCATAACGATACATTCATTATTAGTAAAGCCGGACTTAATCACAATTCTCAAAAATGAGCCTATTTGAGTGCCATTTATGTTGTTTGACTAAATACAGTAGACACTCTGCTTGTGTTTTTGAGCTAACCAAAATGTTGTTAAACGGATATATATATATATATATATATGTATATATATGTATATATATAATATAATATTTATATTGTATTATATAATATAATATTTTATTTATATTATTATATTATATTAATAATATATATTTATTATATTACATCTTATACATAATAATGATAAATATAATAATAAATATAAAAATAATAAATATAATATATATTAAAATGTATACAAATAGAAACACTTTATTAAACTATAGCACAGTTTCTAAAACTTGAGTGTGTTTCATAACAAAGTATTGTTTCTTTTAGCATCTTCATTCTGTGATGAGATAAAGAAAGTTTTGAATGATATAGCAGTCACTTTCTTTATTATGCTGATTACTATCAACTAGTTTCATGTCAGTTAAGGGAGGGAAAGGATATTCACTAGGCTTTGTTACTCACCTGCTCTAGAATTTGTGGTGACAAAATAGCTACCTTAAAATTATAATTTCTATCCTACAACATTGAATGTTAGAAGATCTGGGGGAAAGTTTGAATTTCATTAAAACTGTATCTAAGGCTGGTGCATTTATGGGTTTACTTGTCTATTTTGTTCATTGATTTGTTCATTAAGAGGAGAAAATTTTTTAAAAATGAGCAAGAAGTCTGGAATTCTTAATTAGGTTTCTGTCTCCAGAGAACATATCTAACTCTACCTGCAAAAAAGGCAGAAATGGATTTAAAGACAGTGATCCTTATTAGAAGGAATGAAATATGGGAGCTATTCATTCAAAGAAAGTTAGTTCAGAGGACAAAATCCTAGGGATAATATTGTTTGAAACAATAATAGTGATAGATTTCCATCAGCTGTGTTAACTACATCAAACAAATGAAAATGATATTCAGAAATCAAAGCTGGGGAAGGATTGAACTAGACAGTGTGGTAAGGGGAGGCTTCAATTAGAAGCTCATAGACAACACAGGATTGGAGGTGAAAATTCAGCCACAGAGCATCAGGGGAAAAAGGAGACATGAATTCATCAAAGCAGGCCACTTGTTAACCTGAAGAGGGAACAAAGAGGTAGACAAACTAATATGAACAAAGGAGCACAAGGCTCAGTGTTAGCTGGAAACATGTGAAGCCTAATCAATGACATCAATAATCTGAAGTTATGTCATATGTTTTCCAAACATCTTTGACTTTAATAACTCACACAAGTGCATGCAGATTTTCCATTCTACAATAATTATAGTGGTCACTTTTATTCAAATTTCACCTGAAATTATAAAATGTTCACAATAAGTGTTTCTGCTTTAATACTTTTCATACAACCAAATTTTTACCTCCTCTAGGTGATTATTAAATGTCAAGTCCTGAGATATTATTTTATTTAACATTTATAAGAAGGCAATTCTGGACTCTACTCAGAGTTAAAGAATTGATAAAAGTAGGTGTCACAAAGGTTTAACAAAACAACCGCTTTGTCTGAATCTATGCCATATCTTCTCTTCCAACCCTGTGGATTTGAAGTCTCCATGGGTTCTAGAATGAGGTATGAAGCTGATTTTCTGCCAGTAACAAAAATAGCCCATGTTTAGCTTGAAAATCTTTATCATAAGTTAGATTATGGTATTCCTTACCTACATTATACTACTATAGTTACCACTGAATTTCATATGACTATAACTACCTAAATCTGAACATGAAAATACAAATTTCACAATAAGAAATGTTTGTAAATATGCTGGCATGGAATGTAAAACATGTTTCAATCTTAAATGTTATCTCTCCCATGAACTGACAGACCTTAACAACTTGTTTAGGAATCATTTATGGCATTTGCATATATCTTTGAATTTTATTACATTTTATTTAATATTATTTGATAAAAGAAATAAATATTTTTCTTCTTTTTCCAAATAGCAACCCTGTAAGCAGTTAATATGTAGTAAGAAATATAGCCACATGGCAGTAAAACATAATAATTTTGACTTAATGGTTAATGCCTATAAAAATATATGAGTAGCACTGGAGTGGTGACTTAGCAGTTAAGCCACTTGCCTGCAAAGCCATAAGACCCAGATTTGATCCTCCAGGACCCTTGTATTCCAGATGCACAAGGTGGCTCATGCTTCTCGAGTTTGTTGGCAGTGGGTGGAGTCCCTGGCACGCCCATTATTTCTGTCTCCCTCTCTCTCCCCTCTCAATAATAAATAAATAAATAAAAACCAAAATATTTTTAAAAGAATCTATACATTATATAATAGTTACTGTCATACTTATACTTCAGTGACATTACAATAAAATTATCATATTAAATGAATTCAGGTCAGGATAATGGAAAGATAGGATAAGGGTTGCCTTTATTACTATTATTACTTCTTGTGATTGTTTATATAGGAAACCAAAGAGAAATGTGAAGCTTTCAACCTAAATTAGAGTGTTCCACAACTTCTCAGTTTAACTTGAATCAATTTTTAGGAAAGCACTGTCGTGTCCAGGTTCAAAATATTAAAATAGTTTTTAAATCATATTATTTTGATACAGCAAAACACATAAACTGCTGAGGGGTAAATATAATTATTTGTGCAGTGATCATGAATAAAATATTTTGGAAATATATAGAGAAGTCATAAATGGACAGAAGGATAAGAATACTCCATGACAGGAAGAATTATGATGAGAAGCTGTGATTTGCTGTGGAGTAAATGTAAAATGCCTTCCATAGGTTCCTGTGTTTAAATGCCTGGTCCCCAGCTTATGGAGCCCTTTGGAAACACAGTGGGTCTTTTGGTGGTGAGCCTTCCCACAGGAAGTAAGTCATTTAGGCCGAGCGTAGAGGCTTTTTTTTTTTTTTTTTTTAAGTTGGGATCCACTTTCTTTTCTCCTTTTTTGTTTCTGTACTGTGAATGCAATGTGACCAGCTCTGCGGTCATGACTTTCTGGCACAGCAATCCCACCATGATGCATTCTAACCTTGAAACATAAGCTGACATAAACCATTTCCTTCCTTAAGCTATAAATGCTATTTAAAGAACTGTGCTTCTTTTAAAATTGTCAGGTCTTTGGTCAAAACAAAGAGTAAAATAATGAATATATCATTCTCCCTTATATAATCAGTACAAGGAGATTTTAATCAAAGTGCTGAGGAGTTTTTAAATGAACCTTGAGTTATTCAATCCAACATATGTAGGGGACAAAAATGAAGCAGGAATATATTGCCAAGCCTTGAACAATTGCAGTTACACATTTTTTTCTTCCCAGTGTCTGGACATATTTTCAAAGTATGTAGTAAGGAAATGCTTCAATGATATGGAAAGTAAATGAACATATACTAAATAAGTACTTGAAAATCCATTAGGACACCAAATGTAAAATCATCATAATTAGAAAAATCATATTATTTTTACAATATGATACTGAAACAATTGATAATCCATTTGAAACTTATTTATCCCCACAGTTAACCTCAATTACTATATGCTATAATTACAAGTTAAAACTACAAAGTTAGAGTATTTGGGGGGAAAAGTGAATTGCCTAACTATAAAGGTTAGTTGTGTATTCCTTGAATAATTTGTAAAACAGCACAGTTCTAAAAAAAAAAACACATTTATACATAAAACGATAAAATTTTGTTAAGCACATGACACCATAAAATAGGAGACTTTAGACACTCATTGAAAATACATTTTCATTTCCTAGTGTGTAATTATTACTAACAACAATATAAGCTGCTATAATCAGTGTTAAAATGCCAACAAGTTGATAGACAAAAATGACAAGAGTTGTCTCATTTAGTATGGAACATTCGGAAGTTATTTATTCTCCATACCTTGGTGGATTTTATTTATCTCCACCACTGACAGCTGTAAAAAGAAACTTATCTGACCAAAGGTATGAGCAGCACAAGTATGTGGTCATGAAGACAAATACAGGGAATTTAATGGGAACAATATATCCATGTAGACGAAGGGTCAAAAACTTTCCATCAACTGAAATGACTAAAGAAATAAAAAAGGACATAATCTCTGATACTCAACTTCAGTCTAAATACAAAAATTCACTTTCAATAAGTATGATATTGTTTATATCAAAGCAGAAAGGTTTTAAAGATGTGAAATATTAGATCTTGTCAAGACTGGAGCAAAAGCAACGTAAGAACACCTGTAGAGGGAGTCATGCTGTATTAAAAATTCTAATATGTTTGATGATGTACATGCTTGTTGACCCAGGTTCACTCACCATGCTTCAGAAAACTGTGGAAAATTTATCAAAAATAAATATATAATAATAGTCATAGTAAGAGTATTTTTATTATGGTGAACATTATTTCTTCTGTTCTGCTTTTGTTGTGGTATTTTTTTTGTTATTGTTCATTTAGATAGGATACTATTTTGGGGGAAAATTGAAGGTAAACATATCATAGGAAGAATGATAAGTTTTACCATTTGGTAGTAATCTCATATATTGTATTGAAGCATAAACTTAATGAATGAAATCCATAATTCAAAACAAATTACAAATAGTAGTTGAAAAGGCATAGAATTTGGGCACAGCATACTCTCCAAGAACTGCACTGGATTCCTTTGCTTAATCATTTTGCTTTCTTGAGACAGACTCTCACTCTGGAACCCACAACATAGCCCAGGGGAGCATTAGATTAATAACAATCTCCCTGTCTGTGGGGGTTTGAGTGTACAATATTTCCCTTAGCCTTTTGTGCTTGTGATTACTCCTCATACTCAATTTCCATCTGGTGGAGCCTTTGCGAGGTACAGACTTGTTTATTACTCAGGGCAGGCCTTGAAGTTTTTATTTGGTTCCAGCCCCATTTGGTGTTTATAGCAATCTCATTCTTGCTGCTTCCTCCCTTCTGATGTGACAAAATGTGATGTCCAGTTCTCTGCTTCTGCTATGACATCCTTGCCATGATGAAGCTTCCTATCAAATGAAAGTCGAAATAAGCCCTTTCCTTCCATAAGCTGCTATGGTCCAGGCATGAGGAAGTGAGTACTACACCGCCACACACCTCTCCCACTATGGGATCATGTGGCAGGTTCAATTCAGGTGTCCCCCATAAACTCAGCCTTCTGAATGCTAAGTCCCCACCTGATGGCAATTGGGGAATTAAAGCCTCTTACAGGCAGCATATTATTGGGAGTGGGCTTATGAAAGTTATAGCTATCTTCCTCTTGTCAGTGTTTGGCACACTCTTCTGTGCTGCTGTCCACTTGATTTGGGCCATGAGGTAATGGCCCCTGTTCCACCCCTGTTCATGCCATCATTTTCCCCTGACATCATAAAGGTTCCCCTTGAGTCTATAAACCAAAATAAACCATTTTTTTCACACTAGCTGCCCTCGGTCAGGTGTTTTCTGTCAGCAATTCAAACCTGACTGCAACAGTAAAGTTGGTACTGAGAAGTGGATCATTGCTGTTAGACATCTGAGTGTGTGGCTGTTTGGCATTTTGGAGCTGATTTTTGATGAAAGAACATGGAATAATTTGAGATCTTGGCCTGCGAGAAGCCTTCCAGCACTGTAAGTACAGCTTGATGCAGTAGGGACTATGGACTGTGAGGTTTGGCTTTATAAGGGTGAGAAAGAACTGTGCCTGGACTGGGCCAGAAGCAGTTTGTGTGAAAGGTGTGGTTTTTTGCCTGTGTCTTGATAACTTGTGCAGGGTTACTTTTCATAGACTGGTGTGTGAATGATGATATGGTATAGAAAAAACTGAAATCTTTGGGCTAAAACTGCTTGCCTGTTCAGCTGCAATTTTATGATTGACTATAACCATTGAGATTGGGCCAGGTGACCTGTATTGGGACAGCAGAAAGAATGCAGACTCTTTTGAAGGGGCCTGAAAGCTGAGGGAGTCTCCTGTTCTTCAAAGCCATCTTTAAATCCCCCCTGGATTAACAAATTGACACCCAACCTGTTATTATGGAGTATAACAAATGTAGGAAAGAGAGGGTCATTGAATTTGCAACTAGGTTTTCTAGTTTTGAAATAGCCAAGGACATTGTGAAGCAGGCTTGATTTCTTTTGTAGGGATAAATTGGATCAGCTTAAATGGAAAGAGTGATACATGGATGTTCTTGATAGAATTTCCCTCTGCATTTCATTGAGCAATAAAATAGTACTGTTCTTTAAGCAAATCCTGAAAAACAGGAGAGAATTTAACCAATGAAAGTATAGAGAATACATTATTTGAATAACACTGTTTCAAGCAGGAACAATTTCAGATGGCAGCAAATACCAGAGAAACCCAAGACCCTATCAGTACAAGATAAGAAAGATAACTGCCTAGCATAAGATGAGTCATCTCTATCACATCTGCCAAGGCCCAGGGAACATTAAAAAGGAGGTGGCTAAATGAATATGAGTTCTTCTCTCACTGCTAGCCTGACAACCACCTCCAGAGAGTTGGTGTTTGACACTGTGGTGGCTCAAATTCTTAAATCAGAAAATAAGAGATTGTTGAGGGTTCAGTACTAAAGGAGACTTATAGCCTAGCCTCCAAGGCTCAGGGAACTTTGCAAAGAGGGGATGGAAATAGTGTAAGAGGCACAGGGTAGAAAGGTGTAATCTGAGACATTGTACTCCTGACAGGTCTGACCAGTGCGTTTAGGATCACACATTGATTACAGATAACTCTGTTGAGGAGGCCCCTCAGTGGAATGAGGTTGGGAGAGAGGGAATATAAAAACTATATAACCTGATGGGAATAGTACGTATTTATAATAAAGTTCTCAATAAATAATAATAATAAAATAATAATATAAAAGAGATACAGAGAAGCTGTTTGAGGATGGTTACATTGAAACGACAAGTATAAACAAAAAACAATAATTTAAAACAAATTTAAACTTACAAGGTAGAAGACAGAATTAATGAGTGTTGTTTCATTTTATTTTTTTTATTTTATATTTATTTATTTATTTATTTATTTATTTTTGGTTTTTCGAGGTAGGGTCTCACTTTAGCTCAGGTTGACCTGGAATTCACTATGTAGCCTCAGGGTGGCCTCAAACTCGTGGTGATCCTCCTACCTCTGCCTCCTGAATGCTGGGATTAAAGGCATGAACCACCATGCCCGGCTTTGTTTTATTTTTAATTGAAAATACCTATTAAGCAACCTTCATGTTTTTTGTGATGGTCATTTTGTTATGTTAGTTTTTGATGCTAGTAGGCTCAACCTAGGTAAAAATATTCACATACTCAAACTGTTCTAGAGCTACTGATCTAAATGCAAGGACATCATGACCATATTGTGTTTAAGACAATATCTAATTCTAACAAAAGCCAGGAAGTCCAGGTCACACACAAAACCTTTTTATTCTCCCTATGTATTGTTTCCTAAAATATGCTTGCTTCTCTCTTGCCAAGTGGCAATTTATTTTCTTTTCTCCATTGTTCTCAGGTACACCAAAAAGGACTCTTTGCTATTTAACAGAAGCAATTTGTCCTGCTCATTGCTTTACACATAAGCTTGAATTCAGCGACCTTATGTCTTCCCTGAGGACAGTATTTCTTTGTAAGATCACTGTAGAAGATTTCATATTTCTCTTGAAATACCATATTTCATTATGATGTCTGCTTTAGTGTAACAGTATTTTTATTTATTAACTTTAACCTCAGTGTTTTTTTTTTTTTTTCTGCTTCCATGCTTATGCTATTTTCAAATTTTTGGTGTTGCCACACAAATTAACACACACACTCACAATCTCTTGTATAAATTTTGCACTTTAAGATGAAGGGCAAACAGAGAGAAGAAACAGAATAAAGAAGAAATAGAAAATAAATGGATAAGCAAGAGATAGACAATTGATGGTACAAAAAAAGAGACAGAGAAAAGAAGAAATAAAATAAACAATACAACAAAAAGTTTTATATAATTTGGAAGATAAAATTAGAACATTCTGTATCTGATAGGCACAAAATTTTTACTAGTTGATGAAATGGATGCTCCACTGAAATTTTTAAGTTATGTATATAGATAGATAGATAGATATAAAGATCAAAATCAGATTTTCTTTTCTAAACTCTTTAATATCAAGCTTCTCTTTCAATTTATATGTTACACATAAAACCAACCCCCTTTTGTTCAGGTGTAACAATTTATACCTATCATTATTCAGAAAGAATATAACAGCATTTTTAGCTAAAAAGTAATTTTCTCCTATGTATACCTTTGTTTAAAATCGATATATATATATATATTAAATAATTTCATATTAATATAATTATTCAAGTTATATGTGTATAATGTTCTAAGCATAGTTCTATGTGTATTTAATATCAAAAGGAACTAAAAAGGGTAAAAATAGAGCTGAGCTGTGGAAGATGATCAGCACTATATAGAATAAGTAAACAAATTGCATAGAAAACTTAAGAAACCCATTTTTTCTACAGGGAAACACAGAGCAAAATGAGTTATTATTATTATTATTTAGTCTAGGTAACATCACATAGGAATTTAAAAGGGATATTCACTGAGAAAATTAGAATTGAACTAAGTCTCCATGTGACACATGGCAGGATATACATAAGGAAAAGAAGCTATTTCAGTTCTTTTAAACCCAAATAATATACACATGATAGGGACTACTTAATAAATATGTTAAACTGTCAGCTTTGAAAATGTACCAACTATTTTGGTGACAGTCTCCACTCCCTCCCCAGATATTGCATTTAGATTACAGAGTAAATCTTTAGATACCATTTTCATCGGAAACACCAAAAATGCATTATTTCACAAGTGATCACATTCCCTTTGAGGTGTTTGAATACAGAATTTAATTAAAGAGTATCACAATGAGCTAATCAATATTCTCTTCCACTGAATGTATCAACATGCGCAGAACAGACATTCCTCTTTGGAAAAAACTTTCCAACTGCATGGCTTCATTTTGGCATTTTTTTCTCATAACTTATCTAGTATTTGAGCAGATAAGCTAATAAAGATAAAGGGGAGTTGTAGTGCTGAACAAAAGCAGTGGTCAGCAAAAAATAATTTACTCAAATCAACCTCCAGAAACTATGTTTGAAGGTCTTCTGGTAGGGCATGGTGGTATACAACTTTAATCCCATCACTAGGTAGGCAGAGATAGGTAGATGAGTTAGAGGCCAGCCAGAGACTACATACAGGTCAGCCTGGGCTAGAGTAAGACCCTACCTCAAAAGAACAAAAAACAAACAACAAAAAAGGATTTTCTATTGAAATGACATTTTCTAATAATCTTTATTTTATTTAATTTTATTTTATGTTATTTTATTTTATTTATTTGAGAGAGAAACAGTAGAATGTGTGTGTGTATGTGTGTGTAGCGTGTGTGTGTGTGAGAGAGAGAGAAAGAAAGAGAGTGAGAGAGAGAGAGAGAAAGAGAGAGAATGGGCATGCCTGGGCCTCAAGCCACTACAAACAAACTCCAGATGCATGTGCCCCCTTGTGCATCTGGCTTACATGAGTCCTGAGGAATTGAACTGGGATCCTTAGGCTCTACAGGCAAATGCCTTAACCACTAAGCTATCTCTCCAGCCTGTTTGAATGTTTCTATTAACCTCTCGGTCAACTGAGTGTAACTGAAATTAAAGATTGAGTCAAGGAATTTGGCCTCATAGTAAACTGTCCAGAAGAGTATGGATTTTACTGTGGATAGAAAACTTGAATCTGGAAACTCATTGTACACAATGTCCTAACGAGGGGTTAGTATGCACCTCATAACAAATTAATCACTAAATAACCAATTAACAATCAGGTTTGTAATACAATCCAGTTAGTTGGTACCTTGTGTTTTTGTCATTGTAGACTGCCTACAGTTACTCATTCTCAGCCCATTCTTATCTAAACATAGCAATTATCACATTCTGGGCATAAAATTAAGGCAATTACATCTGTACTAGGATATATTCTTCTGGGTAATAACTGTACTGTAAAGGAAAAGTTATAATGAGATCCACAATAGATTTTTGACAACTACAATGTGATATTTTTTCCTAAGGTATCTAAGAGCATGCCATTGTCTCTTTCATTTCACACTTCTTCCCTCCCTCTCCTTCCTCTCTTTTCTTTTCTTTCCTTCCCTCAGAAACATGAACACAATCACTGATTTTATTAAGTTACTTAAAACAATGCCAACCACTTGGTAAAATCCATGAAGGTCATCTGATTCCCTTCATCTGAACTTGACATTATTGCAAAGGACATTCTGAGAGTAGATGGTGTAGTTTTTCCTAAGGATATTCTGAGAGTAGATGGTGATGTTTTTCTTTATGATATTCTGAGAGTATGTGGTGTTCTAACATCATGGCTACTCTGCACAATGTCATTGTACATTAAAATGGAATGATCCATCCTTTATTGTTACAATCACCTACTTTATATGATTGCTAATGTAATTTAAATTTTTCAGAATAATTTCTTTCGTGCAAGAAGTTTCATTATTTGATTAGCACTTGACTGCTTACAGCATAGAATATTCTTTACTTACATATTAGTAGTTTGTCAAAAATAGTCCTATTCAAATATATAGTTTGTATTGAAATCAAAATCACTATACATTTTGTATAGTCCCTGTCTCTCTCTGTCTCTTATTGCTATCCATAAGCATAGAATATATTTCAACTTACTCTAGCATATTTCCTATAAACTTAATTAGAAGTCATGACAAGTGTACCTATCAAAGGGCTAGATTACATGATGACAATTTCTATACTGAGAAAATACAGTGCAGTGTCTTTTTTAAGATATGTGAAAAGAACATGAGATATATAGATGGGACTGCAGAACTGCATGTAAGAATCAATTTCAGTGTATAAACATAAAATATGTACTTGACAAAAATACATAACACATATAAGCTTGCCATGTGTTTTTGTCTCTTTCACCAACTAAATAAAACATTCATTGTACCAAAAAAATCACTACATTGTATAGTGAGGTGTGACTTGTTGATCAGGTTCCCATTTTATTAAACTTCCTTGATTAATAGTCATTTTAATAAGCATTACTAATTTCTTCACAGTTTCAACTATTTAAATGTGTCCAGATAATTAATTATGATACATATTGCAATATTAAAACTTCCTGAGTTACATGAAACACATTTTCTAGGTAATTTCTGATTTTAAATTTGCTCTAATGAGGCTTTTCCATTTTTGTCATATTATCATAAGAGGAAATAACAGATGGTGATGTCATTTTAAATGGCTATTAAGCCAGTGGTGCAATCAAATTATTAAATTAGGTTGGGATATCAGACAGAAATATATTAAAAGCTGCCTTCATCAATTATTAGCTATGCTACTTTGAACTCCAGTTTCTTTATCTCTGAAATGTACAATGTTATAATAATATTTTAATCCAAAAGCTACTTCAAAGTTTTAATAAAATAATGAAAAGTAAATTCTCTTTTCAGCAATTGGTTCACAAAATAAACAATTTTGAATGAATAACATTATATCCATCATATTATTGATTATAAGAATCCTTTGGGTGCTACCAAATAATCCATTTACTTTTCTCAGTGACAACCAGTTTATATTCTAAGAATATGAGATCACTATTGAAGAATTATATTCCATTTTGGAGTAATGCAGTAGCCTAAGCATCATTTTAAGAATGTCATGTGGAACTGAGCATTCTAAGTAGAAAGATGTTTAATGCTTCTGTACCAGACATCTTATTTTAGGCCAAAAGGGACAACAGAAGGCTCTTTCACAGGATGGAGAAGCAAAGGTGTCATTATTCCCTGGGAGCACGTGAGAAACGTTAGATGTTAAAATGAAGAATCATAGACAAATGATACCAAAGGTATACAGCACTCTGAGAGTTTCACTTGTCGCTAGCCTCCAGCACTGTCCATTCAGATGGCTTTATTTTCACCCCCATCTGGAGTAGCCCCTGCCTTCCCCTCTTTTGCTCTCTCTCTCTCTCATTGCTTGGCATGGGAACTTTCATCTGCTATTTGAGGCACACAAGACTTTTGCCAGGAATGCAGATATTTGTGTATTCATACCACAACCTCAAGTATTTATGGCTACTTTTCTGTCTTCAATCTCTGACTAAGAGAAGAACAGGACCTGATGAATGTCAAGTAACTAGGAGCCATGAATACCAAGTTGGTATGAGTGACACAAGAGAGTTGAATTATTGAACATAAATGGATCATGTCAGCAAATAATTGTGACTGGAATAGGTAACAGTTTATATTCTTTTTTTTTCTTTCTAAATAGTCAGAAAAGGGAGAAAATACTGCCAGGATATGTAAGTTATATATTTAAAGCAAAACAATAAATTATTCCAAACCAAATAAGGCCAATACATAGTAGCCTGCTTTGCATAGTTAAAATTTAATCTATCATTACTTTATATATTATTTACTTTCAGTTCTACATAAATAGTTAAATATTGAATTTATGATTAACAAGATATTAAATCCCACAAATAAATAAAACCTTCTTGATACAATTTATTGAACTTATATTTATGTACATAAAATATGTTCATTATTGTAATAGTTCATATTTTTACTATATTATAAAAGTAGGAGGATGATTTCTACTTCTGAAAATGCATTTAGTTATGCCTATTCCAAATATATATTTATTCACATGTTCATTATTAATTACTTTCAGAATGTGCTCATTTATCCATGTCATAGTGCAGGTTAAGATTTTGAGGTTTTATGATAATGTTATTTGTGGAACTTTAACAAGCTTTTGAGCCTTTTCAACATAAATGACCTTCAATCAAAAGAGAGAACTACAGAGACAACAAAGAATAAAAATTTTGCAATATTGATAAATTAGAGCATTGTGAAATGCAAGCCTGAGAAAAATGGTTAACTAGATACCTTTATGCGAAGGGATCAGCCCTCCTATATTTTGAAATTTAAAATATCACTAGAAAAGTAAGACAATTTTAGTTCTACAATAGATAATATAATAATAGATGTTTTAATGCTTTTCACTAATATTAATATTATTATCAACAACATATTTTGTATGGATACGTCATGTGTTGGTACCCTCCTTTTACCTGTCCCTGCCTCCATTCCGTTGTGAACACTCCTCACTGGGGTTGCAGGTTTTCTCCATGGGGCTGTGGTTTACGCCTTGTGGGAGCAGCAGTCAGTTATTTTATGCGAGAGGGAATGCCTCTGGGCATGATGTCTCAACCTGTGGCTCTTATAATCTATCCATCTCCTCTTCCACAAAATTTCCTGAGCCATGGTGAGTGTGTTTGAAGTCTACTTCAGTGTTGAGCATTCAGGAGCCTCTGGATCTGTATTTCGGTAGATGTTGAGTATCCTCAGGGTCTGCCTCCTACACCTTGGCACTGATTGTCAGGAACAGCCTGGAAGCAGAAATTTTGCTCATCTTCCCATTCTTCTGTGGTTTCAGCTGTGGCTTGGTGGAAGTGTGAGGGGTTTGTCTCCTCCAGTCTCCCTACCTTCTGTAAAAGAACAACAGATCCTCCAACAGAGACTAAAGTCAGCATAGTTTAAATGGGGTATGTTTTATTAATTTGGGGAGAATTTGATGAATGTGACCCCTCTTTTAGCCAAAGATTAGTGAGAGCTTGACACTGGAGAACATAATCTTTGTCTCCATAGGATTCTGATCTGGTTCCCTGATTCCAGATATGGGTTCCTTTACACTGAGTGGATCTCTTAGCCAATCAGAAAACTATTGGTTACTCAATGAAGCTTTGTGCCACTACTGCACTGGCGTGTACATCCTGTCAGAGTGTATAATTCTGAGTAGCTTAGGCCTCTGGTTGCTCAGACTGTTACTGGCCACTTTACACCATTAGCTCATGTAGTGCTTTCTAGCATTAGATAGGCTAACTGTCTTGAGACTGGCTTTCTTCTGAATTCCAGCCAGTTCTCTCTGTGCTCTGTGTCAGAAATGTATGCTGTCTTCAGCAATAGGGTCTTAGCTTTTTCCTCAGGTGGTTAATCAAGTGCTTTGCCAGAAAGCTGTCTTGATTTGGGGACCTTGTAGGTCTCTTCTACCAACAGCTCCATGTGGGTAGCAAGCAATCTCTGGTACTGGGAGTTGCAAGGCCAGAGACAGAAAAAAAAAATTCTTTTATGCTTAAGCTTGATCCCATCTTCACTAGACCCTGCTTTTCTGGTGTGCCCTCCTTACTCCTTTGGAGGGTTGTATTTTTTAAGCTATCTCCAAGGATAAAGGCTAATACTTTGTATACTGTCTTCCATATAATGTGTAGGTAAGCAAGGAGATTTTAAGAGTCAACAGGTGAGGCAATTAGCTACATATGAGAACAACAACAATAACAGAATAACCCAAAATTGAAAAGATTATTACAAATGTACATGGGAGGAGATTATTTTATAGGCTCATAAGTTGAACAAATTAACATTTAGGCATATTCACCTTTATCTACATGAAAGTATTTGTCCACAGAGAGGGGACATTTATTAAAAAAACAGCCTAGCATATTTCTCTCAATTAAAAACCTTTGGGAAATTATATGCATGCATTAATTTAAAGTTATTTAAGCAGATGTTTGTAATATAGCATATTTGAATCACCACCTAGTTGTGCATGAAAAGAATTGGCTGAAGTCATACTTCCATGTCAGGTGGACCTTCTACCTCATGCTGCCTCTCAGTGGACTCCAGTAAAAGAGAGCAAGGCGAGCCAGTTGATTAACATAGTTTAAAGTGAAAGAAACCTTTTTTTCGAAATGAGTTCTAAATCCATAGCCTGGATTTAAACTTTTAAAATTACATACTTCTCCTTTTAAAAAAACTCCTATCAAGTCGAAATGAATCGGTTTTATGTTAATATATTGTGAGTCCCTTAGTTGTCCAACTGATGATCAGGCTATTTTTTACCCTAAATCTGCAACTATAAGCAAGCCCACTAATAATACAGTGTGGATATATGTAAGTAGAAGAAGAGATTAATGGGGGTGAAAAGGCTTAAGTGAGGTCAGGGGAAGAGATTGAGTAAAGGAAAGGTGGAGGGAGGGCTAATCAAAATATAAGAGGATATAAATATATCATATGGATACCTACTTTTTTTTTGGACAATGGAATACTCAGGAGCTATAGATTTTTACTATTAAATTTTCAGTGCCAGGGAAGGCATACCTTCCAGTGAGTTGTTGGCCAGGGAGCTCACTGATGCCCCCAAAACATTATAGGCCATTGCCGAGGCCCTTTGTTTCCCACCATGAATAATAGGTTAGACCCTATTGCTGAAGATGCCACATACTTGGGCTACAAGGTCACTGAGAATCCCTACTGGAACTGAGATGAAAACCTCCTCCATGTAGACTAGCTGACAGAAAACTGGGAAAAGCCACACTGCATGCTGTTCAATGGGAGAGAGAGAAATCACCAGTGAAGATACTCAAAAGTGGACACTGTAAGCCTTAGATATTGCCAGCCAGGTCAAATGAGCCAAAGGGTACAATAGTGGCAAGTCTTTTATGGGGGAAGACAATTGCCCTCTAATTTGACTGGAAGTCTGCTCCATGGGAGGGACTACATCCCTGATACTGAAAACCTACAACAGGGCTAGTCATGAGCCCTAGGTGTGTAACATCTGCTGCTATCTGGCTAAATGTATATGCTATGCTCATCAAACTGTGCAGTAAGCACTTCTCAAAGTTCATACCCATATATTAATACTACTCTCACTTTTGGTTAGAGAAGCTTCTGTTTTCAGATGACAGTGACCTTGGGATGACTCAGAAGGCATCATGGTGCTGAGAAGTGAGAGAGGAGTGCTCAGTACTGAAACATTTCTAATACACCTTCCAAGGTTCAGCGTCCATTGCAGAAGAGGTGGTAGAAAGAACGTAAGAGACAAAGGAAGGATAGGACTCCTTAAAATGTGCTCCTTCAGACACAACATTGCCTGGATATCTATGACATCACAGTGTCTGACACTACCTACACAAGACCGTAATAACAGGAGGAAAAGATCATGACATCAGAATTAACTGAGAGATTGATTGAGAGGTAGAGGATTTGATGGACAGTGCAGTTTCAAAGGGGAAAGTGAGGGGAGGGAGGGAATCACCATGAGATATTGTTAACAATCATGGAAGTTGTCAATAAAAAATAAATTACTTAAAAATGTGTAGAATATTGATTAGATTTAGTGGTATACTGAGTCTTGCAAATACGTACTCCTCTACAGAACTTAACGTAAGGCAATGAATTAGGAATATGTACAGATTGATGTCTAAGCTCAGATAAGTGAGTCAAATAGTGAGATGTGGTAATACACACAAATTTCCAAATTGGATGTTGAGTCAGGAATTTTCCATCTAATATTTAGATTTAATTCAAGCATTCAAATTTCATCAAATTAGAAAACAATCAATATGAATACTTTACTTAAAGTTTGAAAATATTTTTCTTGCTTGAATAGGGATATTCTCAAAGATATTGGTGAGATGACAAATGATACAAAATGGAAAATATTTTGGTTTATAGAAATTTGTTAGCACAACTTCCAAGTGTTTGATAATTATAGCAGATAACTTCATATGATTAAGTGCCATTCACATTGTAAAATAAGTATTAACACAGAAAAGTTGAATTATAAGTATACAGATAAGATCCCTCTAAATGCAAGTAGGAAATATTTCTGAAAATAATCTGTGAGTGAGGTGATACAGAAAAACAAGACCTACTAAATATTTTTGAAGATTGAATGAGTGTTATCTCAGAAATCAATCCTGAAAGTTGTAAAGCTAATGAAACTCACTAAGATGAATAAATACCCCTTCCTGCTTTAATATGTTATTCATTACACATTTAAAATAAAGCAGATGAGAACAAATAGCAATATTATCTGAAATTTAACTTTTAAAGTTTTATGATATCAAATTTTATCATCCAGTGAAATTCTCTTTAATAGAGTTAACAAAACATTTGTATAATTACTGGATCTAAACATGTGATACATAAATATGTGAAAATAACCAAGTATGAGAAAAGCAAATGTGGTATGAACTGTGAGTGATAATTTAAAATTTAGCAGACACGGCATAAACGAAACACAATTTGTCATTAAGATAGTAAAATAGAGAATTTAATCAAGTTGAGTTTGTAATTTTGGAAGTAAAATGAACTTAACTGATAAGTATAACTCTCTATTCTTCTCACCTCTCTCTATCTATCATCTCTCTATATATGAAATTACATATATATATAATTTCTTAAATATATATTTTATATATTCTTATATGAAATCACACACACACATATATATACATATACATACATACACACACACACACACACATATATATATATATGTATATATATATACATAATATATATATATATATATATATATATATATATATTTCTTATATCAGTAATGTTAGTGTAATTATTAACCCAAGGTTATCGTGTAATCAATCATGATGTAAGGGAAAAAAAATAACAGAAAGATGTGCCTACTTGATTACCTGCTTGAGGCAAAAGCTATGACTCTGTTGCTGAAGACACCATATTCTGCTGACACAGAGCACCGAGAGACCTGGCTAAAATTCAGAAGAAAGCCAATCCCCAGACAGTCAGCCTGTGCTGTGCTGGAAAGTGCTACATGAGCTACAGGGGGAAGATGACCACCATCGGTCTGAGCAAAAAGAGGTCTAAGCTACTCAGATGCAAACAACCTGACACAACTTAAATGCTGATGCAATAATGGCACATAGCCTCAGTGGTAAACAATAATTTTCATATTGGTTAAGAGATCCACTCAGTGTAAATGAACCCATATCTGGAATTGGGAACCAGATCAGAATCCTATGGAGACAAAGATTATGTTCTCCAGTGTCAAGCTCTCATTAATCTTTGGCTAAAAGAGGGGTTACATACATCAAATTCTCCCTAAATTAATAATGATTATCCCATTTAAACTATGCTGACTTTAGTCTCTGTTGGAGGATCTGTTGTTCTTTTACAGAAGGTAGGGAGACTGGAGGACACAAACCCCTCACACTTCCACCAAGCCACAGCTGAAACCACAGAAGAATGGGAAGATGAGCAAGATTGCTGCTTCCAGGCTGTTCCTGACAATCAGTGCCAAGGAGTAGGAGGCAGACCCTGAGGATACTCAACACTTATCAGAGCTTCTAAGAGCTCATCACTGAAGCAGACTTAAAACTCACCCACCATGGCTCAGGGAATTTTGCAGAAGAGGAGGCAGAAAGATTGTAAGAGCCACAGGTTGTCACATCATGCCCAGAGACATTCCCTCCCCCCAAAAAATAACTGACCTCTGTTCCCACAATGCATAAACCCATGGGAAATATCTGAAACCACAGTGAGGGATGTTCCCAATGGAATGGGGGCAGAGACAGGGAAAAGAGGGTACTGACACAGGATGTATCCATATGAAATGACAACAACAACAACAATAGTAATAATAATAACAATAATAATTAATAATAAACATTTCAAAAAGAAAGATGCACCTATATAAGCAACTGGAGAGATGGCTCAGAGATTAAAGGCACTCATTTGAAAGATGTGACTGTTGGTTTACAATTAAGCACCTCAAAACAAGCTTGACATTTTACCTCTAAAATGTGATATAAATATACACTGAGGTGAAACTTCTCCATGATGCTGCTTAAATAAGCATGTATACCGACCAAGACAAAACAGAATATGAGGACACAGATTTATGTGCTATATAGCTCTCACTTGTATTAGTATAATGTTTAAAGTGATCACTGGTATGTGTCAGGAACCCTGATGGGAGCTCTTTGATCTCTAAAGCTTTAGAGCTGAGAAGATTTTGAAGCCCTTGTCAGCAGTGGCAGGAAGAAAGCTGCCAACCTTTTTGATACCCCTTTGATATTTGCCCTCTTTATAGTCCTATGCACTCATATTTTATGGGATCATGCATTAATATACTGTGGACAATACAACGGACTTAAATTCCATGAAAATATTTATAAATTTAATATTGTATAATGATTTTGGTTTCAAATTACTAAAATCTCAGTTGTGTTTAAAATACTGCTTTTCTTATATTACATGCCATTTGAGTAGCTAGAAGCAATTAGAGAGTTCATTATCACAATTACAGTACTGCAGCAATGCTGGTCCAAAGGAACACTGTTTATTTTCTACCAAATAAGTGATGCAATGTGAATAAAACAAAACATAATAATGTAGTAATAAAATTTTAGCTACTAAGTGAATTTACCCCCTGAATTTTACTTCCAAAATTCAACTAGAATTGATACAAACAAGGTATACAAATTAGAATTTAATATAGCAATAATTAAAATTAAATATGACAATTAGAATTCAATATGATGATATAACAAATTTCATTGATTATTTTATTTGAATTATTACTAAGGTGATCATTTCTTTGGATAGAGTAACACAAAACTGCAATGAAATCATCAATGACTTGAAAGCGTTAAACATTAATAGAGAGCATAGTAGAAATTCATATATCTGTCCTTAATATACTTGAATGTCAGCAAGGTGAAAATTCTAATTCCAAAAACAACATATTACTTTATCCAAAGTATATTCTATTGAAAATGTAATGCCTTAATTTTTAAATGAATTTTTTACATTTATTTATATATTTTGGGTATGTGCCTATGTGTTCCACAACATGCATTTGGAGGTTAGAGGATGACTTTCAGGTCTGTCCTCACCTCATATGACTCAGGGTTTCTCTCTCTCTTTTTCCTCAGTGTGCTGTTGGTCACTGTTGTGCTTGCTTTGAGCTTCATGGAGATTCTCCTTGTCTACCTCCCATCTTCATATATGCATGCTGGGATCACAGAAATTTTGGGTTTTTGTGTGGTATGTGCAAAGGACTGAACTGGATTATTTGGGCTTGATTGGCACACACTTCATCCACTGAGACCTCTCCCAAGCACAGACATTGCATCCTTAACCATGTAAATTTAGGTTCTTCTCAACACCAGTTGTAAAATTACCTCCCAGTTTGACTTTTCTTTCTAATCCTCTTTATATATTCTCCCAACATAAATATTTTCACAATACTTAACCAAATGATTATTTCTAATATCTTCATTATAATCCAGATTATAAAAAGTCAGACTTTAAAACATGATGCAATGGAGTGCTTATAAATACCAGCATTTCACTATGTGTACATCAAAGAAGAAACATATATACACATAATACATGACTGGCATGAAGCCTAAGATTAACAGCCATAAAAATATTTGGGTTTAACAATAACATTATGAAAAACGTAATATTATGCAAAGTGTTGTGATAATCAACTGGTACGGCAGCCAGAAATAAATGTGAGAATATACTTTTTAAAATTCATAAACAGGGTGAAGAGATATTACTATGGTTAAAGAAGCTTGCTTGCAAAGATTGATAGCCCAGGGTTAATTCCCCAGTTCCCACATAAAGCCACATGTCAAAAGTGGCACATGTGTCTGGATTTGTTTGCAGTGGCAGGAGGCCCTGGTCTGGCAATTTGCTTACACACATTTGTCTGTTTGTTTCTTTTTGTCTGACTCTCTCACATACAAATAAATAAATAAATAATATATATTAAATGAATGTGTAATGCTTCTAGATTATAGTATTACATTGATAATGTTATTTTCATACCCAGGCCTTCAAGATGTTAAATAAATTTCAAATATCACTAAAGAGTACGAATAGTGTGTGTCACATGCATATATCTGCATATTCATGCTCATTTATTTGTTTATTTTCTTTATTTTATTTTTTTTTGAGAGAGAGAGAGAGAATTGGCTCTGTCAGGTCCTCAGACCATACAATTGAACTCCAGAAGCTTGCGCCACTTAGTGGCCATGTGAGACTTTGTGCTTGCTTCACCTTTGTGCATCTGGCTCAAGTGGGATCTGGCGAGTAGAACATGTGTGCTTAGGCTTCACAGGCAAGCCCCTTAACTGCTAAGCCACCTCTCCAGTCCTCATTAAAATGTCTATGAACATGTTGAACAAATAGAGAGGTTTTTTTATTTTATTTTATTTTTTTTCTTTATTAGTTAGCTTTGTATTCAGCAAATACAGTCAGTTTGGTACCATTACTAGGCTCATCCGTGACCTACCCCCTCCCCTTGGCCCCTCCTTGTTGAGGTATAAAATAGAGAGTTTTTTTATGCCAAATTATTGCAAAATTATCCAGTTATTTAAAACTATATGTTTAAAAAATCAAGTTGCACATTAGTTGTAAATTCCCTGTGTGGTGTTTTGAAGAGATTCTTTTTTTAAAATTATCTATTAATTTAAATATTTATTTATTTAAGAGAATGAGGCAGAGAAAGAGAGAGTAAATGAGAAAATAGGTGCACCAGGGCCTCTAGCCACTACAAATGAACTCCAGATGTATGTGCCACCTTTTGCATCTGGCTTTACATGGGTACTCGTGAATCAATCCTGGGTCCTTAGGATTTACAGGCAAGCACCTTAACTGTGAAGTCATCTCTCCAGCCATCGAAGAGGTTGTAATACTGAACAAGAAAGAGCAACAAAAGATTCTATAGATTGAGCAAAACAATCCTAATATCATTAGTAGGGGAAAAAAAGACTTTGCATCAAAGAAGAAGCAAAATATAAGTTTTGGTGATGACAACTCTCACCAGCTGAAGCAAGACATTGTATGGGGAGCACAAGTTTGTCTTCTCTCCATGGCTATTTAACAAATATTAGATAACAGAAAGAAATAAAATACTTTAATTTCAGTTTATTTTAATAAGAGCAATATGAAAAAAAAATTTTCAAAAAGAAACCTAGACCAGTCCTGGGGAAATTGCTCAGTGGGCAAAATGTTTGCTGTGCAACATGAGGACTAAAGCTTGGATGCCTGGCACATAAATAAAATCATCAGGCATGGGGCACATGCCTGCATTCCCAGTGCTCAGGAGATGAACATGAGAAGGCTTAATGGCTAGCTTGTTTAGTCAAATTGGTGATTTCCAGATTTAGTGACAGACTCTGATAAAAATGTGGTAAAAAGCAACTGGGGAATACAACAGCAATGACTTCTGAGCACTGCATACACAAATACACATGCATTTGCACCCCCACATACATATGCACCCACACATATAAACATGCATTCACACCACATACACATGCCAAAATCTCATAAGGGAAACATAGCCCATTTGAGAGAATGTTGAGAATTATATAGTAAAAGTATAATGATTAAAGTTAAATTTGTTTTATTAGATGAAAATAAGGACTTGGAAATGCCAGGAAGGATGAGGCACAATTTATACCTCTGCCTATGAGTAGATGCAAAGGACATTTGTGTTCAATGCTGGACAATAGTGTTAAGAATCTTAGTTTATAAACATTATGAGCTAACACAAGCTTCATTGACACTCGGAAAAACATGGATAGTTTCAAGGTCAGTTATAAAGCTATTTGTAATTTTACTTGAAAATGGTGGAAATATTGGAAAAATATATATTTTTGCATTTTATAATATACAAAAAGCTCTCAGCAATATGGAACAAATTGATGAGTGAAGAAAAACCCATGTTAAAGATATTTGAATAATTATATGATGATTTTAAGTGAACCTTAAAACCTCAAGATTTGTATATGTTTAAAGCTTTCTGTTCCTGAAATCACAGTATGAATTCCATTTGGAGTCTCCTAAAATATAATATGTCAATATTACTATGGACAAGTGTTTAATATACTTCTATAAAGCAAAATAGTTTATCTGCTTTGGAGAATTTGCAAAACAACATAGAATTCAAACATTATATACTTAAATTTTGTAAAGAATAAAAGCAAATGCATACTTTATCAAATTCTTTCATGCTTGCTAAATACTGTTTCCTGAAACTAAAACTTTTTGGCATTTATGTCTTTGGGTATATACTCCTCTGCCATTTTTATCTTTTTACATTCTTAAACAAGTGAAGATGCAGCAGAAATTTGAAATTTCTGATTGAGAGATCAAGTAATTTTTAATCTTGAATTTTCATCATAAGAAGATATCAAGGTAGTTTATAGAGAATAAATAATACTTAGCTATTCTTATGCAGATATTGAATATATATATTTAGCACACAATATGTCTTGTATTATATATATATATGTATATATATATATATATATATCAAATATTTGGTTATCAAAACATATTTAATGGACCTACATTTTTCTATAAATGCATGGTGCTGTTGTATATAAAAATGAAACTCTGAAGAAAGAGATAAGAAGAAGAGTAGTAGGAAAAGGAAGGATGAAAGAAAAGAAGGTAGGAAGGAAGAAAGAAAGAAAGAAAGAAAGAAAAAGACAAAAAATCACCACTGTTGTAAATTCAAGCAAAAGGATTTGTGTGCCATTTTACAAAGGTATAGCCATTTGATTTGTTGATTAGTTAAGAAAATTTAAAGAGGTATAAATACTCCCTGAGACTGCACTATAATTCTGTATTTAAATAATCTGTTTGTAAATAATCTTGTCCTAAAACAGAATATTTCTATTTTGGGAGTATTATACATAGATATATCAAATAGTTTCTTATAATTTCATCTGATATAAAGGTGTTTGTTGATACTTAATAACCTAGAAGTAATTCTGGTTACTAAATAATAAGGATTATTTAGTTATTAAATACAAGGTCAAAGTTTTATTGTGCACTCTAAGTTTATGACATCTTCCATCAACACTTCTAGGGGAAGATTGATCTCTATCCTCTGCCTGCCATCTAGATTGTCAGATATACAGTTTTATTAGGATTGACCTGTCAACCATGAGATGTTGTCAGTCATAACAGTGCAAAATAAAAAGTTTATATTTGCCAGAACTCTAAAATGTGCTGAGGCAAATCTTTTAGCATGTGTGTCCCACTACAAGTTCCCACAATAACCATTCATTTGAGTTCAATGCCAACCCTTTTAAATTAAAATGATTACTTGTGGTATATCATCTTTGACAGGTAAGTATACCTATGATTAGATATAGAAATGACTTCCCCCGGGATGTAAGATGCTGTAGAACATTAAAAATAACCCATTCTATGAGAAAAAAAAGTTTCTTTGTGAGAATAATTAGTCCTAGAACCAAGAATATGATTTTTTCTATTTTGTCCTAAAGGAATGGTTTAAGATTTAATTCATTGTGTGTGGTTGAGAGAAACCTCTCTAGTTCTTATAATACCTTCCTGCTAACATCATTTTACTTCTAAAGTAAATACTTAGTTTATACTACGTTGTTATACATGTAACGAATCATGCTAGATTTTATGAGGCCAAGCATTTTAAATGAGATCTGGCAAGTTAATTCAGTTATTAGAGTGCTTGCCTAGCTTCACAAGACCCCAGACACAATTCTCAATTCTGTATAAACCAGGAATAAACACACCTGTAATCCCAGCACTTGAGTGGTAGAGCAAGTTCAAGGTTATCCACACTTCCATATTGAAGTTAAGCCAGACAGTGCTATGTGAGACTGTTACACAAACACACACACACACACACACACACACACACACACACACACACACACAATCTCTCTCTCTCTTTGTCTCACTCACACTACACACATATTAATAAATGGTTAAAAATTTTAAAGATAATATGAAGTAAGAATAACAAATATATAAGCATTCTGATCTATGGATATCATATTATTGAATATTTCATTAGTGTTGCTTAAATACTTTTAGTAATCATTCACATTTAAGGTGCCATTCGTGTGATGTGTCCTGGTGTATGCCTTTAATTACAGCTTTTGGGAGACAGGTAATGGAAGATAACTGTAAGTTCGAGGCCAGCCTGAGACTACATAGTGAATTGTAGGCCAGCGTGGGAAAGAGCAAGACCCTACCCTGAAAAAAAAAAGTCCATTCTCACATAATAATCCATATCACGTTTTTAATGGCCTAAGGACCGAAGTCTGTTATCTATTACCTGTTTCTTTCTCTCTCTCTCTCTTTCTCTTTCTTTCTTTCATTTTCTCTCCTTCCTTTCTTTCTTTCATTAATTCCTTATTTATTTTTTTCTTTTTTCTTTCTAAACATGGCGTAACATATCTCAAGGTGCCACACAATTGATGAACAGGGAAAGCTACCCAACTCCTTTTATGAAGCTAGCATCACCCTAATTCCAAAACCAGGCAGAGATGCCACAAGAAAAGAAAACTACCGGCCTATTTCCCTGATGAATTCAGATGCAAAGATCCTAAACAAAATCCTTGCAAACCGAATCCAACAATACATCAAAACCATTATCCACCTTGACCAAGTGGGATTCATTCCAGGAACACAGGGGTGGTTCAACATACGGAAATCTGTCAATGTAATACACCACATAAACAAGGTTAAACATAAAAACCACATGATCATTTCGATAGATTCAGAAAACGCCTTTGACAAGATTCAACATCACTTCATGTTCAAAACATTGGAGAGAGTTGGCATGGTTGGTTCATATCTTAACCTAATAAAGGCAATATACGAAGCTCCGAAGGCCCAAATAATACTTAATGGAGAGAGACTGGAGGAATTCCCATTAAGATCAGGAACAAGACAGGGTTGTCCACTCTCACCTCTGCTTTTCAATATAGTTCTGGAAGTCCTAGCTCAAGCAATAAGACAGGAGAAGGAAATAAAAAGGATACAATTTGGAAAGGAGGAAGTTAAGTTAGCTTTATTCACTGATGACATGATTATATATGTAAGAGACCCGAGAGACTCCATCCCAAAACTCCTGAAGGTGATTAACTCCTATAGCAAAGTAGCAGGATACAAAATCAATGCACAAAAATCAGTAGCCTTCCTTTATGCAAAGGACAAAGATACAGAAAAAGAAATAAGGGACATAGTCCCATTTTCAATTGCGACAAAAAAAATAAAATACTTTGGAATAACGTTAACCAAGGAAGTGAAAGATCTATACCATGAAGACCTGGAACTTTCTTTGTGGCTGTGTACTATTGGGAACACCTGATGGCAAGCCTCCAACTCTCCACTTCACCCAGTATTGAGATATGAGATGAGACCACTCACACCCACATCCAGCTCTCCCACTATATTGCCTAATTGTCTTCTAGCATCTTCAGTTTCTCCTTCCTTTTTATAGTCACTTGTACATCTAAACACGCAACGTGGCATATGGAAGACCTTTCTGATTTGCTTTTGTTTTGATGGACTAGGAAGATGATTCAGAGATCTCATCCTTCCTTCACATGAAAGGAAACATCATCACACTAGGAAGGATGACTAACAGGTTTTTTAAGGTCCGAATATAATATCACAACTCTTCTTGCACTCTAAAGTCTGTAAGAATTAAATATTTTTGAGTGAAAGCTAGGAATGTAGACCAGTTGGTTGAGTGATTGCCTAGCACATAGGAGGACTTGGATTTTTCCCTAACCAATTCATAACCTGGAAATGGTGGCATATGTCTGTAAGCCCAAAACTCAGGAGGAAGACGTGGGAGGTCTGGAGCTCAACTGTTTGGTGGGGGGATAATTATATAAAACATGTCTGAACCAATTCATTTTCATTTGGTATTGAATAGGAGACCTACTTCTTGGAAGGTCTTGGTAGGGCTACATCAAACAAGTCAAGTCCTTCATTACTGACAAGTACCAAGAAGCTGTCATTAAACTGTCAGAGGTCACTGTGCCTTTATTTTCTGAATTATTTATGTTAGAGTGGACAGAATATGGAATGAAGCACTCATGTTCATTTTATCCCTAAGCTATGACCCCAGTGTCCTTTCTGCTTTGTTTCACTAGCACCCCGTCCCTCAAAACATCCATACACACATACTTGCCTTTTTGGATTACCAAAATGCCAATTCCCCAAAATAATTACGAAGTTTCATACTAATCTACATGCATAATTAATTTGCCACTTAATTAGGAACCCTTTATTCTTCGAGGTAAGATAATACTATTTAAGTTGTAAAATTTCCCAAGCTATACCCACCTCATCATTCAAGATGTTTCACCATTTTCTTTTTCTAAATGTACCAATCTTATGTGTTGATTATATTTTCACTGTTACCCTTGTTTATCAGTCTTAGTTTATCTGTAACTGAACAACTTTGTTGACAGAAATCAGGTTGTTTGGAAACTCACCAGAAATTAACTAATACTTTGTACATAACAATACCCAAAATGGTTTTCAAAAATATGATCAACAACTTATTGATCAATAACTGGTTATGTGCATAGACCATAATTTCCAAAAGTAAACAGGCTCACAGACAAGAAGTTTGGTTGTCAATGATTTTCCTTCCTTTGCAAATTAATTACTCTGAAGGAAGTACCCTTCATGCAACTGAACCTAGTTCTTAAATATATACAATCACATGTAAGTTTATCAAATACAAATAATGTTAAAATATTCATAGAATATAGATTACCTACTTGACATCTCCTTGGCTGGTAAAACTCCAGTTGTATAAGGGAATACAACTATAACCATGCTTTAAGATATATAAACTGTAGTGAAAATTGCCTCCCAAGCAAATGTACCAGTGTTGTAGGTATCTACGTGACTTAGCTGCTTGAAATACTATTGTATTTTGACAGTTTATAATTTTAAGCAAAGTAGTAAGTCATTAAGGAATTCAAAATACAATTTGTGCTAAAACAAGATTACCATCTGCTAAAAATAGCAACAAAAATTAGTTTGAGGTAATTAATGCAAAAGCTTCCTAAGTGGATTTAGATCAGGTTGTATGTGGAAAGGTGTTATAATTCAGGTAATATGGGACTATGTGACCTTCAAACTAACACTGATAGAAAAATGGTAAAGTCTTTAAAATGTAACACATAGCTGTAGAAATCAAATTAAGTCATGTTTCTGGGCAAGCTGAAACAAAACTGGATGCTGTTGCCACATTGATTTCTTCTAGATCAAAAGCAAAGATCTCTTACTCATAATTTATCTTATCTCCAAATTATGCTGTTTGATTCTCATGGTTTTCTTAGTTGTGTGCACCCTCTTCACTACTTTTGTCTACTTCTCTGTTGTGAGCATCATGGTCGATGGTGGAACAGAAGTAGAAAATATTAAAGTATTTGGATTGTGCTACAGTGTTGTATTTTATGAATAGTTTATTTTTAACATAAAGATATTCAGGCCACTTTCTAAGTCTAGAAGCAAAAAAACAGAGAGAAATATTTAATTCTCCAAAGATTTTTCTCTCACAAAGAAGTTACACAAATCATTTTCTGTCTGAGAATACTTAAAAATGATTTATATATTTTTTAAATTATTACTGAATTTTCTCCATATATTGTAAGCTCTTGGGGCTCTGCTCAACATTTGGCAAACGGTCACCTGTTGAGATTTCAAAGTATATATCCTTTGGAAGGTTAAACCATAATATAACCTTAAAGGAAACACATATTCATATTTAACAGATGTTTAGCTGTGTAAAACATTACTTTTGCATAGACCTTCATCCATAACTCATATGTATCAAACCTAATGTGAACAAACATCTCTCAATCATAAAAGGAGTCAGAGTTTTCATACTCATTCCTTGAAATGAATAACATTATGTCACTGTTAAGACCATGAGTCCACATTTACTTTCAATTACACTAACTCCTTGGCAAAATGGGACCATTTGAGTAAATCAGAAAGCTTCATGTTTCATGTAGGGTAAATAAATAATTAAACCTGGACCCTCAAAACTGAATGAAATCTAGTTATTCCAAAAGTCCACATTCATCTTTGAAAACCAAAGAGTCGAATTAAATAAAGCCTTAGTCACCCATGATAATTATTCTATTTGGACATCAAAATGTGTAGATTAATTGTGATAATTTATGGCAGAGCAAAGGAAAGATGAGTGATTAAGTAATTTATCTTCTGTGAATCTGAAAGTCAGTACAATGTTACTATTCTTTTCTCTTACAGTTATCTGATTTATTTCTTTAAATTAAAAAAGAAATGAACCAAGCATGATGACATATGGCTGTAATCCCACCATGTGGGAGGAGGTAGAGGAACATTAATAATAGTTCAAAGACAGCCTCAAACAAAGAAAGTTCAAACATAGCTTGGGTAAACTGAGTTGAAAAGACCATATTTATATAAAATGAAACAAAGACCCTACTTAAAAGAAAATCACCTTGGTAGAAAGAAACATTGACGGTAAGGACACTTTAAATTCACTGGTTTTCATCAGATCTCTATGCTAACCATGGTCAGGCTTGTTTTGTATTTGGATGAGAGAAAAAAAATATTGAATATAAAAGCTTGATTAATTTTTCTCCATAAAAATTTAATATAGTTCTGAGGAGATTGCTTAGCAGTTAAGGCACTTACCCAAAAAACCTAATGACCAAAGTTCAATTCCCCAGTATCCATGCTATAGCCAGATGTGCAAAGTGGTGCATGCACTATAAAAAAAAAAATTATCATTATTTTTCTACTTAGAAATGTAATGCAAGGGGCTGGATAGATGGCTTAAGAGTTAAGGCACTTGCCTTCAAAGCCAAAGGACCATGCCAATTCTCTCTCTCATAAATAAATTTAAAAAACATGCATAAATAGATAAATAAAATTTATAAAATATAGCACAATGATGTTCTTTGTTACTTGGCTTTTATATTTTAACTTGGATAGTAAAATTAATAAAAATCATACCTTTTACAAATTTATGGAACAATATAATAAAAGTGCATAACTTTTTGCTAGATTTCAGGGATTTAGGAAAATAGTCACAGCAGAACAAGTTGTGAATGCATACTTGCGGGGAAAGGGAAGTCATGTTCTTCAGGAGTGTTGCCTCTGGGAAGCTACAGTAAGTAACCTCAGTCATGTAATCATGACAGCAACTCTCTTTAACTCAGTGGATCTAAATAGATGCAAAACAACTATAAAAACCAAGGTATGAATGATGGATGCAAATTAATTGGGAAAAGGAAGGGGTTTAATGGGAGGGGGAGGGCTCTAAGAGAGGAGAATAAGATCAAAATATCTTAAATTTATGTAAGAAAGTATGACACATAAAAGTTTTACAAATACCTCTTAATGTAAAAGATGAGTTTTAATGATGTCTGCTATATTTAAGCAACCAAAGGTAACTGCAATATTTGCATATTTATAATCTGATAGAAAAACATAAGGGTGTGAGTTCATTTTGTAAAATCTCTACATGTTTGTCTATTTGGGGCAAGAATCCTAGATTCATTTGATGTGCTTCTGATTTTATGGATTAGGGAGTAGAGGGGGACAGTCATATTGGGAAAAGTATTTATCAATTTTATACCTGACAAGGGATTATATCCAGAATAAAAAAGAACTGTAAAATGATAGCAAAATTAAAAACAAAGAAACAGGAGGGGTTTCGAGAGGTGGCTTAGTGGTTAAAACACATGCCCGCAAAGCCTAAGGACCCAGGTTCAATTCTTCAGGTCCCAGGTAAGCCAGATGCACAATGGGATGCATGCATCTGAAGTTCGTTTGCAGTGGCTAGAGGCCCTGTCATGTTGATTCCCTCTCTCTCAGTCTCTCTCTCTCTTCCTCTCTCTAATAAATAAATAAATAAAAATAAAATCTTAATAGAAACAAAAAACTGATAATTAACAAATAGACAATTTTCCTAATAAACATGTCTTAAGACAGACAAATGACCAACAAACACACTGAAGAGAGCACAACCTCGATAATCACCTGGGAAACACAGTCAAACTCCTAAGTTATTTCCTCCATTATCACAAAAGATATTATTCACAGATAATACCACACAATATCAATAATGAAAAAGAGGATGGAAAAGATGGCTTTACAGTCAGGGTGATTGCAAGCAAAGCTTAAGGACCCTGATTTGATTCCCCAGTACCCACATAAGACAGATGCACATGGTTGCCTTGTGTCTGGAGTTCATTTGTATTGCCTAAAGGCCCTGGTGTGCTCATTCTCTCTCTCTCCCTCCCTCCCTCTCTCCCTCTCTCTCTCTCTCTCTCTCTGTCTCTCTTTACCCCCTCTCTGTCTTTCAAACCAATAAACAAAAATATAATATTAAAAAATAAAATAAATAAATTAAAAAGATATATATATATTATTGGAAAAGATGAATGTTGAAAATCCTTACATCTTGTTAATAGGAATGAAAATAGGCATAACCAGTGTGGAAAGCAAGTGTCAAAAACATAAATAAATAAAAACTAACTAGCACACAACCCAGTAACCCCACTACAGGTTTTGTTATTCATTTCAGACTCAAACTGCCTTCCTTCTCCTCTAGGAGTTGTGGACACAAAGCCAAAACTAAGAGCAGCATCAATCCAGGAGTAAAAGGGAATTAAAAGGTGATTGCCTCCTTTCAATGTTTGCACCCTCCACTTTCAATGTAGGTCAGAAACAGCGCATCAGCATGGCACTGAACAGTGTGCCGTGGTAATAATTCTGGGGGAAACAGCAGGACAACAGAGAGCTACATTTATGGCAGAAATCAGTGTTTCCTTGTTTTATCTAGCATCTGGCTTCACAACAGTGAAAGTCATGAATGTCTAGGCTGGCTAGGGGGCCCTTTTATTCTGAATGATTAAACTAGTTAGGAAAAGGATTGAATTTCAGACTTTGGGAGCATGTGTGCTTGGTGACTGATGCATATCAAATGGAAATGAAATATATGCATTGAGGAGGCATATTCATAGCAACCTTGGTGCACTTTATATTTGGATTGCTTTTTCTTGCTTTTCATTTTAATATTGTTTATGGCCAGTGTTTTTACTGTGTGGCACCATCAGATCTTCAACTCATGATTCTCCTGACATGAGTCACATTGCCCACCAGTTTTATTGTTAAGTTTTAAGAGTTCTTCATGTATTGTTTTATAAAGTCTTTTGTCAGATAAGTGCTTTGGGAATATTTCTCCATGCTTGTAACTCACCACCCCATTCACTAAGGTGTATACTTCTCAAACCTCAAATGCTTTTACTTATAGTGAAAAAGTTATTAATTTTGTGTTTTATAAAAAAGTCTTTATCCAAACCAAGGTTATAAAAATTGCTTCCTATTTTGACTTCTTGTAGTTTTATAGTTTGGTATTCTACATTTGGCCTATTATCCATTATAGTTTATATAGTTTGGGATGCTACAATTATTTTGTATCACTTTTTTTCCAGCTTCTATTCAAATCATCTAACCTACATGAGGAGAGGGATTATTTTCTATTTTAAACAATATATCTGTATAACTGAGATCTATGTCTAAAATGGAAAAAAAATCAATAATTCATTAGGGGCTGAGTATATAAATCAGCTGGTAAAGTACTTGTCTAGTATGCAGGAATCTCTGGAATCAGTCCTCAGCATTGCACACACGCTTTGGATCTTTGGACTTTGAAGGTGGGTTGAGGATAACCAGAAGTTGAAACTCATCTCCAGATACATACATACTGAGTTCTAGACCAGCCTGGACTACATGGGAGTCTGGCACTCTCTCTCCATCATACATGCACATATATAATATATAATCACAATATAAAGAATATAATAATAATATAAAAATAAATCAGTAGAAGAAAAAGAGCATGTACATGAGACTATATTGTTATTATACTGCAACTTGTGAATAACTAAATACTATTTGAAACAATTATTTTATACATTTTGACTGTTTAAAATGACAACAAATTTGTATTTTATATTTTTTATTTTATATGTGTATCATAAAAAAATCTTTAAGACATCATAAATAATTTAGTTCTAAGTCTGTAGTGTGTTCTTTTATTTAATTATTTGTCCTTAAAATTAAAAGGTTAGGCATTATATCATGCAAAACGAACAATAATCATTTAACAAGATTATTTTTGTTTCTTAAAAATGCTTTAATTATTTGCAACAAGTCAGAGAGAGAGAGAGAGAGGGAGAATAGGTTCACCAGAACCTCCAGCTGCTGCAAACTAACTCCGGTGGCATGTGCCACTTTGGCCATCTGGCTTTATGTGTTCACTGGGGAATTGAACCCAGCTGTTAGACTTTGCAGGCCTTAAGTACTGAGCTACTTCTCCAACCCTAACCAGATATTTTTAACAGCATCTGTAATGTAAAAGTGGCTAAAAGTCATACATGTCTAACATTTAAATTTAAAATAAAATTATTTTATCAATTTGGAATACGATATGTGTATTTGTAAATATACATATACATGTATGTGTAAATATATATGCAATTTATGCTCAAACTTCTGGCATCATTGTCTTTGGCTATGACAAATTAAGGTACACATTTCAATGAATAGAAAAGATTTCTAGCAATTTTTTTTATCAGCATGTAAGTTTAGTATCTCTAAAAGTCAATGTACAAATAAATCTATTAGAACAGAGATGGCTTGTGTTTTAGTAATAACATAAAATTGGATCCACACAGCCATTTTAGTATGATCTGAGTAATTGAAACATGCCTTACGTAAGTTAACATACCTCTGAAGGTGCCAGCCAAGCCTACTTAGCACGGTAATTCAACAGCATATGGCAGCTAAGGGACAGAGAGTATTGCTGATTGAAACAGACTTGGAGGTGAGTATTGCTTTATTCCTTATTTCTCAACACAACAAACACTATAATGAAGAACCTAAGCGCACAGAAAGAATACAAAAAAATGCATTAAAACATAACCTAAAAATTCTACAGCTAAACAATTTGTATTCTAGATACATATTCAGAAGAAAAATGTGCTTTTTCATTTTTAGAGTCCATTTTAAATAGTCATGCCTAATATAAAGTGGCATTATATTTTTAAATTAGGAAAACTATGAATGCATTACAGGGAGTGTCTTTTTGTCTGAAGTAAGTTCTACGTAGTAAAACTTTTCCAAACAAAGGTATGTAGAAGCATAGCGTGGCACGGTGGCTCATGTTTGTGTCTTAGCTATTCAGGAGACGTGAGTAAAAATATCGTTCATGGGCTGGAGAGATGGCTTAGCAGTTAATTGCTTGCCTGTGAAGCCTAAGGACCCCAGTTCGAGGCTCGAATCCCCAGGACCCATGTCAGCCAGATGCACAAGGGGGCACATGTGTCTGGAGTTCGTTTCCAGTGGCTGGAGGCCCTGGTGCACCCATTCTCTCTCTCTATCTACCTCTTTCTCTCTCTGTCTGTTGCTCTCAAATAAATAAATAAGAATAAAGAAATTTTAAAAAATCATGTAGTTTTAAACTTAATATTTTCTGATTTATTATTTTGATGTCCCTATTAGAAGTGAGTTTACATTATGTGTTTTAGATAAAAGAAACACTCAAAATGTACTTCTTTTCATTTTGGAGATATCCAAAAATCAACCATGTTTCCATCTTTTTCGCAGTTTTGCAGGACAGCTCCACTCCTTGTGAGCCTTGTCAGACATTACATGATGCTCACATGTAGTTGTGAACCTGACTAATTATACATGTCTAGTTGCACTGAGATTTTATGATATTCCAGAGTATTTCTACATTTTGAAATAGTACTTAACTATTAGGGAATGTGACCTATATGTGCTCATCTAGGACGTCATCATTTTGGATCACAAGGAAAGATAATACTGACATTTTATATTAGGCGACTGTATGCAAATATATACATGTTCATACAAACTTAGAAAGAAAAAAAAAGCTAGAAACACTGGAGTGAATGCCTAGACATCAAAGCCAAAAAAAAGTTTTATTTCTGGATAAAAAATGTGTACTTTGGAATAATCATGCTGTTTTGTTTACTTTTTAAAAAATTTATTAGAGACAGAGAAAGAGAGAGAGAGATAGAGAGAGTGGATGCCCCAGGGCCTCCAGCCACTACAAATGAACACCAGACACATGTGCCACCATGTGTATCTGGCTTAAGTGGGACCTGGATAATAGAACCTGGCTCCTTAGGCTTCACAGGAAAATGTCCTAACTGCCAAGCCATGTCTCCAGCCCTGTTTTGTTTACTTTTTAATATTTAATTGCTAATTGTTACAAGGTAAATTACATAGAAGGATAGATAGATAGATAGATAGATAGATAGATAGATAGATAGATGATAAATAGGTAGATTATAGATAGATGATAGATAGAAGATAGATGATGATAGATAGATAGACAGATTATAGATAGAACAAAAGTTAATTAGGAATAAAATGAGTGATACATAAAATATGTTTTGTCCTAAAATTATAACCATCAGATCATGACTACTTGCATGATCAAATTCCCTATGACTAGAATTTTAAAATAATAATAACCAATGTCTTCCAGAGGCTCCACCTCCTAAGTGGTCCACAACCATTCAAAACAGTGCTAATTAGCCCATGGTTGTCATTTTACATTACACCCCTATACAAATGGAATAAAACATGTGAGAAATTTTGCTTGCCTCAGTTGGGGAATGTTTTTTCAAAGACTGAATTTATCCTAATTCAAGAGAAATAATTGGGAAAGATTGTTACAAACCTATGGAAGACATTGGCTATTATAGAGGAATCAATAATGTCTAATCACTCAAAACACTGAGACTTTTATGAATTACATGGCAAATATGTTTGATTTCTAATATCTCTAATATCCCTACACATAGCATAGGTAATTCAAATACATTATATTCATGCTGTGTTATCTCAATATGATGATATATCTAAAGTGTAATTCACATTATTACTCTGTGAGTAATTGCAACAAAATCTAGCCAACAATAAGATACATTAACTCCTCATTTCCAAGTGGTGCCTTCTATGTGGTGCCTCTGGCTCAGACTGCCTTATGACATTACAGTCACCTCATCTGAAGGCTGGAATGTAGCAAGATTCAGTTACTGGCATCATGATGCTTTGGATGCAATGAGGAACTCAGTTCTTACTCTGCTCACTGGTCATGCATCTCCATTTACCCTTTAGATTGAGTACTCTAGGAATGCCAGTTGGCCTACTGCAAAGACAGGCAGAGAGAGGGAAACCCAAAACCCCAAAAATGGCTGTTTTAGAAAACTAAGATTGGATCATATTTTATTACTTCTACTTTATTTGTTCTTTTTTTAATTTGAGAGGGAAGGAAAGAGAGACAGAGACGGAGATAATCAGATACAGAGAGAGATGGAGTGAGTATGGTAATTCCAGGGCTTCCTGCTACACTACAAACAAATGCCAGATGTGTGCAACCCTTTGTGTGTCCGGCTATATGTGGATACTGTGGAAATCAAACCCTGGTTATCAGGTTTGGGAAACTAGTGACTTTAGGCCATCTCTCCAATGGAAAAAATAAATTGACTAATAATGGTATTATTATTTTTTAAATAATAAATTTATTGTTATTGTGTGTATACTAAATTAACGGTTTTTCTGACTTCCACAACATCCTACATCACCTAGCTTTTCCTTAAAAAAAGACAGAATATATTCTTTTGGTTAATGCATTTTAAATGTTATAACATAATATATAAGATTTCATAATTTGTAAAGAAATACATTTTCTTACAGTCCTGAGAGCTAGGAATACAGAAGGAAGCACTATCAGGGTAGCTGGCTGCTTCTCAGATGATTCCTTGAAAGCTGCATTCTCCTGAGGGGAAAGATGCTTTTCTGTACACCGCAGATAACTAAGAGTAAATTTGTCAGTAAGCCTTTTGGTAAGAGCATTCAAATTTCTCAAACATGGACCCCTTAATATTGCACTGAGCAATTACTAACTAATATGATTTTAGAAGAGGTAAAAATGCTCAGCTTGTGGCCTTTCTCTCTCTCTCATAATCCCTGTTTTTCTTTCTTTGTTTATTTTTCATCTTTTCATTAAAACTTGTCTTGTTTTAGTAATACTGCTAGCCATATAAAACTGATGATTCCTTTTTGGTATGCAACCAAGATTTATTTATTTATTTATTTATTTATTTATTTATTTATTTATTTATTTTGTTGTTCTTTTGTTTTGTTTTCCGAGGTAGGGACTCACTGTAGACCAGGCAGACCTGGAATTCACCATGTAGTCTCAGGGTGGCTTAGAACTCACAGCAGTCCTCCAACCTCTGCCTCCCGAGTGCTGGGATTAAAGGTGTGCACTACCATGCCTGGCACGAGCATGATTTTTATAATTATCTCCCAACGTGGACCTTCCTCTTTTTCTGATGTGTAATAGCCAAGGCGCTATTGCATCGTCACTTCTCAATCCCATGTGTGGCATTTATTGCCATGATTTCATACTTTTATGGCATCCAAATGGTAATTTAGAGACTTTTCATGATACTCAGCAATAATAAAATCTACACCCTCAACACTAATAAATGTAACTGTTACATATACTAATTATTAATTAAACATCATAAGCATTATCATATTGATGAATGAAAAGAAACATGAAACAAAGAACAGTGAGTCAACAGGTTCATATTAATAGAGAGAGAAGAACCCTGTATTTTCAAAGAAATCCAGTCATTGTGATTTTATTTTGTAGCTTTGTGGCTGGCAGGTAAATCTTTATCTGATTTTTAGCAGCAGCTGTAGTGTACTGATGTATACCAGCTTCCTAATCAGTGTCATTATTGCAGTAAGGAAATGTAGTCATTTCACCCGTGACAAGAAAATGTATTTTTGCTAATATGGATCTTAATTTTAGTGAGGAAAATTACTTACATAAGGGGAAAAGTGCAAAGAATTTATATTTTGTATTATTAAGGCAAAATTTTCCTATAAGTACTAGCTTGAGAAATTGTAAATGATTAAAGTGTTAAGGCCATACCTCATAAAATACAATATTGTTACACCTCTATCACCTATTCGGAAAGATATTGCATATTACAATTTTAAATTACTCTTCTGGATATATATATATATATATATATATATATATATATATATATATGTCTGTATATGTTTAAATTAGGGATGTAGAGATGGCTTAGCAGTTGAGGCACTTGCCTGTGAAGCTTAAGGACCAGGGTTCAATTCCCCAGTACCCATGTAAGCCAGATGCATATGGTGGCTCATGCATCTGGAGTTCATTTTTAGTGGCTGTCGGCCCTGGTGTGTCCATTCCCTCCCTCTCTCCACTCTTTCTATCTGTCTCTTTCTCTCACTCAGATAAATAAATAAAAATTATAAATATTAAAAAATAAATAAAATTACTTAAGTACACTATTTAATACAAAATAAATTAATATTATGTGGGTTTGTTTTGGTTTTGGTTTTGGTTTTGGTTTTGGTTTTTCTAAGCAGGGCCTCACTCTAGCTCAGGCTGACCTGGAATTCACTATGCAGTCTCAGGGTGGCCTCAAACTCACAGCATTCCTCCTACCTCTGCCTCCTGAGTGCTAGGGTTAACGGCATGCATCACCATGTGTTTTTTAATCAAATTATTTAAATGTATGTGTTGGTTCCTTGTGCAACATAATAGTTCATTGAAACATGAAATAGATGATAAAATTTATTATAACAGTAGAGATAATAAGCACTTACACATGAAAATTGAAAATACCTCATAATAGCATCAAATGTGACTAATGTCCTTCTAAATGTATTCAAAACTTAGGACTTTAGAGTTGATTGCCTGTCACTCCATGATAACAATATTTGTAGTGATTAATTCCTGGCTTACTTATGACCAAGCATTGTTCAGAGACCTTTTACAAACATATCAATCTATGAAAGGGAGCAGCATTATTATTTACAGGATACACTCTGAAATGGAAATATAGGGCCTTTAGGCCACTGAGGCACATTAAATCGTGGTACCCTTCTAGATAGATAGTGAAAACTCACCCATGATTACAATCCTATCAGTTAGAATCACTGAGATGTGACCTCGAGTAATTTCTAACTAAATACTAAGCTTACTCTTTTTAACCTATAATTATTTCCCCTTAACTTTGATAGAACATTTAAGTAAAATTGAAGGTTGGTTCTCTAGTGAACATCTATCAGGCTGAACAATTATCTAGTGTAAAAGAGGACATTATTTTAAATTTTAAAACATATATTTAGCATAATATTAAAACTGGAAGCCATCAAAAGAAATACATATGTTGCAGAAACGTGTACAATTTATGCTTACTGTAGGATTAGTCACAGCAGCCAAATAATGGAAACAATGAAGTGGACATTAATTGTGAATGAGTAACATAACTATAAAAATGCATGTGGACAGTGTTATGTTGTTCAGTCACAGAACAACGAAACTCTGTGTTTTGCAACAACATGAATGAAAGGCATTATTTTGTTATGTGAAATTACTAAAACTATGTAGACAGAGCAAAGCAAATATTGTATTACATCATTTACATGTGTCTTCTACCATAGCTGATGTCATAGAAATTGGACAATGATGCTTTTCAGAAGATTAGATGAATGGAGGAGACAGAATAAAATAAGGAGATGTTAACCCATGGAAACAAGTTATAGTGTGGTAGGAGTGAGAAATTCTGTTTGGTTTTGCATGGTACAGCAACTGTAGATCACTATATATATACAAAAAAGCTTGAAGAAAGGATTTAACTTATAAAAATATGATTAACATTTAATAGAATAACTTTGATTATTTCATTGTAAATATTACTAAACTTTCTGTAGACTTCAATCAACATGTATATTTTCTTGTATCAGTTAAAACTTAAATTAAATAAATAAAGCATTCAAAACACTTATTTTTATTAGAGCTTATTTTATGTTAAAAAATGTTTTCTTCATTTATTTATTTGAGAGAATGGGGGAGTAGCAAGAAAAGAGAGATGAAGAGAGATATAGAGAATGGGTGTGCCAGGGCCTAGCAACTGCAAATGAACTCCAGATGCATGCACTACCTGTTCATTTGGCTTTTCCTTGGTACTGGGAAATCAAACCTGGGTCCTTAAGCTTTGTAGGAAGCACCTTCACCACTAGCCCATCTCTCCAGAAAATATTTTCATTTTTTATTTGAAGCATAATTATATAAATCTATGAGATAATATGTAACTTTAATCTGTTTATTTATAATATGTCATTATTATATTAGAGTAATGGCCATGTTATCAAATATTTATAATTTTTTGTTGAAAAAATTCAAACTAATAGCTACTGGTTTGAAATATACAATGATTATTTATCACATAAGCAATGTACTATGCTATAGAACTTAGGAATCTTTCTAAAAATCTATGCTTCCCTACATTTTCTTTTTTTATTTCTGTTGAGCCAACAATTTTCATTTGTAGGTTAGATGAAAAATAATATTGAAATCCATACTCTATATTCAAATAAGTGGTATAATTTAATTTCTTATCTATTTATGTTAAACTATTTACATATTGAAAGTAATTTTAGATTGCAAATAAATACTGCAACAATACATAGCATACTTTCCTAGTAATACAAAGCATATGAGGCTGTTACTTTTTAATGAAAGCTTCACTTGTCTTCTCACAGCATTTAAACAATCTGGCATTATATTTCCGTGTAATATATCTAGTTATCTAATGCAATACACTTATAGTATGCATAGCCATAAGCATGATAATATGCACATGTACTATATACCCCTTACATGCACACCCCTCAAATATGTGCATAACTATATATATATATATATATATATATATATATATATATATATATATATGGTTGTATTTTGGTCATCATGGTGTGATTTTATTTATTATTATGCATGATAAAAATGTTCTATGAAAAATTCTGTTCTTCCAAAGGAAAGTCTTCTGGGTCATGACTATAACCCTGGAATTCAGGAGGCTGAGGGAGAATTAAAACAACACAATAAAGAAATACAGAAAAATATTGTTGTTGAAACACATTTTTTTAATTAATTTATTTTTAATGTTAAGAGAAAGAGACATAGAGAGAATGCGTGCATCAGGGTCTCTAGCTACTGCAACTGAACTCCAGACACGTGCATCAACTTGCGTGCTTGTTTCACCTTGTGTGTCTGGCTTACATGGGATCTGGAGAGTCGAACACGAGTCCTTAGGCTTCACAGGCAAGTGCTTTAACTGCTAAGCCATCTCAACAGCCCCATTTTGGTTTTTGATTGCTATTAAATGAATTTCTGTTTCCCCAGATATAAGATTATTGTTATAAGTTATTGTATTACCTACATACTGAAACTAATTTACATAGTTAAATTAATTCTTTGTCATTTTTCTTTTTATAGACCTAATCTTTATTTCTTACATGTTACCTTGACTGAAATTTAATGCTCTGATGAACAACTTCACAAAGCAGATGAACATATCTCTCCTTGATCCGACTTGGAAAGATCAGAAGAAAGTTGCTCAAAATAGATTTTTATAAATATATTAATATTTTTTATGTCCTCTTCTTTAAAATATTACCAAGATAAAAAAATGTTAAAGTTCCCTGATAACACTTCCTACTTTACAAAATGAAACTTAGAAATTCAAACATGAGTACTTCGTATAAATACCAAGTTATTCTGATATGTGTTTTCTCCTTCACATTGTTTAAAAACTATTGCTACATCATATACAACACTGAACAAATGACAATCTCTTGATGCATTAGAATGAACCCAGGAGAGCAGCTCCAGGTAGGGAGTTCATTGCTCATTTTTTCATTTTTGTTTAAAAAGGAAAGGAAAAAGTGAGAGAGAATGAAGATAAAAGTGAATAACAGAGAGACAGAATTAAGATATAGGGAAGGAAAGAATAATCAACTGTGAAAATATACCTATTTTACTAAAAATATAGAAAGAGCTAATTTAGTTGTTGGGATGAGTACCATTGACAACCAGCTTATTGCGTTGAGATGTCTAGAATATAGTATAGTTCACCTGTGGGTGGGTCTATGAGCTTTTTCAAAGAGGAGTAACTTTCAAAGGGGTAGACCAAGGCCCCACACCCACACTCACTACATTAGCACCATATAATAGTCTGGGAATCTGGAAGGGATACATGGGGTAAAGGCAGATGCTTTGTTGCTGTTGTTGCTTCCACTCTCCCTCTCTTCTCCCTCTCTCTCTCCTCTCCTCTCCCCTCCCCTCCTCTCCTCTCCTCTCCTCTCCTCTCCCTCTCCTCAGCTCTCCTCTCCTCTCCCTCTCCTCTCCTCTTCTCTCTTCTCTCCCTCTCCTCTCCTCTCCTCTCCTCTCCTCTCCTCTTCTTTCCTCTCCTTTCTCTCTTCTCTCCTTTTCCCTCCCTTCCTTCCCTTTCCCTCGCTGCCCCTTTCTTCTTCTCCTTCTTCTACCTCTACTTCTTTTCTTCCTCTTCCTCTTTCTTTCTCCCTACTCTCTTTCCCATTCTTCCTTACTATACTGCCTATAACATCACTATACCATATTCAACCTACCATGATTGAGACAACTGAAACTATTGGCCAAAGTAAATCCTTCCTCCTTCATTTATATCAGGTATTCCAACACAGTTATGAAATCTTGGCCAACATGACTGTGCACAACAAAAAAGTATTATGGTATATTTGTTTTTCTAAGGAACAATTAATAAACAATATGCAATACAACTATAGAATCAATGGGAAATTTGATAAAAATGCTTTTTCACACATTATAGCACACTTAGATATTAACCTACTAGCACGACAATTGACTTGTTTTATAGATAATTACAACTGGTTAGTCTGATTCTTGAGTTTTTAAGGTAAAACTCAATATAAAAAATGTTTTTATATTACCTTTCTCAGCTGTCAGGGTATTGTTAATTTTTATAAAATTCCTAATATATTCAACTAAAACACTTTTAATCCTTTAATTGTGTCTTTTCAATTTTGCTGATTGGCTTTAGTGTTTAAAGATTATATTCTTGGACATTTTTAAAAATTAAATTCCAGAGTTTAATGTAAAACCAGACTGATTAAAAAATACAAAAATCTGCTTTGAACAACTCTCTGAAAGTTCATTTAATCTACTAATGAACTAGTTCCAAAGAATTTACAAAATCTTTCTTAGCGTTCTTTAAAACTCAGTAGCACTAGGGCTGGAGAGATGACTTAGTGATTAAGGCATTTGGCCTGCAAAGCTGAAGGATCCCAGTTCAACTCTCCAGGACCCACATAAGCCTGATGCACAAGGGGGCGCATGCATCTGGAGTTTGTTTGCAGTGGCTTGAGGCCCTGGTGTGCTCATTCTCCCACCCCATCTCTCTCTCTCTCTCAAATAAATAAATAAAATGGATTTTAAAAAAGAAAATAAAGTTCAGTAGCATTATTTTTAACAGTGTGAAGTATGCTATTCTAATCACAGATTATATTTTTAAAGTATTAAACTAAGTTTAGGTTAATCGGTTCTCCTTCAGTAGTAAATTATTAAAATATGTTTATATTCATAATATAATTTTAGCACAATAGTAAGTACTTTACACTGGTAAAATTCACAAATTATTTATAAGTAACAACAGGATCCAATGATGTGCATTTTGATGAATTTCAGGATTTTTTTTTGTAGTTGCACTATTTCCAACACTGAATTTACACACAAAAAAACATATTATCCCAAAAATATAAATTAGCATTATTTTCTTTTTAATATAGATGATTGTCACCTATAGGACTTCTAGTATATTGTATTAGTGTAAGTTTGAGAAAAAGATTATGATTTTATAAATCAAACTTTAGTATTATTATTGTTAATATCCAACCTTTCTCAAAAAAATTAATCTGTTGTTAATATGCATTGGGTTACAGAATACATCAGTACTCAGTACATTTGCTACCTCATCGATGTTTCCTGTCTTAAATACAACAAAATTTTATTTCAAATAGTTATGAGGGAAATTTTTTCCTTTTTGTTTAAAAGCAGAAATTAGTTTCAAACACCTAAACAGGTCTAGGGAGATGCTCAAATGTTAACAGCACTTAGACCATAAGTATGGGGGCTGCTCAGCTATAGACCACTAAAGTTTAACTCTTCAGAACCTAAGGGAAAGCTGGGCATGACCACACATATCTGTAACTCCAATCTGTGATGGGATGTAGACTAGATAATCACCACAGCTCACTGCGGCTCAAGGAAGTATGAAGATGAGCAATAGAAAAAGATACTTAAGGGCTGGAGAGATGGCTTAGAGGTTAAGCCTGTGAAGTCTTAGGACCCCGGTTCGAGGCTCGATTCCCCAGGACCCTCTTTAGCCAGATGTATAAGGGGGCACTGAGTCTGGAGTTCGTTTGAAGTGACTAGAGGACCTAGCATGCCCATTCTCTCTCTCTCTCTCTCTCAACTGCCTCTTTCTCTCTCTGTCTGTCACTCTCAAATAAATAAATAAGAATGAACACACACAAAAAAGAAAGAAAGAAAAAAAGAAAAGGGTACTCAAAATTCCTCATGGTCTCTGCATGCATGCACATTGTGCCTGTGTATTTGCACACAGAAATATCCACATCACAAAATACAGTACAGTCCATATAATATTATACATACAAACCACACCCATACCCCCCACACCCCTCCACACCAAGAGAGAGAGAGAGAGTGTGTATGTAAAACAAGAAACAACAAAAATAACACACTCTTGAAGTAAATATAGTTTCATCTCCCAGTGGAGAAAAACTAGTAGTTCTGCTAGAACTCCCAGGATCTGTCATTGTTTTTGAAAACATTTTTCTCCCTCAGTGATCCCTGATTCTTTGCCTACTGCCACACCAATGTTGGATACTAAATAAAAACATCCTAAAAGTTTAAGGCAATATTTTTGTGGAGTTTCCCATACTCACCATGATGTTACTTATGCTCTGTGAAAAGAATTCAGGCTGAGAACAGAAGCACCCCGAATCCCATGAAATCGGATTGTTTATTGTCTACATTCCATTTCCAATTTCTGCTCAAGAAATAATCACAAATTTAGTGGATTATACCAGCATCCTTTTTGCTAATCGGTTTTTAGTTTAGAACGCTACTGATCTTGGCTTGGTTTACTAAAGTCAAGGCTGGGCTCTTATCCGAGTTTAATGGGAGAATTGTTTTCAGAGCTCCTTATTGCTGGCTGGACATTGTTCTTTGCGATTCTGGCACTCTGACTCCTGTGTTCACACTGCTCAGCACGCAGGGATTCACCTCTGTTACTTATATTCCGTCTCTCATTCTCCTTCCATTTGCAAGAAACAGCCGTATGTCCTGATGCTTCCAGACATCTACAATTTCTATGGCCATTTAGTCAATACCATCTGATAGTGCACAGTGAATAGGATTGGGTTAAGTCCTCCTACTTAGTCTCTCTCTCTTTTTTTTTTTTTTGTCATATTAAAGAGCACTGCAATGAGAATAGCACTGATGATGAAATAAAGAAGCCCATTTAAATTTTCAGTTCATACAGCTTTTCCATGTGCAAAATACATTCCACCCATTCTACATTTTCCAGAGTCTCATCCCACTACAGCTTCAGTTACAAGGAGACTCCAGCCCATGTGCACACCTTCTCAGCTGCCTTCCTGGGTGAACGTGTCTTCCCTTTCTTCCCGGTGCTCTCCAAGGGCACCCACATCAAGCTCTGCCCTTGATCAGTCTGCCACCTGCAGAGGCCCCTCTGGTTATCACAGGGGGGCGGGTGGTGGTGGATGGTGGCCCAGCCTGGGAGCTCAGGCTCCTCCTACTGTTGGTTATTGCATTGCTTCCTGCTTCCCTTTGAACCCAGGCCGCTGCTTCTTCCTCCAGGAGCCTAGAGAATCCTCCTGGCCTCCAGCCCTGCCTTCTCACCTACTGTGTCTATCAGGTCTGCATGGGTCCCTGATATAACAACTTCCCTCCCCAGCGGCCTAGGCCGGGATCCATAGTTTAAGGGATGAGGGGAGATTGCAATTTCATTCCTTAACTTCCTGTTTTCCAACCCTACACTTTAAACTTTGTCATTTCTGAGGCTGGAGGGTTTGGGCAAGATTTACATCCCAATCCATTTTCTGGTGCAAATTGTAGCTAAGGGAATTGAAAGCTGCTGTGAGGAGCATTCTGGGCAAAAGGATAGAGCTGGATTAAAAAATTGCATACTCCTGGGGAAATAGGAATTCTTATTTGTGTTTGCCTTCTATCACCAGTTTCTACCTCCATGGACTGGCCGGGACATAGCTTCAGAGAGATCTGGGATGGTCAACAAAACTGAAACTACATGCCATTATATCATCCAATAAATAACTTACTCCCCCCTTTTTTTTCTAGCACTCTTTATCTAGGAGCCAAGGTCCTCCCACCTAACCCCCTTACAGGTCTCTTCACAGGCTCCTCTCTTTTGTTCAGTGGAATTAATTTTGTCAGTTTCTGGCCTCTCCCTATGCTTTAGTTCCATTTGGTCAGCGCTAGTGGGGAGCCTGGAAACAGGGACCTGGCTCCTGGGGAAAGCCTCCGGTATAACGTATTTTTCTAGTAGCCCTTTGCCTTCTGTCACCTAACAGCTTTTGTCCTCTGCTTTGGTGGCTGAGGTCAACTCATGTTCTTGGGGAAAAGGTGGGTTGTGAGGCCTAATAAAGTGTTTACTTGCTCAAAATAAATAAATAGATTAATAAAAATTAAAAAAAAAAACATTTCACCTAAATTTAGTCATCTCAAAAGCCACGCTCTGATCCTCTAAATATGCTAAATAAGGAGTGGTTAAGATTGAGAAGTGCAATCCGTTCATCACTACTCCTAGTCACGATCCTCTTCCATTAATGGAGCCATGAATGTAAAGAGAAAAGTGCTGCCTGCCTCCAACACATATTTCAGTGATCCAGATAGGGAAACAGTGATAGATAATCTTGTTCCAAAAGCATAAAATGGAAAGTATAAAAGAATCAAGGACCCAATGTTGTCATAATAGCCTGCCAGAATATATATCTATATCTATATCTATATCTATATCTATATCTATATCTATATCTATACCTATACCTATACCTATACCTATACCTATACCTATACCTATATCTATACCTCTATCTATCTATCTATCTATCTATCTATCTATCTATCTATCTATATAATTTCCTATAGGTTTCAAGAACTGGGAATAATCCTACATGACTTTGAACTGTGTGATCTGAGATCATTCTCGATTCTGACCTAGGTCCTTTAAGCTCCTAGCTCCACTCTGTAATTCACATTTCTGCCTTCCAGGCTCTTGATTACAACATTCAAGGTTGTATTGCAAAATATGCCTAGAAAATAGCTAGTAATAACTGTTACATGGTAGATGTTATCAGGTAAATGAACTAAGACTTGATGAGTAAGGAAATTGTCAGCCTAATTTGAAAGCTTGCTTGTCAATCAAACGTTCACTGGGGATGTGGAAGGGGATGATGGGGATGTGGAGGAGTCAAGGATCTGATTAGACCACATGACTCTGCTGCCTCAGAAGCATGAAAAGGTCAGAAGCAGTTCAGATTCCTAGCACGCTCTTGTAAGAGATTATGCATTTGAATCACGTGATGTCTCCAACATCCCACAGAAGCCATCCACGGAGAGACGGGATTCATCAGGAAATCTCTGGTGAGTCTCTTTTCTAATGCAGTAAATCCACGTGACATATATAGCAGGCCCACGTGGCTCTTGAAGACGTTTATACCACATAAAATACCAAGAACACTGACTAAAAGGGACAGAGACAATAAAGAAAATAGGATAGCTTCTACATTCCTAAATTTGGCAGGACCAAATTCTGCAAGCAGGAAACAGGCTGACAAAAACACTCAGCTGCAAATAAACTATCCTTCAAGAAAATGGATGGAAATAAGGTGGAAATTTAGACCATGAGGGGACGGCTGTAAACCAGAAAGCATGACTCTCAGACTTTGGATCTCAGTAGTTTTCATGGCTGGATTTAAAAATGGTCAAGACTAGTGAGCATTTCTTCCTCTATGAGTTAAATGTGTCTATACTCTTTGTCTTATCTCTGTTTCATCACCATATTTTTGGATTAAATTAATTATTTTCCTAGTTTGCAGGTCCAAGGACACAGAATTATGCCTTGGGATACATTGTAGCCAGAATTGTACTTGTATCTGGTTTAGATTTTTTAATTAATTAATTAATTAATGTATTCATTTTAATTAGTGTTGTACTCAGTGAATACAGTCAAGTTGGTACCATTGTTTGCCTGCTTCCTGTCCTTCCCCGTCCCCCTGGTTCTTCCTTGTTAAGGTATATGGGTCATGCATTGTGGAGTTAGCCCACAGTTATGGGTAGGAGAAATGTCTCTGTGTATCATGACCTACTGTGTGCCTCTGACATTCTTTCTGCTCCGTCTTCCTCAAAATTTCCCTGAGCCATGTTGGGTTCATTTTGGGTCTGCTTCAGTGATGAGGTGTTGGGAGCTTCTGTGTCTGTGGATATCCGATTTGGTAGGAGTTGATTGTTCTCTGTGTCTATCTCCTTCACCCTTGTGCTGGTACCCTGTTCACCAAGAAAACAGCACCCTTGCTTGTTTCACCAATTATTCTTAGGTTCAGTTGGGTCCCTAGATAATTTTAATGATGAGATGTGAGATTTTTTGAGTTGATGAAGTTTAGATGAGACTTTAACATTTGACTGAATTGGTGTGTTTGAGAATTTTTAGGGATGCTGGGGTAAAAGAAATGCAAATATATATATATTTTGCATTCAGCAAGCATATGAATCTTATAAGAACAGGCAGTATATTATATTAGGCTTAAAATGGTCTAAACATATCTATATTTTAATCCCTAGAGAAATAATAATACCTTGGATAAAATAAAATTACAGATTTGACTGAATTAAATATTTTTTTCTTTTTTTGGTTTTTCGAGGTAGGGTCTCACTCTAGCCCAGGCTGACCTGGAATTCACTATGGAGTCTCAGGGTGGCCTCGAACTCACGGCGATCCTCCTACCTCTGCCTTCTGAGTGCTGGGATTAAAGGAATGCGCCACCATGCCTGGCTGAATTAAATGTTATTAATGAGTTATTTACCTTTGGTAAATTAATTGGACCTCATGGAATTCCAAATATCCTTATAATGATGAAGAATTGGGGATATAGCTCAGTGTACAATCTGCAAATATATATATATATATATATATATAGTCAGTCATTGTCCCGTCCAGCAGGACTCAGTTATTCGGGGAGCGCGAGGGGGACCAGGCCTGTGTAAAGATGGGTGAGAAAGAAGGAACGAGACCAAGCAAAGAGTTGTCAAGGTCTGTTTATTGAGCTTCAAACATCAGTTTTTAAGCATAGCAGAAGGAGGAAGCAAAAAGGTGATAGGGGGTGGGGGGATCAGGTATTGTGTAAGTTCCCGTAACAGTTCACGGCTTCTCTTGTCATAGGTGGTTATCATGTAACAGTTACTGAGCCTTATCGTTCCAGATGTATGGCCAGTGAGCAAAAATTCACAGTGTTCCTGTAATGGTCATTTTCACAAGCTGCAGTTTCGGTCTCAGTCTCTAACATTTCCCCCTTTTTTGCATTATTGATTCCGATGGACCAGGATACCCTGGTGGGCTTATAACCGACTGGGGGAGCAGGGACCTGATTCCTCCCGTGGGCTTTGAACCACCCACAATTTGGGCCCTTGGTACCTTTTGGGGAGGGGAGGCAGGGCCGACATTGCGATGACATGTACTATGGTACCAACCTCCTTGCAAATCAGGTGTTACTCTCAGGGAATCCAGAAATGGTCAGATTGGGGACCTTCCCTTGCGGTGCTTTGCCTCGCACCCATGTCGGTGCCCATACTGTACTCACTGAGGTGAGTCAGTATGCATAGGTCTGGCGCCTAAGCAGCTCCTTTGTAGGAGGGAATCATATATGCGAGTTTAAGGAGTAAAGGAAGGAAAGGACCCATGAACCGGATAACTGAGCAAGGAAAATGCCCAAGACACCCAAAGATTTGAGAATACTGTTTTGTTTTATCGTTTGAGCAATTTGCCAAACCAGGAGGAACGATGCTCTGTGGCCAGGACTGAGAAATCTAATTTAGGAGCGCCCTGAGGGGCACCTAGGGGATGTTTTCCAATAGGTGTCACCGATGGTCTCACAACCCCAGGGGTAGTGCTGCATCCCGGGTCTGCACTAGAGTCCTGTAACTCGAGTGCTTTAAGTTGTGGGATGAAGGAATCAGGTGTTCCCCAATCAGCTCCTAGTGCTAATTTGCAGACGTCCACTTCCAAAGTTGGCCAGGGGATGTCTGAGAAACCATAGAGTGGGCCCAGTTCACATCACCGACTTCACTGAGCACGGTCCAGGTGAAATTCATGGGTAGATGGTCAGTGTTGATCAATCCAGATGCCAGGAGCAAGAGGCCAACGAAGGCAGGGGCAGCCATAGTCCTGAAAAGGAAAGGACAAAAAACCTCAGGGGGGCGGGGAGCCTTCCCTGGGAGAGGGTGAATTTTTAAGGGGTGAGGGTGGTGTCCATTGACGAACTAGACATTCTGGGAGCCAACGAGGCCCATATGATTGCAAATTGGACAGTAGGTGCTGGAGGCAGGAGAAAAGCAGGTTCTGGTCACAGGCAGCTAAAAGAATGCCATCCATGTAATGAAGAATGTAGACAGAGGGAAAAGTCTCCCTGAGGGGGTCAATGGCCATGGCCACAAACTTTTGACAGAGGGTGGGGCTGTTAGCCATACCTTGGGGTAAACCTTCCATTGAAAGCGAGGCATAGGGCCACGAAAATTTACTTGCGGGACACTGAAGGCAAAGCAGGGCCTATCCTCAGGGTGTAGAGGGATGGTAAAAAAGCAATCCTTTAGATCAATAACTATTTTGAAGGAACCATAGGGAATGGCCACCGGGGAAGGAAGTCCTGGTTGGAGTGCCCCCATGGGGACCATGGCTTTATTAACAGTTCTCAGGTCCTGTAGCAAGCGCCATTTGCCAGATTTTTTCCGAATGACAAAAATAGGGGAGTTCCAGGGGGAGGTAGAAGGCTCGATGTGGCCAGCGGCAAGTTGTTCGTGCACTAACAACATTGCAGCCTCTGTTCTCTCATGTGAAAGTGGCCATTGGTCAACCCATACAGGGCTTTGGGTTTTCCAAGTAATTTTATCAGCATGGGGTGCAGGGATGGCAACGGCCACTAGGGAAAAGAAGACTCAGGGGCATACCCAAGGCCAGAGCGATCGAGTTTCTGGGGAGGAGAAATGGGCTCTGTTATGCCTTGTAAAAATTTTCCAAGTCCTTTCCCTGGAATAAAACCCTGACTAAGCATTTGGGAAGTGACAACACTATTGGGGCTACAAAGAACCATATTCATTTGTGAAAGAAGCAGAGAGCTGTTTAGGAGGGGTGCATTCACGAGAGAAGTGTCCAGGTTGTTTACAATTATAACATGTTTTCGTACCCTGAGTGAGACCAGCAGAACAGAGAGCAGCTCCAATTGCTAAGCCCATGGCGTGGGAGGAGCCCACGCCTGCACATAACTTGATATAATCAGATATGGTCTCCCGCTTGTGAGAGCGGAGAATAGACTGACAAGCAGGATTAGCATTCTCAAAGGCCAGGTGTTTGATAAAGGGGCTGTTGGTTTCCCCAACACCAAAAAGGTGCTCAGCAGTTTCATTAAGTCTACTAATAAAGTCTCTGTAAGGCTCTTTTGGACCCTGTCTAATATTAGCCAGGGAGGCGGTGGCGGCCCCTTTAAGAGGGAGGCGCCGCCAGGCGGTGAGGCCTGCCTGTTGTATTTGGGCTAAAAGTCCAGGGGGGTAGTGAATCGTAGGGATATTCCCCCAACAATTTTTGTTTTGTCCAATTTTTAGAAACAGCCTTTTGTAAATTATGGCGAGCAAAGTCAGAGCAGTTTTCATTAAATTCAGTGCACCATAACAGGAAAAGCCAGAAGGCCAGTATTGCGGGTGTGTGGGTCTGCTTCTGTTTTGCACCTACGGCTGTCAGAGGAAGGATTAGAAAAGGCAGCAAGTTCTTTTGTGACAGAATCAAGTTCCTGGAGAAGCTGCAGCTGAAGTTTTTTATCCTGAAGTGCCCTACGGAGGTCAGAGACAGAAGCTAATGTGGCAGATTGTAGGTCTATGAAGGGAGAGTCAGCGAGAGGTTCATCAGGCGCAGAGGGATTTTTATCTTTTGATTTGAGGGAGATATCAGAAGCAGCGCGAGAAAGAGGTTTGAGAAATTCTTCTGCAGACAACAAAATTTTGGTAGAATGAGAGCCATGCATAAGGCTATTGATAACATTCCAATAAGTGAAAGCATGGTGAGGGACAGCGTCAGGACCCTCCTTATGTAACAATTCATTAAGTTCTCGACTTACTTTTGCCCAAGTATACGGGTGAATACTAGGACCATTAATGACAATCCATGGACAGATATCAGAAATAAACATAAAAAACTGTGACAATTCCTTTTTTGATACTCTAATTCCTCTTTCCCTGAGAGAGGCCTTAATATCCTTAATAAAGAGTGCCTCTTTAGAAATAGAATGACCCATCTTTGATGTGACGGATGAAGCTACTCACCAGAGATCCGTCACTTCATGAGCGGTGAGGACGTTCTCAAATCGAAGCCGCGATCGGCGTCCCGGGACGCTGAAATGTATGGTCCGTCCGGCGACTGGTCCGTACCTCGAGTTCCACACGTTGGGCGCCACTTGTCCCGTCCAGCAGGACTCAGTTATTCGGGGAGCGCGAGGGGGACCAGGCCTGTGTAAAGATGGGTGAGAAAGAAGGAACGAGACCAAGCAAAGAGTTGTCAAGGTCTGTTTATTGAGCTTCAAACATCAGTTTTTAAGCATAGCAGAAGGAGGAAGCAAAAAGGTGATAGAGGGTGGGGGGATCAGGTATTGTGTAAGTTCCCGTAACAGTTCACGGCTTCTCTCGTCATAGATGGTTATCATGTAACAGTTACTGAGCCTTATCGTTCCAGATGTATGGCCATTGAGCAAAAATTCACAGTGTTCCTGTAATGGTCATTTTCACAAGCTGCAGTTTCAGTCTCGGTCTCTAACAAGTCATAGTGGTGTGTCCTGTAGTCTGAGCATTGGAAGTTGGAAATATGAAATCTTTGGGTCTCAATTGCTCTATCTAGCCAAATAGATTCAGTGAGAGATTTTTGTCTCAAACAACTGGTACTATAGAAACCTACTTCTATAGCTAATTAAGAAGACAGAGAGACAGAGGATAGTTTGGACAGATGCATCCTGCTGAGACGAACAAAGCTTTACCATAAAACCATAACCAGTTTCTTGTAAATCCTAGTGTCCGAATTGGCTCAACCCTGAACTGTGAGCAGTTCATCAGAGAGATCTGATAGATGATCCCATCAAAAAAAAAGATCCTTCTCCACTGAGATGGTGATAAACACTGAGGAGACACAAAACACAGCACAGAGGAAAAGTTGAGGCTGCTGAGACCTCAACAGTAAAGGAGACTTCTAACATAAACTTCAAAGTTGAGGAAACATTGTGGAAAAGGAGGTAGAAAGCATGGAAGAGCCACACGGTGAGAAGGCTTAGCTGTGCGGCATTGTTCTCCCCTTGGAACTAACTGCTGTATGCATGACCCCACAAGGATTACTAATACCTGCAGTGATGACAGCCCTCAGTGGAATGGGGTCAAAGAATGGGAAAATAAGAGAATAATCCATTGGAAATAAGACCAGTGTGCAATGCTTTAAAAATATTAAAATTTCTTGGGCTGGAGAGAGATGGCTTAGTGGTTAAGCTCTTGCCTGTGAAGCCTAAGGACCCCAGTACCAGGCTCGATTCCCCAGAACCCACTTTACCCGGATGCACAAGGGGGCGCACACGTCTAGAGTTCGTTTGCAGTGGCTGGAGGCCCTGGCGCGCCCATTCTCCCTCTCTCTCTCTCTCTCTGCCTCTTTCTCTCTGTGTCTGTCGCTCTCGAATAAATACATAAAAATAGACAAAAAAAAATTAAAAAATATTAAAATTTCAAATAAAATTTTAAAAATAATAAAATCAGAAAGCAATTAAGAAAGACACTCGATGTTGTCCTCTGGCTTCCAAATGCACTTGCAACACGTTGATATGCACTTTCACAAACATATGCATAAAAACAAGCAAACATTCCACAATGCACACATACATAAACACAAAAATGAGGGAGAAAGTTCAGAGACATTTTAGGACAATCTCAGAAGCTGAGGGGCAGTAGGGAAAGGTGGGACATGTGAAAGGACACATTTACCTCTCCCCTATCCGAACATTGACTGCAGTTTCTGGTTTCTGTCACTCAGTGAAAGTGAAGAAAATGTGTGTTATTTAAGCCTATTATGAAGTAAATGGTTTTTCTCACCCAGTAGGAACCTCCTGCTTCCTGTAGGTAGATTTCCGGCGGGGGTGGGGGGTCCTCAGTGTGTGGCCTCCTTTTATTTACATTCATTAGCATTCCCAGCATTCCCGGGACAAGCTAGCATCCCTTATGATGATGTAACTTTTATACTGATTATATGGGGCAATCATGGATTTCACATGGTTTCACAGGTGGAAAAATCACTTCCATATATTTATGAAAGAGCTGCTTTCTATTTTGTTTTTTACTTGAGAGCAACAGGAAACAATGGCTTTGAGCTTCTTGCGCACCGTGCTGTTCTTGTGAGAAGAACTAAGCTGCACCATTAATCTCATGTCAAAGATAAAGGACTCTCTGACCCTTTAACCTCCCAGTTGTTTCAGCAATAGCTGGAATATTTCCAGAACCACACTTTGGAGAGTGTTCATTTACATCTAGGAGGACTGGAATGTTTTTAAATTATCAATTCCGTATTTCACTTTTCTTAATAGCTCTACTCTGCATTTACACTTCTTTCATTTAAGTACAAGCAAAATGAAGACAGCAGGTCATACGGTTAGCACCTGCCCAGGACGTGTGCTTAGTCAGAAAGCCTATTTCATCAATTCTAAGTCATGCTTTTTACATAAGAGGAAGACGCTATTTCTATAAACCTATGTAACTCACTGTATAATGAGCTGTCTTCCCCTAGTGGCCAGTTACATGGATCTTACATCCCCCATTGCCCACAACATCTGTGATGTCCACATGTCTATAAAAGTATATTCAAGACAATCTTCACTTTGTACCATGTCCTTACTGGTCTTTCCATCTCACTATCGACTACTTTAAAAGACAATTTCATGATTTAGTGATTTGCTAAGGCAACTCTGAAATTCCAGGCACAGAAATTATATCAGACATTTTTTTTTTCATTGTAAAACAATCTACCATAGATTTAACAGCTTTCTAACAATATTGATTCACTACCCTACAGTCTTGTAACTTGTAACTGTGGCGGGTTTGTCTGGATTCTCTTCCTAAGAATTACACAGAGCTCCTATGTGGAAATTTTAGAGAAATCCTTTTGAAGATGATTATGGTTTCAAGAATATATTAGTTCAATTCGTGGTTCCTAGACTCCTCTCCTTTGAGGTCTGCACTCTGCATTTGAGCTGCCTGCATTCCTTGAGGTTGTCTGGTGAGGCCCCTCTTATTCCATGGCCCATTAAGTCATATTGATGCATTCAGCTGCTCTTCTCATTAGCTATCAAAACTCTGCTTCAAAAAGGGGACATTTAATTAGTTAGGCTCAGTGCAAAATTCTGTTTTTTTAATCATTCACTGTAGTATAAACACAGAGTAGTATCACAAGGTGAAAGTCATAAGGGGTCTCTTAAAATTTTACCTACCCCATTCACCAGTTTTAATGTAGTATTTTAAATAAGATTATAACCAATTTCATCTTTTGTAAGTAATTCTTTTTCCACTAGAGGTAGATGTCACTTTGGTAAAGTCTATACCACTATTTCATGAGGATTTCCAGCTGTCAGTAACTACTAGTTTATAATTTTAACTATTTTGGAAAATTGCGCTTTTAGATATATTGCAGTCCTTTATAAGACAACATATTTTTTTCCTAAGTGTTACCTGAATAGATGATACTTTAGTCACTTGCATTACTATAATAAAATAACTAAGTTAATAATTTTAAAAGCTGTAATTTTCCATATTTTTTTCTGGTTGTTTTTGTTTTTCCATTGGCTTTTCTCAGTTTTGGAAGTTTCAGTCATTGGTCAAATGTTTACACTGTTTGTGGACATGTAGGTAGACACCACATGATATCATGAGTATGTGACAGAGGGCCCAGAAAATAAATAAGGGGCTGGAGAGATGGCTTAGCAGTTAAGGCTCTTGTCTGCAGAGTCAAAGGACCTTGGTTTGATTCCTCAGGACCCACATAAGCCAGAGGAACAAGGTGTTAACATGTGCCTGGAGTTTGTTTGCAGTGGCTGAAGGCCCTAGTGTGTGCCCATTCTCTCTCTCTCCATCTTTATGTCTCAAAAAGGAATAAATAAAAATAAAATATTTTTAAAAAAGAAAATAAATAAATTTTGGAGAGATGGCTTAGCAGTTAAGGTGCTTGCTGACAAAGCCAAATGACCCAGGTTTGATGCCCCAATACCCAAGTAAAGCCAGATGCCCAAGGTGGAATATGCATCTAGAGGCATCTAGAGTTTATTTGCAGAGGCTAGAGACCCTGATATTCCATTCTCTCTCTTTCTCTTTCTCTCTCTCTCCCTCCCTCTCTCTCATAAATAAGTATAGTACCTTAATAAAAAATGAAATAAATGAAAACTGGCTACAATCTTCTTCAAGAATGTGAGTTCGATATGACTATCTAATTAGTTCTCTCACCTCTATTTTGTTTATTTATTTATGTTTATTTATTTTTTATGTTTTGGAAACAAGATCTCATCATCCTCAGGCTGACCTCAAACTTGCTTTGTAGCCAAGGATGAACTTAAGCATCTGATCCTACTATCTTAACCTCCTAAGTGGAGACATTATAGGCTTCAACAACCAGGCAGGTTTATGCAATGTTGGGGACTGAACCTATGGCCTTGTTCCTGCCAGGCAAGCATTCTAGTATTCCACCAACTGAGCTGCATCCCCAGTGCTAGGATATACATCCTAAAAGTTTGACTAACTCTCACATCCTGGAGACCAACACTTCAAACATGGATGTTTGGGGGATACTTATCCAAGCCATAGCAGGTGACTGTCATTGTCAACAGCTTCAATCTCACCAGGCTTCTATGTCTACATGCTTTATTTTGCCCTATTGTTATTGGTAGGTAGACACTGGTAGGTGTGGAGATCATGGGAGGAGGGACTCCAAAGTCTGGTTTCCTTGGTGTAAAATGGAGGTGGGTGGAGATATCAGATCTGTGGCCCTCTCCCTTATTGGTTAAGTCAAGGGAGCCCGTTAGTCACTCACCTGGTCAAGATAATACCCTTCACCTAAAGACGTGCTAAAGAAGTGGGAAGAATATATGTCCCCTTAATTGTTATAGCATACCTTGGAGAAGCCTGTCCTCCATGTGGCTGGGGCCCACAAGCTGCTTTGCCCACAAGATTGCCTGCTTTTCTAAGTTCTAAATATAAATCATTACTTTTTTGTTATTTCATTCTCTTATTTCAACATGGTTCTAAATCCAAAGCATGTTTGATCTCACACTCAGAATTGCTCATCTCTTTCTCAATAAATCTTTTTTCTCCTCAATCTTCCTGGGATTGTGAGACAAATACTTGATAGTATGAAAATCTGCTAAACTACTAAATCCTAAAGAGTACAACTTCACCATTTGAGTCCACAGTGTCCCATAAAAGGACTTACAAGAACCTGCCCTTTAAGTTAGAACCAAGGCTACAGAAAGTGTCTAAAAGGGAAATACATGCCCTGCCTCTCCTTTCTTTAATATTAAATTTACTCTTAAGCAGTGATGTGGTTCTGATACATCATTTACTCTCCCATGGACAAGAAGATAAAGTGAATGAGTCTTATCTTATGGGTGCTACAGCAATGCAATGCAGATATGGAAGATACCAGTTATAATAAAGCAGACTACATCCACAGAAGAATGACAGTTATAGATATGTCAATTACCATCAGGCTCTGGATCCCCCAAGTGTGCAAAGGGAAGGTTAGTGATATACCTGCGGGATATTTTCCTCTATAAGCTTGTGTGTAAATTCTATATTTCCATCTTATTCATTGTATAGCTTTGTATAATTAACTCCTGTCAGTGAAACTTACTAGTAAAGTTCAGACTTTTTAAATAAATAGCTATCACAATATCTAATATATTTTAATACCTCCCTCCATACCCATAATTCATTTCAAGCCTTTATGTAAAAAAAAAAAAAATCAGTCAGATAAAGGCATCTTGGGTCAATCCTGAAAAGTAGCCTATAAGGTGAGAGACAAGACTTTGGTTATGTCTTCCTCCAAATGAAAGCTTGGCTTTGTGCAAGCAGGTTACCCTCTTCCCAGAACACATTGAAACCCTCCAGAAACGAATGTGATGCCTTCCTGTGGTTACGTGCTAAGAGCAATAACTTTTATTTAAGCATGACTTTTCAGCCCTATAAATGTCTTCCAGGTTACTATCCCCTTCTTTTCCTTCTCCATGAAGTTCTCTATTCTTCTATTTCCCCTGTTCCACTTCTTCTTGAGGATTGAATTGCTTTAGGTTTATTCTTTTTTAATGTTTGTTAAAATTTTTATTTATTTATATGAGAGCGACAGACACAGAAAGAGAAAGAGACAGAGAGAGAATGGGCGCGCCAGGGCCTCCAGCCACTGCAAACGAACTCCAGATGCCTGCACCCTCTTATGCATCTGGCTAACGTGGGTCCTTGGGAATTGAGCCTTGAACTGGGGTCCTTAGGCTTCACAGGCAAGCACTTAACTGCTAAGCCATCTCTCCAGCCCTTTATGTTTATTCTTTAACTGACTGAATCTTTGCTAAAGTTAGATTGATATGCTATCTACATGAATCCAAACAACATAAAACTCATGCAATTCACCTCCTGACTTGTTGACTTTGTTAATAATATGTTTTTGACATCTTCAATATTCCAGAACACATGTTCAGTATACCACATCTTTTTCTTCCCAATGCAGCACTGAGCACCCCAAATAATTCATTGCTTCTCAGTAAGCTTGTACCTTATTTCCTCTTTAGAGTTCATGCAATGCAGTGATTAATATTCCTTTGTATGATTTTTTTTTGTTTCTTGTATCCTTGCCCATGATTCTAGTTAAGTAAGGTTATGATTTTAGCCATTTATAATGGATGAACAAAGGGGAATTCTTCCCTAAAGTATCTGCAATGTTTTTTTTTTCAATATCTATACTATTTGACAACACTAAGAAAGTGAAATATTTTTCTACTCCAGTGTCAGAGACTAACCTGAATATTAACATCTAGAATTTACACACACAAACACACACACACACACACACACACACACACACACAGGGAGAAAGAGAGACAGACAGACAGACAGACAGATGGACAGAGAGATAATTATCAATATAGGAATATAGATCTACAAATAATAAATTTTAAGTGGCAGAATGATACACTCATGGAAAGCAGACATTACATATAACTGTGACCCAAATTAGATTGGATTTACACTGAAACATGCTTATCTTTTGTAGTCTACAGATGAAATAATAAAATGCAGTGCATTTCATAATACTACCTATGATGGTTTGATTCATGTCTCCCCCGAAAACTTATGTATTTTGAATGCTTGATCCCCAGCTGATAGCAATTTTGGAATTGGAAACTTGTTGGAGGTGAATTGCTGGGGCTTATGAGTGTTATAGCCAGCTTCCCCTAGCCACGGTTTGGCTCACCCTCCTGCACCTGCAGTGGCAGTGATGATGTCTAGCCTCTGCTATCAGAGAGTGTTCCCTCGTGTTTGTAAGCCAAGATAAACCCTTTCTTCCTCCCATAAGCAGCCTTTTTGTTGGGTGTTTTGTGTTGTCAACATGAAGCTAAATGCAACACTGCCATAAAGATCTTTATAAGAAAAGGAAAACATCAGCTACTCAGAAACAATCTGAAATGAAACATACTTTTCAAAAGACTACATGGAGGTGTTAGAAGTGTTGAATATAGAAGAAATTGATAGGGTCTAGTCTCCAGTGAGTTTGATCAATGAATATTCTCTACTTCACAAAGAATAAAATAGATCAAGCCCAGTCAGGGCTTAAAGTCTGCACCGCTATCAGGATACAGGAATCAATTATACTGTTACTATGTACACAGTCTCCTCTTGAATATAGGGCATTTTTTTTTTCGAGGTAGGAATTCACTATGGAGTCTCAGGGTGGCCTCGAACTCATGGCGGTCCTCCTACCTCTGCCTACCGAGTGCTGGGATCAAAGGCGTGCGCCACCACGCCCGGCTATATAGGGCATTTTTTAAAACATAAATCCAACTGAAACTAACAATATATCAATTGCAAATCTCAAGGTTAAAGTGAATTAGTAAATAGTGTCCATTTGAAGGACTTGCATTTCAACTTAGATTATTTTTAAACTTATTTATTTATTTATTTACTTATTTATTTGCAGAGACAGAGAGAAGAGAGACAATGGGTATGCCAGGGTCTCTAGCCACTACAGTTGAACTCCAGATGTATGTGCCACTATGTGGATCTGGCTTATGTGGGCACTGGTGAATCACATCTGGGTCATTAGGCTTCACAGGCAAGTGACTTAACCACTAAGCCACCTCTCCAGCCTTCAAGTTAGATTTTATAAGTACTACAATTTAAGGCCTTGAAAAGTCTCCATTGCAGCCAGGAAACTGAACCATTTTGTCCAAGTAATGACTAATTTTCTTACATAAAACAGAAATGTCAAAGTCAGAATAATTATTAGGCGACTCATTCATGAAAATGGTTCTTTGGGTACCACACAACTTTCCTCACAAGAGTAATAATGTCATTCATACAGGTTCTCTATTAGGATTTTTTCTTCAAATAAACATATAAAATGGAAATATAAGCCATTAATTATGATTTAGTTGTAAAATATATATCAGATAATAAGGCAGATATCCAAGACATATATTAAGTTAGTTGAAAACTGGGAAATAAATTTGAAGAGTTGCTTCTTCAAAGTAGATATAAAAGACAGGCAGTGCCTTAAGTGCTGGTGAAGATATAGATCTATGGGATATTTCATATACTGTTGTTCATGAAAGTCTTGGTTAAGTTAAAAGTGAGTATATATGTGTAAACATTCATTAAAGTAGTTGATACAAAATTTTATTTTAAATTTATAATTAACAGACTGAAAACAATTTCAATGTTAATAATAAAAATGCTAAATCATGGGGAAAAATTACATATAAATCAAATACACTAGCTTCAGAGATAAACAACAAAATAAGTAATTTTAGTCAAAGAATAATTAACCAACAAAGTCAAATTCAAAGTAATATACACTGTAAAATTCATTTATAAGCAAATAATTATTCCTACAGAGATGTAAATAAATGTTTTGTTTTGTTTTGTTTTGTTTTGTTTTCCTGTCAGATGAGGCCCTCAGAAGTGACCAAAGAAATGATTCCACCCAAGTCTAGCTTGGTGCATAAATGAGTTTGCTGATATTTTGTACACACCATGGGTAACTGAAATGCAGATATATCAGCAAAATGCCACTAACAAGCTCATCCCAGAATCAGTGGCTGCCAAAAACTGCATCACTGAAGTTCCTGTATGACTTGCACATTCCCAATAAGCATTTATTTCTTGTGTATCCTCAGAAAGATGTCTTGTGATTCTTGTAAATTCCTGAGTTTTCCGTGTCTTCAAAGTTTCATGAGCTTTCAGAATCTGATAATTTCCAAGAGGGAATATATCAATGAAGGAAATAGCTACACGGCAAAAGGCCAAAAATAGCCCAAATATATGATAGTAGGAGTAACCTTAAGTTGTTTTAAGGAACATGTAAGAGACAGGGATTTAAGCTAGTAATGGTACTTAAAAAAAAAAAAAACTGGAAGGAGTTTATTACTCAATTTATGTGAATTTTCACTGAAATTTAAATGAGATAATAATCAATACTAAACATGGCTGCAAATAATCAGCCATCTAGGACATTGCAATAAGCTCATTAATCTGATTTCTGTTAAATGGCAATGTGAATAAAGGGACCAATATGGAAGGAAGCTGTGGTAATATAAGCCACAGAAGCAAAACTGTCACTAAAGCAATTACTTGTAATCAGAAATAAGATGGCTATGAAAGGAACAGTTAAGAAAAACCAACTACTGGCTAAGGATACTTGGACTCAGCATGCAAACATAAGGATTTTGGAATGGCATAAATACTTTTAACATGGAAAGACTGACTAAAAAGAAAACGGAGTTTTTCGTTTCCATGCCTAAGTTATATAGAGGGATGGATAAGGTCGTGAACCTGCCTTAAAAATATATTCCTAGAAATCATGCAGAGACTTTGTGCTACATTACTGGTGCGTGATGAATTATGATATAAGTTGGGTACTACATTTTCCAGATTTTTCCTGCCAAAGCTATTACTTGGGAAGACATGGTATATTGTTGAACGATGACATTCAGAAGTATTTAGATAACTCTGAGGAACAAAAGATTAAATTCAGCTGAGCCTTTCCAATTAGCAGAAACAGTCACTTCTGCACTGCATGATGAAATCAGCCTTGCATTAATTAGAAATCCATTAGGCCCTCAATTCTGTGGCTATGTTTTAAGGACCTGTCAACTTCCTTTATTCCTTCTACTTCTCCAGGAGTCTTCATCTGTAATTTTATTCAAGACCCAACTCATCCCAGGGTACCAGTTAAGAAGCTATATTTGAGATGTCAATATGTTTCAATGTTTTCACACTTACATCATTGAAAGCATTAGTAATTCTTGAGGCTGCTAAACTAGGAAGGAAAAAAAACACTGGGGCAAAATCTAAGTGCTGCAATTTCCTCTCCTGTTTTCTTCTCCTCTCCTTTTCTGTAATGTATATTCAGTGATAGAATTCCCATCATGAAATTACCAATATTTTCTGAGTATATTAAGGAACTCCTTGGTCAAGAGAGTATCTACTAGCCCAAAGTGCTTATCAAGCTATTTTAATGTAACTAGTTCAAATTGAGTTGTATTTTATGTTTAAATACATCCTACATTTTCAACAGAATATAAAACATAACAAAAATTTAAGAGATAAATTTTATATTTATTATGTGTTGAAGTTGTAATATTCTCTATGCCTTAATTTAAGGAAAAGGTATTATAAAGTATTTTATATACTTCTTTTTCCAAGATGACTACCAAATAATTAAAATTACAAATGTGGCTAGACAGCCGGCAGTGAATTTGTATTCACTACTGTATTGATAGAAGAAAGTCTCTGCATATGTAAGGTAGAGTTTTTATCAGTGAAGCTAACTGATAAAGACCTAGAAGTCTCCTCCTTGGCACGTAGTTGTATAGCTCATTTGTGGGCGGAAAGTCAAAATTCTAATTTAAGTACCTCTTGAATACAAATAGGCTATACCCTATCTATATCAGCGCTTAGCAATGCTCCTAATATTTTTTTAATGTTTGGTTTTGGTAGAGTTGAGCTTAAACTAAATTCTGTCTTTTTTCTTCCCTTGCAGTAGTTTTCTTAGTGTTTTTCATTTGACTTATGTAGACAGTGTTTGGTTGACAAGTAACTGCTCAATGATTTCATTGTTCCAGAAATAAGGATTGACTGTCAACCATTATAGTCTCATGTCATGTGACCAGTAGACTAAATAAATAAATAAAGTTTAGAGTGAAATGGTAATTTTAATTCATTTGTAACCTGTGTATGTCTGAAGGTGGTCACATAATTTTATCACAAGATTATAGTGCATTCTTCTTTGTCTTGTAGTATTGCTATTTGAGTTATACAAATTAAAAATTATAGGAAACCAATGTAGGAACTTTTTTCTGTTTCTGAAGGAAGATGTGAGTTGTACTCTGAGATGTATCCTTATATTTACTTCAAAGTGACCAAGACAACACAATACAAAAATAAGAAACAGATGAATATGAAATGAACAATGAAAAAAGGCTGTTGCTAATTCTAACTGTAAGATAAGGAGAAAATGATCAGTATTAACTACTCCCATTTTCTTGTTTCCTCTCAGAATCACCTTCATCAATTTTTGTTCATGTTGAGAGTAGAAGGAAGTAGAAAAAGAGAAATCAGGTGACTTCTTTCATGTTTCTTATTCCAGCAAGGGCTATGGTGGGAAATTGCAGTGTTAGAAATTTCCTGATACCTGGGAGAATTGTTGCAAGGGCTCACAGACCCTCACATACTGTGGGCCCTGCTAGTGTCAGTATTTGAACATGTGGAGGTAGTGCTATTGTCGTGGATTCTTGCTAACATAGCTTTCGTGCAGCTCTATGGGTCCCACTGGGATTTGCAGCCCTAGAATACAGCTCTGTGGGGGGTGTCCATATTTGTGCAGTGAAATGCAGGTTAGAGTTTCATAATATGCAATATCCCTATGTTATTCAAATTGAGTGAACATGTAAAACTGTGAGAAGCTCTGGATTTTATTCTCAATTCTTTCACATATGTTTATATAAAGCAGGAGTGAAAATACATAGTCTTAGTGACAAATAGTGATATAAATTCTAGGAAGAAAGGCAGCATGGCATTAAATATAGTAACGGCTAAAATGATTAATGAATTCTGATAATCAGAGTTTTGTGAAAAATCTCTGATATCACAGTAAATATAAATATAAACAATTGTATTATTAATTTGAAACATTTTATTATGTTAAAGAGTGGCTTGAAATTGCTATTTGTAGGTAAAATTATATTATTTATGAAAAATAATTACTTAATAACTGAAGAACTATGACACTTTAAAAGACTGAACTTGTATAGGACTACAATGTATCAGAATCCTACATTGTATCGAAATCCTAAAAAGAATGAATGGGAACATGAACTCAGGCAGCAAATGTAAAGTCTTACACAAAAGAGAAAATTATTACAAAATGGCAGCTTAGGAAGTCTCCAGACCTCTTAATACTGAAACAATGTGGAACTGCATATGAGCTTCCAGACAATAGTGAAGGATTCAAGATTGATGCTGGCTATATTTGACCCTTTCCACACACTAAGTCAATTCTTCAGGATCTTTTCCACACCGCTGTCATTCCTTTGCAGGATAAGTGTTCTTGAGTGGGCAGACATCAGTGTCACTTTATGCATTTGGACCATGCCTGTTGGAACATATTTTGTACACTAAGAATGCTTAATATAGAGGGCGTGCCAAAACTCATGTTTTAATTGTGTTTACCCAAACACCTTCAACATTTTTTGGAAAGCGTAAGATAGCTTCACATCAGATGTGCTTCCCTGATTAGATAGGCTCAAACTTTCACCTTCCACATCAGAAGGACATGAAGCTCTGCTCTTTGGCGTGTGATCTGTGATGACACACAAAGCTTTTCCCAAGAGGATGCAATCCATCAGAAACTGGCAATGTTCTTGGGAAGTGTGGTGTCAGGGAGCAGAGGAGAACAGTTGTGGATTATGGTTGAATGACCAGTAGTAAAAGAACTTAACACTTTGAGGCAAGTAGAAGAAAAATATTGATAAGCAGGTTCTGGGCCTTTCATTATTACTTAAATATTAGCTCTAGGTTGCCAATGCCTCTGAATCTTGGAAGTTTGCTGATCGAAACCAAATGAATCTTCTCTGTTGCAAAAAGCGTAAGTCAATTTCTTGTGCATGTACTAACACCAGGAGAGATATATTTGAACATGTATTAAGTATAGACATTTATCAATAAGCAGTGTTATTTACGTATATACAGGATTCTATGCATACCTGAATACTGGGGTAATTTATACTGAGAACTGTAATAGTATGCTGAATTTCCTTAGGATTCTGGATGACTCTAATTTCACAGTGTTAGTGAAATTATTTTTGGAAGACAGCTTTGCTAAGTACTATACCAACAATGCCTCATGAAATTAATTCTGGAGTTAGAAAGTTATGTTAGTCCTATAGAAAGAGCAGTCTTAGCATAGTGAATAATCTGATTTACTGAGACCTCAACTCTGAGACCATGACTTTTCACCTTAGGGGTGTTGTTAAATAAGTAAGTAGACTTGGATATAAGAAAATGAAAACATGCTTGAGGACTTGAATGAGGTTGTAGAGTTAAAACCCGTGATGATAACTAGATGTCTAATGTTTAGTGAGCACGGGAATGTGACAGATGATAAGATTGTGAAGCTGTTTAGAAAGTTATTATTGTAATGTTGGTATTTACATGATTTACTTGTTATTTCTGGATATAATGGGAAACATATAAAATGTATTCTGAAAGTCACATTTCATTTAGTTGAAAGCATTATTTTCTATAACAGATACAATGGCATAGTCATAGTACAGAGTAACTGTAAATTAGATTAAAACATAGACTATATAGTGATATAAGATAACTCAATAAATAAAATAAAAGGAAAATGGCAATGAAATAACTCATAAATCTAAAATAAAGTAAATATAGTAAAATGACAGTATACCCTTGCTTCAGAATTCCATAGAAGAGCCAGATGTGGTGTCACACACTTTTAATCACAGCACAGGAGGATTGCCATGAGTTCAAGGTCACCCTGAGATTATATAGTGAATTCCAGGTCAGCCTGAGCTAGAGTGAGACCCTACCTTGAAAAACAAAAACAAAACAAAATTCTATACAAGGCATTCTGCAAGTTTTTCCTACATTTTCTTCTGCTAGTTGGCTAACAGACAGACAGTGTAATAAACACAGGCGTAGAATATTCTCTGACAAGTTTAGTTGGTAGGTTTGTTATCTAAACTAAGATTTCTTTGTTCATGGCTGATACTGTAACTATGGTATGATTTTTTTTAAATGTTGGGTTTTTGCATGTAAAGCCCAAAAATGTTAAAATAGACACTTACACTGACTGTATATCATTCCTCCACATACTGTTTACATGAACAAAGGATAACATCATATTGAAATATATGTTTAAAATCTCCAGGGAAACTTCAAGCATCATATCAAAAATAAACAATAAAACATGGTTATATGAGTCCTGCTGTCATTCTTTTCCATTACAAATAATGTGTAAATCTGTTTTCTAACTTAGTTTGCTTTGCTTTTATGAACAATATATCAATTTTATTATTTAGAAACCAGGGATGGTTGCTAATACCTAGATTTTCCCCCACTTGTGAGGCTAAGGCAGGAGGAATTGGGGAAAAGTCAGGCCAACCTTGGCCACATAATGAGGTCAGGACAAGGCTGAGCTACAGAATAAGTGCCTTTCTCCAAAAATTACTATTTTGAATAGATGCTTTATGCAATCAAACTCCAAATAAATACAGTTGTTTAATAAGAATATGTTCTTAAAATATGAAAATATGTCCTTAAGCCATTTGTCTCCTAAAAACTAATAAAATTCAAATGAATTTAAATAAGCCATTCTCACATTGAAATGACTTAGATGAATTGAATCATTATGAAAAATGACTCTTAAATTGTCTATCCTGATATAGCAACTAGAAAACCCACATATATCCTTACAAATAAATGTGCATTTTAATCAGAATGATTACAGCAAAGCTCATTTCTCTTGAAGAATATAACAACACTAGGAAAAAAAATATTTAGTTCTGTCAACCATAAAATAATGCCTGTAGACACAATTATAATAAGCATAACATCACATTCAAAAAAGCTTCATTTTAGTTGTAGAAAAAAGCAGAAGCTAAGGTTAAAATTGGTCTCATCTCTTGCAGTGAATATTATTCATCCTCTTGTTGTAAACAACTTCTGAGCTTAGAAATGGGATATCGATTTATGTTTAATCATGGATTAATTATCACTTTAATTAAAATACCTTAACAAATGTAATTAATTGAGAAATTTTATGGTCCACTAAAAATCCCAAGGTTTCAAATAGTGAGCTGCCAAATTCTAATGGAAATGAATATTTTGTTGGAGGGTTTGCACTTGAGAATTCATTTAGTACTTTGGGTTCATGTTGTCCAAGTCAGCTCCCTACCAAAGGAAGCAATAAAACATTCCACTGTGGGATGTGATTCTTTCCTGAAGTATATGTCATACATTTCCACATCAATTTCTATATTTCAATTAGAAGTAGGTCAAGGACCCTTCTGTGACATAGCATGTAAGTCAAAGATGATCAAACATATAACATACTGAAATACTTGTAATCATCCCTTTAGAGCATTTTATGTACTCAATACACTAGATCACTACTGTTATAACCAATTTCCAAAACTTAGTACTTTATTGAGCACAAGTCTACTTTCCCACATATCTGGAAATGTAAATATCAATTTTAGACATTAATGGCCTGACAAAGGGAGCAGGGATGAACCTGCATTGAGTGACTAAAGGAGACTGTCATCTTTACAGGTCATCCACTTCCTACAGTCTTCCTTCCTTGGGACCTTCCAGCCACCAAATAGCATCACTGCAGGATCCATCGGCGTAGTTCCTTCTCTTACTATGACGCTTCTGAATTGCCTTCTGGCTCCCTGAGGATCCTAGTGGTTACATTTGGGCCCATCTGAATAAAACAGCTTAACCTACCCATTTTGAGATTCTTTTTTAAAAAATATATTTTTTTATGTATTTGTAAGGAGAGAGAAAGAAAGAGAGAGAAGGAATGTGCACACTAGGGCCTCTTGCCATTAAGTCTCCATACGCATGCATGACTTTGTTCATCTGGCTTTATGCAGGTCGTGGGGAATCAAACTCAGGCCATGAGGCCTTACCACATTGAGCTATCTCAAGCCTTGAGATTCTTTATCACAAACATGTAATAGGCTTTTGGAATTACAACATGAGAATTTTACTGAAAAAAAGGTATATGATGCTGCTTAGTACACATCCTGTAGACATCTCTCTGCTTATTAAAATAGAAAATGATCATTCCACTTATGCTTTTTATTTGGATACTATGTCTTCCAAACTCTAGAAGAAGGACATCACTCCTTCATTTCTTCCAGCTTTCCTTGTTAGAATCTCCACTATTTAATAAAACATTTTAATATTTTCTCTTATTACCACTTACAAAATTAAATATGGAAATTCCCCTCTGTTGTCAAAAAGCTATCATTAAATGCAAAATTCTATTAACCACACTCTGCATTAGATAAATTACTCCATCATTTTTCACTATTTCCAAGTGTGTTTTACTATACAGAGCAAGTATTCTCTATTTTCTATTCATATGCTAACTCACATTAAATCAACTTATTTTTTTCATTTTACTCTCATTGTTTATATCATCAAGAACATCTATCATTTGTTTAAAAGACATTGAGCTAAAATCAGTTATATTATGCCAACTTTCTGGTTCAACTAGGAGGAAATGATTAAAAATACGTGAGATTCCATCTCACTCCTCTCAGACTGGCTACCATCATGAAAACAAATGCCCATAAATGCAGACGAGGATGTGGAAAACGAGAAACCCCTCTACACTGTTGGTGAGAATGCAAGTTGGTTCAGCCATTGTGGAAATCAGTGGGGAGGTTTCTAAGAGAGCTAAAAATAGATCTACCATATGAGCCATCTGTAGCACTCCTAAGCATTGGACTCATCTCATTACCTTAGAAATAATTGTTCAACCATGTTTATTGCCACTCAATTCACAATAGCTGGAAAATGGAACCAGCCTAGATATCCCTCAACTGCGGAGTGGATAATGAAGATATGGTACATTTATACAATGGAGTTCTACTCAGTGGTAAAGAAAAATGACGTTATGAAATTTACAGGAAAATGGATGGATCTGGAAAGTATTATACTAAGTGAGGTAACCCAGGCCCAGAAAGCCAAGCATCATTTGTTCTCTCTCATATGTGTATCCTAACTACAGATAATTGGGCTTCTGTGTGAATAGGAAGAAAACTCAGCAGCAAAGGCCAGTAAGCTAGAAAAGAGATATAAAGGGAAGAGAAAGGAAGGGAGGGGTTACTTAATAGGTTGTTATTGTATATAGGTAAGTAGACAAATAGATTAATGGTGGTGAAAAGGCCCAAATGAGGTCAGGGGAAGAGAATTGATAAAGGAAAGGAGGGATAATCAAAATCTAAGAGGAGATAAATAAATCATTTGGAAACCTACTTTTTTGGACAATGGACCACTCAGGAAATATAGATTGTTACTAGAAAACTTGCAGTGCCCAGGATGGGATAGCTTCCAGTGAGTTGTTGGCCAGGGAGGTCCCTGATGCCCCCAACATTACGGGCCATTGCCAAGGCCTTTATTTTCCCACCAGGAATAGATGGTAAGACAATACTTGGGCTGCAAGGCCACTGAAAAATCCTGCTGGAACTGAGCTTATAACCTCCTCCATGTAGACCAGCTGACAGAAAGCTGGAAGAAGTAATTCTGCAAGCAATTCAGTGGGAGAGAGAGAAATCACCAGTGAAGAAACTCAACAGTGGACACTGCAAGCCTCATATTTTGCCAGCCAGGCCAAATGAGCCAATGGGTGCAACAGTAGCACATCTGTCATGGTGGAAACCAACTGCCCTCTAATTAGACTGGAGGTTTGCTCCACAAGAGGGAATACATCCCTGATACTGAAAACCTAAAACATGGGTAGTCATGAGCCCTAAGGGTGTAACGTCTGCTGCTATCTGGCTAAATGTACATACTGTGCTCATCAAACTTCTCTTAATGTTCACACCTATATATTAATGCTACTCTCACTTTTGGCAGAGAACCTTCTCTTTTCAGATGGCAGTGACCTTGGGATGACTCAGAAGGCATCAGGGTGCTAGAAAGATGTGACAGGAGTGCTCAGCACTGCAAGATGTCTATCACACCTTCCAAGGCTCAGGGTCCATTGCAGAAGACGTGGTGTAAAGAATTTAAGAGCCAAAGGAAGGGTAAGACTCCTTATAATGTCCTCCTCCAGACACAAAATGGCCTGGATATCCATGACCTCACAGCGCCTGACACTACCTACATAAGACCATCATAACAGGTGGAAAAGATCATGACATCAAAATAAAAGAGAGACTGATTGAGAGGAGGAGGGGATATGATGGAGAAGGGAGTTTCAAAGCGGACAGTCGGGGGGAGGGAATTTCCATGGGACATTGTTTATAATCATAGAAGTTGTTAAAAAATAATCAATAAAAACAAAAAAAGACAAAAAGAGACTAAGAAAAAAAAGAACATCTATCATTTGTTTAAAAGATATTTAGCTAAAATCAGTTATATTCTGTCAACTTTCTGATCCACCTAGGAAGAAATTAATGTCTTAGGGGGGAAATTTTGGATACAGGAAACTCATCTATCCTTAGCTGGCTTCATTGTGTAGCCAAAGATGACTTTGAACTCCAGATTTTCCTTACTTTCCCTTCAAAAAGCTGGGATCACAGGCTGGCACAATATCTGGCTTTACTTTCTTTGCTTTGTAACAGCAGTTCTCCCTTGGTTCCATTGGAACTATCATCTCCCCCTTTACTTTCTTTTCTACCAGCTCATACATTTTCTGTTTGATATTAACACTCCCCAGTGTTTATCTGAATTTTCATCTATGCTGCATTTTCTGAGAACATCAGCACAACCAGGACTTTCTACTGACCACCCTCAAGTTTATTACCATATTTTTCCTATTGTATTTCTCCAGATTTCATTGTCAGACTCTTATTTAGCATCCTTACGTATTTTCCACATCTACATTACTATTATTTTCATCTGTGCAGATATAATTTGTTTCCCTGATAATTAATTAGGTATTAATCTGGCCTGTCTTCTACTCTCAACAATGCTTCTTTACTCATTGAATCTGCCTACAATAAACAGTAGTTTGTGTAAAACCAGAACATACTGTGTCTGGAACCTCAGTGTATCAATTTCTACTTCTTACTATTGCATTCTTAATCTTTTAACTTTTCCTTAACCATGCAAGATGTTCTTATACTTGCACATTTCTCTGCCTAGAAGGTACATTCCTCTGTACTTTGGTTTGAATGGTGATGTTTTTTTTCAAAAAGTCCACAGGCAATTTTATTACCATGTGATATATTATTCAAAAATGGGACTTTGGGCTGGAGGGATGGCTTAGTGGTTAAGGTGTTTGTCTGCAAAGCCAAAGAAACTAGGTTCATTTCCCTGGGACCCTTGTAAGCCAGATGAACAAGGTAGCACATGTGTCTGGAGTTCATTTGCAAAGGTTAGAGGCCCTGGCTTTCTCATTCTCACTCTGATTCTTTCTCACTCTCTCAAAAATAAAAATTTAAGAAAAGAAAAGAAAAATGGGATTTAAGTGAATAAGTTATGAAAGAAAATTGGACTTAAAGAAGTAAATAAGTTATGAAACATCCTCTTTGTGAATACTGTCCATGCACTTTTGAAGAAGAGTTCCCACAACATTGGGCCTTTTCAGCCTCTTGATACTCTTCACATGAAGTCATAGGTGTTCAACATTACAGTTCTATTTTATTTATTTATTTATTTATTTGTTTGTTTGTTTGTTTGTTTTTGGATTTTCGAGGTAGGGTCTTGCTGTAGCCCAGGCTGACCTAGAATTCACTCTATAGCCTCAGGGTGTCTTGAACTCATGGTGATCCTCCCACCTCTGCCTCCCAAGTGCTGGAACTAAAGGCGTGCACTACGACATCCACCTTCAACATGACATTTTTTTAAATTACTTATTAGCTATGTGCATAGTATGTAAACAGCACATGTTGGTACTATCCTTACCCTTATCCCTGTCTTCCCCCACTCCAAAGCAACCCTCATCATTGGGGATGTCAGTTTTCCCCATGGGGACTGTTAGTTGTCCACTGTGGGGGTAGCTATCAGTTATGGGGAAGAGGCAATGTCTCTGTGCATAATGTCCCAATTTGTGGCTATAGCAATCTTTGTACCCCCTCTTCTGTGAATTTCCCTCAGCCATGTTGGGTTCCTTTTAGGTCTACTTCAGGGATGAGATCTTGGGAGCCTCTGTGTATCTGGATAACTGGTTTGGTAGGAGTTGAGTATTCTCTGTGTCTATCTTCTCCACCCTTCTGCTGATACCAGGTTCACCAAGAAAGCAGCACTCTTGCTCATTTCCCCAATTATTCTATTGTTTCAGCTGGGGCTCTGGTAAGGTGCAATTGGCTGATTCTCTCCTCACCACAAGTTCTGCCTACATCTGAAAAAGAGAAGCAGATTATCCAATGGAGAGTGAAGTCAGCACCAGCTAAATGGGATAACTATTATTAGTATAGAGAAAGTTTAATAGGTGTAGGCCCTCTTGTAGCCCAAGATTGGTGGGAGCTTGATATTGGAGAGAAAACTCATTATTTGGATATGATTCTGACTTGTTTCCCAGTTCCAGCTATGGATTCCCTTCCACTGAGCGGATGTGTTAGGCAATCCAAGAGCAGTTGGTTACTCAACATGGCTGTGTGCCAAAATGACATTTTTAAAACAGAGATTCAACCTTCCCCAGATATTTGGTCTTTCTCTGTCTTAATTGTAAGTTTCTCTCAGCCTCTGAACTGCAGGGAAAAACAACCAGCCACTATCTTCTTTATAATTTTTCCTACATTTGGTATTCTCTTATGACAATATAAATGGAATATGAAGTATATGCAAGATTTTCCCTATCATCTTTTAACCATCCTATTATTTAATTAATTTTCCTCTTATATAATGACTGTTTCTTTTATGAATCAAACTGTAGATTATATATAATTAGTGATGGGTGGACTTTGTACCCTTACTATCCTAACAAAATATTCTTAGAGTTGAATGCATACATTCAAGTCCTAAATCCTTGGTACTTTGTAGTTATAGCAGTATCGACATGTTGTTTAACTTGTAATTCTCATAATATCAAAGCATATTATTGTAACATTATGAAGAGGATTATGGAAGATGAACCATATACATATTTAGATAAATGAACACATGTTACCATATGTTACTTGATCCTATCTTTCTAGTATATTCTGTGCCTAAGAGTATCATTTATTTAAAGTGAGGTATTCTACTTCCTTATGTAAAATAATTAAAAAAACACGCTTACATGTCAACAAATCTAGTTTTTTTAAGATTTTATTTTTATTTATTTATTTATTGAAGACAGAGTAGGGAAAGAGAGAGATAGAGAAAGAGAGAGAGAGAGAGAGAGAGAGAATAGGCACACCAGGTCCTCTAGCCACTGCAAACAAACTCCAGATGTATGTACCACCATGTGCATCTGGCTTACATGGGACCTGGAGAATAGAACCTGGGTCCTTAGGCTTCACAGGCATTTGCCTTAACTGCTAAGCTGTCTGTTCAGCCCAACAAATCTAATTTTTAAGGAGGTTACAATAATCATTGGGATAATAGACATGAAAAAATTTCATGAACTTATCACTTTTTTTCATTCTAGTCATTTGTTTCTTTTTGACTATAAGTAGAATATAAGCAGGTAAATTCATACTTTTTAAAATTCTGTCATAGTATAATGTAATTTTGCAATTCTGTCTTTACTTTTAAGCTTATTTCTCTCAAAATGGCCTGTCACCTGAAACTTCCAGATGTCTCACACCTGCTTTTGTCTTTGGAAAAGGCTGCTTCAAAATGATAAATTAGCAGCAAATAAGGCAATTCTCCTATGATAATGTGCATACTGTGCAATTGTGCATTTGATGTGATAGCATTCTCAATGATAATTAAAGTGACTTATGGGAACATCATGTACTATAAAGATTTCATGTATACCAAAGTTCTTAGGAAGAAAATGTATAGTCAAACTAAAGTTCTTACTCTATAATTTCTAACAAAAAGTTACAAGTACTTGGCTTTTGTGGGGCCATATTGGACCATTTTAGCATCTTGATATCCTTCATAAGAAAGAAGTCAATGTTCAACACGACATTTTTAAAACAGATATTGTATTATATATTTAAAGCAGAGATTATGGTAAATATCCCAGATATCAAGTGTCTACAAATCCCTCCAAAATAAATAATTTGTTTAAATAAAATATAATGAGATTTGCATAGAAAAAATTTCTAAATATGTGACATACTTCTGAATTTCTTAAGTAGGGAAAATAAATTTGGACATTCGTGGTGATTTTATCTTTCTTTGTTTCATATTAATCCTGGGTCTAATCTGGAAGTCAGAACATTTCAGAAATATGGCCACAAAGCAATAAATTTTATGATTTTCCTATGTACTGAAGTGAGGAGAAGTTTCTTACCCTTACATCTCTCAATCAACCTGCTTTACATATCAGCACCTCCTTCCTGCTTAAAATCCTCTATGTCTAAATCTTTGTGGTTAAGGAAAATCGAATCACCAAGAATTATTAATGGAGTAAAGATCAATATGATAATCTGCGAATAAAGAATGTAAATTTGACTCTGTGAATAGAATGTCTCTACTCACATGTTTTCTGCTCATTTCTACATGATTGACATAAGTTGGTGCTAAGTCATAAAGTAATATTCATTTTGATGTAATTATTGAAGGGTTGATAGTATAATAAAGTTCCAAATACATAATCACCAAAGTCAGTAAATATGTCACTTGTCATGGCAGGATTGTGGGAAGTGATAAATTAGGAACCTTGAGTTGGAATGATTCTCATTGATTTCCTTGATGATTGTCATAGCAAAACCAATATCATCACAATGGTACTTATCAAAATGATGCACGGTATGTGGGTAAGAGAGAGAGAGAGAGAGAGAGAGAGATTTTAAAATTTAAATGTGATTGATTTGAAGATGGAAGATCTGAGGAGACCATTAGAATCTAGATAAAGTAAGAAGTTGCATTTAACCCTGAGATCTCCAGAAGGAATCCATCGAAATTCTCTGTTAATTAATTAAATATATATATATATATAAATGTGGACCTCTAAAAGAGTAAAGATATAAATTTTTACTAATTCAATTTAAAAAATGATGGTAATTTTTCATAAGTATAATGTGAAACTATTAAAATATAGGTAGAGTAAATGTGAAATAAGATAACATGTTAGCAAATATTTTCTCTATTAGTCATGTAAATTTCTTATAGAAAGCACAGGCAATATTGATATGTTTGTTAATTAATTCATGCATTGAAACCACAAGTGCCTGATGTCATGCACTTGGAGGCAGGAGTTTGTGAGTTGGTTGGGTTATGAAGGCAGAGCCCTCCAGTGGGTAATTGGTACTTATGTAAAACAGACTATGCAGGGATTCTCCGTCATGCTTCTGTGAGACACAGATCCAGGAGAGAGTTACAAGTAAGCAAAGAAAGGTCTGGTAGTTAAAACTTCTTGCATGGGTCATAGCCTGTGCTTCCTTCCCTCCAAATCCACGAGGCATAAGTGTTGCTACACATAGTCTATAATGTTTTGATAAAACAAAGCAAATGGTCTAAGATTTTAAATATCACGTTAATTTATGTTTATAATTAGAACATAATTAGCAATAATTATAATGGAAGATAAAACATAAAGATGGAGATAAGTAGGAACATGGTACTCAAAATCTGACTTTCAGGGCTAGAGAGAGGGTTTAGCAATTAAGGCACTTGTCTGTGAAGCCTAATGACCCAGGTTTGATTCCCCCATACCTACAAAACCTACAAAATGTGGCACATGAATCTGGAGTTCATTTGCAGTGGCAGGAAGCCCTGGTGCCTCCATTCTTGGTCTCTCTCTATCTTTTTGCCTCTCTCTCTCTCTCTCTCTCATCTCTCCTATTAATAAATAAAATCTTTAACTTTTTTCTAAATCTGATTTCAAGGAAAAATAGGGAAATAATAATGGGGTTTATTCATTTCATAGTTTTTCTTTAAAATATTTTATTTTTCTTTATTTGTGAGAGAGAGAGAAAGAGAGAGAGAGAGAGGGAGGGAGAGTATTGACACAGAGGACTTCTGGTCACTGCATATGAACTCCAGACATGTTCCACTATATGCCTACATGTGTTCTGGGGAGTTGAACCTTGGTCCTTAGGCTTCTCAAGCAAGTGTGTTAACTGCTAAGCAATTTCTCCAGCCCTATTTCACTATTCTTTTTTTAAATTTTTATTTATTTATTTGATAGTGGCAGACAGAGAGAGAAAGAGGCAGACAGGGAGAGAAGAGAGAGAATGGGAGTGCCAGGGCCTCCAGCCACTTCAAACAAACTCCAGACGCAGGCACCCCCTTGTGCATCTGGCTAATGTGGGTCCTGGGGAGTTGAGCCTCGAACCGGGGTCCTTAGGCAAGCGCTTAACCGCTAAGCCATCTCTGCAGCCCTCACTATTCTTTTTAAGACAACGTTTTATTCTGTGGTCTGGAATGGTCTGGAATTCAGTATGTAGCCTAGGCTGGACTCTAACTCATGGTAAACCTCCTACCTCAGCTGCTTGAGTCTTAGAATTACAAGCATGAGCCACTAAGACCAGCATGGTAGATTTCATGATGCCTGAAATGAGCAATTAGCTAAATGATTTTTTTTCCTTGCCTGGAAAAAAATATGAACTTTTCTCTAGATGTGAGAGAATAGCAAGCTCAGTACTGTAAATTAATCTCATTCACAAAAATACATATGACTATGTCTGCAGAAATTTTATTTGGAGTCAGAGGGACAATGTGAAATGTGATTCATGTCATTTCAAGCAATCTTACTTTGTAGGTAATGACTATGGTACTGGATTTTAGAGAAAATAATTTTGATGATTTAAAATAAGAGATAATATTTATGATGTTATTTAATAATGAAACAAAAACTCTGTGTTTTTGTTTCGTAAAAGCCAACTCTTCCTCTAAAAACTTCTCTATTTATCCAAATGAATCAATTTCTCTAAAGCTGAGTTTTCACAGTTTAGGACATGATCATTTGTTTTCAAGGCAGTTCTGCTGTTCTGAAAATTTTTGCCATCAGGAATTTTGAGTCATTCTTGGCTACAGCTCTTGTGCCTTAGGGTGATCGACTGTGGGTGCCCATCCAAGTGCATCCACAGCATCTGGAGCCCAGATCTCCACTGAGGATAAACAGCAGGGCAGGGCTGGCAGAAAGGATGCCAGATGTGCTGCAATTATTGTATTTACAAAAGAAGTTGGTTCCATGTAGTTCATCACTTTTCCTACTTTAAAAATATCTAGTAAAAATGTTATGCTTTAACTTAGGGTCTTTGGCAACTTGAAAAACCTCAATAAATGCACCCATGCTAATAAAAATGAAAAAATAAATGAGGGGTTTTCTGTCAGTCTGAATTTAAAAGCAAAACTAAACAAATAAATAGCAGATTGTTAAATATAGTTTAACTCACGAAATGATCCAGAACTGCTGCTAAGAAGGAGTGATGGCATGATCCCCTCGTTCCTTTGTCTCCAATCAATCATTGTTAATGCCTACAAACAGAACACGGGGTTAATTTTTATGATAGAGCACAGAAAAGATGATCCAATTTAGTTTCATTTCAAACTATTCAACAGCACTAGGCACAACCACATAAGATAAATTGAAGAGTCAAAACTCTTAGGGAGTATGGGTGGTAGAAATGCTCACAAGTACAAAGACGTCTGTAACATCGAGGTAGGTAAGAAAGAGACTATTGTCTGGACAATAAGGTTTATCATTTTTCCTATGACTTGTCATGGTTAAGGCAACACTATTTCTCTGCTTCGTAAAGGAAAAGTCAGGAGCAACTTTTCTGGGAAAATTTGGGGAAATTTTTAACTTATCCAGAAGCACAAGGGGGTTACTTCATCTTGATCCTTTGGCATTTCATCCTACCAGATACATGGACTTGATGCAAAGGATGCAAGAAACAGGAATCATGAGGTTATTAAAAACAAAACCAACAAAATAAATCACCCATGTACATGTATGTAGAGGAGACAAATGGATGTCAATCTCCATTTCTTCATGGTTGAACTGGCAAACAGCGTAAGGAATCTCAGTCTAGTCTAAACCATAATTAGTGAGAATCCTGTTATTTATACCTGATAAAGAAAGATGAATACCTACAACTCAAAGAGGCACATAAAGGATAAACAAATACATGAAATGATCAATATGGTATGTAACTATAATATGCATATATACATTATCATTCATGTCATAAAATGATAAGCATAGAGAAAAATTAATTAAATATAAAAACTGAATTTACCAATTTAGATAGGGATTTTTTCATTTTTATATTTATTTTTAAACTGGATACTCTGTAGCTCAGGCTGGCCTCTAATTGACTTTGTAGGCTAAGACGACCTTGAACTTCAAATCCTCTTGCTTCCACAGTTGGGATGCTAGTATTTTAGGCCCCTGTTACTCACCCAGTTTGTGAAGTGCTAGGATAAAACTCAGCCTTGGGCATTCTAGGCAAGCACTCTATCAACTGAATTATATCCAGGTGATAATTCTTGTTTTTTGTTTTTTTGAGGTACGGTCTCACACTGGTCCAGGCTGACCTGTAATTAACTATGTAGTCTCAGGGTGGGCTTGAACTCACGGAAATCCTCCTACCTCTGCCTCCCAAGTGCTGGGATTAAAGGCGCGCGCCACCACGCCCAGCTCAGGTGGTGATTTTATGAGCTCATGATGTTAAAGTTACATGGAGGGATAGGATTTAAATATATTTACATTAGTTTTTCCATTTTTATATGTGAATGAGGAAAGGAATCCTGAAGTAGAAAAGTAAATCATTTTCAGGGAAAGAAACAAAATTGGAAATGAGATCGAGATCATGGGGAAGAATCAACATGATATAAAGCCTACTTCATAAAGAAAAATTGATATAATGGAAGACAAACCAAACACCTACGGAAGCTTTGAAAGAATACTTAGATATAATAATTTAGTAATGAGTATGCATCGACTAGGAAAATTTTGGTTTAAAATTAAAGATTATACCATAAAATAATCATATAGGAATATGGAAATAAATGTAACAATAAATATAAATTAACACTTATGTAAAATAATTAGTTCTATTAAATGCTAATGTAATATGAAATGAGTTCAATGGCATGTATGTTTGTACTTTTCATTGTTCACATATGCTTGTACTTAGTGATATTCAATTCTCTGACATCTGAAATTTGTTCTGCTTGTAATGAGCTCCTTCTTATTTATACTCATTTATTTATTTATCATTTATTTGAGTGTGTTTGTGTGTACACGCAAGCACGTGTGTGCATGCATGTATGTGTATGGGCATGCCAGGGTCTCTTACCACTCAAACAAATGTCCTCCAGCTTTACGTGGCTATCTAAGGAATTGAACCTAGGACAGCCAGCTTTGTAAGCAAGCACCTTTCACTGCTTAGTCATGTCCCTAGCCCCAAGCTGTATGTTAGTAAGGAAATACTAATTAAGGTCATTAAGATTATAGTTTCCACCATTCTGTACAAACCAGACATATTATTAAAATTTCTATACTTTTTTGAGTATAAAATATTTTTTTAAGAACAATACTGTCATAGAGAATAGCGTCAGATAGGAGATAGAACGAATGTCATTTGGCAATTCTGCCAAGGCTAATCTAGCTACCAAATAGATCTTTACAGTGTACATCAGATCTTACTGACAATTCATCTTGAAATCCTTTGACAATCAATCAATTATCAATATCCTTAATTGATACTGTGAAAATATTAATGAGCCTATTATATATATTTCTATTCTAAACATAATGTCATACTAGTTTAATTTCAAAAAATCTTCCACATTCTAATTGACATTTTCTGGTCTAGGGCCAAACAGAAATTCTTTGTTCCTTTTCTCCTACCTTGTTTGGAGAGTATTTGTGCCATGTACGATGTGCTTTCCCTAAATGAGATATTTTCCCATAGGCAAATGCTCAGTGTTCTCTTCCTCCCTTTATTGCCCATTCCTTTCTCCAAAGCTAGTTATTTCTAATCTTCAGTCTCCTAGAATCTTACTTTTTGCTAGAAACCCAATAGACAAAATGTTGCAATTTTATTTTTATTTTAAGATGTTCCTACCAAGAGAAAGTGCATATACCTAAATAGTAAACTAAATGCAAACTATTTCTAGGACAACATGTGTAAACACACACACATGTATATATAATATGCCAAGCAACAGATTGTTTTTAGAAAATGGAAATAAAAAATAGCATGGTAAAATATTACATTTAAATTTTGCTTGTTGATTTTGTATTAACTTCCATTTAGTAACACACTTTCTATACACATTTTAAAAAAAATAATCTCTGGTACACTAACACTAACAGTAATAGAAACAAACCATCCTACAAATTTTGTACAAATTGAATGTTATGAATGAATTCAGTATTCTGAAGGTATAAACAGATCAATATCTCTAATGAACCATACTCAAGAGATATCTGTGTATTCAAACTGAGAAAACAGGTGTATAGGAAATCAGTAACTGCGAAAAGGTTCAGATACACTTGATATAATGTCAAGGCTCATGTTCCCTTGCATAATATATCTACATTTACATCTATGCCTTATAGTATGTCACAAAATTGACTAGAATGCAACAAAGAAAAACTCTTGAGTAGGGAAATATAAACCTTAACCAGCCTACAGGGAATTTTGCCAGATCATTGATACTTGGATGATGCTATTAGAAATGTCAAATAAACAAAAGATTAAAGAGGGACCTAAAAACAGTCAAATCGCAACAACTAAAACTCATTTTACTTGCTCTATGTAATGGGATAAATTGGTGGTATTTGGAGTTGAGGTAGGAAGGACTATGGCACATCCTGAATTTTGGTGGATGTATCTTGCACATTTTATTTAACACTGGGTATGAGACTACATGATTAATTTCTAAGATTTAGTTTCTAGTTTCATTAACATTTTTTATAACCATAGCTTTAACTAAGTTTCCATGTTCATTTACAGCTCCTTTGATCTGTTCTTGTTATATGCTTTGTGCTCAATACAGGTGAGAAATCAGACTAAATGATACCATGTTTTTAAACCATTGTGGCTATATATATATATATATATATATATATATATATATATACAAAAAAATATATCAACTCATCCAGTGGATAGTAGTCCTTGTGTTCAATTAGAATGCTCTTTCTGAGTTGTCAATGATGTATGTAAAGGTACATGTATCTATGAATACACACATATATTCATGTATGCACCTCTTAATATCATATATATATATATATATATATATATATATATATATATACGCACGCACACACACACACACACACACACACACACACACACATATACATAAGAACTATTCCCCAGTGGATGAGGTATTTCTAAAACCAACAGAAAACAGAGTAAATTTAAAAATATTGCATGTTGTGGAAAGGGAAGGCATCTCTCCTCATTGTTCTGTCCTTTCAGTAAGAAAAGAGGTGTTTTTTTTTAGTACCAAAAAATATCTGCACATAGGGAATGGAGGAAAAGATGCCCAGTGCTCACAAGTTGAGGTTAGGGTGTCTCAGAAGAAGTAGACCAGTTACAGTCCATGGAGGAGTTTGTACTGGAGACCAGTGAAAATTTTTACTACCAGTATCTAATTCCTAAAGTCTATCATCTATGTCTCATGAAAACATACATATATGTAAGCTTGCAGACACACACATGCACATGACTTCACTATGCCTTACTACTAACTGAGTTGCTCCTTGTTTCCAGGTGTATTATTAGCTACATTTGCTTCATCAAGACTGCTTCAATTTGATATCCCTTCATGTCTTTCCCAAGCTGCTTTAGATTCCCAATTTGAGGGTATAAGATGGATCTCTAAATTGTCCTTAGTACAACGTTACTACAATCCCATGAAGCTTCCATACTGCTGTTCTTCTCAGGCCCTAACAGAGTGAGAAACGAGTCGTGTTCCATCCACTTTCCTCATCAACTGCAGTGAACCCGTTAAGTTAGTTGTTTCTCTTCCATTAAAACTTCTGACCTCATTGTGCTGTGAACTCTTTTGGTTCCTCTGACTATCCTGGTCTTCGCAGTACAGTAATATATTACTAATATTTATGTATTTATTGTTATGTCTTTTATGGATGTTTATAGACTCCATTAGACCCAAATCTCTGTAGCAACAGGAACTATATTCTTTCTTGCTCACAATTGCATTTGCATTTCCAACATCTAGCAATGCTCCTAGTACATAGTATAAAATCTTTCAGTTATTAAACACACAAGAGAATAGATGAGTCTGACTCTGTTTTTTAATGAAGGTAATGTGAGCCATTTAGAAAGCCTTGAACTACTTATTGCAATACTGGATGAATTAGGAAAATATTGTCTCTATAAAATTGAAAGAATTGCATTGTCAAAACAAAAAGAGAACAAGTATTGCTATGTCTTGGTGAAAGTGCTTGTGGCTTTAAAATAGTCATTAAATATACATAATAGAAAAATAATTAAAAATTATGCTATTTTTCTAAGTTGACACCATTATTATTTGAATATCCTGAAAAATAATAGAACTTTATTCATATTGTTTACTATGACCTATTCTTTGTGTGAAATCTTACTTTACTTTCTATTGCAGATGAGCCTGGCATGGGAAATAAAGCCACTAGAACTGCTTTGTAAGTACAGCTTATGTGGTATCTACAGCTCTTAGAAGTGTTGTGATATTTCTTCAGAGTACCTTCCAAAGTCAAAGGTCTCCAAAAGCAAAGATAAAAATCTTAGATGGACTCAGTAGGGAGCAGCTGTATACAATGAGTTGAATTACACAGTGAGAGCCTTCTTTTGAAGACAGATAGTTTTCCATGGGTCAGCTTGGAGTACAGGGATAATGTCAAGTGACCATGCAGAACACACAAGTGATCCTGTGATTTCAACAGCAGTTTATGCTCCCATTAAATAGTTAGAACTGGCTCATAATGACTGACTCTACTTTATTTCCAATCCATTCTTAATGAAAATACACTGCTCAAATGGAATGAATTCCTGTAAGAGATCATACTATGTCTTTTAGGCCCTCTCTTCTGTCCATTACAATCACTTTTTGCCCAGTTTGTTTTCATGGCTGCGAATAAAACAAAATTCTGGTACTTGAATGGACTACTTTATTTATCAAAGAATACACAATTTTTATACATAACAAATCAGTTCGAAAGAAATTAAAATTATAATTAAATACTTAATGCAAGAGATCCCAAAATAAAAATATGTTACTGATAAAAATGAAATAGTTTCCTCCCCCCAAAAAAGAAAACAGTTTCCCAAGAGTAGGAGAAATCCATTGACAATTTTATAAAATGTATGGATCCACTTTCATTCATCCAGCTAATGACCTGAGCTCTTTTAGTCCCTGCATGAGGAGATCTTTATGAATATAAAGAGTTTCCAATACTGCACAGTGCATAACTTTCCACTGACAGCTGTGTGCAAGGTAACTTTCTCTTGTACATACTCACACACAAGACCAAACCATCAAACCTGAATGTCACCATGCCCTGATAAGAATGAAAATCAAGTCTGGTTCATTCTGGTCTACTCATTAAGAGGCTAGTAAGTGCAACTGCCTGATACTTCCTCCTTAACTTTTTTGAGTTCTCTCCCTAACCACCAAATGTCTGGCACTTTCTGAGTCTACAGTGCCCTCTGGGCCTAACAATCAATCACAATCCTTCATGCACATTTGAAGGTGGCAATGAGACTCATTCCCGCTGCTTGCCTATTCTGTAAAAACATAGTTAATTCCAGGTCAGCCTGGACCAGAGTGAGACCCTACCTCTAAAAACCAAAAAAAAAAAAAATTTTCTCTATGTCTTTATATGCTGAAAATATACAATTTGTTTTGATATTACAGGACTCATAGTTAAGAGACCATCTTAAATCTCAGATGAGACTTAGAACTTTGGAACTATTTGGTGAAGATTGTGGGAACCATTAAATTTGGCAATATACAATGTTAGATGATTATAAACATATTGGGGACACAGGGCAGAATGTGGTAGTTTAAATGCATGGGCCCTAATATATTCAGAATTTATTAAAGTCTGTAATTTAGATCTGCAGCCACCTGGCTGGAGGAGGTGTTACTGTGAGTGGATCCTAGGGTCCGTCCCTAAAGTGCGGGAGTGGATCTGGAATTCCAGACTAAAGACATGCAAAGTTCTTGAGTTCTGCTGGTATTCCTGAAGTGTTTGCTGTACTGGTGCTGTTCTGGCTTGGGGCTTTTTCTCTCTTTGCTTAGAGATGTGAAAATGGGCTAACTTCTGCCATTATGGAACTTCCTCTGTTACAGGGAGGTGGGAAGTGACAGAATGGACACACCACGACCTCCTGCTGCTGTAAATGAACTCCAGATGTTTGCTTTTAAAAACTGTTATGCAGAGACATTTAGCTTACCCATAACTGTGGGCTTACTCCACAATGCATGACCCGTATACCTCAACCAGGAGGGGCCAAGGGGAGGGGGTAGGTCACGGATGAGCCTAATAATGGTACCAAACTGACTGTATTTGCTGAATACAAAACTAACTAATAAAGAAAAAAAAAAAACTGGGCTATCTCCTCAGCCATATATATAATATTATATATAATATATTAGTATATAATATAATACATAGTATTATATATTATATATAATATATCAATATGTAATATATCGTGTATATTAATATATTATATATAATATATAATAATATTGATATATAAAAATTAGTAAAATTAATATACATATTAATCTGCTATACATTATGATGTAGAGTAAAGTATAAAACTTTCTGTGACTAGCCAGGCATAGGAGTGCACAACTTTAATCCCAACACTCAGGAGGCAAAGGTAGAAGGATTTCCATGAGTTTGAGGCCACCCTAAAACTACATAGTGAATTTCAGGTATGCCTGGGCTACAGTGAGACCCTACCTTGAAAAACCAAAAAATAAAAATAAAAAAAACTAAAAATTACTGACATCTAGTTTATCAATTTTTTTGTTCTTTTTTTCCTGACCAAACTTTCACTTAAGTAATTAAATTGTGTTTTGTCATAGACAGTTCATGGTGGCATACAGAAAATGGAGAGATAGTAACGTACTTGTCATGCAAACATGAGAACTTAAAGTGGATCCCCACAAAGCATAAAAATGATGGGCATGGTGGTGCATGCTTGTAATCCCACTACCCTGGGTAGTGGAGACAGGGAGATCTCTAGAGCTTACTGCTCACCAGTTTAGCATACTTGACAAGTTTGGACTAATATAAAATTCTGTTCCCCCTAAAAAGGTGACTTGATCCTGAATAATGGTATCTCTGACATCCATATGCATGCACACACACACACACACACACACACACACACACACACACCTGTACTTACACACACAATCATTCTTCCAAACACAAAAACATTTACATACATATAAGGTATTTTCAAAATTGCTAAGTAAATGATTTGCTTCTTCATTTTTTGGGTCTATTTGCCATTCTAAAAAATGTTTAATTTTGGTTCCCAACAAAAGGGGAGCTTCTTGAATTCATGGTAATCTCCTTTTTTTCCCTATTGTCAATGTATTGCTTACTTAATAGCAACATTTTTCTACTAAAACAAACAATAGTAAGAAAAAGCATAATGTTCATAAGTGAATCTTTCTGTTAACTTGTGTCCCCATTTCTTTCTAATTGCAAGCTAAATTATTTTTATGGAAATAGGATATTTACTTCTTAATAGCTTTTTCCCTCCTGCTGTTTATTTTTTAGCTAAAGTCATAGCCCCACATTTCTGACATTATAATCATCTCTATAGCTAGTAATTGTTGTAAAATGCTACTTTAGGGAAAGATATAGTGCAGGGATTCAGGTGAGCTACAAAAAAAAAAAAAAAAAAAAACAATGCTCTATTTTCACTATGCAGACTTTATTTTGTGGGAAAAAGGACAGGTATCAAATACAGCTTGACTGCTTGTAATTACTGCAAGGGATGTTACTGTTTAAACAACAGGTCATTTTTCTTAACAAAGCTATTTTACAGTGTGAACATTATAACAGACTTTTAATAACTTTAGCAGATGGCAGAGTACTTAATCATCATGAAATTATTTTATGCTATAAAATAAAATCTCCATTTCTACTAACCCAAAAGTACTAAATTCTCAATTATTTCCTGAAGATAGTTATTTGTGACGATTTTAAGTGAAAAATATCAATTAAAATAACATCAGTTGAACTCTATGAAACCTCAACTTTGAAATAAGAATAATATATTTTTAAGCCACAAAATTGATGGATTCCTCTTTGCTGTTTATGCTGCACACTTTCATGTTTATAAACATGTATACACATTTAATGCAGTGTTAAAGAAATACTTATCTGACTATTGAGCACTAAAGAATGATGGTTTTCTATTCAGTACTTGTCTGGAAAATGCTCTTGATGTTCTCAATGGATACTATTTCCCAAATTTCAATTTCAAAGGTTTTTTTTTTTAATTTCTATTCTCCTCTCGTCTGTTTATAAATCCTCCAGGGACCCACTTCTAATGTTTCTTGGTCATCCAGCATCCAATGCAACAGCTATACCAACACCAAAACAATATTTCTCTTCTCTCTCTAATGAATGTGACCTAAAGACAAATTATGCTATTATCCTATTTGCCTATATATCTTAGAAGTGTCATATTTTCTTCCATTTACTGCTTTCTGTTAGGTCAGGACAAAATGGAGTCACTGAGGACAGCAGGAAGGCAGATGACAGAGACATAAGGAAGTGGGTCATCCACATTCCTCAAGGAACCACCCAGCCATCATCCCTTCCTTGCCTAACAATGCCCCAGGTTTAGGTTTCCTGCCCCCTTATCTCTCAGGACACCAGGTTACAGTTCTGGTGTCTCACCTTGGCTATCTTAGATCTCCCCTAAAGAAACTTTTTTTTTTCACTTCCCTCTTCCTCACCTTCCCCCCAACAGAAGAGCTCTATATAGCCTTCTATCTGTAATCCCAAATTGACTGCTCCACTCTTGAGAGTCAGTCCTTGAAGCTTATGTTTTGCCCAAATAAAAGCTTTTATCTTCACCTCAGAGTGGTCTCTGTGGTCTTGTTAACTCCTGAGCCTTACACTTTCCTTATAACCACACCCAAGAACATTTCTTATGGATAAAGGTTATGCACTTATTTTCTCTCTCTATGTATCTTTTTTTTTTTTTTTTTTGAGAGAGAGAGAGAGAAAGAGACAAAGAGGCAGAGAGGAGAAAGAATGGGCACAGCAGTTCTTTTCAGCCACTGTGAACAAACTCTACATACCTATGAATCCTGTAGTCATGTGTGGAATTGCATGCTTGCCTCTGGCTATACTTGGGATCTGGAGGATTCCAACATAAGTTCTTAGGCTTCATAGGCAAGCACCTTCACTGCTAAGCCATCTCTCCAGCCCCTATGTACTGATTTTTATAAAGATAATGCCTTCCCCTGCTTCACTCTCAAAGAATGTATCGTATGTAGAAATTTGACTCTAGTATGATGTCAATAAATGTTTATCTTTGTGATTATTTTGTCAACTTAATTCTATCACTTAGAAAACATTGATCTAAGAAGATATTTTCACATGTTGCCAAAGCATGGTGAAAATGTGTTAAAACAAAACAAAACAAAACAATGCTTTCCAACAGTCACACCTCAGTATGTATATGTCTATCAGATACATATATCTTTGGAGTGTATTGTGTTAGGATGCTTGCTTTTAAAAACTGTTATCTGAATTGCTGATTTGAGTTGCATAAAAATGTAATTCAGTGAATTTTGGCTTGGAATTAGAAAATGTTGAACAATTTATGAAATTGCCCTAGACATACTTCTGTATTTTAGTTTTGTGTATTTACCAAAAGGAGAGTTATAAACATGTATTATTATAAAATAAAAATTGAGAGTAATTCTAAAAAAGTGTTAAATATGTTCTACATCTTATAATATCAATTCATGAAGATTTTGATGTAAAAATAAACAAGTGCATCCATTTCATTAGTATGCAAATTTTCTTTTGTTTTTTAAAAATGGTAAACTTGATTAAAAAAGAAAAAAAAACTAACCCTAACTCATTGTTGGTAGGAATGTAAGGTGGTACAAGCACTTTGGAAAGCGATAGAGAGACTCCTAAAAAAACTGACTATAGAGTTACCAACAGACCCAGTTATTCCCTTACTGGGCACGTACCCTAAAACCTCCAAGCCTCAGTCCAGAGACACTTGCTCAACCATGTTTATAGCGGCTCAATTTGTAATAGCTAAGAGCTGGTATCAACCGAGATGTCTATCACTAGACAAATGGATAACTAAGATGTGGTATATCTACACAATTGAATTCTACACAGCAGTAAGAAAAAACGACACCAAGAAATTTGAAGAAAAATGGTTGAACCTGGTTCATTCCCAGCCAATTACAGAAAGAAAAATTGCTGCATAGTCTCACTCATCTACAACACCTAACCTGAATCTATCCAAGATGCCAACATACCCAGCAAGCATCTTGAGGACCAGATAATAGGGTGGGTTGCGAGGGAGGGGAGGGTAACAGAGGGGGTGGGGGATACAAATATGAACTCAAATGGCAATGGTAACATAAAATTCTACATGCTAAAAGGCAGACCAAATGGTTGAACCTTCACCAGGCCCTTAGAGGAAACACCTGAGCCACAAAGCACTGGAGAGGGTATGATGAACACTAACCTTAATCTTCTACTGCTTCTCTCTCTCTCCCTCTCCCTCTCCCTCTTCCAACTCTTTTATATTGCTTATCTTTTTCTTCCTTCTCTTTGTGGGCACTGACCTGTAACTCCCAGGTACCAGAATGTGGCTATCATCCACAATGAGCTTTTGATCAGAGAGGAAACAAGGTTTTCTAAAAGAAAGACAGATTTCTGTCACAGTACTTGATGACCCACCAAAGCTTAGTGGTAAGACCCCACTGCTGAAGACACCATATGCAGTTGACACATAAAATGAAATGACATGGCTGGAAGCTGGAAGAGAATCAATCCCCAGACAGTCAGAGTGTCTAGTGCCAGAAGGTGCTACATGGGCGACTGGGGGAAAATGACCAATATCTGTCCAAGCAACTCATGGTCTAACCTACTTAGCAGCAAATAACCTGTCGTGATGCTCACACAAGTGCAATAGTGGCACACAGCCATGGTGGGAAACCAACTGCTCTTGATTTGGCTAACTGATCTGCTCAGTGGAATGGGACCCATAGCTGGATCTGGGAAACAAGTCAGAACCAGATCCAAAAATGAGCCCACTGTCCATTATCAAGCTACCACCAATCGTGGGCTACAAGAGGGCCTATGCCTATTAAAGTCTCTCTAAAAAAATAATGGTTATCCCATTTATCTGGTGCTAACTTTACTCTCTGTCAGAGAATCTGCTTCTTTTTCAGAGATACGCAGATCCTAAGGAGAGAACCACCCTATCATACCTCAAAAGGTCCCCAGCTGAAACTAAGAAAAATTGGCTAAACAAGCAAGGGTGATGTTTTCTTGATGATCCTGGTACCAGAACAGGGGTCAAGAAGATTGAAACAGAGAACAATAAACTCCTACCAGATCAGATATCCAGAGAAACAGAGGCTCCCAAGACCTCATCACTGAAGCAGACCTAAAATGAACCCAACATGGCTCAGGGAAATTTGCAGAAGAGTGGGTGGAAAGAATGTAACAGCCACATGTTGGGTCATGATACACAGAGACATTGCTTCTTACCCATAAGTGAGGGCTAGCCCCACAATGCATGACCCATATACCTCAACAAGAAGCGGCTAAGGAGAGAGGGAAGGACAGGGAGGAGGCTAACAATGGTACCAACTTGACTGTATTCACTGAGTACAAAACTAATTAAAAATATTTCTATGTTAATTTAAGAAGTTAACACATTTTAATGTAAACTCCCAATAAAAATTGGATATTGTAAAACAAAAAAAAGAAAAGAAAAGAAATTGGCCTTGATACCCATGACCTTGCAGTGCCTAGCAATACCTCCACAAGATACACATAATAGGACAAAAAGACAGTGACATAAAAATAAGAGACTAAGCCGGGCATGGTGACAAATGCCTTTAATCTCAGCACTTGGGAGACAGAGGTAGGAGAATTGCCATGAGTTTGAGGCCACCCTGAGACTACATAGTGAATTCAGGTTAGCCTGAGCTACGGTCAGACCCTACCTCAAAAAAAATAAAAATAAAAATAAAAATAAAATAAAAGAGACTACCGGGGGCGGGGGGGGGGGAGGTATGATGGAGAGTGGAGTTGTAAAAGGGAAATTGGGGGAAGTGATGGAATTATCATGGTTTATTTTCTGTACATATAGAATTTGTCAATAATAAAATTATACATTAAAAATGGTAAACTTGTGAACCAAAATAAATAAATAAATAAATAAAAATAAAAATAAATAAAAACAACAGCTGTACCATGTGAAGAGTAAGTGAGTAAGTTATGGAAAATATTTTAAGGTAGGGTGGAAACAAGAGAGAAGAAAAAGCATCAAAGTTCTTAAACCAAGAGGAACTCCTCCCCTCTCTCTGCTGGTTGGGTGAGGAGAGGGCAAGAGCAGCGAAGAACCTCTTCCTCTGGGAGAGCAGTCTGAACAGGGGTGGCTCAGGTTTATTTCTATGCATTAGGTTTTCAATGACAAGGAGCCGCATTATTATGTTCAGGTGTACAGAAAGCCCGTGATTAGTTGTTGTGGCCCCAGGAGGGACTTCCAGACACAGGAAGGGCCTGCTCCAGGTGCTAAACCGTGGAAAAGTTCAAGAAGAATTAGAGAACTGCTGCTGCTGCTTCTTCAAACTGTCTTGTATGAGATTGAATTAGCCTGGAATGCTAGTCTTGCTGTGGGGTTTCCACAGTAGGCTGGTAGTTTCTTGTATTAGGCAGGATCAGGAAGGCCCTTAGGAGAGAGCTCTTAGGGTGATCTTAGATGCACCCTTACAAGGCCTATCCCAGCTGGCCTCCCCTGTCTCACCTTGCCCGGTCTGTTTCTGTTGCAGGATTCAGAGTAACCATCTCACCTACCTCACCCAATCAGATCTCTCTTGTGTGGGTGGAATTCTCCTCTCAGCCCAAAAGCACTGGGCAAGAACTGTAAAGTATATCTTCTCTGACCCATGGAGAGATGTTTCTCCCTCTCTCTCTCTGGGACTGTTGCAGCATGCTTTTGGGTCTTCTCACAGGTGGTAAAACTTACTTCCCCCCCCCCCAGCAGGCATGACTGCCAGGGTGGGAAGGGACAGTTGTTATCAATGTCTTTACCTGTCATCTTTTTGGAGGTGCACATCATTTTTAAATTCCTTTTTTTTGTACTTTTTTATGAAAGAGACAGAGAAAGAGAGAAAGAATTGGCAAGTGATGGCCTCCATCCAATGAAATCGAATAGCAGACATGTGGGCCACTTGTGCACATTTGTGGATCTGGAGAGTAGAGCATGAGTCCTTAGGCTTCACAGGCAAGCCCATTAACTGCTAAGTTATCTCCTCTCCAGCCCCTTTCATATATATATATATATATATATATATATATATATATATATATATATTCATATTCATATTCATATTTTATATTATATATATATATATTTTTTTTTAATCTAAGATCCACGTTGGTTACATGGACTGCTTGAGGGTGTGGCCACTTTACCTTGCCTTCCTCACCTTCTTGTATTTCTCATTACCTAACCTTCCCTTTCTCAACATTTTATCTGACTAAAATGTGGTGTTTTAAAAATCATTTTCTTGAGTCTGGAATCTCTTTGTTTAATTTGGAGATATGGACTCATGGCTAAGGGTTTCGGGAAGCACACCAGAAATCCAAATTTATCTGTCACATTGTGATGGCAGCAGGGTTTAGTCCATGTTTCACTACACGATTGTCCACAGAAACACTGCACCGCTGCTCATCCATATAATTCTTTCCATCCTGTGCGATACACTAAGGGTGCTGCTTCCTGGGGAGATTCCCTCAATGTGTCCTTAGCTTCTGTAGCCCGTAGGTGTGCAAGATTGCTCCTTATTTTTAGTTTAGTACGCCTGAGAAGATTGACTGTGAAGTCAATTGACATGACATCAAGAAAGATGCTCTCCGTTCCTGTGCATCACCAAAAGGCTCCTTCCCTAAAGGTCATGGAGGTGGGGAATGAGAGTCCAGAATTAATTTTGGAAATATATGACTATTCAGTGAATGGCAAGAGTTGAATCAAACTGAAAACAAGATGAAAGGTGAATAAAAGTTAAATAATAGTTGGACTGTGGAGGAAGGTTATAGAGACAGTATGGACAACAGGGAGATGGGATGGATAATCATCATTATTTGTTTCCTAGCAAGATTAATCAAATTGGAAAGTTTTAGAATATTTCTATACACAAAAAGGGTATTCAGACATGCCCCTCAGAGTTGAGAGTTAACATATCAGTATTTAGAAAAGTATCTACTTGAACAGTCTGTGAGCTTACCTGTTATGACATATTAAATGTAGTAGAAATGATGTGCAATTACATTTTCAAGATATTTACAATGCAACAAACATTAAATCATTAACTTACCAGATCTCTGGAGATGAAAGTTAAGCTAACAAAAACTAAGGAGTAGCATGACTTACTGAGAATAATATCAAAGAGTTTGTTTAAGTTGATGCTGGTATAAAGTCTCATACTTTGGAACAGTTAGTTTAAAATTTCAGTATACCCAAATGTAGAAATACAAAGTAATATAGATAGTACTAAATAATAAAATTATTAAAAAAGATCATGTCTAAAACAAGTAATTTTATGAAGTAGCCAGAATAGAAACCAATGAATCATAACATCAAATGTATGTGCAGTCACTTTTCTTGTAGCAATTAAAATTGAAGAAATCTAAATTTATATTTTTCCTCTAAAAAATTAATCTAAATTGAGATTTACCTTATAGTTTAAGAGAAGGGCATGTGTGCATACCAATATGTTAATGCTAAACAAAGCCATGCACAGTTCTAAATTGAGATTTACCTCATAGTTTAAAAGAAGGGCGTGTGTATACCAATATGTTCATGCTGACCACAGCCACACACAGCAGTAGAAGTGTTAGAAATACCCATAGCCATTGGCCTCACAGATGAACCAGTTACCCACACAGAAGTAGAACAGTATGTAAATTTTTAAAATTCTTTAATTCACTCATTCATCTATCATTTATAGAATGAGCACAAGTTTCTTGAGTGAAATGGAAGGAGGAGCATTTACTTCCTGCAACATGTTGAGTTTTAGTAAATAAATAATATTATGTTTGACTTCTAAACAACATTGCATACATTCTTTATAGATGCAGTTAAACTGTACTATATTCTAGACAATATATAAATAAATAATGTACTACATTCAAGTCAAATAAGTAAATAACTATGTTATTATAAAAGCATTAACAAAGGGTACTAGTGCAAAAACTACATTATGAATTTCTGGTACATTTTTCACAAATAATTCCTTGTATTTGAATATAGAATCTACTCTTATAAATTACTTCTTACCATAGGTAAACCTTAAATACAAAGATAAAAAGCATAATTGATAAATTCATCATGAGAAAAATATTTTTGAATGCTTAATCATTAACACATAAAATTTCATACGACAAAATTCAACAGAATTGTCACCCCATTCTGGCCTTTCTCTCACTGCAGTGGGTGTTTGATGCCTGTACTGCTCAGTACTGCCTGAGGGGGAGGGGCAATGAGGTCGGTGCTGGAGAGAGGGAGGTTAAGTTCTCCAGGTTCTTAGAGATCTCTCTTCATATCTGGCATACTGTGCTCCAAGTAATGCAAATAATTTAAGATAAATGAAAAATAGAAAGAAGATACTGATAATGACAAAATTACAAAGTCAAAATTTACAGTAGAAGACTGAGGATGTAGCTCAGTGGTAGAGAGATTGCCCAGAGTGTATGGGATGTTGGATTTTGTCCCCAGTACTGCAAAAATAAAAAGACAAGACAAGAAAAGAAAGGAATGATTATAAAATTATTTCTGAAGTGACCAGTATACCTTTAGTCATGTATTTAAAAATAATATCCAAGGGCTGGAAGAATGGATTATCAGCTAAGGCACTAGCCTGCAAAGCCAAAGGACCCAGGTTCAATTCCCCAGGACCCATGTAAGCCAGGTGCACATGGTGGCATTTGCTTCTGGAGTTTGTCTGCAGTGGCTGAAGTCCCTGGCGTGCCCATTATCTCTTCTCTCTCTCTCTCAAATATAAAATAAAAAAGTAAATAAAAAATATATATAATATATTAACAAGTGTTTGCATCAAATGTGCACACTTTTCTTGTCAGTTTTCACTAACTCATATAATATAAAAATGACATAAGTAGGGCTGGAGAGATGGCTTAGCGGTTAAGCGCTTGCCTGTGAAGCCTAAGGATCCCGGTTCGAGGCTCAATTCCCCAGGACCCACGTTAGCCAGATGCACAAGGGGGCGCACGCATCTGGAGTTCGTTTACAGAGGCTGGAAGCTCTGGCGCGCCCATTCTCTCTCTCTCTCTCTCTCTCTCTCTCTCGCTCTCTCTCTCTCTGCCTCCTTCTCTCTGTCACTCTCAAATAAATAAATAAACAAAACAAAAAACAAAAAAAATGACATAAGTAGCTCTATGTATTAAAACTAATCTAGGAGTGATATAAAGTATAAAGAAAAATGTCCATGATTAATGTAAAAATAATCGGCTATTTTCTATAAGGGGTAGTAGCATCCTCAGATTTTTCTAACCAAGAGTCATGCTAAAACCAAGACCCATGGATACAAAGAGGCCTGATTACAACAGCATGTTGGTAAACTTCCTCATGAAAGTGAAAAGAAACATCCCTAAACTACAAATATACATCCAGGATGAGAGAACATAATTTAGGATAATTAAACTACAATATGTTCCAAAATAAGTGGAGATGTACAATTTTGTTGTATAATACACATTGGTGAAATTTAGAAGTATAATTAAACCTTTTGGTAGCAAACCTGAGTAAAAAATTAAATTTAGAATACATTTTTAGAACTGCTCCATAAAGAATATCCAAATTAAGATTTTCAAAAGAAATTATATTGTACTTGAGTTGAAAGAGTCATATTTGCATAATTTTGACTATATGTCAAAATGTCTGTAAAAAATTGTGTGTGTGTGTGTGTGTGTGTGTGTGTGTGTGTGAATGTGCACATCTTCACCTTGCACTTTGTTTAAGACAGGGTCTTTCTAGTTGTTTACCATTGTAACCACTGGAATAGTTTGCCCATGAGCTTACCAATTCTCCTAATTCTGTCTCCCACTGATGTAGGCATACTGACGTTACTGACATGTATTTACCTAGTGTGTAGCTTTCCATGGGTTCTGAGGATCCAAACTCGAGTCATCAAGCTTGCATAGAAAGCACTTTTAGCCAGAATCATCTCCCCATCCCCCCTCCAAACAATTGTGGAGTGTAACTGTAGCTATGACTAACATTATAGCTGTATCTAGTATGTTTTAATCATTTGCCTATTTGTCGATGCTTATCTGGATATTTGTACATGTGAGAGATTTGTTGAAAATTTGATTAATAAAAAAGAGTTTTCAATTATTTATGGTTTATAAATTTCCTATTTAGTTCACTCATTCCCCACATCCCACAAATCCAAATCCAACCTGAGGGAAGAGGAATGCACATGAATTCAGTGTTGGAAGTAAAGCTACTATAAAATCTGTGATCTATTCAAGGCATGAGTTAGAACATTTCAATCTCTGACTTAAGAATTGAATACAGATTGATGCAAATAGTCAGTCAAGTGGCCTAATTATCTATAATCTAGATGTACCAACCAGATTCATAGATATTTATAGAGTTTGAATTTTTAAGACTTCTTTAAGAAAATCTTGTACTTGGAATGAAACAAGAACCTAAGGGGGGGGGGGCTATCCATTAAAACCTAACTTGAGTGAATCTGCCAAGAGTAGATTCTGTAGTATGAGCAGCTCCTCTGTGGAGCAATTCTTGGTAACCCCCAATAACTGGCTTCTTGGCTGTGGCTAGACCTTAAGAATAGAGGTATGCCTTCCTGGACAAGGTAGTACTTGCTTCTCTAGTGCAGTTCTCTGGAAACATGGACACATTAATCACATTCTGCTTGGTGTATGAAAATAATGGAGAAAGTGACACAAATGAAGAAAGATTTCTTTCAGCTTACAGTTGTACAGGATTCAGTTCATATTGGCTCAATCCCACGGGCTTGGGCAGAATGTCATCATGGCGAAGCTAATGAAGAGGCTACTATTCACTGTTTGGAAGACAGAAACAGAGAGAAGGGACATATAGAAAAAGAAAAAAAAAAGTAACATTTATCCCAAGGGACATGACCCATTTGGCTACTTTCTCTAAACAGATCAGCACTTACTGTTAAGTTATTCCTAATGAAACGATCATATTATGAATAAATGAAGGGGTTAATCTATTTAAGTCCGAGCCATAGTGACCTAATTGTCTCTACAGATGCCCTCTTGGGAATCTCCAGAGCTGGGTTTCACTGACATGTTAGGCATTTCTCAATCCAGTCAAGTAGACAACAGGGATTAGCCATCACACTATGATACTAATTGCCACTCATGCTCTACAGTGCCAAAAAGACAAAAAAAAAAAAATATTAAGCAAAAAGGGTATGGGTAAGACACAGCTAGAATCTACCATACTGTAACCTCTGTCTTTATCTAGAACACTCAATAAAAATGCTTATTTTGTGGTGGGAGAGGTTGCTGAGTGGTTAAGGCACTTGCCTACAAAGCCAAAGGACCCAGGTTTGATTCCCCAGCAGACACATAAGACAGATGCACAGGAGGTGCACACATCTGGAGTTTGCAGCAGCAGGAGGCCCTGGCATGACCATTCTGTCTCTCTCTATCACACACACACACACACACACACACACACACACACAAATAAATGAATAAATGAATAAATAAATAAAATAATATTTTTAAAAAAATGCTTCTCTCCTTGGGTAGTCCATCTGCTGATCTAGACAGTGGGCTTGCTGATGTCATACAAACCTTTCTTGCTAAGGGGCCTTTCCTGATTAACATGCATATAGCCAAGTGGGGTTGCTACATTCGTGAATCTAAAGTTAATACCATAATGAATGCACCCAAACACTCGCCACTGTATAACTTCAAATTCCGGTAGAGTTCTTCCTTATCCATTGCAAAGGGACTGACTCCACAAAAGCTAATGTTACCTCACAAAAGTAATGCTACTAGTATGACATTTCCTTTTCTGAGCACTATTGTCTCACAAGCATCCAATGATCACATGGGAGCTTAGGCATTATATCTACAGGTATACTCACTGCAACTTTGGAGATATCTCCACTGAGAAAGCAGAACTTACACCCTCACAAAGCAAAAGTTCCCATGTGAGTTACAGAGAGTGAGGGTGGATAGAAGTGCTCACCTAGCTAGGTACCAGATTTCTTCTACTCATAAGCACAGGTACTAAATAACTTTCACTTTTACATTTGTTTTATTTATATATATATATATATATATATTTTAAATTTGAGTGGGAGAGAGAGAGAGAGAGAGAGAGAACCAGATAAATAGAGAGTGAATGGCTACTGCAAATGAACTCCAGTTATAGTCACCACCTTGTGCATCTGGCTTATGTGGGTACTGGGGAATTGAACCTGGGTCCCTAGGTTTCTCAGGCAAGTGCCTTAACTAGTACACCATCTCTCCAGCCTCTTTTTGTTTTAAAATGTTTTATGATTATGAAGTGTCATTCACAATCTCCATAGTCTGATGTTTTCAACTGAAATATGATCTCTGTCATCAAAATATGTCATACAATTCTATAAGGATGTCCACTGGCTCTCATGGCCATATGCCTACTCTATCATCTCTTCTATAGCCTAGGCATTATGTTTTTGCCAAATATTTGTGTGCTATGGTAAGTCTTGCCAAAAAGAAAACATATAGCTAGGGTAGGTGCCAATCTCATTGTTAGGCACAAGTTGGATATCTCTTCTCATAGACAGAAGACAATAGATGCAATAGAATCCCCACTTCCCGGATATTTACCCATGTCAGAGTCATCAACTGACTGAGTACTAACCTACAATGCTTATTGTTGAAGGGGGAAATTCAGTGTTTGCTGTTTGGGATTATACATATTGCAGTGATGGCATAAAGCTACAAGTAGAGGAACATATGCTCTAACCCCATAGGCTGGATCTGTCTGTCAATCTACTCAAAATTACCCTACCTCACACTATGACCAGAATATCTGACTTGAGGAAATGAATTGGTCAACTCCTCCTTAGCTATCTTAAATCTTTTTTTTTTTCCCTTCAGTGTGGGTCTTTGGTGTAGATTAGTTATGAAATAAAGCTTTTCACACTCTCGTCGCTTTGCTAGGGCAATATACAGCTCTCTACCCGTTCCTGGCCATCCACTCATCTAAGAATTTTTATCATAAAACATGATTCAATATTGCTTATTAGCAGGGTAACTGTAACTATCAACATGGCAGATTGTTGGGTGCATGAGTTAAAACAATGTTAGGGCTATCCATGTGATCATATAATGAAACACTTTCCCGTCTTTATTTCCATGGCATAGGACACTGTCTTTTCCATGGACTCAGCTATCATTCCTAAGAGCAACTGATCATAAAGATCCGCTGTGAAGATTTAAATTAGAAGCTAAAATGTGGAAGCCATTGCAGTAGAATTTGACACTGATACAGGTTTGAGTCACTTCCTATATAAACAGGTATCTAGTCCACTCAAACTGAAATGTTCCTTCTGAAGGTAGGAGGGAGGCCCAAACAATCAGAAAGTTCACTGAATTTGTAATACTCACCCCAAGCTGCCTTTCAAAGTAGCAATCAATAGTAAGAGGACGAGAATCTTGTATGGACCTGACATCAAATTGTGCAGGGAACAAGCACATTTCCTAAATCACCTATGATGAAGTGGGGTCCTCAGGTGATGTGGCCATCCAAGTTTTGCATGCATTTGTAAATAATGCCATCAAACTTACTGGTTCAGCAAGATAACCTTGGTTAGCATTGCTTCTTTTATCTTCCCATTCCCTACCTGGGGTGAATAGACATTTGTTCATGTCTGCTTAGGAAAGGTCACAGAACTGTATGTCTTACAAATGCCTCCATACAGTTCTAAGCACAATGGAAGAGAAGTCATTTCCTCATTATGAAGTACTGCTGACCACAGTATTTGGTAAGTTTAACAGTAAGCAAGTCACTACTGCTAGCTCCACTAGAATCCGGGGTGAGCCTTTATTATTCCATGCTGTGATTATTGGTAACTTCAAAGGAATTGGGATCTTGTCAACAGCTAAAGTTGATTTCACATAAAGCTTTTTTTTTGTTTGTTTCGTTTTTGTTTTCTAAAAAGCTAAAAGTCTGATTGCAATTTGATTGCCTTCTTGGTGCTTGCCAGGATATCACACAACAGTCTTTTCAGCACATATGTTTAGTAGTTATGAATCTTTCAAATCACAAAGCCCAAACTGGTAAGCTGCTCATACAGTCACATAGGCCTGGTGTAGAGTCCTGACTTCTTCTGTATTTATTTCAAACCATCTGTTCTTCCACAAGCCCATTAAATAGGTTGCAACAAGCTCAATAGTAGCAATTTCTAAATCCAAATGATAAGAAGATGTAACAATCATTGAGTTTTGTTTTTATTTATTTGAGGTGGAGAAGGAGGCAGACAAAGAGAGAGAGAGAGTGAAGGAGAAGTGAAGGAAAAGGAGAATGTGGAAGAGGGGAAGATTAGGAAGAGGAAGAATGAGGATAAAGAGAGAAAATGGTACACCAGGGCTTCCTGCCACTGAAACAAATTCCAGATGCATACACCACTTTGTGCATCTTCTTTTATGTGGGTGCTGGGGAACCAAATCCAGGCTACCAAGCCTTGCAGGCAAGTGCCTTTAATGGCTTCCCCATCTCTCCAGCCCACTGACACTGAGCTTCTTTGTGCTTAAAGTTATGTTTTTTTTATTATTATTATAAAAGGAGTTACATAGAATGCTACAATACCTAAATTCCTAAAGTTTCAATGTGACAGATGCTTGATTTTTGGGGGGGAGGGGAGATGATTTCCATCATGCAGAGAACATACATGTTACCAATACAGATTGTCATTTCTTTCTCATCAGGTTTTAGTATAACACTGATAGTTAGAACCAGTGAAACGTACACAATGACTCCAAATGTTCTACACAGTGTCATACTAAATCATGTTATGATTTAAATGTGAAATGTCTTCCAAAAGTTTATATTCTGATGCCATGCCTTGGTCCCAAGTCAACAATGTTATTTGGGGATGTGGTAAAGATTTTAAGATGTGGGGCCTTGCTGAAGGAAAGTAGATCACTGGAGAATTGCCTTTAAAGATTATTTTTGCTATAGTTATTTCCTGTTTCTCTGATTCACTTATACTATGAGGACACATTTTATCTTCTATCACATGATCTTCACCATGATGCCTCATGAGGGCACAGAAGCAATGGAGCTAAGTGATAAGGCACTGAAACCTCTGAACCCATGGGCTACCATAATCATTTTCTACCTTTTAGTTGTTTATATAAATATTTACCATTTTGAGGAAAAGTCAAGGGGCTGGAGAGATGGCATAGTGGTTAAGGTGCTTGCCTGCAAAGCCCAAGGGCCCAGGTTCAATTCCCCAGTAGCCATGAAAGCCAGATGCACAAGGTGGCACATGAGTCTTGACTTCATTTGTGGTGACTGAAAGCCCTGGCACATATTCTGTCTCTCTATCTGCCTCTTTCTTTCACTCCTTTTCCCTCTCTCAAATAAATACATAAATTTTATTTTTGAAAAAGAAAAGTCAAAATGACACAGATAAAAATAATGAACTGAGTCCTGCAGCAAGATGAAGGAGTTGTCTGTGAACTCTAGAGCAATTGCACATAAATTCCCGTGCTTTTGAATATGGAAAATCACATTAGAGTGGTAAATGACACATAGTAGTGTCCCAAGCTCTGCTACTGGCACAATCGCAGATTCCATGTCCAGGACAACAGCTGCAATGGGGAGTATTACATGGCCTCACTTACGGTGTTCCACTGTCTTGTGCCAGTGTCCATCTGGGTTTCACAAGTGCCAAGCTAACAAGGAAGTGGGAATATAATGAATAACATAGCCCACGTCCCATTTTCAAGGACTTTATGAGAATAAATAATTTATTTCATTTTCATAAAAAGCTATCATTTTATTTTTTTTCATATATTCATGTAGATAGGAGACTGGCTTTAAACTTATCTTAAAATATTTAATTGTTCTTATAATAGGTCTTACTCTATAAATAAAAGAACAAACTCAAGTAAGTTTCCAACTGCTATAAAGGCATGCATTTTAGTTGCATATTTAGCAATTCTCTACCAGATGGGTGCATGGATCTAAGGGGAAGCATTGTGAGGAGAGCCTGAATCAAAACTCTTTGTGAAACATAACACTCTTGTGAAGATCTGATAATCTTTGGTAGCAGAAATTAACACCAAATATATTTCCATAATGAAGAATGCTCAAAAGATCAGATTATGAAGGAAGACTTGATATCTAATAACATATATTCTTATTTGTGGCTTTTGTGTTGGTTTTAGGTATCTACATTTCAAATAGGGAAGGTCACTGTTTGATTAAATTAGATAATGCATTTATCATTACTATGTAGGTATAGATATATCATGCTTATGATATTAATAATCTATGTCTGTCCTTTTGTCTCTTCCTATGACAGATAAATTGTATGAGACAAGTCACTCCTTGCCATTCATATTTCATCTCAGTTTTTATACAAATGAAAAGCGCTGATAAGAAATGAGGAATGGCTTAGCAGTTAAAGTGCTTGCCTGCAAAGCCAAAGGAACCAGGTTTGATTCCCCAGGACGCATGTAAGGCAGGCCCACAAGGTGGCACATGCATCTGGAGTTCGTTTGTGGTGGCTGAAGGCCCTGACATACCCATTCTTTCTCTCTCTCTCTCTCTCTCTCTCTCTCTCTCTCTCTTTCTCTCTCGCTCTTGCTCTCCCTCTCTCTGTCTCTCTCAAATAAATAAAATAAAATAAATTTTAAAAAACAAAGGAGTGATGATGCAATCAACCCATGGGGAAGTAACCAACACCAGAATTGCAGGCATAGAGTAAGAAGAGGAAACTTCCTTTTCCATGCCCTATCTAGCATTGAATATCCACTCCTACCTTACTTCCCAAATTCCTACCTAGGTAGGTTCACTATTTTGTGCAGATTATGAGGAATAAAGGTCTTCTATTTCCTTTTTATACTTAGAACCCGGCCAACCTTTTCCATGGAGACATACACCACTTATTGGATTGTACAGGGGAGTTGGAGAACACTGAATTTTTCTGATTTATTCCTTAAGTCATAGACAATCACAATGATCTAAGCACATGCAATGTGCATCATGAAAACCATCCTGTACCAGAATGAATGAAGAGAGCAGGGACTGGAAAACTGGCATAAAAAGACTTGACGTCAGATACATCCAGGTCTGAATTGGCCCCAATGGAAGAAGAAAAACCTGATTCTCCTTTTTGCACCATTGCCTTTGAGCTACCGAGAAGGGGATGAGGGGATAAAATTTCCTAGGAGAGATGGAAGTCATCACCTGTGGCTAATGTGCTGGTGATGCTCAGGTAGCACAGGAGGGTAGGACTATTAATAGATGATTTCTATTTCTCAGAGCTGCTGTGAGAAACTGATAGCTGGGCCAGGCATAGTGGTGCACACCTTTAATCACATCACTCGGGAGGCAGAGGTAAGAGGATCGCTAAGAGTTCAAAGCCATCCTGAGACTGCATAGTGAATTCCAGGTCTATCTGGTCTAGATTGGTACCCTACCTTAAAAGAAATATTGAAAAGCTGGGTGCATTCACACTTCAAATGTAATCTAGATGTGACCTCAAAAACATTTTTTAATGTGGGATTCATTTTTCTGTACTTAGTATTATATTTTAAGTAATATAACCCTGAGCAATGATTACTTGCATCTAATATATATATATATATTATCTGGGTAGTTATCTGGTATATATAATTATATATATATATATATATATATATATATATATATATATATAGTATGTGTGGATATAATATCTTTTCTATGCTCTGTTTTGATTATGTTCAACTAAAATAATCTGAAATATGGACAATTAATATTAAAATGTGGTTTTATTTGCTTGTGTGTGTATGCAATATGATGGGGGGGGTGTACGTTCACATATGTCCTTGCCATGCCCAATGCACTTGCCTATAGAGAGGACCAGATCACCTGTGATGGCTGGAGCTGAACAGAGTGTGGCCTACGTGCTATTGCTCTTCTGTTTGTTCTGATCTGAGACAGGCTCTTTACTAATACTGGAGCTTCTGATTTTTGCTTTTTCTTGTGATGCATTGGAAAGGGTCTTATTCTCTGGTCTCTGCATCCCATGGTGGGACTGGAGTTATTTATAGGCACATATGGCAATGCCTATTTAGATAACATCTTTAGATTCAAACTCCAGTGGTTTCAGTACACCTCATAGGCAAGAAGCACACTACTGCTGGGCCATCTCACCAGCCCTGAAAGTGTCATATATGTGTGAAATACTTAGAATCAATCATTATTTAATCAAAATTCCATTTTATTTATACTAATGAATAACACTTAGAGACATATAGTTCTGAATGAATTACAAGGATCTTGACCTAATCATCTCACATGGAGATTTTGGTAGATGCCATATGTGTTAATTACACATAATGCAAGACTTCTCTCCCTGGCCACAATTAGTATTTTCAACATAATTGTTTGCTGTGTGATATTCTCATCAGCTTTATAGTAGTATGTTTTTCCATATCACTTGCCTTAATATACTGAATATTCTGAGTTGAAATATCATACCTCACAGCATAAATTATCACAACCTAGGCCACTGGATTCAGTAACAGACTTCAAGTTCAGTCAAAGAAGAGGCCAAAACTCTTTATGAGAAGGTTATAAGTGTCTCTGGATGAAACCTAAAAGTTTATTATTTTTAAGAGAGTTGAAAAGCAAAGTTGCCAATGTCTTGTGTTAACATGGACAGCTTAACTACCCAGATAATAAAATACTGATATTACATTAATATTATATATAATATAGAGAGATATATAGATATTGTATTTTGCACATACATACATATACATATGTATATATACATATATTTATATTTTTTAATGTTTTTGTTTATTTTTATTTATTTGAGATCAACAGACAGAGAGAAGGAGGCAGAGAGAGAGAATGGGTGTGCTAGGGCTTCCAGCCCCGGCTACGGACTCCAGATGCATGTGGCCTTTGTGCATCTGGCTAACGTGGGTCCTGGGGAATCAAGCCTCAAACCAGGGTCCTTAGGCTTCACAGGCAAGCACTTAACCACTAACCAATCTATCCAGCCCAATATATATAACTTTTTTGATTGTGTGCTAAAGAAGATGTATTAAAGAGATCAGCATTCTAGGGACACAAATAAAGCAATATTTCAAAAAGTCTCAATTTTATGGCTCAGAAAGGAATGTAGAAAGGATGTAGAATTTGACATAAATTGCTAGGTAGTCCATGCATTTAAAAACACTCTTGTAATGTCACATTGGCTTAGGAGCCTGGGATTGATATAGCCAAATATACTAGATAAAGTACAAAACAACAAAACAAAACAAAACAAAACAAAAAAAAAAACAGAAAGAAAGAAAAAAGAAAGTGTTCCAAACCCTGGATAGTGCTACATGTACTTGGGTCTCCTCTGAAATTCTGACACATACTAGAAGTGGTGGGTTCACAATGGGGCTGTCAAGTCAGTTCTCTAGTGTGGCAGAGAAGGCTGCAAGGATCAGAACTATGGAAAATGTCAGATGCTACTTATTAACCTGGACGAGTAACTCAATCAAATGTGATCCAAGCAGCTTGATCAGAGTCAGAAAACACACCTAAAATTATACCTCTTATCTGGGTGACTCAACACCAGGCATAGATGAAAAACTCATTTGCTATAAATGACCCAGAAAGAGAAGACTGTTTGAGGGAATGGACTTGGGGAGATAGGTGATAGTTGGCAGGATAAAAATTTTCCTTGAAAACCATTATCATCAGATTCTAAAATACCACTTCTGAGGATCCTTCTTCATTTTGGAAGAATAGTTTATCCTCTCTAGTAAGAGTTTGGAACCCTCAGCTGTATGCTATGACAATTGTAACATAGACTATTGAGTCCAGAAAAGAACGTCTATAAAAACTCAAGTTAATTATGCCATTCTAACAGGAAAACAAAAGAAAAAAGAAAATAAGTAGAACAGGAAATGCTTGGTTCTATTTGCACATGGTTGCACCTAACATATGTCTATTGTGTGAACAAATAACCAGCAGTCTAAATATCTGGGCACTGGTATGAAGACATTCACTTTAAACTATATAATGAAAGTCTACTAAGCATATGTCTCATGCTTCTGCCTTACTTTATATCACTTCTTTTCCACTATATTTTGACCCCAACTGACTTCCTCTTCCTTAAGGCAGAAGATCAGCCTGACCTATTTTATTTAATTGCCATTTTGATTTGAGGGGATTTTTCTAATTTGGAAAGCAAAGATTTTCTAACAAAAGATATTTCACTAAAATATATTTGGAAGATTACACAATTGAGTTGAATTACTTATATAATCAGTTCACTTAAATAAATTCTAACAAAAACAAGTGGAGGTAAAAAGATCATTTTCAATATCTAAAGTTTTAATGAAGCTAATTAAAAATCTTTCTAATTTTCACAGTAGGTAATAGTTTCAATCAAGACTCTAATAACTCTTTCAAAAATTATTAAAACAGCAATGTATTTCTATACAAAGTATCAATTTTCAGCTTGATTTAGCCACAAAGTGTGTGATTTTTAGAGTAAAAAATTAATTGCTCATCAAATGATTCAGATTAGAGGCATCTAAACCATGACATTTTTAGAGTAAAGTGTACTGAAATATTTATTTTGGTACTAAGTAGAATGGTAACATTTGTAGGATGAGGGAATAGGTGCTTTACATTTTGGCTGTAGGCATATCACCTGTTACTACATGTGGTGCATTTTCTATTATGATCTGTTTCCTGTGATTGTGTTTTGAACGTAAAACTAGGGGAAGAAATCCTTCAATTCCTGCTCCATGAATTGGGCATTGGTTTAACATTTAATACTCTCAAATCTCATTTCATACTAAAGCTCTCTTGTCCATTAAATGGGAATTGAGCTGATGAGTAGTTCATAGTCATCCTCTCTCTCTCTCTCTCTCTCTCTCTCTCTCTCTCTCTCTCATTCTCTCTTTCTGTTTTTTCTCTCTCTTTCCCTCAGTTCCCACCCTCTGGAAAACTAAAGTCTGATGGTTTGTGGAAGACCATATAGTCTCCCATCGTATCCCATTTTATGTTAGGAATATTTTTCAGGCTATTCTTTCTTATATTCAGGTAAATTTATTAATAAAAGTGTCTAGGAGAGATGGCTTAGTAGTTACAGCACTTGCCTGCAAAGCCTAAGCACTCAGGTTTGATTCTCTAGGACCCAAGCATGCCAGATGTACATGGTAGCACATGTATCTGGCATTGGTTTTCAGTGACTAGGGGCCCTGGCACACCCATTTTCTCTCTCTCTCTCTCTCTCTCTCTCTCTCTCTCTCTCTCTCTCTCTATCCCCGCTCTCTCTTCTCTGTAAATAAATAAATTTTAAAAATAGAAAAGTGTCTACTCTTCTACTTTCTTTAGTGTACTGTAAGGTACTCACTAATTTCAAATTCATATCACATAATGAACTCTGCATAAGATGCTATTCAAACATAGCACCATACAATGATAGATTAGAAGCAGGTGACACCACTTTATATATTTAATCACATACAACCATTTTATGTTAGAGTTGCAACAGTGTGTCAATTATTTTCTATTGATTTTTACACTATAAATTCCACTGCAATCCATCTGTCCATTTTTAATCTTCACCACCATTCTTAGACAAAGCTTTCAAGTTGTCCCTGCATTTATCCAAAAGTCATGACAACTATCCATTTAATAAGGATAATATTCCCTAACATGTATGAAAATTATTCACTTGTTTATTTAGCTATCATCTATATTTTTTTAACTAAAACATAACTATAGCCAGGTGTAGTGGCACACACCTTTAATCGCAGCACTCAGGAGGCTGTGGTAGGAGGATCATTGTGAGTTTGTGTATAGCATGTGACTGCACAGTGATTTCAAGGTCAGCCTCAGCTAGAGTTAGATCCTGTTTGAGGGGGGAGAGGGGACTACACATTACAATGCTAATAAAACTTTATACACATATCTACTTAACTGTCCCTATTTTTATAGTTAAAGTAAGCTTATTGTATAGAAATGAGGCTTGCAATTTTGTTTAATGCCAACCTTAGTTAAAAATTTTATTTTTGATTATTTTTATTTGTTGTAATTACTGATATTATTGAACAAAATATCATTGTAGTTCCTGTTACCGCTCACTGTTAGCTTTTTATCGATAATCAGAGCTTCATATTACTTTAAATATTTGATTATTTATACTCATTTATATGTAACATTGCTTCATTTTATTTATTTTTATAACTGCATTTATCCAAAATATGTTTTGACATAATGTACTGCTTTATAGTAAAAATAATAATATTCTGAGATCAATATTTTCACATTTTATATTCTTTACTTTTGCTTAAATTTTTTTATTGTTTCATGTAGTGTGTGCTAGAAAATACACTGTTTTTTGGTGTTAGAGTGCCTACTATTTAAAAAGTTTGATATGAAATAAAACTTTTACATTTATCTTCAGTGAGCCATTTTAATAGTTAATGTATTTGAAACGAATCATTTTTCTCATGGAAATTATACTTCTGCAACATAAACTAACTTTAAACATTCTATACAGGGATGATCTGCTAGAAATAAAAAAACATTATATGATCATTATACTTGTAAGTTGTTCACACTAAGTATCACACCTCAATGTCATTTCTTTTGTATATATTCCGGCAGGAAGTCTTCTGAATTTCTATTATTTTCTTGGTATTAGAGTTGTTCCTCTCCACGGAAATCTTTAGTAAAAGGCGAAAGATTTATGCGATCTGAAGAGAAACCAGAGTATTTCTTGGTATTATTTTTTCTACACTACCCCCCCATTTAATGTTCCTGTTAAGTATCACTTATCTTTATCATCCACCAGTTAGGCTGTGTTATATCAAGACATCTTTTCATCACTTTTTTATCTTTTTCTCCCATTGCAATGTATGTCCTTGGATTTATCTGTGTTTTGTATTTTGAGGATTTTGGATCAGATTGTTCACTATTTTGGGGAAACTAAACAGTGACTATGTTTTCAAGTAGGTTACTATTTTTCACCATTGTCCTTATGAGAATATGTCATACCATTTGAAGCTTTGAATAGCATTTTAAATTTTGATTTTGACATTCAAAACCCACTACTTGTTTTGGTTTAGTTTGGTAAATTTTACTGGAAACAATCAGGTCTGCTTCTGAGCTTGCTGAAATCACTTTTCATTTTATAAGGTATTTTCTATTTCTAGTACTTCCATTTTACTTCTTCTCCTTATTATTATTAGTTATGACAAAGTGTCTATACAGCCATGTTTATACCATCGTTAGCTTCTTCCCTGTCTTCCCCCTCCGCATGGACCCTCCTTGTTGGGGAATATGGGTCATGCATTGTGGGGGTAGCTATCAGTTATGGCTTAGATGCAATGTCTGTGTGCATAATGTACCAACATGTGGTTCTAACAATCTTTCCTCCCCCTCTTCCATGACTTTCCCTGAGCCATTTTACTTCTTAGAACTATTATTTATCTCATTTCTAACATGATAACATCCTCTTATTTTCATTCGACATTTCTATTAGATCTTCTGACATACATACGGATTATCATTTGCAATCCTTACTAGTGTGTGATGTCTACACATACTTCATGTCTATTTCTGGTCTGTTTTTTGTTTGTTTGTTTGTTTGTTTAGTTTTGTACTCAGTGTATACAGTCAAGTTGGTACCGTCGTTAGCCTCCTCCCTGTCCTCTCCTGTCCACATGGACCCTACTTGTTTGGGAATATGGGTCGTGGATTGTGGGGTTAGCCATCAGTGATGGGTAGGAGGCAAAGTTTCTGTGTATCATGACCCAACGTGTGGCTCTGACATTCTTTCCACCCACTCTTCAGCAAGTTTCCCTGAGCCTTGTTGGGTTCATTTTAGGTCTGCTTCAGTGATGAGGTCTTCGGAGCCTCTGTGTCTCTGGATATCTGGTTTGGTAGGAGTTGAGTGTTCTCTGTATCTATCTCCTTTACCCTTGTGCTGGTATCAGGTTCACCAAGAAAGCAGCACTCTTACTCATTTCTCCAATTATTCTTAGTTTCAGCTGGGGGCCTTTTGAGCTGGGTCTCCCTTAGAATCTGTGTCCATTGCAAAAAGAGAAGCAAATTCTCCAACAGAGAATGGAGTTAGTGCCAGATAAATGGGATGTCCTTTGTTTTTTAGAGAGAATTTAATAGGTGTAGGCCCTCTTGTAGCCCACAATTGGTGGGATCTTGGTAATGGAGAGTGGATTCATTTTGGGTATGCTACAGACTTGATTCCCAGTTCCAGCTTTGGGATCTGTTCCACAAAGGGGATCAGGTAGCCAAATCAAGATCTGTTGGTTTACCACTATGGCTATGCACCACTATTGCACTTGTGTGAGTGTCAGGTCAGTTTATTTGCTGCTGAGTACTTTAGACCACAAGTTGCTTCGACAGATATTGGTCATTTTCCCTCAGTCGCTCATGTAGCACCTTCTGGCACTAGACCAGCTAACTGTCTGGGGACTGACTCTCTTCCAGCTTCCAGTCATGTCACTGCATGTTCCATATCAACAGCATATCGTGTCTTCAGCAGTAGGGTCTTACCACTAACCTTTTGTGTGCCATCAAGTACTCTGACAGAAATCAGTCCTCTTTTGGAAAACTTTGTAGGTCTCTCTAATCAAGAGCTCATTGTGGATGAAAGCCATATGCTGGCCCTGGGAGTTATAGGTTAGCGCCCAAGAAGAGAATGAAGAAAAAAGTAAGTAATATAAAAGAGATAGAGAGAAGAGGTAGAGAGAGAGAAAGAGAGAGAGAGAGAGAGAGAGAGAGAGAGAAACAGAAACAGAAACAGAAACAGAAGAAGATTAAGGTCAGTCTTCATCATACCCTCTCTAGGGCCCTGTGAATCTGGTATTCCCTCTAAGGGCCTGGTGAAGGTTCAACCATTTAGTCTGCCTTTTAGGATGTAAAATTTTATGGTACCATTGATGTTTGGGTCCAGTTTTGTTTTTTACCCTTTATAAAATTTTCTCTCTGGTTTTGTTCATACTATATATTTTTGAATGCTAGATATTATGTACAACACTCAAAGCTGAGTCAATGTACGTTATTTCAAATGACCACACATCTTTTTATGCTAGGTTATTTGCTTGCTTATTGTATGTTTATCTCTCTGTTTTGAGGAAAGTTCTCACTCTAGCACAGCGTTAAACTAAAACTCACTTTGCAGCCCAGGCTGGCCTTAAACTCACTGTGATCCTCCTATGTCAGCTTTCTGAGTCCTGAGATTAAAGGCCATTGCCACCACACCTGTTTCTGCTGCAAGGTTATTGCTAAGGAGTGCACAACCACTTGAGCTAATCCCCCACTGCCATGTTATTAAAGACAATGAAATTTTTCAGTCAGTAACAGACCTGTACTTTGGATTTAAGACTTTTATAGTTAATATGGTTGTGGTATTAATCTCAAAGTTCACCAGAATCCATCTGACTAAATCCTGGACTTAGGTTTGTTGTTACTGTTATTGTTTTTGTTATTGTGTTTTGATTTGGTTTGGTTTCTTTGTTGAGACCAGGCTCTCACGTGCCTTGGGCTTAATTCAACCTTGCTAGGTAGCCGAGGTCATCTTGAACTCCTCATTCTATTGCTCCTATCCTCCAAGTGTTGAGATTTCAGACATGCATCACCACATCTGGGTTTTTGGAAGATTTGTGGAAGTGTGTGCTCAACACGATTCTCCTTTCTTTAGTAGTTTTATGCATCGTTTTCATAGATAATGCCTTTATCCCTAGTCATAGATGCTCTTTGCATTTACCTGATGACAGCTCACTTGTTGCAGGGAGTGTATGACCAATGAGAAAACCTTGTTGCTGAGAGCAAGAAAAATAAAGCATTCTGAGAACAGAAGGAAACCAGGACCATGAGAACATGCTGGCTGCCCATTTGAGGGTGTAGTTCAGTGTTATATGGGCACACATACAAGGTGTAGTCCAGTGTGTATATGAGCACACGTACAGGGTGTATTCCATTTTGTATATGGGCATACATTCAGGGTGTTGCCCATTGTGTATATAAGCATGCATTCTTCAGGGCATTGTCCATTGTGTGTATGGCCCACATCACTCAGGGTGTTGTCCGTTGTATATATGAGCACATATTATTCAAGGAGTTGTCCATTGGATATACGAACACACATTCAAGGTGGGAATACTTCCTCTTTTCATCTCCTAGACATTTAAACTGATCACTTTACCATAAGATTTGTTGTTTCTCAAGTTTGCAGTTCTGGCTTCTATTTTCAGGATAATGTTATCAAGGCATTTTGTATCTTTTCTTGTGTCTGCAGCTGCCTTCCTCTGGATCAATGCCATGGAAGAGACTTTATCAGATGTTATCCAGGTCTTCAAACTCACTTGACTGTGTGTGTTACAGAATTTCACTGTGAAGAGGCCACATGAAACTGTCCAATGGAGAAACTTCTCAAACAGCTTCAAGATCGCTTTAGAGCAATGCATTAGGCATTGTAACAAGGTTTCTACTTCATGTTCAGTGGAGTACTTGCTGTCCCCAACCTACATGTTCAGCCAGACTTTGATACCCATATTTTCTCACTTTTAACTGTCCTTAGTTTCAAGCTATCACATTGCTCTAAGCTAAGAACATCGGTGCTTCCAGGAACATTTTATATTTTAGGTGATCTTCCCTATGTTGTTTATGTATAAGTGATGTTGTTTCCAGCTTTCTATTTCTTTGACAAATGATAGAAACATGGTTTACACAGTAATCACATTATTTATTAGCATAATGTACTACTGTTATTACTCTTATAAGTTTTTTTTTATTTAAATCATGCACTTCATATTCTACAACTGCCAAATTTTCAATTACTCTTTGACATAGAGAGATAACATATCAAACCAGAAATAACTGTTTAACAACTTTATTCTTCCCTTATATATTCTTTTCTTTAGCATGCACATTCTATTCATTATGTAATGTCCCAATTAAGGGTATTACTGAACACACCATTTATTCTTCAGAGGCTAGAAAAAGTGCACACATTTAAAATCCCCATAATAGGGCTGGAGAAATGGCTTAGCAGTTAAGTGCTTGCCTGTGAAGCCTAAGGACCCCGGTTCGAGGTTTGACTCCCCAGGACCCACCTTAGCCAGATGCACAAGGTGGCACATGTATCTGGAGTTTGCTGGCAGTGGCTGGAGGCCCTGGCGTGCCCATTCTCTCTCTCTCTCTCTCTGCCTCTTTCTCTGTCATTCTAAAATAAATAAATAAATATATATATACAAAAAAATTATAAAATCCCCATAATAAAGTATGAAGATGTTCCATGATAATCTTCTCAATCCAGATCATAGCAATACTGAAAGGCTTTGTGACAACATTTACTATGGATTCTGTGACTGCAACATTATAAAGCCCTGTGAAGTTCCATTAATCAAGGCTACTTATGAGAAAGTTTTCTTTTCTAGTTTATTCAAATTGATGTTCTCTCTTTTGATCTCTGTCTTCCTTTTTCTTTCCACATGATTCCTGATAACTTCTCAATATCTCTTATATGTTCAAAATATATCTTCATAAAAACTACTTCCTTATAGAAAGAAACAGTTAAACATAGAGTTAAAAGAATTATATCAACAATGATCCAACTTTGCAAATTCAATGTAAAAGTTGACTCAGAATAGTAAACAGGCACACAAAGTTTTGGTGTAAATTCACTGATTAACAATCAAAAGAGAATAATAATAATCAAAAGAGAAGCATGAACTTTTATAATGAACAGTTGCCACACTTAGGACCTCAATCAAGTAGTCAAACAAAATATTCGAAATAAAAAATAACACACATAATTAGTAAGGGACCATTGTATCTGATTCAAAAATTTGCAAAAATATTATAGTACTGTTACATTAAATCACAAGTAAATACTAGACATCCTCACCATCTGACTAAAGAACACCACCTGTTGTGGGATGTATAATTATGACAGGACTTAGTGGTGGTGGATGTCTAACCCTCAGGTCGTAGGTAGCAATGGTAATAAGTAATGTCAAACTCGGCATGAACTATGCATCTTCCCCACATTTTTATGTTTGCATTCTTATTGCAATGTGTATTTTATGTGTGTAGTAGTGGTAAACCTCATATATGTGTGCATGGACACATTGTATGTACTTATATGACACACATGTATATATAGCATGTAGGTAAGAAAGAGAGAGAAAGTGAGAGAGAGAGAGAGAGAGAGAGAGAGAGAGAGAATATTTTGAAATCCAAAACATGAAATGGAAAGTCAAAGTCTTACCAACTTGGTTAGTGATCATTACAGCTTAGTTGTAGAGCAGTAGCGTAACATGCTTGAGGGCTTGGGTTTGAGTCCTAGTGCTACACAAACCTAGAAAGCCAAAAAAAAAAAAAAAAATCAAAGTTTTTGGCCTGAAAATTTGTCTAGGGGAAGAAAATCTTCAGTCTATATGTTCAGCTTTTTAGATTGGTATATTTATTATACCTATACATAAATATACATATGTTTCCTTTCTCCGACTTTGTTTTTCTCTCTTTCTGAAATGCTAGCTGTATAAGCAATAGAGTCTGTGCACTTATTTTAGCTCTATAGCTATGTTCAGTCACTTATACTGCTGTGTTTTTCTTTCTTACTCTAAGACAATCTTTATTTTCTTGTTCCACTGTAAAGTTTATTTACAAGCTTACCATTTAATAATTGGAATGATGGCTAGTCTTTTAATTAAAGAAACTTTATTATATGGACATAATCCCCTCCCATAATTCTTCTTTGTCTCCCTTCTCCCATGCTCCTCCAATGAACCCTCTCTTCATTCTACTATTCCCTCTTCATTAATGGTATTTTCCTGCTTTCCTCCTTCATCAATGACAACCTGATGATGGACCCAATATTATGTATGTCTGGGGCAGGGATTGAGAGCCATGGTGAGAACATCAACCCAACGACCATGTTGTGTCTGGAAGGCAGTATGCCAAAGCACTCTTCTCTATCCTTTTTGTGCTTACAATCTTTCTGCCACCTCTTCTGCTATTGTCCCTCAGCCACTGTAGGGTGTGATTGAGTCATCTCATTACGTGCTGAACAAAACTGCCATGTCTTCTCAACACTTTCATGAGTTCTGAGTCTCCCCAGAAGTCACCACCATTTGAAAAGCTAAACTTCCCTAACCAAAAGCGAGAGCAGCACTAACAGGGAGGTACAAAAATAAGTATTTTGAAGGCCATTGGGTCAGTATTAATATTCCATTTAGCCAGACAACAGCAGTGACTTTCCCTCTAAGGCTTGTATCCTTTCTAGCCATTGCCTTTTAAATAAATTTAAAGTATGAAGTACGTATTCCCTCCCATGAAACAGTTTTAAAATCCAATTAGACAGTAGTTGGTTATCCCCATAACAGACATGTCACTATTGCACTGGAGGGTGCAACTTGCCTATGTGGCCAGTTGTGTAGCTTGCAGTGCCCACAGCTGATTAAGACTGCCAATGACATTTTTTTATCCCACAGGGTACATAGCTTTATCCAGCATCCTGACAGCTAGTCAACAAGGAAGGGGACTCTAGTTCAGTTACAGATTGACTTATCAGTGTCCTGCAACCAAAGCATATGGTGTCTTCAGCAATAGATTCTTGCCATCTATATCTGGTGGTCAACCAAGAACACTGGAAATAACATGCATTGTTCAGAGGAATTCTGGGGTCTCTCTGAACAACAACTCACTGGGAAGTATACTAGTCCTAGCAGTGAAATTTTTCTGCACCAACTTATTATTTCTTAATGCAGCAATTACACCCCCAAAGGGTACTTCTGCTCAAACTCATTTTAGTTTATATTTTTTTAATTAACTAAAAAATTAGGCTTCCATATGGCTCCTTTATAATTGCTTTAGTTTTGATTAACCTTCTTCCCAGCATCCCCTCTGCTACATACTAGTTTACTTTTTCAGATATTATAAACTTTATGTCTCTTTCTTCTTTCTTATAATATCTAATGTACATGTAAGTGTGTAATATCTACATTTCTGTTAAGAATTCCTGTCTTTAAAAAAAATTGGAACATACAGTGTTCACCTTCTCTTAGAGTAGTAAAAATAGCTACTTAACATCCAGGACCCATGACTGATTAAAATATATATATATATATATATATATATATATATATATATATAATTTATTATAAAACAGAGAGGGAAATAGGGGAAGAGAGGAAGACAGAAGGCACAGAGGAGAGAAAGGGCATCCAGCTTTATGTGAGTACTGGGAAATTGAACTCAGGCCATAGGCTTTGCAAGCAAGCCCCTCAAACCACTGAGCAATCTCTCCAGTGCTGTGTCTGCCTTTCATGAAAGCTCAGATGTCTTGTCATTGGTCTCTTTTTATTTCAGGAATGAAGTTCTTTTTCATTTATTTGTTTTTTTTATATATCAGGTAATTTTATATTGAGTCCTGAAAGATATAAATACTGACTTGTAAAGACATATTATGTTTTTTCTGTATTGATAGGATTTCTGCTTGTAGCATTTAATATTTTTATATTCTTAATTTTTAGTTTCCATATGAAATAATGGACTGAATTTTTATATTTTCATACATCATTGAACATGGCTCATATTTAACATTACTGTGGTTGGGGATATAGCTCAGGGTGCATTACTTGCTTATCCCTGGGATTAATCCCAAGCATCACAAAGCAAAATAACAAAAACAATAAATAAAATATTTGTTAGGGGCTGGAGAGATGGCTTAGCAGTTAAGCACTTGCCTGTGAAGCATAAGGACCCCGGTTCGAGGCTCAATTCCCCAGGACCCACATTAGCCAGATGCACAAGGGGGCACACGCATCTGGAGTTCCATTTGCAGTGGCTGGAAGCCCTGGCACACCCATTCCTTCTCTATCTGCCTCTTTCTCTGTGTCTGTCGCTCTCAAATAAATAAATAAATAAAGAAGAAAAAAATATTTGTTAGTAATAATTAACATTGAAAAAATTTGTATTACTTTGTATACTATGATTTTTTTCTAGTAAGAATTGCCTATAATGCTAACAAGTTGATTGTTTTAATGTTTACTCTTTTAATTAAGTTGGGTTCTTAAGTGTTATACTTACACAGTCAGTCTTTCCTTTAACATGTTCTTAAACTTGGGTTCATGGAAAGGTTATTGGTAATGATTATAAACTTTAAGAGTGCCTTAGTGATGGATTTTTCTTCAGTTGCTCATCACCAGGGGAGTTCTATATCTGGAAAGACAGGAGCAGTAATTAAGAGCGGAGAGTCCTTCAGGGTTTCTGCTACAAGTCCAACTCAGACTTGATGGGGATTAATGTAGATTCTTGCTGAAACTCCTGGACTCATAATGAATTCAATTAGTGAAAGATTGTTCAAATATGGCAGAAAAATCCTTAGAAAATTTTGGGAAGAAAATGTATTATATCCTATGAGTAGGTCTAGAGAGAGAGAGAACCACTGTCAAAACTGTTTAATTACAAAAAATGAGAAAATATCTGGGTAACTGCATTATATTTACATCCATATTAGTTTGTGATATACAAAGATATACATATAGAACAAGAGATGGGTGGTACTATTTTTCACAAGACTTGGAAATAGAGGCAGGAATAGCACACGTTTAAGGCCAGTTTATAGTAAAATGAATACTAGGCTAAGAACACATACATATATATATTGCCTTTTATATGTATAATATATAATATATATAACATATATAAAATATAGAGAAAATATTTATATGTACATATTCTAAAACTTTATTACAATATTGAATTTAAACTATTTGTAATTTTATAGCATAATAAGCAAACGGTGTTTGCTGGTCTAAAGAATTCAAACTAGAATACATAAATAATTTCTTTTGTTTACTATTTGGCATAACCTCAGGTCACATATGTACATTTTTAATACAGATTATAATTTTCAAGTGGGCTGTATCATTGAGTACAAAAATACTGCCTTAATCATCAGTCTATTTAACTGTGTGGATACTTTCTTATGAAATTGAAATATTAATGATGAATAGACAGACCGCAAGAACTGTCCTGCTTGGTTTAAGGGAATTTCATGCAATCAACTGAACATTTATTTAGAAACCCAAATTTTAATTGAAAGTACACGCTCTTCTCAAATGGTTTTCCTGTTTGTAAACTATAGATATTAAGAGTCTTTGCACACCTTCAATCACACCCGTAGAATCATTACAATTAATATTTCTCTCTATATACTATCTATTCATCTGTCTATCACCATATATCATTTACTTATATATAGATGTATGTGAATGCTGGGAAATAAAACTTGAACCATCAGACTTTGCATGCAACCATCTTTGACCACTGAACCATCTCTCCACCATCTCAGTCTCATTCAAAACATCTGTTCTATAAAATATATATATTATATATTAAAGTACTCTAATATCAATTAAATATATATAGTATCATACATATACACTACATATACTATCATATTACATTTAAATATATATATTAGTAATGGAACTCAATCAGAACATGAGCAATGCTTCTTTCATTTCTTGTTTCTCCATTTTTATTTTATTTGTCAGTATGTGGTTGTGCATGTGTGTGTGATGTATTCAGGTGATGTCAATACCTTATGGCATACACAATGTGAGTAGTGAAAGAGGACCTATCCCAATAAATGTAGTTTTCATAAAAATTAAATGAAGACTCAATCTTGACTGATGGATCAATAAGCTCAAATACAAAGTATATTCACTCATATCTGATGATGTATTTCTGTACCCATAATTTGAAATATTGCAAAATTGAAGCACAATCGGGCTCTTTTTAGTAAAGTAATAAAAGCTGTCAGTGGTTGCAGCAGCTCATCACGTGAGGAGCGCGTGAGCTGGCAGTGCTGTTTCCTGGTGGTTCGGAAGTGAAAGACATGGAGAAGAAGAGGCCACGGCCTCACTCTTACCATCACAGACATGCGCATGCGATGAGAAGTCTTCCCTGTGGACTTCACTTTCTCAACACTGTGCTTCACCCCCAGTGGGGTTCCTACAGGAACTCAGCCATTAACACATGAGCAAAACCCATGACTAGTTTCTCTATTTAATCCTCTGTGCCATATAATAATCTGCACCATTCTTGTTCTTTACCTGAGTTCCTCCCTTATCTACTTTTTTTTTTTTGCAATATTTTGATTTTGGATTGTACCAGTACTCTAAAAATGACTGCAATGTCTTTAGTTTTACCCCTCTCCACATATTTTGGAGTGCTGACATTACTTTGAATATGACCTTATTGAGAAGTAGAATTTTTGGAAAAAAAATTGATACAGTTATTCATTGCAGTGACCCTAATCCAAAATGATTGGTGACCTTTCAAATGGAAGAAAACACTATGCAAAAGCAGAAACAGATCAGAAGAGCTCCTTGTGAGTGAGTAATGCTGCTGTGAGGCCGAGAGTGAACGGGCAGTACCTGCATAATCTGCCATGGGAACAGGAAGAATGCAGTCGTGGCCCAGATCGAACCTTAATTTTGTACTTCTGTCCCTCAGAACTCTGAGCCACATTGGTATATTTCTTTATTTTAAGAGGCACAGTTGATACTGTTATGTCATTCCTCTGTAACAGATAAAATTTACAAAAATTGACCAGCCAATTACCACCACAAAAAAGTACAATATTGAGTAAGTCAACACTTTGACACAGGGGATGAATACAGGGCAAAAGAGTAAGATGTCAAAATAGAGGTGTTAAGTGAAGTAGAATAAGAGTGGAGGAGGGGGGACAAAAGGGGTGAATGAGAAGTGGATATTATCAAATTATTGATTGCCCATGAATTGAAATTGTCAATTAAAATTTAACAAATGTGTACTGGAGAGATGGCTTAGCAGTTAAGGCATTTGCCTGTGAAAGCCCAAGTTACGTTCAACTCTCCAGATCTACATAAGCCAGATGCACAGTGACAAAAGTGCACAAGGTTGCACATCTGCACAAGTGGGCACATGCATCTGGAGTTCAATTGCAGTGGCTGGATGCCCTGGTGCACCAATATCCTCTCTTTTATCTCTCTCTCTCCCCCTTTCTCTCTCTCTCTCTCTCTCTCTCTCTCTCTCTCTCTCTTACACACACACTCACTGTCTCACATAAAAAAATTAACAGATGTATAATTCTGATAATTCATCTAAAAGAAAAGATTCCTGTATCTAGCTGATTCTTACCTATTTGATCAGGCAATAAAACCACATTTCTTTTTCTAAGATAGTATTACAAATAATCCTTCCAAGGTCACTACTGGTGAGGAACAGCTGTGAATCAAATGCCCTGGGCCCTTCCTACCTTGGGCCTAGAGCAGAGTTGTCAGTGAGAGGAATCTTTAGAATGTGCTGATGCCTCAGTGGAAGTGGCTGCCAGTCATGGCCAGGTGCAAGGCACAGGTAGATATATAGAGTTGCTGGATGGTTGCAGCAGACTGAGATCACTGTTAGCTTTAGCAGTGATTCTTCAGATTTGAAAATTTTCCTAATGATCAGTTGATAATAAATTCCATACTTTCATGTCTGCTGGCCTGCTATAAGAGACAACTTCCCCAAATTCAGTAATGTTTTCTCTGATCATTGCACCCTAATCCTGCATGGTCCAATGTCAGAATATAAACCATGTATCAAACCAATTCTAAATTCTATAACATATTCTGTTTTTTTTTTCTATTTTTAGATAAATTCTTGATTAGTGGCCCAGGTTTTGAAATTTGTTATCTTGAATATGCCCAAACATTTTCAATATTAGAAGATGAACTGGAGTTCTCTGCCATCACCAATCTTGACACCAAATCTGCTCTTTGGTTACAATGATGTTCATGCCCGCTATTCACACACCATTCATAAAGTCAATTGAAAAACACACACAAGGGTCTGAACTCATTGAATGGTAAAAGCCACCACCAGTGAGTAGGTATACTTATCTCAGTTCTTACTATTGTCACCATTTTACTTGATTTGCACTATTGTTATTTTCTTTTTTTAATATTTTATTTTTATTTATTTCTATGAGGCAGAGAGAGAGAGAATGGGCATGCCAGGGCTTCCAGCCACTGCAAATGAACTCCAGATGCATGTGCCACCTTGTGCATCTGGCTTATGTGGGACCTGGGGAATTGAACTGAGGTCCTTTGGCTTCACAGGCAAGTGCCTTAATCGCTGAGCCATCTCTCCAGCCCTATTATTATTTTTTTAAGTTTATTCTCAACAAAGAAGTTGAAATAATAAAGTTTGTTCAAATCATAAAGAAGATACAAATAACATTTGCTATTTCTATATATTTCTGTGTATATTTAGAACTATGTGGAATAATATTCAGTTAGAGTACATTAAGTGGTGTAGTATAAGGACTAAGGGAGCACTCTGAAATAGGATTATGCTTAAGTAGTTAAGTTGACTTAAGCAAGTGATAAAATTTTGGCTAAGTAAATTTGTTTATCTAGATGAGTAAACTTGTGATACTTTCTCATAAAGTCATTGTGCAGACTCTAACAAACTATGCATTACACAGAGTAGCAATAATTATGACTAGGGAATGCAGACTTAATAATTATAAAATGTTATCAAAGTTTGTGGTTCCCAGCCTTTATGCAACATTTCTTCTTGAGCTACAAACACAACATAGGCAGACACATTTTCATTGCCAGGAAGAAACGTCTCTCTGAATTTGGCAGATGGTTCCTTTACAAGTTTGAACAATTATTTGGGATCATTAACTCTGAATTAGTTAAGAAGAATAAGCAAACTCTGCATGAGAGTCAATTTACCTTACGAAGCAATCAAAGCAAATTTCTTAAGGAATTTAATGGACTGATAGTGGTATGCTATAAGAAGAAAATATACTAAATTTAGAAAGTGACCTTGGTTGTATATTTTCCTTATCTTCTATTATCTATCCTTCAATTTATCATTTATTTATTTATTTATCAAATTATATACACACGCACACACACACACACACACACACACACACACATATATATCCCTCTGTCATCTTTCTATATATCATCTATTATCTTTCTCAATTGCCCTCTCATCTATTTATCTATATCTTCTGATGTCTCTCATCTACCATCCTTACCTTCCTTACTTCACTTATACTGTTGTTATTTGAAAAATCTTATCACTTTTAGTATCCCTGAAATATTCTCTGAATAATGTATTACTTTTTCTTCTCAGTACAAGTTTAAAAAGCTAAACATCAGCAAACGGAATTGGTAATGTCTGCTAAATACTGTTGGAAATATGCCATAGTGGACATATGGTATAGGGAAGAGTTTAAATATTGTGAGTTTGGGTTGTTTATCTATGTCAGGTCACCACTGAATACATCTAGCCTCTTTTAGGGTTCTCAGTTATAGGCAGCTGACATTTCCGTTCTAATTCTAGAAAAGGAGATCCATTCAGGGTCTACTCAGATATGCCCATTGTTCTTGATACTTCAGTGTGCTGGCAACATGGTTTACTGTGTTGGCCCAGGATCTCACTGACACATAGGCACATTGTTTAGAGTATCTAGAGCACATAAATACTATCTACCAAGTATTAATATCTGCACATTTTATTTGATGGAATCTTTTTAGCTCTAAAATGTTTTTCTGGGAAACTGTCTCAGGTCTCTTGTTTCTAAAAATTTCGACCTAGTGGATAGACTCTTCCACTTTATATTTCTCCATGGACTTACCAACAGGGATAGTTCAATCTTGCTCCTTCTGATATCATAGATGTATCTACTTGAAGAAGCAACATCAAATTTTGAAAGTTTAGGTTGTCTTGTATAAACTTGGCCAATATTTTGAGATCCCTTTATCTGTTCTACCTGTTCCAGTGAAAAGCATTGCTTTAAACTTTTTGAAATTTTAGGATAGGAGCCTTGAGACAGAGTCTCCTTCTAGTTACTGACTTAGATCTCACTGTGTAGTCCTGCATTGTCCTCTAAATCACAATAATCCTCCTATCTGTGTCAGTCAAATGCTTAGATTACAATTGTGTGCCCCCAAGTCTGGCTATTTTTCTTTCTTTAAATTTTTAAAAACATTTTTATTTATTTATTTAAAAGCAAAGTGTGTGTAAGAGAGAGAGAATGAGAATATAGACATACCAGGACCTCCAACCACTACAAACTCCAGATGCATGCACCACTGTCTGCATCTGGCTTTATGTAAGTACTGGGGAACTGAGAACAGATCATTAGCCTTTGTAAGCAAGTGGCTCAAACAATGAGCCATCTCTTCAGTCCCTTCTTTTCTTTTCTTTTCTTTTTTAAATGACACATCTGAATAATCAGCCACACAGATAACTATGTTTTCATGTTTGAAAATATCATTCACTTATATTTTATATTACAGTGAATCTTATAATTTGACATTTGTGTAGCAAAACTGATTCTAATATAATACTGAAAATAGCTGTTTTGAATGGCTTAGTCATCTCACATTTTGAGTGGCCTCTTCAGTTTTTATGAGTAGACCCAAATATGTATAAATGCATGCTTACATTTAAGGGTCACAAAAGATAAATTATTGTCTACTACATTCACATTTATAGCTTTAATGGTTAATTAATAATCTGATTAGTATAACTTTTGCTCATTTAGATATATCACTTCAATCCCTGATTTGAAAAAAAAAAATAGTTGCAACCCACAATAGAGAAGGGACATGCCTGAACCTCTTACTACTGCAAACAAATCCCAGAGGCATGTTCTACCTTGTATACATTACATTATCTTGGTACTAGGGAACTGAATCTGGGCCAGCAGTCTTTGTAAGTGTTTTGTTGTTGTTGTTGTTGTTTTTCCAATAAACCATCTCCCCAGACCCTTATACTTTTTTCTATGGGTAAAAATTCATATGACTTGTTCTTTTTAAAAACAATCAAAGTCCTTTTACAGCTTTAGTATAAGATTACTAAATGCATTCCTAGAATTAACCATGAAAAGGCAAAAGTACACATTTATAATTTTCATACATAACGACCTTTTCCTCAATGCCAATAATGATCCTTCCATCATTGATTATACAAGGCATATAATTATTTAGTTTAATGATTATAAATAATTGTCTTTAATTTTTCTAGTAATAGTGAAGGGTTTTGCCAATGAAAAATGAAAAAATACTGTTTTTGCTTTATTTTTAAATCATAATTTTCTTCTGTTATTAACTATTTAAATTTTGCCTCTTTGATTTGTCCCCTTTTTTCTCATACTGTTTTCTGTTGTTTCTTTATAAGACATTGTATCTTTCTGATATTAAACTTTTTTCTGATTTTTGTGCTTAAATTATAGTCTCCCCATTTACTATTGCCATTTATATAAAAGCAATTTATTGTCTTCTTTAGATATTTTTAACTGTTTTAAATTGTTCTCTTATTATAGTGACTGTTTTGCTTTATGGAAATCATTTTGAACTTTTTAGCCATACCTACCTTTCATTGTTCAAAATGCAAATTATTATACTTTGGTATGTGCTAGATTCTTTTTGCTTGCATCACTACTTTTCGCTGTTTTTCTTTGCAGTGATGACAACGGAACATCAATGTGGATGCAGCAATTTCTTTTTTTGTTGTTTTTGGATTTTTTGAGGTAGGGTCTCACTCTAGCTCAGGCTGACCTGGAATTCACTATGTAGTCTCAGGGTGGCCTCAAACTCATGGTGATCCTCCAACTCTGCCTCCCAAGTGCTGGGATTAAAAGCGTGTGCCACCACGCCTGGCCAATGCAGCAACTTCTAGATGTCAAAACTGTAGATCCAGGATTCCTCATAACTGACCTAATGACTTGATTTGACTAAAGCATTACCTATTTTATTTCTTCGTCACAGGGCTTTGAATTTGGGCTTCAAGCTTTATAAGTCACTGTGCTGCCTCAAAGAAGTGCACTGACTGCTAAGTGGCCTGATCGTGTGTCTTCTCATACCATCCACTCACCCCTCTTGACCACAAAGCTCCTGTGTGCCTTGTTCATTAGCCTGTCACTTTCCCTGACCATCCCCAGCTCTTAAGCGCCACTAATTGCAGGTTGATCGCCCTAATGTTTTTGACAATGCCTCAGGACATAACTTGCCTCACAAACCCGTCTAATAAAAATTGGAACATTTTGAAAGGATACTTGTCACTGCATTACATTCGCTCTTACACCACGAGGGTTTTCACAGCTGTCTCTTCCCCTACTTATCTCTGCCAAAGTAACCAGGGTATAGCTTTGTCTACATCATGCATAAATTGGCCAGTCCTTTCCTATGGCCTCCTACCACAGGTTATGCTATTTCAAGAGTCCTTGGGTTTGAGCATCTCCACAGTCTGTTCCAAAAGCAGTTAGTTTCTTGAGGGTGGAGTTTTGCTTCCCCTGGGCAAAACTGTGAGCTGTACAGTGTTTCCCTGGGGGAAGGGGCAACGGTGCCTTTCACTCCACGTGATAGCTCTTCTACCCACTGAGTCTGAGGAAAGATAGGTACACAGGACCTCAGAAATCTCATTCACGAGGCTACATTCACGAGAAATTTAGCCTGAACAATAGGTACCTGTGGGCAGGATAAGGAAACTGGTGTATTTTTTTTTTTTTTTATCCTCTTATTGAGATATTCAGAGAGAGGGACCTTTGCTTTACCAGATGCAGCCTGAAGTGAGGTTTCATTTTACATAGCTGGGAGGGTGAGGGCAGGCATGGGCCTTTACTCAGGCATTGTAGACTGTCATGGCTCCTAATGACTTTTAGACAATTCTCTTTGAGTTATACCCTCAGAGTGTTTTTTCTTTTTTTTCCTGATGCTTTCATCATTAGCGTGGAGGAACAGGTTCATGAAAAGGTGAATGATTTTCAAGAGATGTGATTTCCGGTACTTTATTTTTTAACATCACTTTTTAATCCCAACTTTGGGTAAATTGGTGGTGTAGTATTTTCAGTGACCTAGCATCCCATTTAAGCAAATGTCCAAATCTTCTGACTTCTACCATCATACTTTTCAAAAAAAAAAAAAAAAGCAAGCCTTAAAACAAAGATATATGTTACACATGAAATTGTTGAGATTTTCCATTGAGTTGCTACTAGCTCCACTTATACAAAAAGAGATATAAGAATTAGGCATATTTAACAATGTAATAAATTTCACTGAGAGTTTCATAAACCAAAATAACATTTAGCTTTCTTACATTAAAATTGTATAAAATTTTAATTTAGATATATTAAAAATTTTTTTATCTTTTTGAAGTTTATCAGTCTTCCCTGTCATGACTTATTTTTGTTCATCCTGTGCTGTTTTTCTGATATTTACCAGGTAATAAAATATAGTTTTATCAGTCATAATACCTATTACAATTTCAAAGATTAATTTTTTCAGTATGCAATCTCCGTAACTTGAATCTGTTTAATCTAGGCCACTTGTTTTTTATTTTTATTTTTTCCAGTGCTGTAGGTTGAACCCAGAGCTTCACTCCTGAAAATCAGGGCTCTACCACTGTGGTTCTGTGAATCCAATGTCCCCTGTAAACTCAACTGTTCTGAATGTTTGATGCCCAGCTGATGGCAATTTGGGAGGTAGAACCTGGCTGAGAATGTGTGCTGCGGTGGGTGGGCCTTGATGGTTTATTAGCCCCTCGCATTGTTAGTTCAGCTCAGTCTCCTGCTGCTGAATGTCACCATCTGTGGTCAGGAGGTGATGCCCAGCCTCTCTGCTCCTTCACCTTTCTGCTGTGATCACAGAGCGTCCCCCGGAGACTGCAAAGCAAAATAAAGAGCATTCCTCCCATCAGCTGCCAGTGGTAGTATTCTTTGGCCCAGCAATGAGAAAGACAACTGCAACAGCCACAGAGCCGCACCCACAATCCTAGGCAACAGGTCTTAAGTCGGGGATTTATATGACTTACTTAAGGAGCTTTATTTACATGCAGATGTGATAGATTGGGTTTTGAGTAACTAAACATTTTTACCTAATAATCCTAATATATCTCAACATGTTTGAATCAAATGCTTGATGTATTCATTATGTATTATGCCTTGAGATTCTTACATATTAAATATGAAAGCTTTTTTTCTGTAAATATGCTATTCATCTATTTTCAAAAATTAAGTGTAATAACAAAACTTCATTCAAAACTACATTCATGCTATGGTTTAGACCCATATGGTAGATCCTTGATGACCAGCCTGCTATACTGTTGGGAGGTGGTAAATCTTCAAGAGGTGGGGCTGAATGAAAGGAAGCAAGGGCACTAGAAGCATTTTGTCACAGGGAAACGGGGACTCCAGTCTCTTCCTTTCCTTTGTTCCCCAAGGTCACAATGTGGTCAGGCTCCCATGGCCATGTCCAGTCTTACCACAACTGGAAAATGACAAGTATATCTGACCAAGGACTCAAATCTTTGACACTGTGATTTAATGGAAATGCATCATCTGCACAGCACTCAATCCTGAGCTCCAGAGCATCATGTATACAATGCACTCATCCTTTTGCTGAGGTCCACCCTACTGATAAGGCAAAAATGACTGTTCCGGGCTTATTAAGTTCCCAGCCTTTCCAGAGTGGGAAACTGCTTCAGGGGGAGGGGGGAGCAATGTTTCCAGCCTTTCATACAAGGGGTATGGCCACTTCCTGTCAGATGATAAGAATCAAGATATCTGGAGAACACAGAACACATAAATACACCCATATCTATGCATGGTCCAATTAAAATCTTAATATGTGTTTTGTTTGGATTCTTAGCATCAAGAGGCTTTCACAAAGTAACATTGAGGAACCTTATATAAACTGCTAGCATAGTCACTCAAGCCTAAATGGTAAATGACATTTATTGTACCATGGACATAAATGAAAATACTAACTATAAGGAATGGGCTTTTTTGTAATGAAATATGATAGATTTTTGAAATCATGTTTAACTGAAAAGGGGATGTTATGGTGTGGATACAAAATGTCTCCCAAAAGGCTGATGTATTAAGGGGTTGGTAACCAAATGGGGGACCCTACCATCGGGAGGTGATTGAATCATGACAGCTTGGAATTAATCAATGCATTAGTCCATGGGTGGATTCATAACGTGATGGCAGAACTGCGTGGTGATGAAGACTTGCCTCCCCAGTCTCTCTGCTTCCTCTCCTCCATGACTGAAGCTACTTAGCTGTACCATGATGCTCCATTGCACAGTATGTCAGAAGGGAACAAGGATTAAAACCTCTGAAACCATGAAACAAAGTAGAGTTCTTTATTTTAAGCTGTTTCTTTTAGGTAATTGCTACTAGAACAAGAACTAAATAACAGGGGAAAATTATAAATTTATTTAAAATTGTTTATCTTTACAAATTGTGATATATCCCTTTTTCTTATTAAAAATTACTTACTCATTTATTTATTGTAGAGAAATAGCAGCATACCGGTGTCTCTTGCTACTATAAATGGACTCCAGATGCACATAGCACTTAGTGTGTCTGGCTTTACGTGGATATTGGTTAATCAAAGCCAGGTTTCAGGTTTCACAGGCAAATGCCTTTAAACACTGACCCATCTCCACAGAAGTCCTTTTGGTTTGTAATTCCTCTTTCACTGCAGAAGTAGAGCTTATCATGGAAATCTAAAGTGGGCTGTATCTTGTTGCTCCACGCATACTGTCAAATATTACTAAATGTCTGAAATTTAGCTTGCTTTAATATGTGATACAACCTTTCAGGCTAATTGTTTTTCTGTTATCACATTGTTGCCTAACTTAGTATCTCAGAGAACTAACCTGTGGCTGTCCAGTGTTATAATCGGTGGCTATAGCTGAGGTCCATTAAACTGTTGTACATCACACACACCTTACTACTGTTTTTGATCCAACATGGACCATAGCTGTTCCTGGTGCTATGCTTTTGTTAAATTCAAAAATATTCATTTAATCTCTATTTCCACCGTTTGCTCAAGGGAATGACCAAGCCTATAGCATTCTTTGTGAATCCAGTCGCACCATGACTTAAAGCAAAGACCGAGTGGCCCCTTGATGTTGTCTGGCAACGAACATAATCCTGCTTTCCCTGGGAGACATCTGCACAGTGATCACAATAGTTGCTGTATGCATTTTTTTTTTGTACAGCCTTTCTGATGTGCATACCACCAATGACTTCATTCTGAATACAAAGTGGAGAGAATCTGTTATATCTTCATCAACTGCCCTTGACATGTAAAGATACTTCAGTCTTAAATTGAATCTTTTGAATTGAAATTGAAAAGTTGAATTTTAACTTGATATGATTCCACTATTTAATGTTTACTAGTTTCTATTTCTATTACATGTCTGATATGCCTTTTGCTTTTTGAGTGATAACTAATTTCTCCCAATAGCTGACAGTCTACCACTTTGGATCAGAGATACTACAGCCTGCTTTCTGGTCTGTGAAGGAGAGTCTACTTGTGAAAACTACACAGAACACCCTCAACCTCACCACCATTCCTTCTTGATCCCGTCAATGTTTAAAGTGCAGGCAATACTCACCAGGTGTCTGTAATATATTATAAACTACTCAGTGATTTAGACCCTCCTTTTTCTTCAGACTTCTGAAATTTTTTTTAAAAATTTTATTTATTTATTTATTTGAGAATGACAGAGAGAAAGAGGCAAAGAGAGAAAGAGAGAGAATGGGTGTGCCAGGGCCTCCAGCCACTGCAAACGCACTCCAGACCCCTGTGCCCCCTTGTGCATCTGGCTACCGTGGGTCCTGGGGAATAGTGTCTGGAACCGGGTTCCTTAGGCTTCACAGGCAAGCGCTTAACTGCTAAGCCATCTCCCCAGCCTGCTTCTGAAATTTAATTCAATCCTTGTTTAAGCAAATACCATTGTGCAAAACACCACAGCCATGTAGTAACTCATTTTCTGGGTCACCCCAAGAGAGAGAACATTCTCTGTTCACTTGCTCCACTAGTCCTGTATTGAGATACCCATTTATTTGATTCCTTATTTCCCCACAAGAGTTGTCTTGCTTAGTCCATTTTCCTTTCCATATGAAAATTCTTTTTTTTTTTTCTGTTCAATTTTGAGGTACTTAGAAAGTATACAGTCAGCATGTTTTCTCTATTAAAACAGTTTTTCAAACAAAATCCCTCTGCATGTAACTATGGATTTTCTTTTTTTAATTGACAGTTGGCAATAAATTTCCAATCACGTGCAATGACAGCTATTCAAATCTTTCACCAAGGCTATGCTGTTCTTGGTGCCTAGATAGACGGCAGTCTTTGCTCAGCTTCCTACTTTATGAAGTTTATCAGCTTCTGCTGGAGCCAAGCATGAGTCCTAAGGCCTTGACACTAATCTTCATACCATTTATAAAATTCAAGCCTTTAAGCCTATAAGCAGTTGAAAATATTCCCACGGGCCAATGCAACTTTGATCCCAGCCTACCACTATGCTTGGAGTTCTTTTTATGCTTGCCAACTGCATATCCTCCTTTCTTGTGTCCAAGCTTATGAATATAGTGAAATGGCATTTATATTCAATCTTCTTAGATGTTTGAAGTGGTAAGGTATCATGATGTGTGGGTTAACTTCACAGAAGCAAGTGAAGGTACTGCTTGCAAGCTTGTAAAATGACAATATTGTCTACCTTTTATTATTAAAAGAAAACTGTAAGTTATATAACTAAACTTATATACTATTTCTTGTTTAAAGCATTTTAATGTATTTTCACATATCTGAATGATAGTTAACCAATTAATTCTTATCAAATGCTAAATGACAGATTTAATATATAGGAAATGAATATGATTAAGAGATTTTTTTTCATAAGTCTTTGATGGTTTTACAATGTTTGGATTAGTCTTTTTAAATAAATTGGCTCATAGAATGTATCTATTGAGTAAGCAACTGTGCATATAATTCTAAGATGAATCAGTAGATAATACTGCCTGAAGCAAGCTCAAAGCATGTATTTCATTAAGATGCATCTGCGACATATGTTAAGGACAGAACTTTTAGAAGACTACCTATTACTATTTTAGTTCATTTTAATAAAGATTAGTTTGGAGAACAAAGAGGAAAATTTTAGCCCCACTTTATTAGAGGTTTCCAAAAGTTTGTGAATAAATTGGCTTTTTAGCAAATTATCTGCAAAAATAATTGTTTCTGTTTTCTTTTATATTTGTTCATTGTTTTTCAGAATCACAAGCCATTTTAATAAGATTACGTCATCTAACTCATGGTGGATGACACTGAAGAAAGGTATCAACTTTTCTAGGGCTGAATATCTGTGTTGGTAAGCAACAGAAGTTGACATTCATGACTTTAACTTTCACCAAAAATATTCAGGATGAATATATGTGCATTTGTAAGCACACAACCAGGAGACTATACCATGAAGATCAGGATGAGCACATAAGTAGGAATGTGTGATCCAGGGTGGAAGACATGCATATTATCTTAAGATGCCCTCCCAGCCCTCAGGAAGCAGAGGTAGATGGATCACCATGACTTTGAGGCCACTCTGAGTCTAGATAGTGCATTGCAGGTCAACTTGGGCTAAAGCAGGAACCTACCTGAAAGAGAGAGAGATAGGTATACTGACTGACAACATACTCCAGTATGCACAAAAGACATGAATTTACTTTTTAAAAAATAAAATGATTTTAGTTCATGTTAACACCTTAGCACATGTAAATATTCTTATTTTATAATATATTGCCAACTTAAAGAGAAATTCCAATTTGTGAAAAATATGTATGATAATTTAAAGGTAGAGAAGTCTTTGGATTTCAAGAGTCTGAACACATTGTAGTTTTGTGAGCGTATGGAAAAATCACTAGTGCTACATGGTTGTAAAATGTCTGCATTGGAGAAGAAGGGTTAGTGAGTGTAGGATCACATGAGATCAGGAACTAAAACCACAATAATATCAAATAAACACAATCAATGGGAACTTGTCTGCTCCTAGAGAAAATATAGCCATGGATCCCAAAATATAAAAAAATAATTTCCTTGTGTCTTGATGTTGATGTTTTAGAAACATTTCATTTGAATATTGAATTTGTTCTCTAATCAGTGGAGTTACTAAGGTATTAACACTGGGCATAATAAGAATTGAGGCAGGAGAAATGAAATGAAAAACCTTGGCCATTGACAATAAAATCATTTAAGGCACCCTTCCAAACAGTCTAGAACTGTAGTCATTGCTCCAAAAGAAACACAAACTTAAGAAACTCAAAGAGAAGAAAGAAAACAAGTATGATCAACCCACTCAGGAAGGCTGCATTATCTAAAAGTGTAAAACAAATCATCTAGCATCCTTAAGGGAAGATACCAGTAATCATAAATTGTAGCCTTAACAAGGAAGACAGGTGGAATGCTCAAAAGCCAAAATCTTGATGTGTGGAGCTGACTATATGGCTCATTGGTTAAAGCCACTTGTTTATAAATCATTATAGCCCAGGTTTAATTACCCAGTATCCAGGTAAAGCCAGATGCACAGAGGTCTGGAGAAAAGGTGGAAGAAATATATATTTAATATATATTATACATATATGTAATATTTATAATATATTACATATATATATATATATTACACATATGTAATACATGATATATAATATATATTACACATATGAGAACTATCTGCTTAAGCATAAGGGATTTTCAAACTCCTGACCAATAAACTCGGCCCCTCAGAACCCAAGTACAAGTTGTGAGTGACAATAAATTTCTGTAACCCTAGTTCTTGAGTGGGGGTGGAGACCAGACTATTGCTGAGGCTCCCTGATGGAAAGCAGTTGTGGCCTGAGAGCCTCTGTCTCTAGGAAAGAAATACATAGGTGAACCATAAGAGAAGGTAATCTTATATTCTCTCCACACACATGCATGTGGGGCATGTGCATTGTACAAACATTTGCATACATCACACATAACACAAACGATGTACATTACACCACACCCTCTAGAACACAAGAATACCAACAGATATTTTGGGGGGAGCACATTTTGTAATAATCAGAAAAACGGTGACCTTCCTTCAAGGGACTCCCATGTTGCCCAATTCAGAACGGAGCTCATGTTGTGGCAGACTGAAATGCTGCCTCAGAGAACGCAATTCGCCAGCCGGAACTTACTAAAGGGTTCCTCTGTTCTTTTCTCCATCCTCCTTTTCTTTTGTCTTTTTATCTTTCTTTCCTCCTTCCTTACTTTTCTTCTTCATCTTCTTCCTCCTCCATTTCCACTTCTTCTTCCTCCTATTCTTCTTTTCTTTCTTTCTTTCTTTCTTTCTTTCTTTCTTTCTTTCTTTCTTTCTTTCTTTCTTTCTCTCTCTCTCTCTCTCTCTCTCTCTCTCTCTCTCTCTCTCTCTCTTTCTTTCTTTCTTCTTTCTTCGAGGTAGGGTCTCACTCTAGCCCAGGCTGACCTGGAACACACTGTGTAGACCCAGGTCAACCTTGAATTAATAGTGATCCTCCTACCTCTGCCTCCCAGAGTTGGGATTAAAGGTGTATGCACCATGACTGCTCCTTATATGTTATTACTACAGAAAATATTTCACTTAAACATATATAAAATTTGCATAATCAGTGAAATAGAGAGATGGCTTAGTGGTTAATGTGCTTGCCTACAAAGCCTAAGGACCCAGGTTTGATTCCCCAGGGCCCATATAAATCCAGATGCACGGGTTGGCACATGAATCTGGAGTATTGTTTGCAGTGGCTGGAGGTCCTAGCTCTCCCATTCTCTCTCTTGTTCTCTCTCTCTCTCCCTCTTTCTATCTGTCACTCTCTCAAATAAATAAAAGTATTTTAAAAATTAAATTGGTCTATTATCACATTAAATTATCAAATTATTTCAATACAGATCCCACACAATATATGATTAGTTATTCTCTCTTAAAAATGTTTATTTAGTGGAAAGTCATAATAATTCTGGTACATGGTTTAATGCCACATAAAAATGATATTAATAACTATAAAGTAACAAGGACTATTGCATTTCACTACAAGTTCAATTTCAATTTGAGGTATTCATTTAAAATAACTTTTCTATAACCAATATTTTTATTTGATTACATTGTGTTTACTGCTATATTTTAAGTATATAAAATTCACTGAATTTAGGATTCTATGTACATTCACAGAAGAAAGCATTTTCTACCATACACACACACAAACACACACACACATTTATATATATGTATATATATGAGTTCACACACACACACATACACACACATATATATGTATATATATATATATATATATATATGTATATATTTCCATTAGTTGAATTGTCTGCATTGCAAAACTTATTTACTTGTTTTTGTCATATACTTGTCCTTTGAATACATTATTCTTTATGGAGACAGTTCATTTCCCTGAGTTTTTAGTGCAATTCCAAAAGTTACTACAATACCACTCTGCATTTGGTACAATAGCACAATAGCACGATTATCTCTTCTACTTTCTGCTTCAGCATCATTCAATAAATTTACATCTTTAAAAGATGAATTTGGTATAATGGGAAAGCTCTTCAGTAAGCATATTTCTAATGTCTAGTAGACATCCCAATAAATAAACCTTTCCTAGCATTCCAGATGTAGTTTTTATTCTGCATTACCATTCACAGTAAACAACAGGCTGGTAAAGAGACAGTCCAGGTTTAATGATAAATTAAACTGCATTGCATTGACATTCTCTAAGCCAGTTAGCTCTATATAATTGATTTTCTTTCAGAGGTCAATGTGAAACAGCAGTTTGAAAGTGACATCTCCAAATAAATTCTGATTGTTGACCCCTACCGTAACTGTCTTTCTGTATATCATTAGCTGAGGCATTAGACCTGTAAGTTTCTTCACCTGTATTACATGATAAGAATAATGATTTTGTAGCAGAGCATTGTGAAGGGAATTGCTAACTTTGCAACCATTAAGATACTTTGAGAGCTGGGATGCTTAATCTTTTAAATATGCCAAATAAATTACAATATGCCTACTTAATGATCATTATGAGCTTACACAAATTTTATTTTTAATTATGGGTAATAGTGATGGGCTGGAGAGATGGCTTGGAAGCTAACAGTTCTAAAATGTTGATGACCTTATTGGATATAAATATATATGACTGGTAAATAGAAAACAGAGAAATATTCTTAGGATCAGTGAATAGAAAATAGATTTGAGTATTTGAACTGAAACTAAATTTCTTTCCTATTTCAGGTTTGTATTCATGCTAATACTTCTGGGTCTCCACCAAAAGTAAAGTGGCTTCCATCCACTCTGGCATGAACTATGTGGGGTTAACATTTTATTTAATAATTGGTGACATTAAAATGATATCATTTTTATATTACAATTTCATTTTATATGTTTGTGTAATACCCCAGTGTTGGCATTTTCTCTCCGATAAACCCTTTATAAATTGGATCAACTCAGAATTCAAAACAACCTCAGATGTCAAGCAGTGGATTAGAACAACACAGAAAAGATGAAGTGTTCAAACTGTGCTGTGCAGTCACTTTCAGAGTCTTCCTAAGAGAAATGGAAAACGAGATCCAGCCTACTTCTCTTAGTTCTAGGACATATAAGGAAGTAGCTTTTAAAGCATAAAAACACATACTGGAATAAAAGGAAGTTGCTTTGATTTCATTCCACTTCATCTTATTTTATTGTCATCAACCTAGACCCTGGCCAGAAAAACGTGTTCTGCACTGATGTGCATAAGGTAAGGATCAAGAAAGAGAGTGTGCAAAGTGAGAAGTCTTGTGAGAAGTGATCCAATAGAGAGCACAGCTGATGGACATGAAGATAGAGTCCAGAAATACCAGTTTAAAGTTCTTATTGTGGGTATTTGTTTATTTTTTATATATTTTTTTACTTTTTTGGTTTATCTAAGTAGGCTCTCAGTCTAGATCAGGCTGAACTGGAATTCATTATGTAGTCTCAGGGTGGCCTCTAACTCACGGTGACCCACCTACCTCTGCCTCCTGAGTACTGGAATTAAAGGCATGTGCCACCACACCCTGTTTATTATTATGGGTATTTGAAGTGTCAATTCTCTCTTACTAGCTTGTTGTTTCATATGTCCAATAACCAAGGTAGATGCAGTGGAAGCTATTAACAAAAAAACTGAAGATACACAAATATCTCCCAAAAGTTATTAACAAAACATTGTTTTTTTATTAGTTATGTATGTACTCAGTGTGTAAACAGCCATGTTGGTATCATCACTAGCCTCCTCCCTATCTTCCCTCCTCTTAAGGTACCCTCTTCCTTGGGGATTGTAGGTCATGCAGTGTGGGGGTAGCCATCAGCTATGGGGAAGAGGCAATGTCTCTATGCATAATGTCCCAACTTGTGGCTCTAGCTATCTTTCTACCCCCTTGACCTTGAATTTCCCTAAGCCATATTGGGATTATTTTAGGTCTACTTTGTAATGAGGTCTTGGGAGCCTCTGTGTCTCTGGATATCTGGTTTGGTAGGAGCTGAGTGTTCTCTGTGTCTATCTCCTTCACCCTTGTGCTGGTACCAGGTTCATCAAGAAAGCAGTACTCTTGCTCATTTTCCCAATTACTCTATGGTTTCAGCTGAGGCCCTGGTGAGGGATGATTCTCTCCTCAGGTTTTGCATCCATCTGACAAAGGAAGAAGATTCTCCAACAGAGAGTGAAGTCAGCACCAGATAAATGGGATAACCATTATGATTTTAGAGAGAATTTAATAGGTTTAGGCACTCTTGTAGCCCTAGATTGGTGGGAGCTTGATATTGGAAAGCGAACTCATTTTTTTGGATATGGTTCTGACTTATTTCCTACTTCCAGCTATAGGTTCCGATCTACCAAGTGGATCCATTAGCCAATTCAAGAGCAGTTGGTTACCCAGCATGGCGGTGTGCCACATCTGGTTGTTTGCTGCTGAATAGCTTAGACCATGACTTGCTTGGACAGATGTGGGCCATTCTCCAGTCAGTCACTTATAGAACTTGGGAATCAGCAGATTTCCTACTTTGCTCCTCCGTGCCCTCCTACTGGACGTGTACTAGGATCTACAACCCCTAATGAACCCAAAGATCCTGACTTTCATTCCCTGAAATGTAAGGCACGGTTAGGAGGATGCCCTCTTGACCAAAACCCCTGAAAAGTTTTCTTAAGAAAAGAACATTGGGGTTGGGAAAATGGCTTAGCAGTTAAGGCACTTGCCTGCAATGCCAATAGACCTAGGTTCTATTCCACAGGACCCACATAAGCCAGATGCACAAGGAGGCACATGCATCTGGAGTTCATTTGCAGTGGCTGGAGGGCTTGGCTTGCCCATTCTCTCTTTATGTCTCTACTTTTTTCTTCCTCTCTCTCTCTCTCTCTCTCTCTCTCAAATAAATAAATAAATATACTTTAAAAAGAACTTGTTTTTTCAAATGCCAAAGAGGAATCATTCTACTCATGTTCCCTTGCTGATTTTTTTTTTACTTATTTGTGTTTTATATTTCATGCTTATTTATTCAACAAATTTTTATTGAGAATGTGATATTAACTAGTAAGTATTCTAGAGATATGAGGAAGCAGTAGGAAAACTAATGAGTTGAGCTAGGATCCAGAATACAGCAACACTGTAGACTGTACAACCCTGTAGATTATGCATTCCAGTCAGTGTTCCGTGTGTGTCAAGTATATTTGCTATTTTGGATGATAGTAGCAACAAGAAGATTCTGTTCATCTTTGTACATTTCTTACCTGTTACTAAATTCTCTGATCAGTGTTGTGACCCTAAGTAAAATCTTCAGGATAAAGTAAGTGGTACACAATGGGCTGGCAACTGGCTGCAGAGACTAAATGGCCTTCAAATTAACAAAATTAGAAATGAGAAAGGAGAGATCACAACAAACATAAGTGAAATAGGAAGAGTCATCAGGACTTACTTCCAAAATCTCTGCTGTACAAAACTGGATAATCTGGAAGAAATGGACAAATTCCTGGACACATACAGCCTACAAAAAGGTAACTTTTGCAGAAACTAATTAATTAAAAAATTATAAATAACCGGAAAAAACTAAACTCAGAGTATATTAATCTCCTAAACAAATCTATCACACCATTGAGATTGAAAAGGCAATCAAAAACCTCTCCAAAAAGAATAATCCAGGACCAGATAGCTTCTGCGGTGGTTTGATTCAAGTATCCTCCATCAACTTAGATGATCTGAATGTTAGGTTTCCAGCTGATGGAGATTTGGGAATTAATACCTCCAGGAGGCAGTGCATTGTTTGGGGCATGCTTATGGGTATATAGCCAGTGTTCTCTTGCCAGTGTTTGGCACACTTTCCTGTCCTGTTGTCCACCTACTGTGGACTAGGGCGGTGATGTACACCCTCTGCTCATGCCATCATTTCCCCTGCCATCATGGAGCTTCCCCTTGAGCCTGTAAGCCAAAATAAACCTCCCTCCCCCCCCCCCAATCTACTCTTGGTTGATTTCTACCAGCAATGTGAACCTGACTGCAACAGCTTCTCAGCCGAATTCTGTCAAACCTTCATGGAAGAACTGAAACCATTTTTTCTCAAACTGTTCCACATAATTGGAGAGCAGAAAATGCTCCCCAGCTAGTATGACCCTAATACCAAAACCAGCAGAGATACAACAAGAAAAAAAAAGGCCTATATCCCTGACAAACTGAGATGGAAAGATCCTGAACAAAATCCTCACAAACCAAATTTAACAGCACATCAAAAGCATTATCCACCTTGATCAAATCGGCTTTATCCCAAGAACACAGGGTTGGTTCAACAAACAAAAACCTTTCAATGTAATACACCACATAAATAAGCTTAATACTTGAATCTTTCCCCATTAACTATTATTTGGGATTTAGGTGCTTTATATATAACCTTTATTGTGTTGAGTTATAAACCATCAATGCTTGTTCTCTCCAATGTTTTGATCATGAAATGAATTTGTACATTGTTGAAGGCCATTTCTGTATCTATCGAGTTTCTTTACAGACAAGCATACAATAAGCAGAGCCAAAAGATTACCTACAGAATGGAGAACATTTTTGCTGGCTATATAAATAACAGAGGCCTAATCTCTAGGATCTACAAAGAACTCAAAAGTATAAACAATAAAAATTCAAACAACCCCCTCACAAAGTGGGGCAGTACCATGTTGTTTTTATTACTATAGCTTTGTTTATATTTTCTTGTTCTATGTCTGTGAAGAATAATGCTGACTTTTTTACTGGTATCTGATTAAAACTATATATTGATTTTCATAGAATTGCCATTTTCCCATTATTAATTCTATGCATCCAGTAACATGGAAGCTTTTCCCATCATTTCTAGTCCTCCTCAATTTCCTTCTTGAATGATTTTATGTTTTCATTATATAAATTTTTCACATCCTTGGTTAGTGTTACTGCAAGGCATTTAATTTTTTTTTTTGTTTCTACTGAAAATAGTACAATCTCAATGATTTCTTTGTCCATATATTTTTCCTTTGCATGTAGAAAGGCTATTGATTTCAGTTTCTTTATTTTATATCCTGCCACATTACTGGAGGAATTAAAAATCTTCAGAAGTTTTGAGATGGAGACTTTCAGGTCACTTATGTATAGGATCATGCCATCTGCAAATAGGGCTCACTAGACTTCATGCCTTCAAATCTCTATCCTTTTTATTTCTTCCTCCTGTCCTATTTCTTGGAATAGGACTTCTAGTACTACATTGAGGAGCAGTGCTGAGTGGGCTCCACTGTATTGTTCCTGATCTCAATGGGAACTCCTTGAGTCTTTCCTGATTAAGTATTATTTGGGCTTTAGGTGTTTTATATATTGCCTTTGTTGTGTTGAGATATAAACCATTGTATTTTGTCAAAGTCCTTCTCTGCAGCTATTACAATGATCTTGAGGTTCTTGTGATTAAGTTCATTATGTGCTGTATTACATTGACTGATTTCTGTATGTTGAGACATCCCTGTGTCCCTGGGATGAAGCCTACTAGATCAAGGTGGATAATGCTTTTGATGTGTTGTTGAGTTCGGGTTGCAAAGATTTTATTCAGGATCTTTGCATGTAATTTCATCAGGGATGTATGCCTATGGTTTTCATTTTGTGGTTGTTGTTGTTGTATCTCTGCCTGGCTTTGCTATTAAGGTGATGCTAGCTTCATAAAAGGAGTTGGGGGGCATCCCCCATTCTCCAGTTATGTAATTATGTGAAGCAGCATGGGAAAAACTGGTTTCAGTTCTTCAATGAAAATTGGATAGAATTTGGCTAGAAAAAGAATGTCATGGACATCTCTTTTTGGTGAGGTTTTTTTTTTGTTTGTTTGTAATTTTTGTTATTAGTATTATCATAGATTTGAGAGAGGGGGGAAGAGAGGGAGAAAGAGAGAGAGAGAATGGGTGCACCAGTGCTTTCATCCTTTGCAAACTAACTCCAGATGCATGTCCCTTCTTGTGTGAATATTTGACATTGCATGCTTGTGTCACTGTGCATCTGGCTATGTGGGACCTGAGGATTCAACCATGAGATTTTAGGCTTCACAGTTAAGTACCTTTACCACAAATCCATCTCTCTAAATCCTGGGGAGGTTTTGTATTACGTTTTCAGTCTTGATGAATGAGATAGATTTGTTTAGAAGATTCATTTTTTCTGACTTTAGATTTAGTAGGTGGTGTGTGTCTATGAATTCATCCATTTCTTACAGATTATCTAATTTTGTGGAATAGAGGTAATGGAAGTAAGTCCGAATGATTTTTTTTCCCAATTTCATTGATGTCTTTTGTGACCTTTCTGATTTCAGCTTTTATTCATTAATTTGAGTTTTGCCTTTGTTTTATTTGATCATATTGGCCAAGGGCTTATCAATCTTGTTTATTTTTTCAAAGAACCACTTCTTCATTTCATGAATTTTCTTAATTGTTTATTCATTGATTTCTGCTCTGATCTTATTTATTTCCTTCCCTCTGGAACTCTTTGGGCTGGGTTCTTATTTTTTTTTCCAATACTTTTAGGTGGATAGTTAGGTTATTAATTTGATTTCTCTCTGTCTTTGTTATGAAGGCATTTCATGCTATGAATGTTCTCCATAGGACTGCGTTCATTGCATTGCATTCCATAAGCTTTGGTAGGTTGTGTTCTCACTGTCATTCAATTCTAGAAATTTTACAATTCCTTCCAGAGCCTATTCATTGTTTAAATGTGTGTTGTTCAGTCTCCAGGAGCTTGATAGAATTCCTGAAGCATATCTTGTGTCTTGATATTGGGGTTCTACTCCTGTTGTCTCCTATACGCTTTCATTGGAGACTTCCATTGTGGGACTAGACAACCTTGGCACTCCCTCCATTTGATGTTTCATGCTGTTTCTTTTGTGTTGTGGTATGCCCATCACAGTGCGGGAATCTCATTTAATTAAGGAGGAAGCAAGTTTTCCCTTTTAGTGTGTTCAGTGGGTGCTCCATTTTATGTTTCAATAGAATAGGCTAATGATGGCTTTATATATCGGGATGTGCAGATTGTGAAGGGCATAGCGTACCAGACACTCTGGGCTGGCGCTTTATACCAAAACTGGTGGTAGAGGTCTGTTGTCCCTTTGACCTGGTGTCAGCTGTGTCTTGCCTGTGGCTCTGGGACCACAGCACTTGCCCTTACTCTCCTACTGAACGCAGATGGGCAGGTTATGGAGGACTCACTGGTTCCCCCTAGCGAAGTGACTGCCAGATTTTCCTGCATGCCCCCTTCTGGGGCAAATGTGATGTCCCAAATAGTCACTAAGATTGGGGTGGGGCATTGGAGGTCTCTGGGTTCCACAGCCCAGGGAGGATCAGGGAGTTGGCTGGTCTGAGGGAGATAGGGGCACTGGCCAAGGGGGGTGCACACAAAGGTACCTGTGGGCAGCACAGGATGTTGAGAGTCTGTGATCAAGGGGAATTCAGGCCATCTTCCTCACAGTCCACCAAGGATGCAAGACAGGGGAACATGGCAGGACATGCTGTGGCTCCAGTTGGAGCACTCTGCAAGAGCCAGGTGTGGGCCAAATGCCTTGGTGTGCAGCTTCCCTGAGACTGGGAAGGCGACTGGACCATAGACAGATGCACTGTGCATGGGTCACTGACAGATGCACTGGGGTGGGGGCCTCTAGGAGAAGGGTCTTGAGCATGGAATACCTGACACAGTGCATGCAGGTCCCAACAGATGCAGTGTGTGTGTTTTGTGTGTGTGGGTGTGTGTGTGTGTGTGTGTGTGTGAGAGAGAGAGAGAGAGAGAGAGAGAGAGAGAGAGAGTGTGTGTGTGTTTGTGGAGGGGAGAGTCCAATAGACAGGGAAAGCACACTGGCCATTGACAGACTCTCTGTGCCCACCACTAACAGATGCAGTGGAGAGGGGTCTCTGGAATACAGGGAAGGTTTTTGGGCCACAGACAGACGCAGTGGGGGTGGGATCTGGAGACAGTGAAGGTGCATGAGCCACCTACAGATGCAGTGCTTGCAGACTATGGATAAGCACATTGGTGGTGGGCTCCGGGAGACAGGAAGGGCACACAGACTGCAATTGGTAGAGCCTCCAGATAGTGAATAGAGAATCTGTCAGGAAGTCAGGGGCGTGACAGCCAGGGTGAGTGACTAGGGGGACATCAGGATCTAGTTGGCTACCTGAGAGCATGGGAATCAGCAGGTACCCAACTGTGGCCCTCCGTGCCTGACCATTGGAGGTCTGCTAACACCTACTCAAACTGGAGGCCCACAGATCTTGCCAGATATTACCCTGAGAGCTGCAGCATGGTTCGAAGGACGCCATCTTCACAGGGTGTCTTCCCCCAACCAACTCACTACTTTTCAAACTCTAGCCATACAACTGTGAATTTCTTTATCAGTGAATTTGATTAGATATCTCTTGTGAGATCATACAGCTTTGTCCATTCATTACTGACTTACTTCACTTACCATAACATTCTCAAAGTTTATGCATGTTAGCTGAGAGACCAAGTATACTTCTCAACCCTGAATTTTTCTTCATTCATCCTATTACAAATATAAATACCCATTTGTGCATTTAGCTATTAGAAATATTTCTGCTTTGAATTTTATAGTATAATCATGTCTTTAAGTATTTGCTTTAAATTATTTTTGTTTACATACCCACTAGTAAATTACTAGTTCACATTTTACTTGTAATTATTTAGGAAACACTATATTGATTTCTATAGATGTCACAGTACTTACATTCAATCCAACAGAGCACACATTCTGCACTAACATGATTTATTTACTTATATGTTTATTCATTTATCTATCTACTTTTACTTTCTGGTTTTGTTTGTTTGGATTTTTGTGATAGAATCAGTCCTTATAGGTAAGTGATACTGATTCATTGTAGTTTTGGTTTCATTTTTTCTCATGATCAATAGAATTTCTCTCATAACTAATTGGCCATTTCAATATCATTTTGGGGAGAAATATCTGCCCAAATTATTTGTCTGCTTTTTCTCCTAATTTTTTCCTGTTAGTTGAGACCAAAGCATTATTTGTGATTTCTAGTGCTACATTCTCATCATATGCATTAAAAATCTTTCAGACGTAGGTCAAATATTTTGATGTAATTCATTTTATGTATTTTAGTAGGTGTCATCTCAATTATTTTTAATTTCAGGTACAGTATATATTTTGTCATATTATTTTTCTCATATGCCTTCATTATTTTTTTATATTTATTTAACAGTAAAGATATTAATAATTACCATTTCTTTTTTATACATTACCAGCTAGAGAATGTACAATTTATGATTTCTCAAGAAACAGTTATGATTGTTTTGTTTTGTTTTGTTTTTCAAGGTAGGGTCTTGCTCTAGACCAGAGCTGACCTGGAACTCACTATGTAGTCTCAGGGTGGCCTCTAACTCACAGCAATCCTCCTAACTCTGCCTCCTGAGTCCTGGAATTAAAGGTATGTGCCACCATTCCCAGCTTGATTTTTGTTGATTTTATTGGCTTATTTTCTGTTTTGTATTACATTTATTCCTTTTCTGATCTTGACCATTTTCTTATGCATAGTTAGGTTTTAATATTTTTTAAATAGAATCTGAGTTTATTGAGTCATTTTTTGAATTTCCTTTAAAATATTTTTATTTATTTATTTGCAGAGAGAAAAAGAGGTGGGGTGGGTACATCAGGGCCTCTTGCCAATGTAAATGACTCCAATGCTTGTGTCCCTTTGTGTATCTGGCTTTACGTGGGCCATCAGGTTTTCCAAGCAAGCACATTTAACCTGGCAGTCATTTCTCAAACCCCATATTTTTATATTCTAAAAATGAGAAATTAAGAATAACCCTCTAATAACTATTAGATATATTAAATATATATGAACATGTTTTATTTTTGCATTTCAAAATAATATATAATCTCACTGCTTTTAAATTTGTTTATTTGCAAGGAGAAAGAGAGAGGAGATCTGCCAGGGTTACTAGCCACTGGAAATGAATTCCAGATGCACTCTGCCACTTTGTGCATCTGAAAATTGAATATGGACCAGTAGGCTTTTTGATCAAATGCCTTTAACCACTGAACAATCTCTCTAGTGCCTCTAATTTTATTTTTAATTTTTTCTTTGACTAGTGATTTACTTAGGGATATTTTAACAACATATTAAGATTTCCAGATTTCTTCTTAATGTTTGTTTCTAAGTATATATCCCATTATAAGAAAAGACTTGAAACTACTTAAATGTGTTAAGACAGTATGAATAGATTCTCCTATGAGTATCAGTTTGGTCACATCAATTCAACTTTTCTGTATATAGAGACATTTTTGTTGTTGATTCTGATGAAGCGAGTAGGATATCACAATATGTTTGCTATTATGAGTTCTCATTAAATTTTCATCAGTTAACCTCAATATATTTGCATCTCTATTATTAAGGGCATAAATATTTCAGGTTGTGCTATCCTCTTAATTACTTGCCCCCCTTGAAAATTAGATATTTATATGTTTATTTAATCTAAGAAGATATAAATTACCATCAGTATTATTGAAATATTTTGCCTGATATGACTATTTATAGATTAAATTGCAGTTTACTAGTTATCATTTTAATGTTCCTGTTTGGTTTATTTTTATTTGTTCTTTCTTCTACTTTTCTGTGATCAGATTTTCATCAGTTGAATTCCTGTATATTTTTATATTTTGTCTATATTGTTGGCTGATTATTGAAAACTATATTTGTACATTTGATTAATTGCCACAGCATTGACAAAAAATCCTGCATGTGCTACAGTCTACTATTTATACTGTGCTATTTCAGGATGTAGACTGAGAAGGATTTATTTATTTATTTTAGTTTAATTAGAATTGTCTTTCATACAAAGTTTAGAATCTTCTAGCCGTAATATAACAAATTTTAACAATAGGAAACATACCAACCTGAAATATATTAATGTTTTTGAAACTAAAGCTTAAAACCTTATCACACTCACTTTTCAAAAGCCACTTGCAGGTTATTTGTCAAGCAAACAACCTGTTTCCATGGGAATGAAATGAAGTACCCTCAGTGAGAGGTTTGAAAAGTGTGTTACATTTCAATGACTGAACGTTAGCACTCCTTTAATGACACAATCTAATTACTAAGTGCTAACTTCAACAGTGGTTTCTGGAACATGTTCCTAGAGTGACTGGCATGATTCTCTAGACAATGCTCTAATGGAAATGAATAGTTACAGACCAAACCTGGAGATTGTTGCTGTGCAAATTGTGTACCTTAGCCCTGCACAAAACCACCATGTTCTGGAATTCACAACTCACTGCATAGTTAAATAAGATAATTTTAATACAATGCCCCTATTTAGCAATGGAGATGAAGTAATTGAAATCTCTGTGGGAGCTTAGATTCTCAAGATCTGTTATTTGTTATCACAATATTAGTTTTCAGGTTTAAGAGTCAAGTCATCTAATTTACCAAAATACATAAATACAATCTCCTGATGTGCTCAAACTACTATAGAAGCACCTAATCTGGACTAAGATCCACTTTCATACAACACTATCAATGCCCATGACACCATGTTGTTCTACCTAGAGACATTTTATTTACTACTATGGCATGATCTTATTATAGTTTGAGTTTATCCTTACATGAAAAATATGTTTTAAAAGTTCAATTATTAATTATATGCAAAGAAACATAATAAAGTAAAAAGAAATACAAGTTTTAGTCTTAGTAAAATATATCTAAAGGTCATTGAAACCATTCCTTTAATATATATTTATGACATTTCTATATAAATGAATTAGTATCTTTCTAGTTATAATGATTTTTCTAGACAAATATATTCTAAAATATGTGTCGTTATACATTATAATGAACAAAAATGAAAAAAATTATTATCTCTCCCTTTATCTCTGTACCACCCATTTTTCTTATCTTGTAGCATTTTGGTTGCTGCCTTTTTCATAGTTAATCTGCATTTTTGGAATACCTTAGCTCTGGTGTTCTTTATGCTATTAATTGTAAATAAAACAATTTTGTTTTATTTTATCAATCTGGAAATTTTCTGTACTAGGAAATGATGAGAATGTATTAGCACATCATCAAATTTAACTGCTAATAAAAATACTTTCTTTGCCTCTATAGATTCACTTTTAGCAATTTTTCCTTCATTCTGTTCACAAGAATCTTGTTTCAGTAGGTGAATGTGATTGCTCTTGGACACAAACCATTTGATGTTTAGTTGCTTTATATATTTGCCTATACATGTCATCTGCATGTTTAATCAATTCCTACCTTTCTTATAATTAATAATTGTGCTACTTATGAAATGAAGTTCTTATCTCAATATATCAGAAACAGTCTCTCTCTCTCTCTCTCTCTCTCTGTGTGTGTGTGTGTGTGTATAGAGAGAGGGAGAGAGAAACAGAGAGAGAGATGTTTAGTATATGCACATATATGTGCAATGCAGCCCTCTATGTCCTTGCCCGTGGTGCCTTATGGCAGCCAGAGGAGAATATCAATGGTCCACCTCCATCACTCACCCACCTGTGCTTCCTTGCAATGTGCATATTCTGATGCTTGCCTTTCAACGTCCCAGATATCCAGTGGTCTCCGTTCCCCTGTAGGATATAGGATTAGGGTTACCGATGTGCGTGGTCATTTCCAGTTGCTTATGTGGGTTCTGGATACTTGAACTTCGTTAGTCTTAAGTCCCCTTAGGCTTCACAGGAAGCACACTTAACAAGTAAATCATCTCTTCAGCCCTTTTCACTACCATTTTACATGCCTGTTCAAATCCACCAATGGATAAACTGTGGAATTGAGCCTCAATTTTAAATCAAATAATGGCACAAATAGAATACAGCCATAAAATAAGTTATTGGACCACTGCAGGTGTATTCTATTTTCTGTAAATGGTTATGGTAGTGTTTGTTCTCTTCTAAAACGTGTCAGGCCTTGCCAGGAAGAGCAGCGTCCTTCAAGCTGATCACAGTGTGCCTACAGCACTGTGAGTGCTTCACACAGTAGGATTTGATTGAAGGTAGTAAGCGAACCATGTGAAGGCATGCAGTTTGAGCTGACTTCACTTGCGGAAATTCTGTGCGATGACAGTTTATCGAGAGGTCATGAGGTCACGAGCAAACTTTCTTATGTAGTTTCTCATTATTCAAATTCCTGCTGTCGTGTGTTTTGTTGGGGAGACAAACACTCCAGACAGGGTAAATACAAAAGACAATATAAACCATTCCTCTCTTGTTGAACCAATAAATTGTTTGGAGAAGCACTCACAATAGCTGCATCCCAAAACTTCCTGCCTAACTTGTAGGCCACTCCACCCAAGAGTATGTCTATCCCAGCAGTTGGACAGGGCCACTGTGACTCTGACATCGTTTCAGCTTCCTGAACTTTGTAACTTTCCTTAACTCTTTCAGGTTTAGGAGCCTCCCTCCTTCCTCCAAGAGGAAATGTTTCAGTTTGGAGGAAATAAATATACAATACCAGTCTATATCAAGCCCAAGTGACCATGAATTATCACAGTTGCAAGTTCACTAAATGTTTCTTGACCTACAATGTGTGCCACTCCAAATGACTCCGTGTGGAACAACACTAAGTCACTCTGAAGCTTGGCCAAATTGAGGATCATGTGCATGATCAACAAAATCAGTACTTTAAATCACTAAATATTGGGATGTTTTTACATGGCCTCGCTAAGTACGTGCAGGTAATTTCAGTGGTACCTAATCCCCGCCAACCCTGTAGAAGTAGATAAAATATTTAGTATGATATTAGAATTCCTAATCCATGAAATGAGGCAAGAATATGAATGTGGATAGATATAAAACTTGGCTTTATTTGCAATTATATGATTGTATAGATGGTATATTCTAAAAGACTTAACAATAGATAAGTAATTGAGTAAGATAATTATCCAAAATAGCAAGAAATGAAGGTACTATTGTAAGCTAAATTGCCAGCCATAAATAGATCCACATCCTATTTTTTTCAGAATCTTTAGATTTCATTTGTTTCCTTAAAATTATTTTATCAGATGTGATTGAATTAAGGATTCTACAAAGAGGTGATTGTGCAACAGTATCAGGGTAGACCCTAATGCATCATAGTTACATTAATGAGGGAAGTGAAGACATATTAGTTGGGCACATAGAAAAGGGACCTTTATGCAATCCATGAATCAGAGATTTCAGATATATTTTCACAAGTCCCGGAAGGTGTGCACCATCTCGAAATTGGTAGAATCAATGAAAAAACTCCAGAGAGGGAAGGCAATCCTGTTTGTGCTGTTTTAAACCACCAAAGCTGTAGTCAGAGATTAAATTTAGAATTGTAGTGGTAACTAAGTTATTACAGAAGGTAAAATAAATCATAAGGCAATGATGATTTCCCACATATTAGGAAATTGGAATATGTTTATACAAGTACCTGTTTGATTTTTAGTGTGAATTTTTGGAACATGACTTGACTTTGTAGGAATATTATATCTGTAACTTTGTTGAATTTCTTTGTGTGTTATAATGGACTTTTGTGAATTGCTTAAGATTGTCTATAAATAAAATCGCTTGGTCTATGAAGAGAGATCATTTTACTTTTCATTACTATAAAAGCATTTTATATATTCTTTCTTCCTAAATTTCTCTGGATAGGGCATCCTCCCCCAAAAAAACTAGAATAGAATTTTCACGAGTGGACAGCTTTGTCAAATTCCTGATCTGATGAGAAAGAAGCTTCCCCTTGTTATTACATAAGATGTTTAGCTGTGAGGATTTGGAAGGACCCTTATTCAGGATGAAGAAAATATTTCTAATTTGATGGATGGTTGTTACAGTGGATGATATTTATTTTATCATTCATTTATTTTGTATTGATTGATATGAGCACCTTTCTCCTATTTTACTAATATGGTGTACAACCTTGGACAATTTTCATATTTTGACCTAAACACTAGATTTTGAGGTACAAATCTCATTTCATCAATAGTATAGTGCTTTATATATGCTGCCAGTATTTGGTTCATAGTTTTGTTTTGTTTTAAGATTTTTGCAACTTCATTGATATTGGACACTAGTGTGTATTTTCTCTTTCTTCTGAGGTTTTTGGCCAGCTATAGCAACAAGGTAACACTGATCTTATAAAATGAGTCAGAAAGTCTTTGTTAAGGTTGGGTAAGTTACTGAGTTGATCAAGGCATTTGTTGCACAAGCTTGAGTACTGAAAATTGGCTGGTCAGCACTCACTAAACTTCAGGAACTTGGAATGACTGCTTGCAATCCTGCAGCATGGGAGGCACAGACTACATCAAAACTATAAAATAATTTTAAATTCTTTTAAAGTAATTCCATATGTATGTATGTATTCATATAAATTTGTACAAACAAGTATCCTAGAAAATCTAATAATGTATTTAATGCATGCACTGTTTAAATTTTATATATAATAGGGTAAAATATTTTAGGAATGTATTATATTATTATTTTTAAATAAGTATTCTAATAACACTCAGCTATGGAACTTAGAGTTGAAAGAGCATCTGTTTTAATACTTATTCATTATAACTGAATAAAATGTGAACTGTCAGTTCCTGAATTGTAAGCATGTTTTAATTTTTTTTATCGTGTTAAATCTAAATTAAAAACATATTTGGAGAAACATGGTGTTTAATGTATCCTTTAATTTACTTTGATTGAAAGTGTGGTGCCAAATTACTTTGACATTCTAATTCTCATTAAGATTTCAGTGCAGATATCTAAAGTTATTATATTTCTTTTAAGTTTGAATTTTGCTTCTTTTTGAAGTTTGAAGTATTTATTTCTATTGATCTTGTTATTTTTTTACTTACTCGGTTGTATTATTATAGCTGGATTATTTTTCAAGTGAATTGATGACATTATATATCAAAAGTATGTATAATAATGAGACTTAATATTTGAAAATTATACCTGGTGTAAAATAAATGCTATTTCAAATACACATTAATTGGAATATCAGGAGGTTATTTTTTCCCTACAGAGTACTTATTTTTATCTATATTTATTAACTCATTCAAGAATAACTAGGATCATTAAAAATAAAATTGGTAGAGCATCTTTATAAATGAATGTCTGGCCAATATAAACACTCTACTGGGTCAGTTTCAGTATACATTACTTAAAATGCTTTCTATGTAAACAATTTTAAAAATGGAAATATGCCTGCATTTAAATGTGTGTAAAAGACAATATGTTGTATAAATTATATACATGTATATTTTCAATTTTAAATATTATTCATTTCATAGATTTTCTTACTTAATAAACTTACAAAGATAAAAAGAAAACCGTACGTTTAATAGCAATCCCGAAGGAATATTAAAAGAAGCATCATGAAAAATGGGTTCGTGATACAGTAGACTCCATAACAGTGGCACTCACTAAGGAAATATAAGAGTTTTGGCTTATCTTCATACAATTCCCTTATAGGAGCTCAAGGAAGATATCAAGAATGGTACTAAAGCTTCGAACATGACCCCACCCTCCAGATGCAGGTGACAAAGTCCTTACCCAGAATTGTGACATATTAGCAGATAGATCAGATAAGGAACTATGTTTTCAGGCCATAGGGTTCATTTCCCAATATGACAAAATTAGTGCTCTTGGAAGAGGAGACAAAAGAGAAATCCCTCTCTCCATATGCACACTGTGAGAAAAGGACATATGTTCACCTAGTGGGGCAGTGAATATTTGTCAGCCAAGAAGAAACCCTATCACTAGGAATGAAATTTATTGTGTCCTTTTAACATGGACTCCTATGCTCTGGTAGGAAAAAGTAGATTTTTGGTGTTTTATATTTTTGTGTTTTAGACCACCAGTTTTGTAGTATTCTGTTATAGCATCACAGCCTACCATATTATGTTTCTGAAATATATTTTATACTTTTGCTTGAAAAATCAGTTTCTCTCCTCTTCTAGTTGGCCTCTATCACACCTTGTATTATACTTCACAGGGTGTAGGTGACTGTAGGCATGTTTAGGAGTTGACTGACGAGGTTGAGATTGCTATAGTTTGGAAGATGAAGACAAATATTTGTGTATAACAGGTACTTTAATAGCTACTATATATTTTTTCTTGCTGTCTTAGAATAAAAATAATTTCTAGAGTAATTTAGCTGTCCACTATGCCTAGTCATTTGGCATTTTGACATTACATTATGCAATTTCAAACTTGTCAGCAAAACACCACCTGATATTAAATATGAGAAGAGGCACTGGAGAAGACAGAGATTACAAATGTTTGAAGTCAGTGGTCCGTGGAAACTACAAGTCAAGCATCATTTTACACAGAATATTAGTTCTTACAGATGTACAATCAAAATCAAAGTAATATCCTTTTTGTACTGTTAGATGAAAATAATTCATCCTATATAATATTAAAAGCAAAACAGTTTGGAGGGGATTATAGCTATATGTAATAAAATTAACTCAAATTCTGTATCTATGATACTAAGATAATTATTGAGGGAAAGGACTAAGTAAGTCTCTGAGGAAGAACATGCCCTTGGTTTCATAATCAGCAACACAAAAAATAATAAATTAGAAACAAAACAGGGCTGAAAACATTGCTCAGTAGTTAAAGGTACTTGCTTGCAATGCCTGATGGCCCAGGTTCAATTCCCCAGTACCCATGTTAAAACAGATGCACAAAGTGGTGCATGCATCTGGAGTTCCCCTACAGTGGTAGAAAACCTTGGTGTACCCTATCTCTCTCCCTCTCCTTCCCTCTCTTCCTCCCTTCCTGCTTGTAAATAAATACAATATTTAAATGGGCCAAGACTGATAGCACTTAAGGGCAGTGAAGGTATTTCCTACTTTCTACATTGAAACTTACTGTTGCTTAAGGTGAGGTCATGGATAAAAATCTATGTTTTTTAATCAGTTGACTAAACAAACTACTATTAAAGGTAGCAACATTCACAGCAGTAATAACACTACAGGAGTACCAACTAACTACTTAGTAAGCAATTCATTCAGTATATAAGTAGTCAATCAAAACAAAAATGTAGTGACTTTTATAGTATAGTGAAAAATGCAAGGTTCCCAAAGTTGAACAATGATCTCAAACATTTGTATGTGATTACAGTATCAAGCTAAGAGCCTTTTGAGTATCTACGAAATTTGAATGTTTCTAATAGTAATAATGATGCAAGCCACAAATTTTACTCAAGCATGCTAAAGGAAAGAGAAAAGTAAACTTTCTATAATTTCCATAGAAAATTGGTCATAAAATATGCTGTTGATATGTTATGAAAAATATACCTTAATTTGAATTATTATTATTGAATTTATTTTCATTATTTGATGCCCTTTATGAATTTTGAATTTTGTGACATTTCAATGTGTGATTTGTTTTCCATGCTAAGTTCTTATTCTTACTTGAGTTGGTTGGTATAATTTGCATTGGTTTCTGAAGAGGGCTTCTTAAATTGCTTAAGTATCAGGTACCACAAAGCACTGGAATTACCTTTGTATCTATCTCTTCAAAATATTAAAAGTAGCCATTATCACGCTTTAAGGGCCAGAGAGAATATTACTTTTGCTACTCTTCAGTTGAGTGGGCAGAGTGGGAATGCTTTAAACCGATATACTTGATCTGAATAATTGAATTGCCATTAGAATAGAAACCATGTCTGTGTAAATGAGAAGTATGTTCATGTTTCTGCTACTCTTTGCTGCATGCGATATACATGAGCTATCAGATTCATTTCTATTGTTTTGTGTTTTTCTTATTAACTGTGTGCTGTTTTCAGTTGCAAATATATTATCATGCGCAATGTCCTGCGTAACCTCTCTCCTTCACTGCACTCTGGTCATTTCCCTTGTTTAATCTCTTGCTTTCTCTGAGCTCTTAAACTGATCCATGTCCTCTCCTTGGGCATTCAACCTTGAAAACACATTTGTCTAAAGTAACTGCTTAGAAGAGTGTCTACGTTTCATCCATAGTATTTTTATATTTTGATAACTTTATTTTCATAATTTATATGCAAACAAAGCAGTTACCAAATGTACACAAATTGATGAGTTTGAAATATTGCTGCATGTGTAACATCATGACTACAATGAAGGCAGTGAACATTTTTAATACCTCTAAAATTTCCTTGGGTACCTTTGTTTAATATTATGAGATAAAAATATTTATTAGCACATGCCTTTAACTCCAGCACTTAGAAGTAAGAGATAGGAGAATAACTGTGATTTTGAGGCCATCTTGGGACTACAGAACAAGTTCCAGGTCAGCCTGTGCTAGAGACCGTACCTCAGTTTGAATTGTCCTATACTATGTTGGTTAACCATGAGCACTAAGATTATATATCATTCCATATTCATGTCCTCAAAATGAAATTATTTAACAATTGAGACCATGTTTCTCATTAACCCCACTGCGGTATGTCCAATATCACTTCTACATTTCTGTAAGTCTGGTCATTTTATAGAGCTCATATAAATTGAATTATTCAATATTTGTCTTCTGTAAGTGACATAATTCATTTAGCATGAAGTCTGCAGGTCCATCCATCTTGCAACAAACAGTATGATTTATTTCCCTTTGTAAGATAAAAACATACTGTAACATGTATGCATCCTCCTATTTTCTTTATCCTTTTGCCCATGGACACTTGGCTTCTTCACATAATAGAGTATACTGAAAAGTACTGTATTGAATATGAAAATATAGACATCTCATGATCTTAATTTCTATTTACTCATTTTAATTGCTATTGTAATTTTATGTCTATGAATATATTTGTGGGTGGGCATGTCTTTATGTGCATAGGCATCTCTATGACATTTATGATATTTATATGAGTCTTTATGCATGTATTTGAGGTAAATTTTTTTGTGCTATGTAGGTATGTGTATGCATGTTTATATGTGTTAGTGCATACATGTGTGTGCCTATGCTTGTGGAAGCCAGAGGCAGATGTTGGGGGTCTTTTTCAACCACATTTCGTCCTATTTTTTGAGAAACAGTCTCTCGATAAATCTTGAACTCAATTTGATTAGACTAGCTAGTCAGAAATCCCCATGAATCTTCGTGTCTCCATCTCCCCAATGCTGGGATTACAGGTGCACATCAAAATACCTGGCATTTCGCATGAATACTGTAGACTCAAATTGAGGCTCTCAGGCTTGCTAAGTAAAATCTTAACTCACTGAGCAATATTTCTAGCTCTTAACTATCCTTAATTATGTATTTTGGAGTGGGATAGCTGAGTCTTTTGGTAGTTCTGCTTTGAATTCTACTGGACATTTCCTATACTGGCTGTCATAGTTGCCACAGCATCTATATTCCCACCAATAATATGAAGAATTGCAATTTCTGTACATAGTTGCATGTACCTGAGTGTTTTTAATTCTCTGTTTCTTTTCATATATTCCTTAATAATTTGTACTTTCATTGGAGAAATGCTTAATCAGATCATTGCAAAGTTTAAGAAAAAAATTGTTAATTCTTATCTGAGTTGTATAAGTTTGTTCAACACTTAGAATCTCTTTATCAATCAGATATATGACTTAATATTTTCTCTCATTTAATAGGCTGCCTTTTCATTATAGTAATCATTCTTTTTTCTGTTGAAAATGATCTTCTTTTCTTTCTTTTTGGAGTTTGATGAAATCTCATTTTAAATTTATTTTTACTTATTTATTTATTTAGAGAGAGGGACAGAGAAGGAGAGACAGAGAACTGATGCACCAGGGCCTCAGGCACTATAATCAAATTCCAGATATTCTTGCCACCTAGGATACATGCAATCTTGTGCTTGCCTTGCCCTTGTACATCTGGCTAATGCGGGATCTGGAGAGTTGAACATAGGTCCTTAGGTTTCACAGGTAAGTGCCTTAACTGCTAAGCCATCTCTCCATCCCACATTTGTTTTGTATTTTTAATTATTTTTTAAAAAATTTATTTATTTATCTGAGAGTGACAGAGAGAGAATGAGGCAGAGAGAGGGACAGAATGGGTACACTGGAGCCTCCAGCCACTGCAAACAAACTCCAGATGTATGTGCTGCTTTGTGCATCTGGCTTATGTGGGTACCAGAGAATTGGGCCTCGAACCAGTTCTTTGGGTTTCATAAGCAAGTGTTTAATCACTAAGCCATCTCTCTAGCCCTCATTTTTTTTAACTGTGGTTTTGGTTTCATGTATTATAAGGGAATAATTTTTACCTTAGTATGATAAGGTGGGTGCTCATGCTATATACCAAACGTTTTTTAGTTTCAAAATTTATATCAAAGTCTTTTATGAGTTGATTTTCATATTTGGTGTAAGGCAAGGCTCCAGTTTGATCTGTGGCAAGTGGAATTACAATTCTCCAAGTACTATTCATGATTGGTACTGTCATTTCCTCATGCAATCTTGGTACCTTAACACAGGTCAGTGGACTAAATATGTATGGAGTTCTTCCTTAACTCTGCATTATTTTGCTTAAGCCCATATGCCTTTCTTCCTTCTACTTCTATATATTTACTGACAGTAATGTATAAAATATTTCTGAAATCATAATGTGAGATAGCTCCAATTTAGCTTTACTTTCTTAAAATATTAAAAGAAAAGATTTAATATTTTCTGTATTTGTCAGCTATAAAAAATATTCAGAAATTTTATTGCCAAATTAAATTGTATTCAAAATACCTGGTCACTAAGTACTACATCAAACTTTGAAAGTAAGTTTGCTTGAGCCTAATTGATATTCTCTTGTCTAGTCCGTTCCTTGCTTCTGGGATGAACTTCCAAACCAGACACAGTTTATGGGAGAATGGCATTTATTTCCGGCTTAAAGATCGAGGGGAAGTTCCATTTTGGTGCAAGAAGCCAGCCTCTTTACCAAATCAACAAAGAGAGAAGAGCACCACCAAAAGCAAGCAGTAAATCAATAGCAGGGAACGCAGGCAGAGCTCAAACGCTCTGCATACTTCTGTGCTGGAAACCTTATTGGCTCACAGTGACACCTCTTTCAGCCAGGCACCTAGAAATCCAAGTGACAAGATTTAATGAAAACCCTGAAGTATTGGGGGACTTAACTTCAAACTACCACATTCCGCCCCTACGGGATAGTTTGAATGGATGTCCCCCAGTAGATTCAGTAGTTTATTAAAACTTATAACTTAGGTCTCCAGCTGCCTGGCTAGAGGAGGCATGGCTGTGAGTGGAAGGATCCTGAGATACAGGGCTAAGGTGTAACTGGGTGCATATCTAAATTCCAGCCTAAGATATGCAGAGTGCTGGAGTTCTGCCTGGGTTCCCTGCAGTTTGGCTACTAGCTTTTGCTCTTCCTTTTGGTAATGAGTTTTCCATTTTTTGCCATTATGGAACTTCCCCTGGACTTGTAAGCTTCAGTAAACCTGTTTCTCACATAAAGTTTGTCTGGTTTGGAGGTTCATCCCAGCAACAAAAGCCTGACCATGACATCTCTTAACTACAAAAAATTACAGTGATGTGATACTTTATAGTTAACAATTGGATTTTGTTCACAAAATTTGCCTTTCAAGTTAGCCAGTAATAAAATATGAAATATAAAAAAAGAATTGATGGTTTCAATTATAAGAGCCACAGAGTGGGTAGGAATACCCTGATGTATGGTTTCCTCCCCCCCACCTATGCCACTGAGACTGATTGAGCCCTTCAGTGACCCCACAGTGAATACTATAACCACACTGAAGAGTGCCACCAGGATATCACGAGTAGGGGTGAGGGGATAAAAAAGTATTTCCTATTAAAATACATGTAAGATTAAATTAAACAATTAAAAACAGAAATAATGGCTTCAAATAATGGTTTCTTATGTGACTATGAATTTAAATCCTGTATGTTTGCTGTTTGTTTGTATATATGCATTTGAAAAGGTAGAAGTGAATACCTTGCAATGAAATTCACACAAATGTAACACGATTAGTTAGATTTGCCTGTAAGCTGTAGTAACATCAGTAGGAGTAGTGAGGAAGCTCTAATGAGACTTGTACAGAGAAGAAGCCAGAAGGGGTTAGAGCAAGGGACAGTAGATAGTCAAGTGAGAGGACTGAATAAAGGGAGTGGAAATGTCTTAAGGAGGGCAGGGGAAAGGAAGGAATTGAGGGTGAGGAAGATGTAAAGGTATTATGAGTAAGTGCTATACAAAAATTGCATGTATTAATTAGCTTAGCTAATTAATACATGCAATTTTTAAAAGGAAGAGAAGAAGCAAGAGTTTGGTTAGAAGTTCCCTATAGCATCATCCTGAAACAATAGGTTATTGCAAGTAAATCTTGATATTAGAAAGAGGTTATCACCACACTCCACAGTGAATTGTTTGGTCAGGAAAGCCCAGGAAGCACCTGAAACAACGCAGATCATGACCATTACACTTGGTTGCCCACCTACAGGATGCAATAGCAGGACATTAAGCAATCAAGCTGGACTTGAGAATTAAACCATCTTCCTGTTGGATATTTGTCATTGTTCCGGAAAATGCTACGTGAGCTGCTACGGAATAAACGTCACCAAGAGTATAAACGAAAAGTGGATCCTGCAAACTACAAAAAAGAAAAAAGAAAAAAGAAAAGAAAAGAAAAAGAAAACAACAACAAAAACAGCCAGACAATATGTATGGATGCAATAGTGTCATATAAGTTATGGGGATACTCAACTGCTCTCTGACTGGATATGAGGCCAGGCTCAGTAGGAGGGAATTCACACCAGATATTGGTGTCTTACTTAATTTTGGAGGAAGCTATAGTCTACCCTTGAAGTGTTTTCAGTGGCTATTACCTTTTATTTTTGCTTCCACTAGGCTTCTGGTGGCAATTGGACATGCCTGCTCAGAGTGAAGGAGCCCATGATTCTCTGGTTGAGGACCTGATTTAGTGGCTTGTTGTTCCGTGATTCTGGGTATGGAACTGCGTGGTCAGGTGGCCAGAAGTGGAGGGGAGGGTGGGGGGTAGAGAGTGGTGGTGAGAGGGCTGGTGTTCCCAAGCCTGGAGATGTGGGCTGAGCTACACTGCCCTGCCTGGGTCCTCAAGGGGGCCACGATGCTGTTCACAAGCCCGGAGGCATGGGTGGGGTTACACTGGTCTGCCTGGGTCACACACAGGGGTGGGGCGCAGCAGCAAGTGTGATGGTGTTCCAGAGCCCGGAGGCATGGGTGGAGCTATGCTGGCTTGCTGGCTTGGGTCCATGCATGGGGATGGTGGGCGCGGCAGGGAGTGGGTATGGTATTCCGGAGCCTAGATGTATGGGTGGAGCTATGCCGGCATGCTGGCTTGGGCCTGGACAGGAGGGAAAGGGGAGGCAACAAGTGGGGCAGTGTTGGCGCGCATGGAGGCAGTGGTAGGCATTGTGCACTGTGGCAGCAAATGGGACGGTGTTCACTCGCATGTGGGTCCCCTTGCCTGTGGTTAGTGCAGCCAGGAACTACAGGAACCTACAGCTAGGACTATGGATAGGATGGCTGCGTGAGGGGATTGGGAGACTGGTGGGCTACATGAGAGCTTGAGAATCAGCCAATTCCTTTTTTTTTTCTTTTCTTTCTTTTTTGTTTTTTTTGCCCCTCCACTCTCCCATTAAAGGTCTATCAGAGTCTGCACCCCCCCCCCCTCAGAAGTCTCAATGAACCTTTAATGCCATGCATTTTCTTCCCTGGGAGGTGCAGCATGGTTAGGCAGACACCATCTTGACCAGAGGTGACACACCAGATAGTGAAAACTGAGTCAAAAATCCTATGTTTTGGAAAGTCACCGAACCTAAAGCTAACTTTTCAGAACCCAGAGCTAACTTTTCATTTTATTTGGCAAAGAGAGGTGTCATGTCTATCATAAGACCCTCCAAATATATATGTTTATACCCTTTGGTAAATGTTGACCTCACTTTTGTTTTAAAACCATTCTTTTTACAGATGGTGCCAAATAATGGGGAGACCCGGGACTCGTAAAAATTACAAAAAGAAACCCAGTGCTTAGCATTAGACAATCATCATCTCTATGAGATGAGTCATCTGTGTAACATCCATCAAGACTCAGGGAACTTGATGGCAGAATAATCATCATTGCTGTTCTCACTGCTAGTCAGAGTATCTTTTCCAGTAAGGTAGCAGCAGACACTGAGTAGACTCAAAACACATAAAACCTGAAAATAATAGGCTGCACAGGAGCTCAACAGTAAAGAAGAAAGAAAGAAGATTTCTGCCCCACCCTCTAAGTCTCATGGATACAGTGGGGTGGGATGAACATAAGAAGCTACATGTTGTTTAGGAATTTTGGGTTGAAGGGCCCTGGAGAGGGTGACATGAAACCTAAACTTAAATTTCTCCTGTTTCTCTCTATTTTTTTCCGTCTTTTTCTTCCTTATTTTCCCTTGGCGCTGGCCTGTAATCCCCTCCACCAGGTTGCAGTTAACATCCACAGAGAGCTGTTGATAGAAGAGACCTATAAGGTCTCACAAAACTAACAGGAAAGACTTCTGTCAGACCACTTGATTACCCACCAGAGGTCAATGGTAAAACCTTACTGCTTAAGATACCATATGCTAGCAGCACTGACCATGGAGAGACCTGGTTGGAATACAGGAGAGAGCCAGCCCCACGCTATTAGCCCATCTAGTGCTTGAAGGTGCTACATGAGCTACTAGGGGAATGTGGCCAACATCTATTGGAGAAACTCAATGTCTAAGCAACTCAGAAGCAAACAACCTGATGTGATGCTTGCACAAGTGCGACAGTGGCACACAGCCAAGGTAGGTAACCAACTGCTCTAGGGTTGGTTGATAGATCCACACAGTGGAAAGGAAACCATATCTGGAACTAGGAAATAAGTCAGAATCATAGCCATATAATGATTGTTTTTTCCAATATCAAGCTCTCACTAATCTTGGGCTATTAAATTCTAACTAATAATGATTATCCCATGTAACTTGTTCTGATTTCACTCTCCATTGGAGATTCTGCTTTTCTTATTCAGATGGAAGTAGGACCTGAGGAGAGAAACAGCCCATCACACTTCACCAGGGCCCCAGCTGAAATCATAGAGGAATTGGGGAAATGAGCAAGAGTGCTACTTTCTTGGTAAACCTGATATCAGCACAAGGGTGAAGGAGGTAGACACCATGTACACTAAACTCCTATCAAGCCAGAGATCCAAAGATACAGAGGCTCCTAAGAGCCTATCACTGAAGTAGAGCTAAAATGAACCCAACATGGCTCAGAGAAATTTGATGGTTAGATTGTTAGAACCACAAGTTGGGACATTATGGACAGAGACATTGCCTCTTCCCCATAACTGATGGCTACCCCAAAATGCATGACCCAGAAACCCCATGGGTATAACTGGCATCCCCAATGAGGAGGGTTACTTGGAGGGGGCAGGGATGAGAGTAAAGATGGTACTAACATGTGCTGTTTACATCTTGAGTATATCAAGAACTAATTTTAAAAAAGGAGCATTTCTCTATAATTAGGGCTGAAATCAATCATATGTGTGTATGTGTGTTTCTTTGATTTGTGTGCTTCTTTGATTTGGTTGTTTGAAACAAGGTCTTTTCATGTGTCCTTGGGTAATCAGTCTGTAACTCTTGGTTTATTCAGGCTGGCTTCAAATTCATGATTCTCCACCTTTGGCCTGAGAGTTTCTGGTTTCCAAGTGTATATCACCATGCTAGCAAGTTCTCTGACATGGTGTTAGCATGTAGCCTGTTGGTGACTAACTCACATTCATTTTTCCTTTGGCTCCTGTACTGATATTACAAGTGTGAGCCACCAGATTATTTTTGAAACTATATTGTAATGACAAAAATATTAATCCACAAGATTAGAACTTTTTAGAATGTGTGCAATGAAACATCAATGTCCCCATTTGTCAGGATTTATATGTAAGCCTTACTTTGAATACTCAGAAGAACCCTATGTCATAGTTCAAGGATTTTTCAATGTCATAGGGTATATTTCTATGTCAGAGAGATTCAGGTTCACTGAGATAAACTTCCAGACCAGGCACAGTTATGGAGGAAGGGATATTTATTGAAGCCTACTGATCCAGGGGAAGTTTCAAAAATGGCAGAAGAAGCTGGCCTGACATCACAGGACCAGGCGGAGAGAGAGAAACACAAGCCTAAAGCCAAAAGCCACAGCACACTTCAGGAACTCCTGCTAGGCACACTTTGCATATCTTTAGATTGAAATCTGAAACCCACCACCACACCTTAAGATCCACCCAGTGACACTGCCTCCATCCAGGTGGCAGCAGATGCAAACTACAAAAAAAATAAACAACTGAATATATTGGGGGCCATCTATCCTATTCAAACCACCACATTCCGCCCCTGGCCGCCAATAGATTTATAACCGTCACACATTGTAAATTGTACTCAGTTCAATTTCAAAGGTCCCCACAGTCTTGACCAATTTAAGATATTAAGACCTTTAAAATAAAACAAGTTAAACATTTCTAACATATAAAGACACAGAGTAAACATTTTCAACTGGTATAAGGCATAGCAAGGAAAGACTAAGACAATGCAAACTCAACCACCACCAAACAAACACCAAACCTCTGCAGTTCAAGTCCAATACAACCAAAGACTGACAGTCTCCAGATTTTCCAATTCCATCCCTCCAGTTGGGCAGATTAGCCAGGGAACACTTCCATCCCAGGCCAGTAGTGCACTCTATGGTAGCCCTTGCATAGTCCTGGCATATCCAAAACATCTTGAGGTCTTCATGCAAACCATGGTCCATCTTCCAAAGGCTCTTTCAGCCTATCAGGGCCTCATGCCCTGCCTCATGCTGCATCTCAGCAGCAGCTCCTGGAAGCATGTGCAATTCACGACCAATCCTCATATTTTTCATGCTTCTGAAACCAATACCAGGTGTGCAGGACATAGCCATAGTCTTAATTCACAGACAAAATAAATCATAACCTTGAAAAGCAGATTCCTTCTCCAGTCAACTCTTTCCAAAAGTATTTGCATTTCTATGATAGTCTTTCCTCAGGCCATCCTTTCCATGGTAAAACAATTGGACCATCTTCCTTTAAGATTGCTAATGTGTTTGACAATAGCAGATTCAGTAAGCTAAAATCAGTCTCAGTGCCTGTAATTTTAACTTGCTTGAGGTTTTCCAGCTTAAAATCTTAAATCTCTCAGTCCAGTATCTTTAGCCAAGGACATCAGTCCATTACAAATTTAACCTTGATTAAACTCTCTGGGCCTGGGCAGCAGGACGCAGTCAGCCCTTATGCCAATAGCCCAGTTCCAACAAAGTCCTCTGCAGTCTTTCCTTCCCCTTAGTAAGCTCATAAGCCAAGACTTGAAGTTCAATATTGTCTGCACTTAGAATTCTCAAACTCTCACCAGAATAGTCCATAAAACTTAGCTTACCACTCCAGAAGACATCTTCATTTGCAAGCACCATGTCCATGCCTATTCCTCCAAAACAAAGGTTTCAAAAGATCAACATCAAAAATGAAATAAAATAAAAAAAAAAAACACCAAGAGCAACAAAAACACATTGCTTTTCTTGGGCTTTAAAAGTCAGTCAAAATTAGTATCTTAAACAGTTTGAGTTACCTGATGTTAGAAAACTTCAAGAGGTGCATTTATCAAAATATATCTTTGTATGAATTTATGCATTTGGTATATATTTATAGTATGCACACTTATTTGTTGTATAAATTTGTGTTGCTTAATATGATTTTCATCAAAACAAATATACTACTATGTACACTGCTACATTTTCTACATTTTAGTGAATAACTTTTTAATAATATCTGTAAAACTGCATATCTTTTAATTGAAACAAAATGTAGAAAAGCAAAAGTTTGTTTTTCTGGTGTTTTTTTTTTTTTTTTTTTTTTAGCTTAAATTCTACTTTTCTTTCCTCACAGATTTCTTTTTCAGTTTCATGAGTTTATCCAGGAATGAAAATTATTTTAAAATTCAAATGAATAATGATTAAATCATACCTTAAATATGTTTTAAAATCATGAGCCTAACTGCGCAGCACATCACCAGGAAAGAAAGGCAAGAAGTTCAGGGTTCACTGAGTCTTTCAGGGGAGAGAAATCTCCAATAGATTGCCAGTGGGAGGGCACAGAGGGGAAAAAACAGGGAATCACTGATTCCCTCGTAGGCAGGAGGGTAGCCCACCCCTCCCCCCAAGCAGCCACCCTACCACAGTCCCAGCTTCAGGAAACTCCTGTACTTACTGTAGGAAAATGATTCCAGGCCAACATACTTCCACTTGCCTCACTGCACAGGGGCGATCGCCCTGCTACCCTGCCCATCAGTGACCTTGGCCAGGCTACACCTGCTGGTCCATTGGACCTCAGGCTCCCTTGATCAATTTAAATGGTAACTGCCACCAGTCCAATCCTGCTTGTGGAAGTTTACCCTGCTCCACCCACTTTCCCACTTACTGTTCTGGCCACTGCACAATCATGCACATTCACACTCACTAACCCAGGCCAATTTTCAACTCCACACATGATCACAGACTATGTCTGTTGCTTATGCTAGCTCAGGTGCCACCCTGCTCCCTGTCTCTGACACCGGCTGACCGCCATTGTCCTGTTGCGGGGGAGTGCAGACTGCTTCTGGGGTCTCAGTGTTCCACCACACCAGATTTTGGGCTGCTTCAGTGCTTGCTGCCTCTGTGTCCCTCCTAGCACAAGCACAGGAAGCTTTGGCACATTACTGCATAAGAGCTCAGGAAACTTTGGTGCCCCGTCCAGGCAGGAATGCAGGTGGTTTTGGCAAGCAAGAGCCAAAGTCCACGGTACTTGGCAACAGCCTCAAGTTGCTTCAGATTCCCATTGTGCTTGAGCCCAGGCTGGTCCACCCACCTACGTGCCCATACACTGCCATGGGCAGACCACAGTGCAAAAGAAATAGCATGAGAAATCAAATGCAAGAAAATCCAGTTAGATCACCCAGTCCTGCAATGAACATCTCTAATCAAAACACAGAAGAGTCACTAGGATCAGAACACAAAAATGAAGCTATGAGCAATGCAACCCTGACCAAGCTACTGGTAGAACTTGCAGAAAAGCAACAAAGGACCAATAATCATGTGGATGCTGCCATCACTAGACTAGACCTAATAGATAAGAAAATGGAAGGAGTTCAAAGACAGTTAAGAGATATGAGGGAGAGTTAAAAAAAAAAAAAAGAGGACCTCAAAAATCAGCTGGCGATACTAAATGAAGACATAAACAAATGCAAGGATGAATTCCAAGAAACATCAAGAATATCAGAAAATGATATGAAAAGGGAGCTTGACAGAGGGATGGAAATCATACATAGAAAAGTAGTAGAGAATGCAAACCTAATTCACCAAGTCCAAAATTCTCTAGAGCTCTCAAGAATAGAGTCAGCCATGTGGAGGATAGAAACTCTGATCTGGAAGACAAGATGGAAGAAACAGTTCGAGAGTTCAGAAATTTCAGTAAGTTCAAAAGTTTCTGCGAACAGAACATGAAAGAATTTTGGGATACACTTAAATGTCCAAATATTAGGATCACTGTAATACCAGAAGGAGAAGAAATTCAGACCAAAGGCATGGAGAACTTATTTAACAAAATAATCAAAGAAAACTTCCCCAGTCTCTTAAAAGAAAGGCCCATCAAGATACAAGAAGCCAACAGAACTCCAAACAGACTGGATCAAAGGAGAAACTCTCCAAGACATATTGTCATTAAGACTCTAAACATTGATGCCAAAGAGAAAATCTTAAAGCTGCTAGGGAAAAACATCACACCACTTTTAAAGGTAACCCATCAGAATTACTCCAGATTTCTCAAAGGAAACCCTGAAAGCTAGAAGGGCCTGGAATAAAATGCTGCAAGGTCTAAGAAGCTATGGCTTCCAACCCAAACTACTCTACCCAGCAAAAGTATCCCTCATAATAGATGGTGAAAGAAAAACTTTCCATGACAAAACTCAGCTTTACAATTACATGAAAACAAAACCAAAACTACAGAGAGTATTTCAGGAAATTCTCCACAGAGAAGAAACAAATAATCAACCTCAAATGCCTACAAGAAGCAGATCACAATAACCAAACTCAGAGTAGGCACAAAAAACTTCAAAGACAAACTGGGTGTGGTGGTGCACACCTTTAATCCCAGCACTCCAGAGACAGAGGAAGGAGGATTGCCATGAGTTCAAGGCCACCCTGAGACTCCATAGTGAATTCCAGGTCAGCCTGGGCTAGTGTGAGACCCTACTTCGAAAAACCAAAAAAAAAAACAAAAAAAAAAAAACTTCAAAGACCATGAAACCACCAAACCACATATATCATCACAATATGGCAGGGATCAAATTAAATCTCACAGTAATTACCCTAAATATTAATTGCCTTAATTCACCCATCAAGAGGCACAAGCTAACAAGATGGATAAAAAAATTAGACCCCTCAATCTGTTGCCTTCAAGAAACCCACCTCACCACTACAGACAGACACCTCCTTAGGGTGAAAGGGTGGAAAACAATATTCCAAGCAAAAGGGAATAAGAAACAAGCAGGGGTAGCTATATTAATATCGGATAAAATAGACTTCAAACCAAAAATAATCAAAAAAGACAAAGAAGGGACACTTCCTTCTTATCAAGGGAGCGATCCATCAAGAGGTCATTACAATCATAAATCTGTATGCACCAAACACAGGGGCACAACAGTTCATAAACCAAACTTACTTGAAAATAAAACAGAAATAAGCACCAACACCATCATAGTTGGGGACTTCAATACACCATTATCAGAAATAGATCATCCAAACGGAAACTCAACATGCAAGTTAGAGAGCTCAACAAAACCACAGATCTCTTAGACCTAATGGACATCTACAGAACTTTCCATCCCAAATCCACAGACTACACATTGTTCACAGCAGCCCATGGAACATTCTCTAAAGTAGACCATATGCTGGGTCACAAAGCCTGCCTCCACATATTTAGGAAGATTGACATAATTCCTTGCATGATATCAGATCACAATGCTATATTGCTAGAAATGAACAAGAAAAGACCCACCAAGAATCCCAACAGCACTTGGAAACTGAACAGCACACTTTTAACAATAAATGGATAGTGGATGAAATAAAAAATGAAATTGCAAAATTTCTAGAATTGAATGATGATGAGAAAACATAGTACCAAAACTTATGGGACACAATGAAGGAGGTCCTCAGAGGAAAATTCATAACACTCAATGCCTTCATAAAAAGACAGAGAGATCCCAAATCAATAACCTGACCATCCACCTACAGGCACTGGAAAAGCAAGAAAAATCCAACCCAAAGAGCTCCAGAAGGAAAGAAATAATTAAAATAAGAGCAGAAATTAATGAATTGGAAACTAAGAAAACAATTAAGGCAATTGACAAAACAAAGAGCTAGTTCTTTGAAAAAATTAACAAGATTGACAAATGCCTGGCCAATTTGATCAAGCAAAAAAAAGGGGACACTTCAAATTAACAAAATTCAAAATGAAAAAGGAGAGATCACAACAGACATAAGTGAAATTGGGAGATTCATCAGGACTTATACCAAAAACCTCTACTCCACAAAACAGGATAATGTGGAGGAGATGGATAAATTCCTAAATGCACACCATCTATCAAAGCTAAACTCAGAGCAGATTAATCTCCTAAATGAACCTATCACACTCATTGAGATTGAAAAAGTAATAAAAAAAAAAACCTCCCAAAAAGAAGAGTCCAGGACCAGATGGCTTCATAGCTGAATTCTATCAAACCTTCATGGAAGAACTCAAACCAATATTCCTCACACTGTGCCACACAATTGGAGAACAGGGAAAGTTACCCAAATCCTTTTATGAAGCTAGTATCACCCTAATTCCAAAATGAGATGAGATGCCACAAGAAAAGAAAGCTACCAGGCCTAATTCCCTAATGAACTTAGATGCAAAAATCCTGAACAAAATCCTTGCAAACTGAATCTGACAACACATCAAAAGCATTATCCATCTCGACCAAGTGGGATTCATCCCAGGAACACAGGGGCAGTTCAACATACAGAAATCTGTCAATGTAATACACCTCATAAACAAGGTTAAACACAAAAACCACATGATCATTTCAATAGATGCAGAAAAGGCCTTTGACAAGATAAAACATCACTTCATGATCAAAACATTGGAGAGAATTGGCATGGTTGGTTCATATCTTAACATAAGAAAGGCAATATACAAAGCTCCTAAGGCCCAAATAATACTTAATGGAGAGAGATTGGAGGAATTCCCATTAATATCAGAAGACAGGGTTGTCCACTCTCACCTCTGCTTTTCAATATAGTACTGGAAGTCCTAGCTCAAGCAATAAGACAGAGAAGGAAATAAATGGGATACAAGTTGGAAAGGAAGAAGTTAAATTAGCTCTATCTGCTGATGACATGATTGTATATGTAAGAGACCCGAGAGACTCCATTCCAAAACTCCTGAAGGTGATTAACTCCTATAGCAAAGTAGCAGGATACAAAATCAATGCAGAAAAATCAGTAGCCTTTCTATATGCAAATGACAAAGATACAGAGAAAGAAATAAGGGACATGGTCCCATTTTCAATAGCAACAAAGAAAATAAAATACCTTGGAATAACGTTAACCAAGGAATTGAGAGATCTATACAATGAAAACATAAAAACACTCAAAAAAGAAACTGAGGAGGACTTGAGAAAATGGAAAGACCTCCCATGCTCCTAGATAGGCAGAATTAACATTGTGAAGATGGCAATCCTACCAAAGGCAATATACAGATTTAATACCATTCCAATTAAAATCCCAATGGTGTTCTTCACAGAGATAGAGAAAAATGATCTCAAATTTCGTATGGAAAGGCAGAAGGCCTTGCATATCCAAACATATCCTCAGCAAAAGAAATACTTCTGGAGGCATCACCATATCTGATATAAAGCTATACTACAAAGCCATAGTAATAAAAACAGTATGGAACTGGCATAAAAACAGTAGTATAGACCAATGGAATAGACTTGAGGACCTGGACTTTGGGTCAAGCAACTATAGCTACTTAATATTTGACAAAGGCCCTAACAATATAGGCTGGAAAAAAGACAGCATCTTCAACAAATGGTGCTGGACAAACTGGATAACCATACGCAGGAAATTGAAACTTGATCCACACATTTCACCATGCACTATACTCAAGTGCAAATGGATCAAATACCTCAATATAAGACCAGAAACTTGACTACTACTGCAAGAAAACATAGGAAGTACTTTCCATGATATAGGAATGGAAAAAGAGTTCCTGAACAAAACCCCAGTAGCTCACGAACTTAAACCATTACTCGACCAATGTGATCACATGAAGCTGAACAGTTTCTTTACAGAGAAGCATACAATAAGCAAAGCCAATAGATTACCCACAGAAAGGGTGAAAATATTTGCTGGGTATCCAACTGACAGAGGCCTAATCTCTAGGATCTACAAAGAACTCAAAAATGTAAACAGTGAAATGTCAAACACCCCACTCACAAAATAGGGCAAAGAGCTGAATAGGCAGTTCACAGAGGAAGAAATACAAATGGCAAACATACACTTAAGAAAATATTCATCAACCCTAATCATCAGGGAAATGCAACTTAAAACAACAATGAGATTCCACCTTATCCAGCAAAGATAGCAAAGATCAAAAAATCAAATGAAAATAAATGCTGGCGAGGATGTGGAGAAGTAGGAACACTCATCCACTGTTGGTGGGAATGTAAGATGGTACAACCACTTTGGAAAGCAATCTGGAGACTCCTGAAAAATCTGACTATAGAGATACCAACAGACCCATCTACCCTAAAACCTTTAGAACACAGTCCAGAGAGATTTGCTCAACCATGTTTGTAGTGGCTCAATTCATAATAGCTAAGAGCTGGAATCAACCCACATGTCCATCACTAGAAGAATGGATAACTAAGATGTGGTACATCTACACAATGGAATTCTATACAGCAGTAAGAAAAAATGACACAATGTAATTTGAGGAAAAATGGTTGAACCTGGAATAGATCATTCTCAGTGAACTTACCGAATCACAGAAAAAAAATCACCACATAATCTCACTCATCTACAGTACCTAACCTAAATCTATCCAAGATGCGTTACATACCCAGCAAGCTTCTCGTGGACGAGACACTAGGATGGATGGCGAGGGAGGGGAGGGCATCGAAGGGGTGGGAAACACAAATCTAGACCATATCCAAACATAAGCCCGCTCTCCACTACAAGCTACCACCAATCGTGGGCTACAAGAAGGCCTACACCCATTAAATTCTCTATAAAAATGTAAGGGTTATCTCATTTGTCTGGTGCTAACTTACTCTCCATTGGAGAATCTGCTTCTGTTTTTCAGATAGATGTAGATCCTAAGGAGAGAGCCACCCCATTATACCTCAAAAGGTCCCTGGCTGATACTGAGAACAATTGGCAAAACAAGCAAGGGTGCTGTTTTCTTGGTGAACCAGGTACCAGCACAAGGGTGAAGGAGATAAACACAGAGAAAAATCAACTCCTACCAAATCAGAGATCCTGAGATCCAGAGGCCCCCAACACCTCATCACTGAAGCAGACCAATAATGAACCCAACATGGCTCAGGGAAATTTTGTGGAAGAGGGGGCAGAAAGAATGTCAGAGCCACATATTGGGTCATGATATGCAAACCTTTATCCTACCCATAACTGTGGGCTGCCTCCAGAATGCATGACTCATATACCTCAACAAGGAGGGGCCAAGGGGAGGGGGTAGGTAATGGATGAGCCAAATAATGGTACCAAATTGACTGTATTCACTGAGTACAAACTAATTAATAAAAAAACATCATGAGTTTCTTTATTTACTTTAGGAAATGGCAAAGCCCACTCTCTAAACATTGTAAGTGTTAAAACTGAAGAATTATTACATTGAAATTTTTCTCATATAATTTCTAGGTATTAATGGTCATCAGGATGAGATTTTTCAGCCATGAGTATAGGTAAAATAATTTTCTTATTCTTTTCTAGCTCAGCTGTCCATCCTTGTTACCTGATTGGTTTTCTTGCCAGAGTTAATTGACAAGGATTGAAAACATTATGCAAATTCCATCTGGCAGTCCTTTGTAAACTAAATTGATAGCTATATAATAATTGCTTAAGTATGCGACTCCTCAGATGGAAAAATGCTATAACCTACTCAGAGCTGGAATCATAGTCATCATATTATGAATTCTTGCATGAGAAAGACCCCACATAAAAATTCAAATCCTTCTAAAAGTACCGTTTTATAAATTGTATTTGCAAGTGTGTAGGAGTTGTTGGCGTGAGGATCACAATAGGGCTTGTTGTGGTTACAAGTATATGCTAGACAGATGTGCATCTGGCTTTACATGGATACTGGAAAATCAAAACTTGGGTTCCAAGCTTAATAAGCAAATGCCTTTAACTGGTGATACTTGTCAACTCCCTAAAAAGTGCCATTTTAATACCATCCTAAAAGTAGATTTGAACACATTGCTCTTATTGACATAATCTCATATGCATATTTATTTTGTGCGGTCCTCACAGCTTCATTTTGTTTGTATAATGAAAGTCCCAATATTCCAAGTCCTCTGAAATGTAATTCACCTCTGCAGAGTAGATTTGCAAAGATCAGGTGGCAGAAATATTACATTTTCTGTTTATTAATTTTTCTAAGAAAAATTAATGCAATCTCATTGAAAATACAAACCTTGCAAATTTCGTTGGTATTTGAAAGTGTGCCTTACTATTTTCTAGCCCATACATATGCATAAATATTTTGGCATAATACACAGTTAATCAGTTTATTTTATACTTTTTTATTTTAATATTTTCTGAAAAAAAGTCTGAATTTCCCCTTTTTACTTGTTCTCTTTTAGGAGCCTCTGGAGTAACAGAGAAAAACTAGAAAAATAAGTGTATTTGGTTTATTTTTGTCTATCTATTATACAATACTTTGGACAATATTTTTGGTTCTACCTATATCTACATATAAATATTACCTAAATTTCTAGTCTAACATGAAATTTTCTTCTTCATTTATGTGTTAATATGAATAGTCATCATGCAATAATCACTGGAAAATATGTGTACCATATAAATAGCTACTAAATATTTCAAATGTAATTTTATATTAAGTCCTAATTTTAAACATATAAATTAACATCATCATTTACTTCATTACATCATGAGAGGAAAATGATGCTTAGTGAAGAAAACTTATTCACAACCATACATCTCAGGCTCCTGAACTTAAAACTCTGTTGTCTATATTTTGTTAGCAAATTGAGAAGTTAGTGGATGAACAACGCATATATTTCAAATAACTATAAAAACTTTCCAAGGCTTAAGAGATGGCTTAGTGCTTAAGGTGCTTGCTTGTATAGTCAAAAAACCCAGGTTCCCTTTCCAGTACCATGTATAGCCCTGTGGTGGTGGAACAAGGTGGTGAACGGGCACGGAGTTTATTTGCAGTGGCTAGGAGGCCTTGGCATGTCCATTCACTATGCATCTGCCTCTCTCTCTCCCATAAATAAGAAAATAAATAATGTTTTAAAAAAAAAACTTGCCTCTTAAGTAATCCATGACTTTTCTGCCACGTAAGTTTTTCGCACTGCTTACTGGACAAAGGTCCCATTTTGATAATTGGTCACTTATTTTATTACATATCTCTCCAGGGATCATACCCACATCTAAGAAAAAGAATAACAGAACAGAAATATGAAGATACACTGAAAAAACATTTCTACATTTTAGTAGTTGCTTAATCAAGTTGCTCTGTGTACTTACGTGAGTGTTGCCAGTTGTGATGAATAAGGCATTCACAGCAGAACTTCACTGTTATAACTTAAAGAAACTTCACAGCTACTGGTGCTCTAGAGACAGGCATCCCTTCCTGGCTACAAATGCAAGTGCATTAAGAAGGAATTCCAACGACGGCTGAGAAGACATCATATTAGCAATAACATTCTGGAAACTTAGAATTATATAGAGAAAAATTTGAGTTGAGATTTCTACACAAGTTAATCAGATACCAGTTTCTACTTCATAATTATTGCAGTCATTTCTTCTATTACTTGATTAAGTTCATGTTATGAAGAAATTTGAATTCCTTTCTGTAAAAATTCAATATCTAACACAGATATTTGGATAGATATAGTTATTCCTTTTAGACTATAACAAACCCCAAAAGTTTATAATAAAAAATAAAATGATTTTTCCATATAGGGGACTTTCTAAATATTAATTTTAATTTCAAACAAGTATGTATATAATACAGCATGTGGTTTTATGCATACAGCAAAACTACTAGAATTGGTATACTTTTCATATTGCTTAAAAGAATTCCCTAGAATTTTAGTCAATCTATTCTCTAGAGTTTATTAATGGATTTTTTTCCATTGTTTACATGAAATTCTATAATGACAGCTTATGAAACTGTCCTGTAATTAACTAACATGATTACTTTTTAAAATTAGTATTGTATCCAGTAATGGTGATGCATGCCTTTAATCCTAGCATTCAGGATGCAGAGGAAGGAGGATTGCTGTGAGTTTGAGGCTAGCTTGAAACTACAGAGTGAGTTCCAAGTCATCCTGGGATAGAGTGAGGCCCTGCCTCAAAACAACAATAATAATGACAACAATAATGAAATAAAATTGTTGTGCTGGAGGGATGGCTTAGCAGTTAAGGTGTTTGCCTGCCAAGCCAAAGGACCCAGGTTAGTTTCCTCAGGACACACATTAGCCAGAGGCACAAGGGGTGCAGGCATCTGGAGTTTGTTTGCAGTGGCTAGAGGCCCTGGTAAGCCCATTCATTCTCTCTCTCTCTCTCTCCCTCTTTCTCTGTCAAATAAATAAATGAATAAAAATTAAAAAAAAAACACAAAATAGAATTGTTAGAAAACTTTACAATATGGATTTTACAATTTCTTCCAGATTTAGTGCAATCTCCATCAAAATATCAACGTCATTCTTCTAATAAGTACAAAACGAATCCTAAAATTCATTTATGATACACCCTTTATGTGAAGATGTTACACCAACAGGGAATATCTGAATACTTTATAAGCATTTATTAATCATGCCAAGTGCTCCACCTAATAAATGGAGTTAAATTTTTGTTAAGTTCTTAGTAATAAAATAAAATATGATAAAATATGTGAGTTAAATTTGAAAAGCAAAGCTATTTGATAGTTATTACTTCTGCAGCTAAATGTAAAAAATGTGGATAAGGAAATAATATATATTTAAGGAAATTGAAAGGCTAATTGCACTCCTATACTCATTAAACCTTGCATACATGCATTGAATTATTACATTGTTCCCTATAAGAATATATAATTCCAGTATCAATAGAACTTTGATTATTTTATATGTGGATTTGAGAAGATTTAAAATGTTATTAGAAGATGGATAGTATGTTTGTAATTTGATATTTATTTCTTTTTTGTAGAATTTTCACATGTGTTATCTGAAGACAATATGTCACTAAGATTCTAAATCATTTATTCAATAACTGGCAAATTCTAAATCGAAGATGTTTTCTAATTCCAGCACATATTTTACTATTTGGAAGGTTAGTTCTGTTGTAAATGGCTCTTGTTATTCCATCTTAATATAGGAGAGATCATTTAACTAATAAAATGAAAATTTATACTTAAGGATCTTTAAGAACCACTCAAATTCAGATGAGACTGATTTAATAGTTTTTCTGAGTGAGGTGGCACACACTTTTATGAGAGAGACAAAATGAGCGGCAGAGGAAAGAGAGGAAGAGAGAAAAATGGTGCGTCAGGTTCTTAGCCACTGTAATTGAACTTCAGAAGCACTGCCACCTTGTGCACATGTGCGACCTTGAATGCTTGGTTCACCGTGTGTCTGGCTTAGATGGGACCTGGAGAGTGGAACATGGTTCCTTAGGCTTCACAGGCAAGCACACTTACTTCTAAGCCATTTCCTCAGTCCTGATTTAATAGGGTTTAAATTTAAATTTTAATTTTGTAACATCTGTTACTAAAGCCATATGAAATCAAGAATATGTTCAATGAGCAATACTAGTATTCTATATTGATTCTTGTTATAACCTCCTAAAAACGAATGAAATAGATAAAGAGTGTTTTATGTATCCACGTTTTTTACATTTAGCTGTAGAAGTAATAACTATCAAATAGCTTTGCTTTTCAAATTTAACTCACATATTTTATCATATTTTATTTTATTACTAAGAATTTAACAAAAATTTAACTCCATTTATTAGGTGGAGCACTTGGCATGATCAATAAATGCTTATAAAGTATTCAGATATTCGCTGTTGGTGTAACATCTTCACATAAAGGGTGTATCATAAAGCTACTGAAAAAAATTCCTCTAAAATAACCAACATATTTCACTCTTTTTGATAAGAGATGACTCAATGCTTGATGGAAATGACTAAGAATATAATTTTAAATTCAAGTCAGATATTTTGTCCACAGAGATGAACATATTTCCTAAATGCATTTACTTTCTGTTCTATTCTCAATATATACTGTATCTAAAGTGACTATTTATGAGGACAACGATGATGAATTTGTATCAATGACCTCATGTATGATAGGCATATAGAATTCAATAATTTAGTAGTATAGTATGCAAGTGCTTTTAGTACAAAATTTAATGCTGAAAAATGGAATAAATTGAAAAAAACAATTTAATAAACTTAATTCCAAACTGATTTTACATGTTTAAAGAAATAGTAAACTCAGAGAGAGCTGGAGAGATGGCTTAGTGGTTCAGGCACTTGTCTGCAAAGCCAAAAGACTGCAATGCAATGCCCCAGGACCCACGTAAGCCAGACACATGAGGTGGCTCATGCCTCTGGAGTTCATTTGCAGAGGCTGGAGGTCCTGGTGCACCCATTCTCTGTCTCCTTCTCTCTTTCTCTCTACATGATGATTTCTCTCTCTCCCTCTCTCTCAAATAAATAAAAAAAAATAAAATAAACTCAGAGAACAAGTTTGGAAAGTAACTAGACCAATGTGGTATTATGCTGAGATTCTTGACTTCTAGACAGAAGGATAATTCAGCTGAAGTCTGCTTTTATTTCACACAACACAGTCCTGCTTTTCCAGCTTTTCAATTACAACTGTTTAGCGAACTCTACAGCCAGGCCTCTCCTTCTTTCATTATATCAGGGAAAATGCTACCAAATGGAATGAGTAAGTGGTCCAGTAAAAACACCCGGGGCTTTTCATTTAAGGTCACTGGGAAAGCTGAGTGTTGTGTTGCTATGTTGAGCTGTGTGGGGAGTCATTTATAAACTGGAGTACACATATCCACAAACAACTTAAATCTCTGCTGTGCTCCCAATAAACATTTACTATACTCTGCTCCATTTACAAGCGGACTATAATCAGGGCTGCCTATCAATACTGGATCCCTAGTGCTGCCTGGCTTGGGGAATGCAGAAATAATGACTCTGTCAGAGTTATAAAACGTAATTAAGGGTGTTGCAGATGAGAAAATCCCATATCATTCTTAATGGAGAAATAATGCATATGCATAAATTTTTGGGAAATATATCTTCTTAATATCAGTACCATCATTATTGTAGACTGGGTTCATCAATGAAGTCATGACATTTTTCTTACTTGAAAAATGAATGATTTTCACAAAATCGTTTACAAAATCTGTTTAAAATTTAAAATTCTATAAAATTGTGCAGTAATTTGCTTTTGAGAACACACACACACACATGGCAATTGTGGATGTCGGAGAACAACTTGGGGTACTGGTTCTTGGCTTCAACCTTATATTTGAGAGAGGGTCTCTATGGTTGTTCACCACTGCATATCCCAGATGAGCTGACTCACATGCTTTCAAGATTTTCTAGGCTGTGGCTCTCATATTGCCCATACACTTGCTGGGATTATAGATGCCTGTACTGATATGTCCAACTTTACATGGGCTTTGGGGTCCCAAACTCATATTGTAACACTTTCACAGCAATCACTTTTAATCATTGAGCCATCTACACAGACCCCATGAATAATTTCTAATGATCTTTTCTTTGCTCTGTACTTATTTTAATCAATGATAAAATACCATACTTTAAGAAGTGTACTCCTTTCTTTGATCTTAAACTTAAGATCAGAAATTGCATCTAAACTTCTTAATTTAAAATTATCTTACTCTTTTTTTAACAGAGTAGTCAGGATGAAGAAAAAAATACTATATATATATATATATATATATATATATATATATATATATTGAATTTTGTAATATATTTGTATTATCATTTCCCTCCTCCCTGCCTCCATTCCACTAAGGGCCCTCCTCAGTAGAAATTTCTGGTATTCACCGTTGGGTTGTGGGTTATGAGTTGTGACAGCAGCAGACAATCATGGAGTGGTGGGTTAATTCCTCTGGATATTCCCTTGCCCCCTGTTACTCTTACACTCTTTGCACTCTGTTGCAGCCAGGTTCACATTTCTAGTAGAAATCCCCCAACACAGAGCAGCTTGTGGAGAGAAAAGGTTTATTTTGGCTTATAGGCTGGAGGGGGAAGCTCCATGATGGCAGGGAAAATGATGGCATGAGTAGAGGGTAGACAGCACCCACTGGCCAACATAAGGTAGCAATAGCCATAGGACAGTGTGCCAAACACTGGCATCGGGGAAACTGGCTATAAGACCCATAAGCCTGACCCCCACAACACACTGCCTGCAGGGGGCTTTAATTTCCATTTGCATCAGCTGGGGAACCTAACATTCAAAACACCTAAGTATATGGGAAACAACTGAATCAAACCATACCCCTCTTCAGCAAAATTCCCTGAGCCATGGTGAGTATGTTTTAATACTACATTAGTGTTGAGCAGTCAACAGCACCTAGATTTCTTCTCTGAGACATTCTGAGTATCCTCATTGTCTGTCTTCATCAACCTGGCCCAGGTTGTCAGGCTCACCATAGAAGCAGAATTCTTGCTCATCCGGACAGTTCCTCTGAGGTTTCACCTGGGCCTTAGCTGATGAGTGAGGGGTGGTTCATCTCCTGCCAGGGAGTCAGTTATTTATTTTTTTTTTCTTATCTTGTTTACATATTTTGGTTGACCTAGGTTTTTGATATCTTCTATTAAAAAAAAAAAAAGATTCTACAACAGAGTGAGATTGGCACAGGTTAAAGGGATAAGCATAGGTAATTTAAAAAGGTTTTGATGGGTGTAGGCTTTCTTTTGGCCAAAGACTAGTAGGAGCTTCTCATGGGAGTCCATAGTATTCTGGAGCCCATAGAATCCTGTTCTCATAGGATTCTCACTTGGTTCCCAGAACTAGCTATGTGTTCCTTTCCACTGCATGGGCCTCTCAGCCAAACAGAGAGACTTTGGTTACCCGCCTAGGCTGGGTGCAACTACTGAGTAGGTGTGTACATTCAGTTCATGCCAATTGCTTTCATATAGCAGCATCCCATGCTTACTTGCAATGTTATTGAGTATTTTCTCCCAGTAGATCATGTAGCACTTTCTAACATTATACAGGCAGACTATGTGGGAAATGGTTTCCTTTCAGATTACAGCCAGATCTCTCCATTTTTTGTGTCAGAAGCATGTGGTGTCTTCAGCAATATGGTCTTAAGTTTTACCTCAGGCAGGTAATCAAATGATTTGACATAAACCTATAACTCCCTAATTTATCATTTCTACATTATTCATTCCAAATCTGGTAACCAATGAAACAAAAGTTAGTTTATTTTAATTCATTCTTGAATTCAATTTCAAATGACCTAAACACAGCAAAATTTAATAAATAACTTCGTTTAGTATTTAAAAAATTAAAGTCATTCACTACATTACAGGGATTTTTATATTAATATATTTTAACTCAGATGTGTGGGCCAAAGAAAGGACCACATTCATCAGTTATTATTATTATGAAAAATGCCAACAACACTCCAAATATCTGTAATATTGTAGACATGTGTGTGTTTTTAATACAGGCATAGAAGATAAGAAACTCATCAAAATAATTAACAAATAGTCAATATATCTATCACTTACTGTAGCACTTACCTTCTCATGGATGGGAGAAAAAACATACATTATCTCAGCTTGTAGAAGGAAAGGCTTAATTTTGACTTACAGGTTCTAAGGGACGTTTCATCTTAGCAAGGAAAGTATCTAAGAACAGACACCTGGGTGTCACAAATTGTAGCATCTTTTGAGTGGAAACAGTAAGTGTGAGCTAGCAAGTGACACTGAATTATGAAACCTTCAGTCCTGGCCTCAGGACTCCACCTTTTAAAGATCCCACAGCTTTCAAAATTTGCCACCAACTGTGGACCAAGTATGCAATACATATGAGCCTATGAGGGTCATTTCATTGAAAATACCATATTGACTCATAGTATATCTGGTAGATATTTGGTTTATTTTTTAAGATTTTAATAAATAAAAATTTAATCAATTTTTTTACCCTTATAAGTATAATGTACATTAAATGGCACAAAAATGAGTTAGGTCTTGAACACTGTGCTCCTGCCTATAACTCTATAAAGTTCCAAATCAAGTAACCAAAGAAATAAGAGCTAGTGCATTTGATTTTGCTTTATGAATTCTCCAAATTTAAATGTCCTCAATATTCTTACATTTCAGTGGCCAAAAACTTAAGTTAATTGCATAAACAGTATAAATGCTTTAATCTGGAAAACAAAATAGTAAGGTCATATTTTAACTAAATAAATGAGATCATAACTATCAGATTGTGTATAAAATTATCTCTAGGTTATCAATTTTTTTCATCTTTTTTTGCATGAAAGATTCTACCTACAAACAAATTATGGTAGCATACAGATTATTACAAAATACTAATCAAACAGAAGCTCAATTGAACTTAATTTATCTTCAAAAACTCAACAATTAATTTTAACAGTAAAATGATTAGTGAGAAATTTGCAATCGTATCTCTCAAGGAGTTCATTATGTCAAAGATCATCAATTTACAAGCCAATAAAGCCAAGAAGATGGACATCTAAGTAGTTTGAACAATCAGAAAGTAATGTTTGGTGGATTATGTGATAAAAACATGATCTGTACTCTGCTTAATTGCTCACATTTAACACTTTTCAGTACGTGCTCTGTGGTTCCAAATGCTATGTACCTTTTAGTACATTTGCCTGAGAACTTTCTGTTGCTATTTGGAGACCCATGTTCCGTACACATATAGTCAATTATATATGCTAAAATGAAGTTTACCCAGGGTGAAATCAATCAATGGCTGTTGAGAAGCTCAGGATCAATATCCATCTCCCTTGCCTTGTGGGTAAGATCACACTGATTGGTTTGTAACATATGTGCTCTCAGAGTTCACCATCAATAATTCACCCCAGGTATCCTTGTGCAACTGGCTTGAAGGTGGCCCCCAGGTGGCCTTCTCTGGCTCTCTGGCTTACCGATTTTTTCCCTTGTCAGTGTTTCTGAAGTAAGTTACTTACAATTGAAGGCTTGCCTCCAGATAGGCTTTTAGAAAAGTTAATCACCAAAATATCTCAATAACCGTGTTCAAATCAAAATTAATAATCAAAATTTGCAAAGGACAAGATAAAATACCCAGGAATCTCCTTTGTGTCATTTCACACTTTCTTTCTTTCAGCTCTCCACCCATGACCTACAAACATGACTGTCATTTTTTCATTCCATCCCTAGCTATTACAATACAGATGACAAAAACCCATCAGTGTTTGTCTTCTACTCTAAGTCTATACATTTTATATCTCTGTATCTCTTTTTGCACTTCCATTTCAACCCTATGTCTAAAGTTTGCAGCGTTGATGTGATTACTAATAGATATGAACTTTAATTTATGAACTCTAGGGATAAGAAATGTTTTACATATTTCAATTAGATAAAATTAATAATGAATTAAGCATTTTTCAGAGACAATATATTTAATTTTCAGCATTACCCAAACCTTTTGTCCTGTGGATACATTATGGTGTTTTGGTGTTACAGGGCTGGAAGTTCTTCTTTGGCTATCAGTTCAATAGTTATTAGTAACATTTCCCTTATTCCCACATTTCCTTCGGGACAGCTGCTACACTGAGCTATCATTTTTTGGCTAAACTTAAAACTCTACAACTTTCCTCACCCATTCCTTTCATGAGAGTCATGGTGATATATTTAGGGAGTACTTTTTTTTTGATTTTTTGATTTTTTGATTTTTTGATTTTTTGAGGTAGGGTCTCACTCTAGCCCAGGCTGACCTGGAATTCACTATGGAGTCTCAGGGTGGCCTCGAACTCATGGCAATCCTCCTACCTCTGCCTCCCGAGTGCTGGGATTAAAGGCGTGTGCCACCATGCCCGGCTTTTAGGGAGTACATTTTGAAAAAAAATCTTTTTGCCTTTTTTCTTTCTGTTTAAACTTCTCAATTAAACAATCCTACTTAAATAAGAACAAAGTCATAACATTTTCCCTGCCTATTATGGCCATTATCTACCTTTCCAATATCATGGTTTGTATCACCTAGTCCTCATTGACTATACTATAGATTAACCAACTCCTTAAGTATGTTTCTGGGAACTGGAATGTGATTCATTCAAATTTTTCAATAATAGCCTCCTTAGAATTCAGATCCAAACTCAAACACAACTTCTGTTGTTAGTGCTAAACTGCCCAAAGATCACTGAGAACTCCTGCCTTTCATATTTTATATCACATTTATTTTTATAGTCAGCATTTATAGTAGTAGCTCTTAATACTCACCAAAAGTATTACAGAAACACGCAGTTTACTGTCAGGGCATATAAGGGTCATTCTACTTTGTGTGATTATTTCAGAATCTCTACTAAGCAATTAATAAAATTTGGACTAACTAATATCATATTTTCTTAAATCCCATGATCACTTCAGTTAGTCAGTTGCTTAAAATTCTCAAGGATATAAAATGTTTGTTAGATATAAGACAAATATCATGACATATGAGGAGTTCACCATGATTGTTACTTTATGCAATTCATAACATTCCACCAAGTTTTTGGGAAACTTGGTGTACTGAAGATAGTTGAAGAAAAATACCTCTGTGATGATGAGTCTTACTTGAAATAATCAACACCATATTGTTTGAACATTGGTGTATTTTACAGAAATTCCTACAAATTTGTATTCTCTTTCTTTGTAGTCTTTGATTCTTCTTGTGCTTCAAACCGCAACCAAATCCTCTCTTTCATTGCTGAAATTGTTTCTGTATGTTTTGAAGTAGAAAAAAGAAATAGTCAAAAACAGAGAGTTCCCCATGCACATACCTTTATGGATATATATGCCTTGTACCTTCTGTCTTGGTACAAAGATGGAACACCTGTGTCCCAGGCTACAGCCAACCCCTCTATATAAGCACTGGATATTCATTAGGAATTATAATTAAATCCAAAATTCTAGCCAAACCAGAAAATTTCTCCACAGATAAAGAGAAAGAGTGTGGTTTAATTATTGAATAAGCATTAAACCAATATATAATGGTGCTTTGCTGCAGTCCGCTAAGTGGATAGAAAAGACAGACATTTCCCAATCCTATATAAGCCAAGCTGATATAACGTATAGCATGTATGTTCTAAGAAAAAACAAATCTCCTAAATCAGAGGACTTAACAGTACTATTTGTTGCACATAGTTTATCCTAAGCCCATCTAGTAATTATGTTGACCATCTGGGTTAGCTAATTAGCTTTCTCCAAAGCAGAAGCAAACTTCTATATTTGGGATAGAATGTATTTCCCAAGTTAGAATGGGGCACCTTCAGAAGTTAGGCTGCTATGCACCAGGGAATTAGAGAAAGAGGTTCACTGTCCCTCAAATTCTATATCAGAGACAATGATTCTTAGGTTCCTTTGTAAAATGATTCATATATATCCAAGGAACAAAGGAAGATTTTTTTGAATTGCCATCTTTCTTAAAGAACAAGGAAAAGGAAGGGGGAATGAATCATTCCCACTTTTGTGTGAAGGATTTTTTTTAACATTACTACTTACACTGAAAAAATCCATCCATTTTGTTTTCTCTGTTATCAACTATTATCTTCTTTTTGAGTGTTCCTACAGGCATACACTATGTTATCATTTCTGTCCTTCATTTTTTTTAAAGTAACCCTTAGCATTAACACCATTCTCCTTTAATTTAAAGCTATAGTACTTTTGTCTGCACAAGACACTATTGGACATACGTTCTATAGAAGCTGTGCCCTTCATTTTTTTCACTTTATAATCCCACCCAGCCTAAAATGTATTACAATATATTTCACATTATTTTCCTGAATCCAATGATTTTTAAGCTACCATTTACTACATATATATATATATATATACACACATTCATTATATATATATATATATATATATATATATATATATATATATGTATATATGTAAAAATTACTTACTGTTAAGAGAGTTTTCAGTAGAATTGTTGTGGAGAAGGGGAAACATAAGAGTCTAATCCACAGAATGGGACCATAAACAGTTTGAAATATATTTGTATATTAAATTTCTCAATAAAAATACAATTCATTGGGGCTAGAGAGATGGCCCAGAAGTTAAGTTGGTGGCCTATAAAGCCTAAGGACCTCAGTTCAATTCCCCAGTACCCACGCAAAGACAAATGCACAAGGTGTTTCATGCATCTGGGGTATGTTAGTGGCTAGAGGATATAGAGCACCCATTTTCTCTTTCTCTTTGTCTATTTCCATCTGTGTCTCTCTATCTCTCTCTCATTAACTGCCTCTTTCTCTCTAAAATAAATAAGTAAATAAGAAAATATCTTAAAACCTTCAATCTATTAATTTGATTGTTATCTTATATTCTCACTTATATCTTGGCCAAATACATTGAATGTTTCTATTGCCCAATGTTATAATTTACATTTTGTAAAAATATTTAAGTGTATATATTCAAATAGCACTTTCCATGAACACTTTATGCTCATGAAAAGAATGAATTCAGACACTAAATAGTATATGATTTGAAAAGACTAGTATTTAGTGTTAAAACTATAATGGAAATGTATGCAAATTATAAATCAATAAATCCTGTGCATTTTTATGTAAAAAAGAAGCCATACTAATCTCTATGAAAATATGACATAGTCTTACTAATGCCCCTACATTTAACATATTTGATGTATTTGTGTTCAATTACAAATTCCTCTCACAACTGTTTTCGCTACAATCTTCCTATATTAGTAAATAGAGAAATGGTCACTCAATGACTCTGTTGCCAAATTCTAAGCCACTCCAACACCTCTCTAATATTTCCTGTTCTCTTTTCCATGATGTATTTTTCTCTTCTGTTTTTATGATCATCTAATGTTGTACATTGAACATTACTTATGTTGACTGCTTTCACCTTTCTTGGTGGAAAGTTACCATCTGAAAGGATATGTTTTATTCATCACTATATTTCTAACGTTTCCTGAAGTGATCAATGTTCACTAAGTATCTGTCAAATAAATGATTAAAACTCAATATTTTCTACGTTGGAGAACATTTTATTTTAAAAAAAATACATGCATGCTAGTAACTGTATGAATTAAAAGAAAAAAATATATGTCTTTTAAATCATATATATATGCATATATATGTATATATATATATATATGTGTGTGTGTGTGTGTGTGTGTGTGTGTGTATGTTTGCTCTGATAGAAATACAGATCTAAGTGCTTTGCTTTAGGAAGTAAAACTGCACAGTACTACTGGTGAAGTTCATTCTGAAGAAAACATGCATTTCTTCCTTGCTTTAATTCTAGGTAGTTGTGTCATAAAGATAATTGCTATTTAAGAAAATCAGGGCAGAGCAGTTTCATCAGTAAGAATACAGCATCCTTGGTCAGAGACCTGTATCTCCTTTGGCTCACTGGTCTCTGGCATCTTTTCATATATACCATATTCTTACCAGTGTTTTCGTTTTCCTCCTTCTTGTGCTCCCCTGTGCTTGCTGGCTTCAGTTCTGTCATAGCTTCGGGTTATTTACTGGCTCAGACAATTATTTTCCTCCCAATTCTGTCTTATTCTGTGATAAAGAGTACTGAGATTTCCCTGGAGTGAACTGTGCATGCTGTGGGGAATACATATCTTTATTTTAAACAGAATTGCTCAGAAACACACTCAACTGATTTCACACTGCTTGGCATGATTGGGTGGTGACATTTTAGGAACCTATTTGTGTCCTCCTTGGTAAACAAAACAGGCAGCATCCCTCCAGATCTTGGCAAAGAAAATAATATTTATGAAGCAATGTGGTTTTCTTCAGCATGTTCACTAGTCCTGTGTTAGGGGTCTCTAAAATCGTAATTTTCCAGGTAGTATGCACTTATGAAGTAGTATCCAAAGACACATTTCAAATTGTTAGCCTAATTATTTCACTTTGCAATTAATTTGCTATTGTTCTTGAACAAAAATTATTTCAGTGATAATGTAAAAATCTTAGCATTGAGAAATTGAATTATTTTTTAGATGTTGTTACAGTCAGGTTTGCATTGCTGGCAGAAATCACCCAACCAAGAGAACATTACGGGAAATCAAAAGGATTTATTTTGGATTAGACTCCAAGGAAAGCTCCATGATGGCAGGGAAAACGATGGCATGAGCAGAGGATGGACGTCACCTCCTCGCCAATATCAAATGGAAAAGAGCAACAGGAGAATGTGACAAATACTTGCAAGGGGAAACAGGGTATATTACCCATAAACCCACCCCAATAATATACTGCCTCCAGGAGGTATTCCCTAATCTCCATCAGCTGGGAACCTAGCATTCAGAACACTTAAGTTCATGATGGACACCTGAATCAAACCACCACATATCACAGAAAGAAACTTTAATTAACCTTAAGTTATTATCTAATATTTATAAGAATAACATGCAATACTGCATTAATATTGTTTATTTAAAGAGAACAAAGTAAGTTGTGGACTAAGTTTATAATTTATGTGTAAACCAAAGAGAAAAGATTGGCAAATTGAGCTATTAGGCTCCTATTTGCACTTTGAAAAAGGAGGATTGTTACACTAAAAAAAAAATAATACACACACACACACACACACACACACACACACATTCACTCACTGTGTCTACCACCAGTAACAGATGGCACAGCCCAGTTGTGGAAGATACCACATGTGTTGATTGCAGGACACTGAGGAATCAAGATGAAATGAAACAGGAAGTCTGCCCTCTGCTGCCACAAGGGTAGAAAGTGCTATGCAGACTGTGAGGAGGAGAAAAATCAGAAGCAGCCTGGACAGGCAGAATTATCATCGTGAAAATGACAATCTTACCAAAGGCAATATACAGATTTAATGCAATAACAGGTAAAAATCCCAATATTCTTCTTCTCGGAGATAGAAAATATTATATCAAAATTCATATGGAATGTCAGTAGGCCTCAGATATCCAAGCATATCCTCAGCAAAAGAAACACCTCTGGAGGCATCACCATACCTGATCTAAAGCTATTTTACAAAGCCATAGTAATAAAAACAGTATGGTACTGGCATAAAACAGGATTATAGACCAATGGAACAGAATTGAGAACACAGACTTTGGGACAAGTAAATACAGCTACTTAATATTTGACAAAGGTCCTAACATTGTAGGATGGAAAAAAAGATAGCATCTTTAACAAATGTTGCTAAATAAACTGGATAACCACATGCAGGAAAATGAAACTTGACCCACATAACTCACAATGCATAAAAATCAAGTCCAAATGGATCAAAGACCACAACATAAGACCAGAAACTCTACTATTACTGGAAGAAAAAATAGGAGGAACTTTCCACGATATAGGAGTGGGAAAAGACTTCCTGAACAAAACCCCAGTAGTATGGGAAATTACACAGTAACTCAGCCATTGGGATCTCATGAAGCTGAAAAGTTTTTTCAGAGACAAACATTCAATAAGAAGAGCCAATAGATTACCCACAGAATGGGAGAAAGTTTTGCTGGCTATACAACTGACAGGGGCTTAATTTTTAGAATCTACAAAGAGCTCAAAAACCTAAACAATAAAAAGTCAAACAACCCACTCACAAAATGTGGCAGAGAACTGAACAGGGAGTTCTCATAGGAAGAAATACAAATGGTGAACACACACTTAAGAAAGTGTTCAACATCCCTAATAATCAGGGAAATGCTAATTAAAGCAACTATGAAATTCTACCTTGACCCTGTAAGGATAGCAAACATTTAAAAAATCTAATGAAAACAAGTGCTGAGGAGGATGTGGAGAAAGAATAACCCTCACTCACTGTTGATGGGAATGTAAGATGGTACAACCACTATCGAAAGCAATATGGAGACTCCTGTTAAGGTTGAATATAGAGTTACCAACAGACCGAGTTATGCCTGTACTGGGCATTTACTCTAAAAGCTCCATGTCTCAGCTCAGAGAGCTTTGCTCAACCATATTTATAGCTGCTCAATTCATAATAGCTAAGAGCTGGAATCAACCCAGATGTTCATCATTAGACAAATGGATAACCAAGATATATATCTACCCAATGGAATACTACACAGCAGTAAGGAAAAGTGATACAATGAAATTTGAAGAAAAATGGTTGAACTTGGAACAGATCACTCTCAGTGAACTCACCCAATCACAGAAAGATAACTGTCACATTGTCTCACTCATCTGTGGCTCCTAACCTCAATCTGCTTGAGATGCTAACATACCAAATAAGCATCTCAAGGATGAGGCAATAGGGAGGGTGGGAAGAGATTGTAAGGATGGGGGGCACAAAACTTAATCCAAATGGAAATGGTACCATAAAATCCTATATTCTCAAAGAGAGACTAAAAGGTTGAACCTTCATCAGGTCCTTAGAGGAAACCCCTGAATCACAGGGCCCTAGAGAGAGTATGATGAAGACTAACTTTAACCTTGTCCTCTTTCTCTTTCTCTCTCTGCCTCTTCTCTCTTTCTCCTTTATATTACCTATCTTTTTCTTCTTTCTTTTCCCTTGGTGCTGGCCTTTAACTCACAGTACCAGCATGCAGTTAGCATGCACAATGAGCTATTGATCAGAGAGACCTACAAGGTTTCCCAAAAGAAGGCAGATTTCTGCCAGAGTACTTGATAACCCAACAAAGGTTAGTGGTAAGACCCTACTGCCAAAATCACCACATGCTGTTGGTACAGAACATGGTGTAACCTGGCTGGAATCTGTAAGAGAGTCAGTCTCCAGACAGTTAGCTTATCTAGTGCCAGAAGGTGCTACATGAGAAACTGGGGGAAAATGACCGCCATCTGTCCAAACAACTCATGGTCTGAGCTACTCAGCAGCAAACCACCTGATGTGATGCTCACCACCTGCTCTCTTTCTCTCTCTCTCTCTCTCTCTCTCTCTCTCTATGTCAGATAAATAAATGAAATATTTTTTAAAAGATGCTTCCTTTTACAGAAAGTGCTAGCAACCGAGGAGACTAAAAACTCATTAAAGTGCCAAGAAGTGACTACTAAATGCCCAGCACCAAACAGTACATCTGTATCACCTCTTCCAAGGCACAGAGATGGAGTTATATTCAATATATATTATATGTGTATAAAGATTGACAATAAAAGTATAAAAATAAAAATAATTGTTAAGATATTTCATGTCTAATTATAATAATTTTCCTCCATATTTCCCATTCCTGGAATAAATACATCTGAAATTAAGAAACATGTGCTATAAACTGTAACATAGAAAGTTGATTTCAAAAAGACAGAAATTCATTATTTTGACTTGTTTGTGTCTCATAAACTAGAATCAGCATATATTCAGAAAAATCTATCCAGAAATTATTCAATTAGGTTTAAGAATTAAAAAGGAGCACTAATATTTCCAGAACAAGTTCCACTATTTATCCTGCAGTGATAAATGTACTAAGTAAAAGAAATTTAACATGAGAATGGCAAAAATCTTTGCAAAGAACTATCAGTGAAGCAATAGAACAATAGCATAAAACAAAATGAGAGGGACAGATTTTCAAGGAATAAATGATTATATTAGATAATGAATTTTGAGCCAAGCATGGTGGTTCATGCCTTTAATCAGCACTCGGGAGGCTGAGGTAGGAGGATCATTGTGAATTCAAGACCAACCTGATATTACATAGTGAATTTCAGGTCACCTTGGACTAGAGCAAGACCCTACCTTAAAAAATAATTTAAAAAAATAATGAATTTTGTTAGATAATATAATAACATTATTTACTAGAATATATAATTTTATTTATATAAGGAAAATATTGTATGAAATATAATCCTCTGTAAATACTGAGTTTACTAGAACATGAAATACATCATTTGGCGAAGATAAATGATAGAAAATTAATTTTAGAAGTTTAGTGAATCTAAAAGCAGTCTAGTTTAATCATGGAAGAAAATATCAACACAGAAATATCACACAATTTATAAACATATTTGTTGTTCACAAAGGACTAAAAATTTAAATTCAAAATTATCTAGGCATAATTAAAGTCATTTTTATTAGTGCAAATATTTTTCCATACACATAGAAGAAAGTGTCTCATGTCCCACCCACCCCTTCAGTTTAAATCATAGTGACTAATACCTGAAAAAATATCATGGAAATATTTTACTTCCTTTTTTATAATTCAAATACATTTTTATTCAGAAGTATACTCATTCCAAGTGCATTTATTTACTGTAACAAGTGTAAAATAATGTGTGATGTTATTTGAAGACTAAGTTGACTGAACACTAAAAAATATAAACTTATTTTAGGAGGATAGTCATTCATGTGTGAAATCAGTCACAAAGCAGTGAGAAGTCATGAGAAAATCAGACAACATTGTACTCAAGGTGTCCTATAACCTTCCACACCCTGCTGATGTTAAAATAGGTTGTAGATTGTAACAAATTCATTGAAGCATTTTTAAGGCACAGGAAACATAGTATGAAGGATAAAATAATATTCAAGAAGCACTGTTTGTCTAAAGATATGCTATTGGCAAAATTTGGGAAAGTGGGAGGCAATTAGTCCATCAAGTAGTTCTATTCTTGAAGAGAAAAATCTGTGCATAGTTTCTTGATTTGAAGACAAAAGTTAATCTTAAATGAATGTTTGGTGCTTAATTGTGACAGGATTTTAAATATCAACTATTATGAAAATCTCTGAGGTCATAAAGACATAAAAGCATCACACAATATGAAGCCAATATTTATTACTGAGCAAATGACAAAATTAATACAAATGACCCATGTGAGACTAAATCATGTGTTCCAAGTTTAAAGTTCTTGAAATGCTCAAAGTAAGTTTGGAAATATGTTTCTCTGGATATATAATCTTAAAATATGTTAAATGTTAATAAATAAAATGTAAAAGATCATGCTTGACATTAAATAAAACTAACCTAAGTGTGATAGGCAATGTGTACATGAATATTCATAGAATCCTTTTTAGTAACAGGAAACATATAAGAATTCTTCCAAACGTTTTTAACAACAGAATAACTAAATGTATAATAGTGGGGTCAAACAATGTCATCTAATATGTTGGTAAAATATAATATGGTTAGGGGTTCAGAGGACAGGATAGATGACTCTCATAAACATATGAAAGTAAAGGAGAGAGGGCTATGTAAGTGTTAGAATAAAAATAAAAATAAAAATAAAATACAATTTAAAATATTCAAAGTTAAGAATATGTTCTTTAGTAAAAAACACATATAAAAATCTATTTCAAAATAGAAATCAGAAAATGAGTAGTACTTACAAAATACAGCAGTGTGAGCAGGCTATGTCCATATACAGAATGGGCAGTGAACTGCAGAAACAGCTTGATAATTTACAGTTCAACATTCCCTTTATTTAGGCAACTTGTGAGGAGATATTTGTCTTTCTATGAAGTTCATCTCCAACTTTAATTACCTATTTTCTATGTGATGTTCAAATATTCACAGGGTTAGAATGTACTCATCCATGGGTTGACCATTGGTCTGGTTATTATAGATTCATATGGAATATTTTCTACACAAACAATTCTGAGCATGCTTAAAATAATTTAGAGAAATGTAAACATGAGACAAATGTATCAATAGCACCAGATAAAAAGCAGTTATTATAAAAATTCGTTTAGTAGAATAAGAACCTCTTTTTCACAATTAAACATCTCACAATAGGATGTTGATGAGTTTAAAACAATAGTTTGCTAGTTAAATGATTATGGAGATTTTCAAACTACTAGGAACAGGAACAAAGCATAACAATTTGAATGAGAATATAAAAAATTACAGCCAACCTGTCAGATAAAATTACCAAAAAGTCAGGACACAGAAAATTTTAATATACAATATTTGTTGGAAGAAACTCAAGCTTAACTACTTTTCGCTGTCAGGAATTACTGGACTTTTGTGTGGGATGATCATCATTAAATTGAATTCAAATTACCCAGTTTTTATTAAAATAGTTGGCTGGGTGAAACATTAAAATTTTGAAGTTTTGCATAATCATGGTTAGGAGATAATTTACCAGAGAATACTTGTGTAGTTGAATGGCTCCATAGACTCAGGCATTTTGATTAAACTTCCTACTTGAGCCCTGAGCAGACAGATTCCTGCTATAGGATGGTATGACATTCAAGAGAAGGGGAGAAGACCTTAGAGTCCAGCCCTAAGGTGTGTTTGGTGAAGAGATCCTGAATTCTAACCCAAAGGTGTATGGAAAGAAGTTGGAGCTCTGGCTGTTTGAGATTTGTGGTGCTGGCTGTGAATGTTTCTCCCTCCTTGCACCTATGATGTGGAGCAAGCTTTTTCCACGATGGATAAAACTTTCCCTGGATCTATAAACCTGAAATAAACCCCTTCCTCTCATTAACTGTATCAGATTAGATGTTTGCCCCAGCAACATAGAGTTGTCTTTAACATTGTGCAACCCTCCAGTGGTTATATACCACTAAAGGATATGACTCCCTGCTCTCAGTGTGCTTATATGAAAATGTGAACAACAAATAGTAAATAAACAAAACATTTATAAGTTTTCAGAGTTAGTTGTCTAATCAGATTACAATATCTTCTGTTGAGAGGAGCAGGGATTATGGATTGATCCTACCATCTATTGAATGCTAGCCAAACACACTACAACTTCTTGCAAAACCTGTTGGCCTCAGTTCAATTCCCTAGCAATTCATGTAAAGCCATACTGAGGTTCATTTGCAGAGTCAAGATACTTTGGCAACACACACACACACACACACACACACACAAAAGGAAATAGAGATAGGTGTATATACCCATAATCCAATAATCCCAGGACTGGATAGGTTCAGGCAAGAGAAATGTCCTGAGTTTGAAGTCAGCCTGAGCTGCATAGTTACTTTAAGGCCAACTTGAGTTATATAACATGGTCCTCTCTTACACAAAACAAAACAAAAACAATATTTCTAAATTACATTACTATTTTTCTTTATAAATACTGCTTCCTGCCTCCTGAGCTTCATCATTTCCTGGGAACGAGCCTTGCTAGCACTGTGGGAGAATACATGGACTCCACATGCATATAATAGGGTGCTTGGCCAACCAGCAGAACTGTAAACTAAAGTCCCCTGAAAAAGCCCTAGCCGGGTTAAATTTCATACAAGATTTGTTGACTGATTAGAACTTCTGTGATTATGGAGAGTTAAGCTGTATGAAGTTGGGAGCCAAAATTTATCTTGCACTACCTTTGGTCCTCTAAATAGCTATTTATTACCACCTCTATGTGGTCTATTCTTGTGACTGTCAGATAAATACTTTTCAGAATATAATTGACCTGTTTTTCACAGCTTACCAAAATAACCCAACTCATCATCTTCCTGTTTGCCCCTCTGGGGATAAAATACACAGAATATTCTTAAATATCAGACCCCGTTCACATCACTGTCTAGGTTAAATGTGTTGTGTAAACAACTCTTTTCTCACAAGGATGGGAAATTCTACTCACATTATATACATATATGGGAAGAGAGAAAACAGGGAGGGAAAGAAGAAAATGAAGGAAAGGAAAAAAATTTTTTTTAAATACTATAATAACGCATTACCCTTTGTATTCTAATAAAAAATGAATGAATAAAAATAAAGAGAAGCCCTAGATCATTTCCTGGTACTGATAAGTCCTCTCTACTTGGTAGGCCCACTGCCTATTTGATAGTGTATTCAAACCTTTACTATACTCTTGTACTGCTCTGATCTTAATAAAGTGCTTTTCTTCATAAATACCTGTGTTCTCATTTCTTCAGTTCTTTGAGTAAGAGTCCAACAACCTGGAAACACCAAGAAACTACCAGTAACAACATAATTTGTGTTAAAAATAAAAGTTTTAGAAGGCTAGAGAGATAGTTTATCAGTCGAGGTACATGCCTAAAAAGCCAAAGGCCCTAGGTTCAATTCCCCAGGACTTGCATAAGGCAGATACATAAGGTGGCTGATGTGTCTGGAGTATGCACCAGCTGCTGAAGGCCCTGGCATGCTCATTCTCTCCCTCCCTCCCTCTTTCTCTCTCTGTCTTTATCGCTCTCAAATGAATGAATAATACTAAAATATTAAAAAGATGTTTTGGAAATTTAAACATTCCAAAGAAATGGTACATTTTTTTCTCCCTGAGATCCTTCAAATACTAATATCAATTTTTTATTCAAATTTGAGATTTTTATAATTTAACATATTCTGAATATATCATTTAGTAAAAAACATGAATCACTAGTGCTGGATTAGGAGAGGGAATGCTTGCCTATTATATAAGAACATGCGGGTTTTGCCTTAGGTCTTGAAAGAAGCCTAAAATTCACTTTTAATTAATTATTGATTGAAGTGTTCTACAATTGTTTAAGTGAATGTGTCAAAAATAAACATTGGTTCAACAAGGCAATTGCTTTGAATGCTAAAAGTCACAATCACTGACCTACTTTTCAAACAGTGCTAATCTTGCACTCAGGTAAACGAAACACTCAGATAGTTGAGTAGATTGTATCTTCCATACACCTATTTTTTTTTTTCATCATTTAAGACTTTTATTAACAAGTGCTTTGTTGCAGTCAGGTTCACACTGCTGCTGGTAGAAATCATCTGACCAAGACCAGCATGTAGGTAAAAAGAGGTTTATTTTGGCTTATAGGCTCAAGGGGGAAGCTCATGATGGCAGGGAAAATGGTGGCATAAGCAGAGGGTGGGGGGGCATCACACCTTGGCCAACATCAGGTGGACAATAGCAACAGGAGAGTGTGCCAAACACTGGCAAGGGGGAGCTGAATATAACACACATAAGCCCGCCCCCAACAATGTACTCCCTCTAGGAGGTGTTAATTCCCAAATCTCCATCAGCTAGGCAGCTAGCATTCAAAAACACCTGACTTTATGGGGGACACCTGAATCAAACCACTGCATTCTGCCTCTGGCCCCCATAAACTGATAACCATACATGATGTAAAATGCAATGCATTCATCTAACTTTAAAAGTCCCCATAGTTCCTATCAATCCCAGTGATGTTCATACATCCTCATAGTCCAAGTTCTTTTAACTGAGCCATAATACCAAAACATCCCCAAAACCCATAATGGCACAGAATAAACATTCACACTACAAAAGATGGCATTGGACATAGCAAAGAAATATCTAAGCAATGCAAGATTTAAACAGGACAAACATCAGAGTCTATAGCTGCAAGTCCAACAACTCTGGTCAATGACAAGTCTCCTTGTCTGATAATTCTAACCAGAAACAAGTCTCTGGAGTTCCAATTCCACCCCTCCAGCTAGGCTACTCACAGTCCTACAAAACTTCAGATGGGCTGGCAGCTCTCCTTAGCAGCCATCTCATGGTCCCAGCAACTCCACTGAGTTTCCACTGCAATCCACAATTCATCCTCATGGCTCCATCAGGTCTCCATGCAGGCATCCAACAAATCTGCTTCACACTGCCCATGGCCGTTCCCAAAACACAAGACCACATTGCAAACTCAATGACTCTCTATTTCCTGCATTTCTTATACTCCATGACATTAGGTACGGTGTCAATTTGTTAATCCAGGGGGAAATAAAGCAGACTTTGAAGAACAGGACACTCCTTGAGCACTCAGGCCCCTTCAAAAAAGTCTACATTCTTTTTTTTTTGTTTGTTTGTTTTTTTTGTTTTTTCGAGGTAGGGTCTCACTCTAGCCCAGGCTGACCTGGAATTCACTATGGAGTCTCAGGGTGGCCTCGAACTCACGGTGATCCACCTACCTCTGCCTCCTGAGTGCTGGGATTAAAGACATGCGCCACCACACCCGGCTAAAAGTCTACATTCTTCCTGTTGTCCCAATCAAGTAAACTGACCCAATCTCAAAGGTTGTGATCTCTCATACCATTGTAGCTGAATGGGCAGAAATTCAGCCCAAAGATTTCATTTTTTCTGTGCCACATCCCTCTACTCACACCAGTCCATTTCTATGCAATGCAACCCTAAACAACTTCTCAGGACATAGGCACAACTCCATTCTAGGAAAAGCTGTTTCTCACCCTCATAAGCCAAACCTCACAGTCCATAGTTCTTACTGCATTCAGGTCTTTCAACTCTGACCAGAATAGTCCATCAAGCTGTTATTCGAGCACTACAAGGCATCCCTTAGGCCAAGGTTTTAAATCCTTCCACATTCCTCTTGAAAATCAGATCCAAAAGGCCAAAGACACACAGTGAGGTGTCTAGTACAACACCATTCTTGCTACCAATATTACTATTGCAGTCAGGTTTGTATTGCTAGTAGAAATCAGCCCACCAAGAACAGCTTGTGGGGAGAAACAGTGGTTTATCTTGGCTTACAGGATTGAGGAGGTAGCTCCATGTTGGCAGGGAAAGAACAATGGCATGAGCAGAGTGTGGACATTACCACCTGGCCTACATCAGGTGGTTAATAGCAACAGGAGAGTGTGCCAAACACTAGCAAGGGGAAACTGGCTATAACACCCACAAGCCTACCCCCAACAATACACTGCCTCCTGGAGGTATTAATTCCCAATTCTCCATCAGTTGAGATCCTAGGATTGAGAACATCTAAGTTTATGGGGGACTCCTGAATCAAACTACCATATACTTGCAGTATGTTGAATATTTTTTGGAAAAATCAAGTTGTAAACTTTTTTAAATTAAAAATTAAAAGTGAAGTTCTTAAAAATCTCAACTTGACCATGTATGAAACAATTTAAATACCTTTAGAGGTATATTGAGAAAAAAAAAAAAAACAGGCTTTAAAAAAAAAAACAACACACAGTTTGTCATTACCAAAAGGAGACATCTTTAGGTAAAAATAATAAAAGCCCCATGCTGCTTAGACGATGCCAATAAGTCTTGTTGATCTGGTCAAAGAGAGCAAAGAAAGCACTTAAAGTCTTCAGTTCCAATCTTTTGTTCATTTCTCTCTCTCTCTCTCTCTCTCTTCTTTCTTTCTTTTTTTTTTTTTAGAGAGTCAGAGGGACAGAGAGAGAATTGGCACACCAGGGAATCAGCCATTGAAATCAAACTCCAGAAGCTTGTGCCACCTACTGCGCATGTGCAACCTTGCACTTGCCTCACCTTTGTGCATTTGGCTAAGGTGGGATCTAGAGAGTCGAACATGGGTCCTTTGGCTTCACAAGCAAGTTCCTTAACCACTAAGCCATCTCTCCAGTCCTCTTTTGATCATTTCTTATTGCTGGAATTTCATATTCATTTCTTCCTGTTTGGTAACTAAACCGGATGAAGGTAAAGATGGTAGGCGGACACTTACTCAGCGCCGCCCTGCTCAGCCTCAGAGTGGACGAATTCTCACCTGGTGGATCTGGTGCTTTTGCCTCTTTGCCTTATTGCGGTTGAGTGTTCTCTGGGTGTCTGTGTTGGTAACTGAAGTTGCAGGGAGGATAGTGTCAAAGTGGCTGCTGACCTTGGGTGTCATCTCCTTGATTCTCCTTGTCCTCTTCATTGCCGTCCTCTCTGGGCTGTCTTTAGTGAGGAGGACTCCTGTGGAATCGTGGTCTATAACCCCCATACATATTCTGTTCCACTGGTCTACTTTGCTCTCCTGCGCCCTCGTTGTGAGCTTCCTCCATCACTTCTCTCTGTACAGCAGGGTTGGACTACTCTGGTCGACACTCATAGCGTCTCTTCATGTGGTAAGGAGGAAACCCCCGCCTGTGTTAGGGCAGGATTGCTGGGCCTGGCCTTCAGGTGCTCTCTCTGATCCTTCATTCTCTTCCCCCTCTCACACTGTTCTGGTAATTCACTGTTTGCTTTTGACCCTTGTGAATGCTTTCTGTTCCCAATAACATCCTTAAATATCATGATTCATCATGTGCCAAAATGAAATGCATTGTTGAATATAATTCTTCAATGAAATTATCAGATATGAAATGTTAATTTTAAATATTCTATTTTGATCATATTGAGACTCAAAAGTTAAAGTTGTAGGATAAGCATGTGTGTCTCTAAACCAAATTAGAGTTCATTTCTCTTCTAGGTAAATTTCCCTTAAGAGTGTTAACCATTATGTCACCAGATTTAATACATAGTTAAGAATATTATTCAAGAATACTTACATGACTCACCTTTTTAAGTATACTTCTTTTTAAAATGTCATGTTTACTCTTCATAAATTTATGAAACCATTTTTTTTTCATTGAGCATACAGGTATATCACTATGTTAAAGTATATGGAATTAAGAAAGACCCAAATACAAATATTTTACATAGTCAGGTAGTAATACTGCCAAACAATTTATAACTATTCTATAATCTAATCATACTCTGGAAATTTTCTTTTCCTTTTTCAAAATAGATTCACTGATTACTAGCTAAAATGTATCAAACAGTTAGACGCAAGCATGCATATGAGTACAAATCTACCTTAGATAGGTATTGCATTATCTGGCTTGAGCTTGTAGACAAGATAGTACAATGGCACTTGGCTTTTACAATGAGCAAATGCTTTCCTGACCACCGAGAGGTCAGGTGCTAACTGTTCAAGTCTGTCTCCTAAATAGGACTGGTTGCTATTTGAAGAACTTATAGGAAAGGAAAAAGCAAAAACAGTCTATATTTCTTTTGAGGTGGAGTTGTGTTCTGTCTGTTCAGGGGAGACAGGATTTTGAAGCTGGGACATCGTTGAACAAGTCAGGTGACCTCTGCACATGTGTCTTCTTGAAAAGCTAGTTATAAACTGTCATCGTTACTGAAAAACTTTTCTGCCATGTTCATACCTGTCCAGTCTGCTTAATCTTTTGTCTTCTCTGAGGCCCCTAGTTCTACATTAGAGTTGATATGCTGTTGTTAGATCTTCAGTTGCCATCTCTCTCCTGAGACTTTTCTGTGTAGTTCTTCAGTGAATTTTATTTTCATAGGACTGTGCATGTATTTGCTCTTTGGTACTTTCTCATATTTACAAGTGAAGAAATGTGATTCTTTTTAAATCAATTGCATTCACTGCTTTCAACATTTATTTCAGTATTCCTCTGGATGATATTTCCTTTATGAGCTTTCTATGCTATTTTCTCTTTTTTCTATGCTAATTTCTATGCTTCAAAAAGTACACGATTTACTTATTCCATGGATACTTCAAGTTTATTAGGAAATGCTATCTCTGATAGCAGAGGAGTGAAAATTACCCTTTTGCTACTTCTGTGTTTTATTGTCTAAATCTATTTTGTAAACACATTTTCTTTTCTTTATTTTTTAAATTTTCCTGTGCACGTGTGTGTGTATGTATGTGTGTGCATGTGTGTGTGTGTGTGTGTAGATGTATGGTGTGTTATAGAATGACTGCTAACACACACCTAAGGTGGCTTAAGCCAAATGTCAGATGCCCTGTCCCATCAGTCTTCAACCTGGTCTTGTGAGCTGGAGACCCCTTACCATTTGCAGAGATGGTTGAGTCTTGATTCTCTGCTCCCTCCCCTGCAGGACTAGAATTCCAGGTTCTCATGACCATGCACAGCTCTTTATGTCAGATCTGAAAACTTCAAACCCTGGGGTCTCAGATTCTCCCTCCCGCAGCACTCTTGCCTGCATAGGAAGAGCACTTAACTGCTCTTAATCTTGTACTTCACACGTTAAAACACCCTTCCACACTTATGTGCTTTGCACCCAGATGTGTTTTCTTCCATTTGTTTCCAATTCAAGTACCTTAAAATTTGGACTGAGAAGTTCTCCAGCCTTTGAACATGTACAGAATTCTTCATCCTGTAAGTCCCAGAGGAGTTCCTTTCAGATTAATTCACAGGAAACCAACCGTGGGAAAATAATCATAGGTTCATATGTTGCTGTTGTTCGGATGTTAAGTTTTCTCCAAGAATGTTCTTTGATTTTCAGTATTTGTGTAGTTTTCATAGCAGGATGATGTGTTTTGTAGTGGAAGAGATTTACTTTTGTATTCGTCTAGAAACCAAACAGCACCTTGCCTTTCTTAAAATCATTTGTTTTAAAATATTTATAGGCTGTCTTTGCTGCGGTCAGCACTGTTCCTGGTACCTGAGATGTGGCACAGGGGAAATCAGGCGAATCTCCAGCATCAGGACTCTAGTCTTGCTCGCACTTTACAACAATTAAAACTACACGTGTAACTGCTTATTCCTTTGTTTAGCACCTACCTACCCAAACTGTGTAAGCAAATTTTAAGGGCAGGATCTCTGTAATTACCACTGTAGTATCACTTCCCAGGCTGTGCCTGACAAGTAAGAACCAATACCTGTCCCACAGACAAATGTGTCCCCAGGTACTTGATAAGCTTTTTTTCCAGAGACAAGAACTGGGGAGAAGTGTGGATATCTAGCAAAAGAAAACAAATAGCAAGCTAACTACATCAGAGTAACTCACATTCTTGTAAGACATTCCGTCTTTGTGTGAGAGGCAAAAAAGATTTTCCTAATTTTGTACAATGTAAAACATTTTAAAATATCATGGAATAGATTAGAGGTGTGCAGAAAAAAGTTATTTTTGTAATTATAAAGTTCAACAGTCTAAAAGGGAGTGTAGTGTCAGCTAAAATTCTGAGTCTTAAAAAGAAGGGATTTAAACCAGTGTTAGTGATAAAAATCACACTGCTTTCTTAAGATACTTGTTATATATTTTGTAAGACTCTCTTTTAGGACTTATAGACTTATAACACATTGCTTTTGATTATATCAGTGTTCTACTAAAATTAATGTTAAAAAGAGATGTGCCAGAGTTTAATTTAGCCATGTATCTTGTAGTAAACTCAACTTCGTATTGCATTTTAGGAGGGTAAATAAGTTTGAAGGTTTCATTAAAAACCTTAGTTATTATTATTCTTTTTGTTTATCTCTTTACTCTCCTTCTGGTAGAAAATATCGTTTTGATTTGGATGTGACTACTGTTGGCAATATGAAACAAGCCATGTTTCCTCACAACAATAATTCTTTAGTTTTACATTTAAAATACTCAATTGAATCAATAAAATAGAAAATGAAATTTTAATTTCAGTGGTGGCTGAATATATAAATAAAAGGGTCCTTTTATCTTCATTTATGTAGCATACCCACAGTAATTATCATAAACACTAGAATATATACAGTTAAAAGAAACCAGACATTCTGCAGAAAAGAGTCACGAAAAAACTTTGTGCCTAAAAAAATAAAATATCAAAAGTAAAGTCTTATGTTCAGGCCTGAGGCAAACTTCTTTTGATCTTGAGAAGGGTCAAAGAGAACAAGAGGATTAAGGGGGAAATTCTTTGCCCCTGGGAGACAACTGCATGAACAGCAGCAGCAAGGAAGGAAGTGTACTCACCCAGCTCCTTACTGGGTATGAGGACGGGTAAACATATTAGCAGAAATACCGGGCTTACTGTGATGAACTGCTGGATGTGAGCTTTATAAGTACAGATACACAGTACTATAATTTGTTATTTAACAGATTTCAATAACAAAAGCATCTGAATACTTCTTTGCAGTGGAGGAGCTTGATACTGTTTCATGAAATGTAAATATCTATCAGTTGTAAGCACCTTCTGGAAGAAACAGAATAGTTATTGTGATAGTTAAGGTGTGGTCAACTTTATCTGTTTAGTAATTCATAGGTTGCTTCTAGGAAGGATCAACTAAAGGAGGAAGTCTTTCCCCCAGAATGGGTGGCCCCACCCAGCGTGGATTGAAGACCAGTGCGGACGAAAGACCAGCATCAACTGGAGACCCCTGTGGATCGAAACCCAGCGGCTCCTCAGGAAGCCTCCAGGCTTTCCAGCACCATCTGCAGTGCCGGGTCGGGACTGCTGAGGCATCTGGCCACGAGGACTGAGCAACTACCAGGTTCAGTGATTCTCAGGCCTGCAACTGCTATTGGACTACTGTAAGCTGATCCAATAAATCCCCTTTTAAAATAATTCATTCTAGCAGTTCTGTTCCTCTAGAGAACCCTGACTAATACAGCTATTAAGTTGCATGTTAAAAATCTCCTGAGGTCTACAGAGGACAGCCTAGTAGGTGAAGAGCTACTGCTTAAGCTTGAGGACCTGAGGTCCTCAGATCTCCAGAACCCACATCGAAGCCAAGAGTTATGGTGCTTTTCCCCAATCCTCATACTCAGCATGTAGCGAGATGGGCAGATGCTCAGAGCAAGCTCTGTCTAGGTAGACCAGTTCCGGGTTTAGTGAAAGACACTGTATCAATAAATAAAGTGGAGAGCAATTGAGAAAGATCCTTAGTGTTGCCCTATAGTTTTCATCTGTATGTGTGTGTACACATGTGCACATGAACCCCCCATACACACGGGAGACCAGACATATGAACATGCATACACAATGCAGCTATACCAGACACCGATACGCACATACACACACACACACACACAAGAATCCATAAAGTATTGTATTGATATTGGCTGATCGACATCATGTCTCTTATATATAAATATGACATATTTATATATAAATATGAAGAGCTCACTATATATTGAGGGACTAGAGAGAACACTAAAGCAGAAAAATGTTGGCAGATATGGGAAAGAGCCTCATGGACACATGCCATATGGGAGAAGCCTACCATGGAGGGATACTGGCTAATAGTGAAGTCTTTCATAATTAATGATTAAATTACAAGGCTTACAAAATAAAAAGAAAGAAACTTGAGGGATGGGGGAAAATGTTGACAGATCTAGAATAAAGAAAACTAAAGTAATTTCTTCCACTTTCTTAAAATGTAATTGCCTAATGCTTCACAAAGATGCTAACCAGGAATCTAAAAGTGTGGCCCTCAGGAAGCTGGCACAGCACTGGGAAGCAGAAGTAACGGGAGGAATTGCCTGTGAAAGGTCACGGAAAAATGCCAACACAACACCACTATCAGGGATCCTAGAATAGGGTGGGTTAGAGGTTAATGTGATTGGCATTAAATATGTTCTACAAATTATTTGATCCTTAAAATTTCGAAATGATGATTTTTTTTGGTATTTTTATGACAAGAGAGAGAGAGAGAGAGAGAGAAGAGAGAGAGAGGGAATGACAGTTGGTGACCTGGATCCTATAGCCACTACAGTCGAACTCCAGACACATGTATCACCTTGTGTGTATGTGCAGCCTTGCCCATGTGCATCTTCTTGTACATCTGGCTTACATGGGATCTGGAGACTTGAACATGGGTCTTTAGCCTGTACCTTCATGGCTAAGCCATCTCTGAATCCCCATAAACAATGAAAGAATATTTTAGTCAAGCAACTGTCACCACCTGATTTTGAGTCTCTATGGACTTCCATTTCTTTTAAATGAGAATTTGTTCTCATACTAGTAGGTTTCTAACATTCTGTGATGATGGAGTTCCCATGTGTTTTTGTGTAATATCGTAAAAATGTAAATTTTATAGATCCCAATGCATTTTTATTAGTAAGACAAAAACAGAAGGAAAACACAAAGAGCAAGACATAGAAATGATTATATATTTATGCTTGTGCACTCTGTTCCTGGCTATGGAAGGAGTGATAATTCAAAGTTAAGGACACAAATGAATATGTGTGTTAGTCAATTGGCTCATCTGAAACGTTCACAAAAATAGTCACCTTGAAAGTGTATTACAAAATTAGATAAAATTGGAATGGAATGTTTTCTCCGTCCTTGAAGTATTGCAGCATATAAAAATTAGAGTGATGTTGGCAGTGAGTTTTAGATTATGTTGATTTAACCCTAAGGACTTGAAGTTTGAAAGATTGTAAAGCAATAGTGAAACAAATTATTCAACCCTACAACCATCATATTGGCAAAATTATGAGCCTTAATGTGTATGTGTTTAATGTAGAAAATGTCTGGATAAATGACACTTCACATTACTTTGTTACTCAGGGACTGAAAGATAATGAAGATACATGATGTTCATATGGGATTTTATATGATAACTCACAGTAACTTAGTTATTAAGTTGGTTTATGTCTCCACAGTTTTTCAATATTATATTATTTTATTACATAATCATGAGTTAAGCCAAGCTTACTAAGCCAAAGTGCTTGTGTAATTTAACAACAAAACAATATAATTACTTTTAGGTTACAAAAATACTTTTACACTGGTCCAATATCCTTATATTTAAAATCCATATTTAAAAATGGCATTAGTAAAATATAAATCCCAACAAAGCCGGGTGTGGTGGCGCATGCCTTTAATCCCAGCACTCGGGAGGCAGAGGTAGGAGGATTGCCATGAGTTCAAGGCCACCCTGAGATGACAGAGTTAATTCCAGGTCAGCCTGGACCAGAGTGAGACCCTATCTCAAAAAACCAAAAATAAATAAATAAATCCCAACAAAATCATGTGTACACTACTCACATATTGCTTTGGACATATTTATAAACATTTTTTATAATTATTCAGTCATTCCTGTATGTCCGATGACTTATTAATAATATATTCTTGGGGCTGAACAGAGAGATCAGTGACTAGACACACTTGCTTACAAAGCTTGCCATCCATGTTCTATTACCCAGTACCCATGGAAAGTTGGATCCACAAAGTGGCACACTGGTTCATGTCACAAGTAAATGAATACAAAATATTTTAATATTTTGTGTTTATTTATTTTCAGAGAGAAAGAGAGAGAGAATGGGTGTGTCAGGGTCTCTATTTACTGCAAACAAACTCCAGATTCATGTGCAACCATGTGCATCTGATTTTAGGTAGATACTAGGGAATCAAACCCAGGTTGTTAGGTTTGTCTAAAGAAGTGCTTTAACTGCTGAGCCATCTCTCCACCCAAAAAATATGTTTAAAAGAATAGATACTTAGAAAGACTATATATTAGGTACAATAAGAAGCAAAAAGTCTATATTAGTTATTCTACAATATCACTGCAATGATAGCATGTACAGAAAAATATGCAGCATAGGTTGAACTAGTTGTGTTTACTTGTCATATTTCTAGTGCTATACAATATGAAAGTTTACCAGCTATCCTTACTTTCACAATATATGCAATGAGGTTTTTGCTCCCCACTTATGATTAGTAGGATTTTACAGTTTATTATCATTGCTATATTATTCAATTTATGTTTATAATAGATCACTGGTTAAAGTAATATAACCTATGACAGATTGAATTAGCTCATTTGTGATATGTATCTCAATGCTTGGAGACACAGTCTATTTTTAATCATTTGCTCCTGTTGTTTCTCTTACACTTCACCTTGAATGTAGCAGGTTCCTCTTCATTTTTTCATGATCAGTTTTATTATTATTATTATTATTATTATTCACACCACACACTAAGTCACAAGGGCAACACTGGTATCTTGATTCCATCAAGTTCCCAGTATATTCTTCAGTGTTTGAAGTGGTTTTCATGAACACATTTAGGATATTCTTTTTTTATTGTTTATTTTTTATTTATTTATTTGAGAAGGCCAGACAGACAAAGAGGCAGATAGAGAATTGGTGTGCCAGGGCCTCCAGCCACTGCAAACGAACTCCAGATGCATGTGCCACCTTGTCACCTGGCTTACAGGGTCCTGGGGAATCAAGCCTTGAACCGGGGTCCTTAGGCTTCACAGGGAGGGTCAGGTTCACACTGCTGGTAGAAATCACCTGACCAAGAGCAACTTGGGGGAACAAAAGAGATTTATTTTAGTTTAAAGGCTCAAGGGGGAGGCTCCATGATGGTAGGAAAAAATGATCACATAAGCAAAGGGTGGACATCACCCCCTGGACACCATAAGGTGGACAATAGCAACAGAGGAGTGTGCCAAACACTGCCAACGGTACACTGGCTATAATATCCATAAGTCCACCCTCAACAATACAATGCCTCCTGGAGGTGTTAATTCCCAAATCTGCATCAGCTGGGAACCTAGTTTTCAGAACACCTAACTTTATGGGGGACACCTGAATCAAACCACCACATTCCGCCCAGGCTCCCATAAACTGATAACCATATATGACATAAAATACAATGCACTATGTCCAACTTTAAAAGTCCCCATTGATTTTATCAATCCTAATGATGTTCAAACATCCCCATAATATCCAAGGTCTTTTAACTGAGCCATAATACCAAAAAAAAAAAAAAAATCCCAAAATACCCATAATGGCACAGAACAAACATTCACACTGCAAAAGATGGCATTGGGCATAGCAAAGAAATATTCAATCAATGCAAGATTTAAAACAACCAGGGAAAACATCAAACTCTGTAGCTCCAATTCCATCAACTCTAGTCATTGACAAATCTCCAAGACTAATAAATAATTCTAACCAGCAACAAATCTCTGGTATTCCAATTCTGCCCCTCCAGCTAGGTTACTCACAGTCCTGGAAAACTTATGAGACTAGCAGCTATCCTTAGAAGCCATCTAGTGCTCCTGGCATCACCTCTGGGTCTCCATTGCAATCCACAGTTCATCCTCATGGCCGCATGGGGTCTCCATGCAGGCATCCAGCAAACCTGATTCACACTGCCCATGACCATTTATAAAACACAAGACTGTGTTGCAAACTCAATGACCCTCCCTTTTCTCCATTTCTTATACTCCACAATAGGAGGTAGGGTGCCAATTTGTTAACCCAGGGGGGAATAAAGCAGACTTTGAAGAACAGGACACTCCTTGAGCACTCAGGCCCCTTCAAGAGAGTCAACATTCTTCCTGTTGCCCCAGTGCAGGTCAGCTGGCCCAATCTAAAGGTTGTAATCTCTGAACTGCAGCTGAATGGGCAGCAGTTCACCCAAAGTTTTACTTTTTCTTTTCTTTCTTTCTTTTTATTTATTTATTTATTTTTTTGCTGTGCCATATCCCTCTGCTCACACTAGTTCATTTCTATGCAAAACAACCCTGCACAACTTCTCAGGACATGGGCATAACAGTAAGCTTCTCATACAAAATGCCTGCACAATCCAAGCGAAGCTGTTTCTCACCCTCATAAGCCAAACCTCACAGTCCGTAGTTCTTGCTGCATTCATCCAGGTCTTTCAACTCTTACCAGAAGATTCCATCAAGCTGTATTTACAGTACTGAAAGGTGTCTCTTAGGCCAAGGTTTCAAATCCTTCCACATTCCTCTTGAAAATCAGCTCCCTGGAAAAGTCCAAAGCCACGCAGTCAGGTGTTTAGCAGCAACACCACTCTCAGTACCAACATTACTGTTGCAGTCAGGTTTGCGTGGCCGGTAGAAATCACCCAACCAAGAGCAGCTTGTGAGAAAAAAAAAAAAAAAAAAAGGTTTATTTTGGCTTACAGGCTTGAGGGGACGCTCCATGATGGCAGGGGAAATGATAGCATGAGCAGAGGGTGGATATCACCCCCTGGCCAACATAAGGTGGACAATAGCAATGGGAGAGTGTGCCAAACACTGGCAAGGAGAGCTGTCTATAAGTCCTTCCCCAACAATGCACTGGTTCCTGGAGGTGTTAATTCCCAAATCTCTTCCAGCTGGGAATTTAGCTTTCTGAACACCTAACTTTATGGGGGACACCTGAATCAAACCACCAGAGAGGTAATATCCAGAGTCATTGACCTTGGCCCTCCACACACAATGCTGCCTCTCTCACAACTCACAACCACATGGTGAATACCAGCAAGTCAGCTGAGGAGGGCCCTCAGTGGAATGGGGGCAGGGAGGAGGGAAATGATGGTAGCAACATTTGATGTGTCCATACGAAGTTTCTATTAATAAAAAACATAAATAAAAAAAACAAGGCATACGTCTTTAAGAAACATCTTTAAATTTAAAAAAAATCTCACCTTTGAAAAAGAACTTATTAAGACCTGAATGAATTAATTCAGTTAATACTGACTATTATTGCTAGGGCTGTTGTTGTTTAGAGATAACATTTCCACTATGTAGCTCAAGATGACCCCAATATCCAGATCCTCCTACTGCAGCCTTCTGAGTTTTGGGACTACAAGGGAGCATCTTCACATTTGGGTATCAGTGAATATTTCGCTATTTATTTAAACTATTTGTTTCCGTGTATGTGTGTGTGTGTAACTTATTTTGTCCTGATTTCCTCTGCATTGAACATCAGATCTGGATAGAGAGACTAAAGCTAAAAATGCTCAGGCAGTAAATAAAACTTCTTTGTCAAGAAACTCTCAGAACTTAAGATTCACTGGACCCTTCCTCAAGGTTGTACAAATAGTAAATGATTACTAGGGAGAAGAGGCTGTCTGGCCTGCCAGGGCTGTCCGCAAGTGATGCAGCGAGGCCCAGGAACTCACCTTTGGTGAGTTGTCCCTCATGCTGTGCTGGCATGCAGCTGCCTTTGGTTAATCTGAACTCCTGTAGATGATCCCAACAAACAGAGTGGTCCAACAATTTGCAGTTTGTTGAAATTGTTCCTTCATTCTCTCATGAATGTTTTATCTGGGCTGAATAAACAGATGTTCTTATCTCTCACACTTGTGTATGTTAAGTAGACTCACAAAGAGAAAACTTTTTAAAAAATATGTTTTATTTTATTTATTCATTTGAGAGAGAGAATACACTTCCCAGGGACTCCAGCCACTGCAAATGAACTCCAGACGCATGTGCCACCTTATGTATCTGGCTTACATGGGTACTGGATCATTGAACCTGAGTCCCTAGGCTTCACAGGCAAGTGCCTTAATCACTAAGCCAACTCTCCAACCCAAGAGAAAGTTTCATAAGAAAAAATAATCCTCTTGTAATTCAATGACTGAGGTGAGTTCAAATTATTTTCTTTCTACAGGCATATGTAATAATAAGAGTGGAAGAATGGTAGCTGATACCAGTGTTCATATTTAGAAACACCTTTTAGAAAGGCTTCTACAAGAAAGCTGACCTTTCACCAATCAACTCTCAAAGTCTCCAAAATTCTATTTCATCTCACATCTTATTCTGAATTTTAAACCCGTTGCCCTGACCATCCCAAGCTCAGACATCACTGGTCCAAGTGAGGTAAGTCATGGTTATAAACGGCTCTCAGGCAAGTCCTTCACAGCCACACAAAGGCTTAATATGATGGACCTCACTCCTACCATTCTGGAACCCAGCATCTCACAGGAGCCCAAGGCTTAATATGATGGACCTCACTCCTAGCATTCTGGAACCTTGGTAACATGGATGCTGCTGTCTCCCTTAGTCTTCAATTTTACCCATTAAAGATCCAAGAAAAGAATTAACAATGCACTTACCATAGTACCTGTGAATTCAAACATAAACGAACAGTCAAGCAGACATATTTTGCACACTGGGAAAAAGAATGAAGAATGAGAGTTTGTTGACTAACACTGCATTCTATATTCACAATTCCCAATACATGGGTCTTGTGTTCTTTACTGTTTACAAAGGAGAGTTATCTTGAAAATATGAATCAGTGATGGGTGAAGAACTTTTTGTTTAAAGAAAATATAAATCAATGGAATCAGGTTTGTTCAAACATTACCAGAACTCACAGCCAGAATTTAATTCGAATGATAATAATGAAAGTTTACCAGTTATATGAATTCACACTATTTCTAATTATGTTTGATTTATATGAAATGGCATTTTATTCTGATTCAATGTAGTAAGTGAATATGGTTGGACCCCTGGAAAATTATCCCACCCTGAAATCAGTGAAAATAATTGACAAATAATTTCTATACTGTAAAATAAAATAAACTAATAGCTTTTATGAGACTACAGAACATTTTTTAAAAAAATTAATGGGTATCACTTAAACCAATTAAACTTACCTTCTCTTAACAAAACAAGCTATGCAGTACACGAGGTTTGAGTTATAAGAAAACTAAATTCCTAGAACTACAGTGAGAATAGTTTGCTGTGTTCTTCAAAGAATCATTTATCATTCTTGAAGAATATGACTGAAATCAAAGGGTACACTAAATATCACCACACTTATTGAAGGGTTTTATATTTTAATTTGCTTATCTTCAGTCCATACTGTAGGCTTTGTCTTAGTCACGGCACTAAGTGCTTGCAGACGATAACATTCCCTCGGGTGACTTACAGATAACCACAGTAGAGCTTTAATGTATGTTAAAACAAATTCTGTTTCAGAGAGAACTAGACTATGTGTGGGGGTTAGATAGAATGGGGAAGCATAGTGTGGGGAGGGTAGAAGGAATGTTGTAGGCATCTCCTCTGCTCACCTGCATGTGCACCTCACCCTGTCAGAATTATCTCACTCTCTTTTTAAATATTTTTTATATATTTATTTATTATAGGAAGACACACGCACGCACACACACACACACACACACACACACACACACAGAAAGAGAGAGAGAGAGAGAGAGATTGACTTGCCACTGTAGAGTTACTCCAGATGCAGGTACCACATTGTGTACCTGGATTTCCGTGTTCATTGGGGAATTAATCCCAGGCACACACGGTTTGCAAGCAGTGCCTTTAATCACTGAGCTATCTTCCCAGTGGTCCTAACACTATTAAAGGCTGTTACTATAGGATGGATAAGTAGACGTTGATTAGAAATTAATTAGTTATTTTTTTGTATGCTTGTCTGTATAGAAACTCTTCAGCTTCATGTGGTCCCATTGGTTGAGTGACGGTTTAAGTTCATGAGCCACTGGGGTTTTGTCCAGGAAGTCTTTTTCCATTCCTATATCATGGAAAGTACTTCCTAAATTTTCTTCCAGTAGTATTCGAGTTTCTGGTCTTATATTGAGATCTTTGATCCATTTGGACTTGAGTGTAGTGCATGGTGAAATGTGTGGGTCAAGTTTCAGTTTCCTGCATATGGTTATCCAGTTTGTCCAGCACCATTTGTTGAAGATGCTATCTTTTTTCCAGCCTATATTGTTTGGGCCTTTATCGAATATCAAGTAGCTATAGTTACTTGACTCAAAGTCCGGGTCCTCAAGTCTATTCCATTGATCTATACTCCTGTTTTTATGCCAGTACCATGCTGTTTTTATTACTATGGCTTTGTAATATAGCTTTAGATCAGGTATGGTGATGCCTCCAGATGTATTTCTTTTGCTGAGGATATGTTTGGAAATGCGAGGCCTTCTGCCTTTCCATATGAAATTTGAGATCATTTTTTCTATCTCTGTGAAGAACACTGTAGGGATGTTAATTGGAATTGCATTAAATCTGTAAATTGCCTTTGGTAGGATTGTCATCTTCACAATGTTAATTCTGCCTATCCAGGAACATGGGAGGTCTTTCCATTTTCTCAAATCTGCCTCAATTTCTTTTTTGAGTGTTTTTATGTTTTCATTGTATAGATCTTTCACTTCCTTGGTTAACGTTATTCCAAGGTATTTTATTTTTTTTGTTGCAATTGAAAATGGGACTATGTCCCTTATTTCTTTTTCTGTATCTTTGTCCTTTGCATAAAGGAAGGCTACTGATTTTTGTGCATTGATTTTGTATCCTGCTACTTTGCTATAGGAGTTAATCACCTTCAGGAGTTTTGGGATGGAGTCTCTCGGGTCTCTTACATATATAATCATGATCAGAGAGACCTACAAGGTTTCCTAAAAGATAGACAGATTTCTGTCAGAGTACTTGATGACCCACCAAAGGTTAGTGGTAAGACCCTACTGCTGAAGATACCTTATGTGATTGACATGCAAATTAGAATGGCATGGCTGGAAGTTGGAAGAGAGTCAGTCCCCAGACAGTCAGCGCGTCTAGTGCCAGAAGGTGCTACATGGGCGACTGGGGGAAATTGACCAATATCTATCAAAGCAATGCATGGTCTAACCTACTAAGCAGCAAAAAACTTGTTGTGATGCCCACACAAGTGCAGTGGTGGCACACAGCCATGGTGGGGAACCAACTGCTCTCAATTTGGCTGACTGATCCCCTCACTGGTATGGGACCCATAGCTGGAGCTGAGAAACAAGTCAGAACCAGATCCAAACATAAGCCCACTCTCCAATATCAAGCTACCATCAATTGTGGGCTACAAGAGGGCCTACACCTATTAAATTCTCTATAAAAAAAAAAAAAAGTAAGGGTTATCTCATTTTTCCTGGTGCTAACTTACTCTCCGTTGGAGAATCTGCTTCTCTTTTTCAGATAGATGTAGATCCTAAGGAGAGAGCCACCCCATCATACCTCAAAAGGGCCCCGGCTGAAACTAAGAAAAATTGGAGAAACAAGCAAGGGGGCTGTTTTCCTGATGAACCAGATACCAGTACAAGGGTGAAGGAGATCAGCATGGAGAAAAATCAACTCCTACCAAATCAGAGAGCCAGAGCCTCAGAGGCCCCCAACACCTCATCACTGAAGCAGACCAAAAATGAACCCAACATGGCTCAGGGAAATTTTGCGGAAGAGGGGGCGGAAAGAATGTCAGAGTCACATGTTGGGTCATGATATGCAGAGACATTTAGCTTACCCATAACTGTGGGCTAACTCCACAATGCATGACCCATATACCTCAACAAGGAGGGGCCAAGGGGAGGGGGTAGGTCATGGATGAGCCTAATAATGGTACCAAACTGACTGTTTTTGCTCAATACAGAACTGACTAATAAAAAAATAAATAAATAAATAAAATAAAATAAAAAGAAATTAATTAGTTATTTTTTTAATAATATGAGTCCTGTGACTAATGTGTTAAACAGGAAACAAAGAGTTACAAAGGACAGAGACACCTAAAACATACAAAAAGACTGGAAAGAATAAAAATCCTACCTTTTTTTTTGTTCTGCCAACTACTTTCTCTATGATGCACTTGAGTTCAGAAGTTGCCCCAATTTGGGGCCCCGCTTTGGGCTTCATGGTTGCAAAAACAAAATGGAATTGAAGACAGCCAGTGAAAATCACAAACCCATCACGTGGCCAGATGTAATGGCAACAGAACTCAAGTCCTTGCTCCAACAGACTTCACACAAAGCAGCGAGCTGTGCTAGCTCTTGCGTCTTTGTAAGTCAGGAGACAAGCATTACAAAAACGTGATTATCAGAAAACTAAGGACACAGGTAGCACACTGCACAGGCAAGACTGGACCCAAGTGTGCCCCAAGCTTAGTGAGCTAGTAAGTCTGGTCACACTTAACCAATGCAAGCTGCAACGGAGTAGGTCATTTGAAGGAACGACCAGTAACAGGAAAATGATTTTTAGTGGTTCAGAAGGTAGAGATAGAAGTAAATTAGTTTACCGTTTCAATCTAAAATGAATTTCATTTCATTTAACATTTTTAAGGGAGGGGCCCTTCACTGACTTGTACATTGGGTGGAGGTACACGAAAGGAAATTGCCATGTATGCTTTAAGTACTTCTGTAAATGCATTTTCCTATTGTTTTGACCAACTCACAGATAACACTTAGTGCTATTACTTTATTCTATACCTCATATTTTATAATTTGCCTCATTCTATGATTTGTTATTTTTGTAATATAATGATTATACCTCCAAGTTAAAAATGAATGTTCTTCCAGAAATTATGAAGGCATATTTATGAACTCTCTCTTATAATTACTAGATAATTTAAATTTGACCTTTATAACAAGTCAGTATGTTAATATATTTGCAAGAAAACTTCAAAAATGACCTAATTAGAATATGAAGACAGAAATAAATTGCATATTTTATTTGAATTAACATCTAATGTTTATTTTAATTCCATCTATAAATTATGATAAACTTTATTTTTAATACTTGAAATTAATTATACCATCATATCTTTATACTATGATTTTTTGGTGAATAATATAGCAATCTCACACTATGTTTGACCATTTGCCAAGATTCATAATTAAAATAAAAAAATAATTGGAGAAGACAGTTTGCCCATTGATTGAGACTCAAAAAAATAAAATGGTTTTGTACTAAATTGTAAAACTTGAATATAAAGGAATATAATAAGTACTTTATAATAATGTTCATGCTATGAAAATGAATATACTGATTCACTGCAGTGACAACATATAATAAACATTTACATGGGGAATATTTGTATTATTTATTTACCATTGCAAGCAAAGAAGACAATATTATACATAAAATCAAAGCAGAAACTATGAGGTTAGATTTCAAGAAACCATTATGTGTCTAGCAAAAATTTAAGAAATAGAGAGATAGAGAGATTGCTTTGTGGTTAGGCATTGTCTGCCAAGTGAAGGGACCCAAGCCCAATTCCCCATTACCTATGTAAGGCCAGATTCACAAGGTGGCACATACATCTGGAATTTATTTGCAGTGGCCAGAGGCCCTGGTGCCCCCACTCTCTGTATCTGTCTCTTTATCTACCCCCCTCAAATAATTAAATAAAATATTAAAACTATAAATCAATATTATGATGAAAATTCTGGTTTGTGAAGGATTAATATTGCTAAGTAAATGTTTGTGTATTTGTATGTTTGTGACTAAAAAATCCAAATGCTGTCATAATGTAATGTAATGTAATGTAATGTAAATGTGTGTGTTTGTGTGTGTGCGTGTGTGTGTGTGTGTGTGTGTGTGCGTGTGTAGATGAAATAGCAGGTGGGCATGGCAGCCTTGTTATAATCCCAGCACTCAGGATGTAGAGACAAGGATTCTTGCCCAAACTGGATAGCTACACTAGCCAAATTGGCAAGATCTGTGTCCAGTGAGCAACACTGTCTCCATAAGTAAGATAGAACATGATTAGAGAATACAACTGATATGTATGAAGGCACACACACACACACCCATACACATATGCACATGAAGTCACATCATATACAGAGGCAAAAGTTTTCACATACATATTAAATTTTAATTAACTGAACTGAGATCAGAGTCTGGATGAGAAATTTATACTTATATTAAATTTTATGACAAGATTTATACTTTAAAAATGCTATACATTTAAAATGTGAATAGATAAATAATAAATATAAAATAAATTTAAATAATGCAAAATTATTTTCACAGAAATAGACAAATTAATGGATGATGAAAAAAGAAAAGCTTAGAAATACATAAATTATGCTCTGCAGTAGACCAATGAAGTTTTCATTATAGCAAGTAAGATAGGCTATCCTGGATTCATAGGTCTTCTCTTTAGGAAACAACAAAGTCAAATCTGTACACAATACCATATGCCTCATACAATATAATCAGATAATTAGAAAATAATTATCATTTTGCTTTCTTTTTTCCTATACTTCTCTTTCTTTCTTAATTTCCACAAATTCACAAAATTTGCAATAGCTAGCATTTATTAAAATAGCTAAAGACAAAAGTAAAGTATATCATGCAACTATTGTGCCAGATTTCACATAAGATCATAAGAGATTTTTTTTTTCTCCTCAGAAAAGAAGATGCTTTGAGCAAACTGAAAGCTGGGACAGATACGGTATAGGGGAAACTAATACCAACTATGGTTTTTGAAATGAATTGAATAGTTGATGTCTGCAGGCTAACTTCAGAGCACTTTCTGATATTTCTCATATTGCCAGTACCTTACAAGTGTGTGCACATGTGTGCATGATTTTTTCCAAGGAAGGATACTAAACGTTCATTCATTACACCCTTTTAAAGAAGGTTACTTATTGGGTCTAGCTGCTGTGCTAGCAAAAGTAATGAGTGTTTCTGTTAAAATGGCTGATTAGGGGCCTCCTCAATGAAACCAGCAGAAACAAATGATAAAATAATAAAGGTTATGCTGTTTTTCCTCAGAGATAAGATTTGTAAATGAACTTATACAGCTAGGTGCAGTTTTGGAGAGAAGCAGGATGTATCTCTCCTGGGCTTAGCTGCTGAGAATTTTATTCTACTGCACATACACTGGTTTAGCCATGTTTATTTCTGCTCATCTCACAATAGGTAGGAACTGGAATCATCCTAGATGCCCACTGACTGATAAGTGTATGTATAATGTAGCTATGGCACATATCCTGAATGTGTTTTTTTTTTTTTTCTTTTTTCAGCTGTAAAGTGAGATCAACATTAGTTGAACGGGATAAGCATTGTTAATTTTGTGATGTGATGGATTTAGCCTTTGTTTTGGCCCAAAACTACTGGGAGCTTCTTACTGGTGCCCATAATCTTGGTCTTCATAGGCCCTTGAAACGACTCAGTTCCCAGTTCCAGCTAAGAGTTCATTTCCAAGGAGCAGACCTCTTAGCCAGTCAGAAAGCCATAAGTTACCCACCTAGCCTGGGTGCCCCTATTGCGCAGGTGTGTAGATCTTGTCAGGCTGTTTGCTTTCATACCACATGGTCCCCTGCTTGATTACAACATTTTTGGCCATATACCCCAGCAGGTCATGTACTGCTTTCCAGCACCATACAGGCGAACCATCTGGGAACTGTCTTCCTCCCAGATTCCAGCTGGATCACTCAGTGTTCTATGTCCACAGCATGTGGTGTCTTTAGCAATAGGGTCTCACCTTTTACCTCAAGCAGATAATCAATTACTTTGAAGCCGATGCTGTTTTGAGGACCTTGTATTCCTCTTCAATCCACAGCTCAGTATGGGTTATAACCAATTTCTGGTAATGGAAGTTATAAGTCAAAGCCAAAAGTTTTAGGGTAAGACTTCACCCACCCTCTCCAGGGCCCATCCAAAATGTTGAAAATTGAAAGTGGACAATCTCTTCTCACTATGTACAAAAATAAACTCCAAATTGATTATAGAACTCAATATAAGGCTTAAAACACTTATAGGAATGTAAGAAAAAAATAGGGGAATTACCCATAATATCAGATTGGGAAAAAGTCTTCCTGAATAAGGAAGGAGGTGCCTGGGGCAGAAACAGGGCAATGTGGAAGTGGCCCAAGACCTGGCTTGGAGCCAATCAGCAGAGGGGCTGAGGCTGGACCTCGTGTTCGTCTGTGCCTACCTGCTCCCAGTGAGCTCTTCCCTGGCATCTACCAGCCTCCAGTGAGCACTTGCTCAGCTTCAACCTGCCCCCAGGTGGCATGCTTCCGAGTCATTTCCTTCTTTCTTTTGAACAAATTCTTTGAGAACTTTGAAAAATAATACTGTACTTTGCCCTTCTGTAACTGAAGAGGCTCCTATGATATAGTCGTAGATTCCCATCTTAGTTATCAGTTCTCTAATAGGATATCCTTATTCATGTTTTTACTGACTTCTCACTTAGCAGAGATCATTTCTCTGAGCTCTATTCTCTTTACCCACCTGGGTTTTCTCAGTTTTCTGTATGTGTACTTTTGTGCGTGACTGCCAGATTTCCCTCATAGGCATCTGTGTTTGAACACATGGCCCAGAGTTAGTTTGAGAAGGTCATGACTCCTTTAGGGAAAATAGGCCACTAGGGTCAGGGCTTGAGGTTTAAAAGTCTAACCCAGTTTCTTGTTCTCTACTTCCTTTTTGCTAACGGGACAATGTGACGCTGGTTTCCTGTGTGTGCCATGATTTCCTGGCCATGATGGACTGACTCTACCGTCTGGATCCACAGGCTAAAATAAAACTTTTCCTTCCATATAAATTGCTTTTGATCTTGTATTTGTTCAGATCAGCGAGAAAATAACAGTCCCACAGAGCCAGTGCTAAACTTAATCAATCTTGAAGCTATTTTAAAAATTTAAAGAGAAGCACTGCCTTTGTATGGTGGATTTAGCCCCGTGTCTGCATTCTTGCAGTTCCTCTCGCTGTCTCTCAGACTGAGCAGGCTGTGTTTAGGGATGTCAGACATGAAACACTTCATTCCGTGTTCCATTGCCCCTCTCCCTAACATGTTGGTACCATGTAAAGCAAGGGTATGATGGTCTGTCTGGGTACTTTAAATTTTATATTTGGGCTTACATTCATACTGATAATTAGGTTTCATTATTTTTTTCATACAGTTTTTGTTTCTTTCGTCTTTCATCTCTCCCCACATTCTCTATTTCACTTTCAGGTCAGAACTGACATTTTGTCCTTTCCCTTTTCTTTATACCACTTCTCTCTTGGTCTTTTTTTTTTTTTTTTTTTTTTTTTTTTTTTTTTTTTTTTTTTGGTTTTTTCGAGGTAGGGTCTCACTCTAGCCCAGGCTGACCTGGAATTCACTATGGAGTCTCAGGGTGGCCTCGAACTCATGGCGATCCTCCTACCTCTGCCTCCCGAGTGCTGGGATTAAAGGCGTGCACCACCACGCCCAGCTTCTTATGGTCTTTTAAAGCTTTGGGAAGTTTGAATCTTTGAGAGGTTGGCACAGACAAATATATTAACTGATTTACCTAGATATGTAGTAAATGATCTTCAATATTTCTAACAATATTTCCCATAGACAGGGTCACAGGTAGTCTGGAAATCCATTTTTTCTGTTTTCTTCTTATGCTCATAATTCAAGATTTTTTATGTTTATCCTTTTATTTGAGAGTGACAGACAGAGAAAGAGGCAGATAGAGAGAGAATGGGCGCACCAGGGCCTCCACCCACTGCAAACAAATTCCAGACACATGCGCCCCCTTGTGCATCTGGCTAACGTGGGTCCTGGGGAATAGAGCCTTGAACCAGGGTCCTCAGGCTTCACAGATAAGTGCTTAACCGCTAAGCCATCTCTCCAGTCCAGTGCTCATAATTCCATAAATGGGACAATCATTTTAGATATGTGTATATACATGCATGCATATATACACATATATGCACATATATAATTTATCATATTGTTTTATATATTTTTATCTCAATATGAGTCGCACCTCGTGGCATAACTGACTCTACTTTGCTCTTTGTGCACAGGTGTCAAACATATTTTTTGGCCTTTTCATTAAAAAAATTCAGAATATTGCTTAGCTTTATATTCCTGTTTTATTAGTAAAAAGTTGAGATGGCTTCATTTACTTTATTTTATTAGGAACTTTGTGCGGACACATCATGAGTTGGTACCATCATTTCCCTTCTCCCTGCCCCCATTCCATTGGGGGTCTTCCTTTCTAGGATTGCTTGTATTCACCAAGTCCATGTCTTGTAGGTTTTGAGAGCAGCAGTCAATCATTTTATTGGTGGGGGTGGGAGGGCAATGTCTCTAGATATTCCCTCCCACACTATGTCTCTTACAATCCTTCTTCTTCCTCTTCAGCGAAATTCCCTGAGCGATAGTGGGTGTGTTTTAAGTCTACTTTAGTGTTGAGCCCTCAACAATTTCTGGATTTTTGTTTTGGTATATTTTGAGTATCCTCAGTGTCTTTCTCCATCACCATCGCACAGGTTGACAGACTTGCCATGGGAGCAGCGCTCTTGCTCATCTAGCCAATTTTCTGTGGTTTCACCTGTGCCCTGATGTGTGAGGGGGTGGTTCATCTCTTGACAGTCAGATATCTTTTCTTGTGTCATTGATAAAGTTTTGGTTGTCCTTGATTCTTACTGCCATCTGATAAAAAAAAAAAAAATCAGGTTTTCCAATGGAAAGTGAGAATGGCATAGGTTAAAGGGGATGAAGCATTGTTGATTTAGAAATACAAAAAAACTAGTAGGAGCTTCCCATTGAATCACTGGAGTTCACAGTCTTTGTCTCCATAAGATGCTGACTTGGTTCCCAGTAGCAGCTTTTTTGTTGTTGTTGTTGTTTGTTTGCTTTGTTTTTTCCACTGACCTGCTTAGCCAATCAGAAAGCCATTGGTTATCCACCAAGGCTGGGTGCCTCTATTGAACAGGTGAGTACACCTTGTCAGGATGGTTGCTTTTATATACCACAACGTTGTGGGCCATTTTCTCCCAGCAGCTCATGTAGCACTTTCCACCACTATACAGACTAACCATGTGGGAACTGGCTTCCTTCCAGATTCTGGGTTAGATCAATAACATATGGTATTTTTAGCAATATTGTTTAACCATTTACCTCAGGCAGGTAATCAAGTACTTTGACAGAAATCTGTTTTGTCTTGGGGACCTCATAGGTCTCTCTGATCAACAGCTCAATGTAGGTTGTAATCAATTTCTGGTACTGGGAGTTATAAACCACAGGCAAATATTTTAGGGTTAGGCTTCATCCTACCCTCTCCAGGACCCTTCTTACCAGATGATTTTCTCATATTCCTAGTGAGGGTTACATATTTTAATCTGGTAATGAGGAAGGATTCTATAGGACCATCTCATTTTGGATTTAATTTTGTGTCTTCTCCCATTCTCCCATTCCCCTCCCTCGAAGTCCTTCCATCCCTTTTATCTGTCCCTTGAGTTGCCTGTCAGGTATGCCTGCGACTCAAGCAGCTCCAGGTTAGGAACCATAGATATGGGAGAACATGCAGCATTTGTTTTTCATTCTGTGTGTATTTATGCTTAAATCGACCCCAAAGTATCCACTTGTAAGTGCATGCCTTCACCAGGGAAGATGACCACAGCATGCTATAAAAAATGTGTTTTCACTAAAATGTGCTAAAAGTAGAAAAATATTGTTTATATTTTCTATGTTATAACTTAGGTATTTTAGTGCAGTTAACTTCACAAGTTTTAAATCCATAATTTAAATTAGTAAAGATAAAATATTCAAATATTTAACTTTTATAACTTAAATATCTATAATATTAAGAGCTCATTTTTCCATTCTTTGCACAAAGGATTCTGTTGCCTAGCGATAAAGAACTTAACTTTCAAAAGACACTGTCATTGAATAAATTCTCATGCATTAGCTGATAGAAGTCAAATGTTCTATCTTTGTGCTTTTAGAAGTGTCTTTATAAAAGCCAAATTATTTTAATTTGCAACTTCTATCTTCCATTATAAGTATTTGACTTGTTAGCTACTGATTAAGCCTTTAGAACTTCACACTCGTTGAGGTTCTATTGAAATACATTAAGAACACATTGAAAATGTACCTGACAATGAGGGGGTGACCAAGTCTTTCAGAACTGCAGCAATAGAAAGTGTTAGAAATTCACTAGTGGAGGGGTTATTCCACCCAAATCGACTTTCATTCAAGGTTTTTAACGTTTCATATATGTTACTTGATAGAAAAATGTTTAAATGTTTTAAATTTGTGAAAACTGATTTTAATAACTGCACATTCTGCTACTGAAAATAACAAGCTTGATTAATACTTTGGTAGGGCAATGGGAGAAAACACTACATTTAATTATCACCTCAGAAAGCAATATTACCCACAATCAATAGTGCATATTTTACTTTAATAAAATTATAAATATCACTCCAGAAAAGGTTTGAAAATATTTCCACTGCAAGCTCCTCACCATGTTGAATAAGGAAGATAAATCTAAGAGAGGGCAAGGAATTATTTTTTCATTAATGGGTGATATAAAATTAAGGAACTAGGCATTTGATAAAGACTTGCCTTTCATCAATATATGGCAAGTTGAATCATAGAATTCTACTATAGAAACATTGACAAATAACAATGTGTTGGTACTTTTTAGAATTTTTAAATCAATATTTTAAATTATAATTAAATATCTGAATAATTGCATAGACACTGATTTTTAATAATTTATATTTACAAGCTTATTTGGGGAAAAGCTTACCAAAAAAAAAATGAGGCCATTGTTACAGAAATACATCTGTGTATACAAAATAACACTGAAACTTCTGGGTATTTATAACCTCCAGATTTTTCAACAGAGATAACTTTTCTCATTCTGCTTTTTCACAATCCAACTGATGTATGCATATTTCATTTTCTTAATCTTTCATTTTAAGGCCAACTTTTTCATTCTTTAATCATTCTTCTACATTTTATTCAACAATCTTTTGGTTTGTCAGCATTTTATGACACTGAATTGTTTCCAACTAAGAACACCATACAGATGTTTGACTTTATCAGCTTTTTTTTTTGTTTATGACTTACATTTCACCTGTCACAAAAAATAATGGAAACTTGATATGAGAGAGAATTTTCATTGTATAGTATGGTATCAATATACACAGATGAATGAGCTCTTTTCCCCAGTGAAATATGTAATTATAGTAAATTCACTTTAAATATTATCATAATGTATATGATTGCTCATATTAGTCAGATGTTTGGTTTCAGAAAGTATACACTGATTGCTATCAGTTAAGAGCTAAAGTATAATGATACAAATTTAAGCTTTCAAGTTACCTCCAAAATATTCAAACTTAAAAGCATAACTTACCCTTTAAGGTTCAATAATAATTGATTATTGAAAGGCTAAAAAGCCTGAAGATATCATACAAGAGGAACTACTGTAATTAAAAATTAAACCTTTAGATGACACCTGGATCCAATTGTTAGCAAACTACTAAACTGGAATTTATGATAAATATAGAAGCAAAACAAAATGGTGTTGTAAAATTAATTTCAGAGAATGAAGTATGAGAATTGACTAATGGATAGCTTTGGAAATCTTGATAAACATTAGAGAATGAGGGAGGCAGTAAGAGAGAGGAAGAAAGGAGAGAGAGAAGATGAACAAATGCATTAGGAAATTTTGCCCCTGTCTCCATAGGAAGTCACTAACCATTCTAGAATATTTCTGAATCAGAAGCCTGTGAATTAAGGTTCCATCATTTATAAAATAAAGACAGGGCTAAGCATGGTGGTGCATGCCTTTAATCCCAGCACTTGGGAGGTGGATGTAGGAGGATCACCATGATTTTATGGCCACCCTGATACTACAAAATGAAAGTCAGGTCAGCCTGGGATAGAATGACCCTACCTTGAAAAATAAAAATAAGAATAAAATAAACAGATGGAAGGTGAGATAGCTCAATGGCTACACAAACCTGAGTTGGATCAACAGCACCCAGTGACTGACAGGGAGAATGGGAAGGTCAATTGTCAGGGCTCACTGGTGAACAAATCTAACAGACAAGCAACAAGCTCAAGGTAGAGTGAGAGACTCTGTGCCAAGGGGACACACTGAAAACTGATTGAAGAAGACATATGAAGTTCTTCTGCTATATCCATTTGAACTCTCATGAGGTGGACGTATCTTTACTCACACATTTATTCAACACATTTATACACACAAATATATACCACACTTTCTACAGACACACACATAGATAGATAATAGATAGATAGATAGATAGATAGATAGATAATAAATAAATTTAAAAAGTGGTGGCACTCTGTTTCTAGGCATATAAAGGGAGCTCAAGGCATATATATATATATATATATATATATATATATATATATATGTATGTGTGTGTGTAGAATGAGTAATGCAGGAATAGAGTCTGTGGATAACAAACCCCAACATGCAGATATTGGAGTAGTAAAGGGATACACATGCATAATCACATTAACTTTGAAGTAATATTTTCTGATATATTATAAAAATAAATATTAGAAATATATTAGAAGCATATTTATTTAAAGGATGAGGCCATGTACAGTGACACACGCCTTTAATCCCAGCATTTGGGAGGCACAGGTAGGAGAATCACCATGAGTTCAAAGCTACCCTGAGATGACATGGTGAATTCCATGGGCTAGAGTGAGACCCTACCTTGAAAAACCAAAATAATAATTAATAATAATAATAATAATAGAAAAATAAAAGAATAACACTTTTTTAAAATCTGGGACTGGAGGATGGCTTAGTCAGTAAGGTATTTACCTGAAAACCCTAAGGACTTAAGTTCAATTTCCCAGTACCCATGTAAGCCAGATGCACATGGTAATCATGTGTCTGTAGGTTGTTTGCAGTGGCTGGAGGCCCTTACAAGCCCATTCTCTCACTCTGTCTGCCTATTTCTCTCTTTATCTCCTCAAGTAAATAAAATAAAATAAATAAGGATGGATTACAAACCTGAGGTAAAAGGTAAGGCACTATTGCTGAAGACACCATATGCTGCCAACACAGAACAGAGACAGACCTGGCTGGAATCCGGAAGAAAGCCAGCCCCCAGACAGTTAGCCCATCTAGTGCTGGAACGCACCACATAAGCTACTGGGGGAAAATGGGCAACAATGGTGTGAGCAAGCAGGGGTCTAAGCTACTCAGAAGCACCAGCCTAACAAGAAGTACACACAAGGGCTGGAGAGATGGCTTAGTGGTTAAGCGCTTGCCTGTGAAGCCTAAGGACCCCGGTTCAAGGCTCGATTCCCCAGGACCCACGTTAGCCAGATGCCCAAGGGGGCGCACGCATCTGGAGTTCATTTGTAGTGGCTGCAGCCCTTGCACGCCTATTCTCTCTCTCTTTCTCTCTTTCTCTCTTTCTCTATCTGCCTCTTTCTCTCTGTCTGTCGCTCTCAAATAAATAAATAAAAATTAGCAAAAAAAATTTTTAAGATGTACACACAAGTGCCATGGTGGCACACAGACTTTATGGGTAAGCAACGGCTTTCTGATTGGCTCAGAGATCTGGTCAGTGGAAAGGAACACATATCTGGAACTGGAAACCAGGTATGAATCTTACGGAGACAAAAATTATTTTCTCCAATATCAACTCACACTAGTCTTTGGCTAAAGAGTGGCTACATGCATGAAATTCTCCCTAAATTTATAACACTTATCCAATTTAACCTATGCTGACTTTATTCTCTCTTTGAGAATCTGTTTTTCTTTTGCAGAAGGGAGTTAAACATGAGGAAATAAACCACACCTCACACCTCAGTCCAGACCCAGGTGAAACCAGAGAGGAAGTGAGGAGGCAAGCAAGAGTGCTGCTTCCATGCTGAGCCTGGCAATCAGTGTCAGGGTGAAGGAGACAGACCCCAAGGATACTCAATACCTATGAAAACAGAAATCCAGAGGCTCCTAAGAGTTCATCATCACTGAAGTAGACTTTAACATACCCACAAAGGCCCAGAGAATTTTGTGAAAGATGGCCAGAAAGACTATGAGAACTATATGATGGGCTGTCATGCCCAGAGGTTGCCTCCTCTCAACCTATCAAAACTAAGTTCAGAGCAGATAAATGTCCTAAAAAAAAAAAAAAAAATTATCAGGCTGGAGAGATGGCTTAGTGGTTAAGCGCTTGCCTGTGAAGCTTAAGGACCCTAGTTTTAAGCTTGATTCCCCAGGACCCATGTAAGCCAGATGCACAAGGTGGTGCATGCATCTGGAGTTTGTTTGCAATGGTTGGAGGCCCTGGTGCACCCATTCTCTCTCTTTCCCTCTCTCTCTCTCTCTCTCTCTTTCTCTGCCTTTTTCTCTGTCTGTCTCACTCAAATAAATAAATAAAAATAAACAAAAAAGTATTATGCCCATCAAGAGTGAAAATATAATCAAAAACCTCCTCAAAAGGAAAAGTCCATGCCCTGATAGATTCTCAACCAAATTCCACCAAACCTTCATCCAAGAACCCGAAACCACTTTTTCTCAACCTGTTTCACACAATCAGAGAACAGGGAACCTTTGCTGACTCCTTCTGTGGAGCTAGCATGACCCTAATATCAAAACTGAACAGAGTTAGAAGAAACCTATAGACTTGTAGCCCTGATGAGCTTAGATGCAAAGATCCTGAACAAAATCCTGGCAAACAGAATTCAGTACACATAAAAATTATCCACTTCAATGAATCAGGCTTCATTCCAGCGGTCCAGGGATGGTTTAACATATGGAAGTTGATTAACATAATGCGCCACATGAATAAACTTGAACACAATGAGCACATGATCATTTCAGCAGATGCAGAAAAAAATCTTCCATAAAATATATCAGTTTTGGCAGGGGTGTGAGGAAAGGAGGAAACTTCATTCAGTGCTGGTGGGAGTTCAAACTTGAAAATCCACTATGGATATCATTGTGGAGACTCCTAGAAAAGATTAAAACCCAGCTGACCCAGCTATTCCTCTACTGAGCATCTACCATAAAGACTACACTCTTCACTGCAGAGATATTTGCTCAACCCTATATGTAGCTGCTCAATTTCCAATAGCCATGAACTGGATTCAACCCAGATTCCCATTGAGGTGGTTTGATTCAGGTGTCCCCCATCAACTTAGGTGTTCTGAATGCTAGGTTCCCAGCCGATGGAAATTTGGGAATTAGCGCCTCCTGGAGAGAGTGTATTGTTGGGGACAGGTTTATGGGTGTTATAGACAGTTTCCCCATGCCAGTGTCTGGCACACTCTCCTGTTGCTATTGTCCACCTCACATTGGCCAGGGGGTGATGTCCACCCTCTGATCATGCCATCATTTTCCCTGCCATTGTGGAGCTTCCCCTTGAGCCTGTAAGCCAAAATAAAGCTCTTTTTCCCAGAAGCCGCTCTTGGTTGGGTGATTCCTACCAGCAATGTGAACCTGACTGCAACACCTATCATTTGACTATTGGATAATGAAGATGTGGTTCATATACACAATGGAATTCTCAGCAGTAAGGAAAAATACAATCAAGAAATCCGTAGGGAAATAGATAGGTTAGAACAGATCATACTAAGCAAATCCACACAAGCACAGAAAGACAAAGACCACATGTTCTCCCACATTTGTGGTTCCTAAACTGGAATAACTTGCCTTTTAAGCATATCTAACAGGAACTCGAGGTACAGGTAGTAGAGATGGAAGTATTTATGGGGAGGCAAAAGGTATGATGGAGGAGACACCCCCCCGACACACACACACACAAATCTAAAGCAAAAAGGCACCGATACCTTAGAAACCTTACTCCGGGATAGCAGACTAAAAGATATAATCTTCAATAGACGTATGTGGGGATCATCTGATAAGAAAATTCCTGAAGAGGGTGGGATGAAATCCAACCCTTAGACATTTAGTTCTGGCTCATTTGGCTCCCAGTACCAGAAACTGGTTACAACCCACATTGAGCTGACCTATGAGGTCCCAGAACAATACAGGCTTCTGTGAGAACACTTGATTACTTGCCATATGTAAAAGGTAAGACCCTGTGGCTGAAGACACCACATGCTGCTGACACAGAACAAGGAGTGATCTGGCTGGAATCTGGAAGGAAGCCAGAGCCTAGATGCACTGCCGGTATAGTGCTGGGAAGTGTTTTATGAGATGTTGAGAGAAAATGGCCAACAACATTATGTGCTAGCAGCGGATACTGCTATATGAAAGAAACCAGCCAGGCAAGATATACTCACCTGGGCAATGGTGGTATCCAGCCTAGGTGGGTAACCAATAGCTCTGTGATTGGTCAAGGGATCACCTCAGTGGAAAAGGAACCCACAGTGAGAACTGGGAATCAAGTCAGAATCCTACGGAGTCCAAGATCATGGACACTGATGAGAATTTCCTATGTCTTTGGTTGAAAGAGAAGCTACAGTGCTGGATTGATTCCACAGTACCCAGGTATAAGTGAGATGCCCAAGATGGCCCATTCATCTGGAGTTTGTTTGTAGTGGCTGGAGGCCCTGGTGTGCCCATTTTTTTTCTCTGTCTTCAGTGCAAGTACTCTACCAGGAAGATATTAGACAAAGCCATTTTAAAATATGCAAGTATACCCTGAAATGTTACAGGTAGTCACTAATTTGCAAGCCCTAATATTTACAATAGAAAATACGCAAGTCATCAACAATAAAGAAAAAAAAATCTCTGCATACGTTGTTTTTGAGTAATCCTCTCCCAATGTACTGGAGATATGTGGCAAGAATATGATATTTTATTTTTAAAAACAATTCATTTTCCTTCAGAAATGTTCTGAGTAAAGAGTAATGGTGGAAGAAGGAAGCCGTTAGCCAGCAAAGAGGGGTTAAATGAGAATTTTTCCCAAGAACAGATTGATAGAAGCAGTTTTAACATCAAACAGAGAAAAACTCCATGTGAGTGATGACTGTTGGTGACTGGGATTTGACAAGGATAAGGTGGCAACAAACGAAGTTTTGTATGGTGAAATTCACTTTCTATTGGAAATCGTGGCAAATCCTCTTTGTCCCTTACACAAGATTTCATCTCTGTCTTTCTACACATTTATTTAGTCTTTGTGCCTTGCTACACCAGTGATAATTATTTGGGGTCACTCAAATAGTGACTTCGTCCGATAAAAAACAAATTCTATTGAAAATCTAAACTCATCGTGCATTTTTTTCCTCCATAATTTTCCATCATGATAAACTTCTAAAGATGAGGAATGCTTTCTGCCAAGCAAAATTATATTCTACTCTAGTTTATTTCATGGGGTTGGGCATTTACAATAATACGCCACAGAGCCAAGACTTGGTTGGAACTTGTTTTGTGGCTTAGGAGGCCTTCAATGTCCTGATGTTTCTTAGCTTACCTTCAAACTGCTAGAGATACAGGCATGTGCCAACACTCCTGGCTTATATTTCAATCATAAAATTTCAACTGTTTAAGCAAAAGCCCTCAAGCAAGCATAACATGTTTGGTATTGAAGGGTATATTATAAAAACCCCATGATAATCTTCAATTAGAAATGTTTCATTATCCATACTTAAAGTATGATTCTGCCCTAAATGTTATGCTTTTCCATGAATAATGAATACTTCCAGCATATTTGTTATATTTACTAATATTGAGGTTACCATCAGTATTGTAATGAGAAATATATTAGTGAGAAGATAAAACGTGGGGGAATGAGGAACCCGTCTCCGTAGAATATTTACCAGGGTTGGATAGAATAAAAACTGCTCATGTGGAGACAAGTGTGCAGCATATTTCTATGGAGCCTTAACATGGAAAACTGTATAAATTTTATTTCTGAGAATTTAAATTTAAATACGATTAGCAAACTATCATTTTCTCAATATGAATTTTAACTTATTAAAATTTTCAAAGTAATTATTGGTATTCCCTGAAACTAGTATTCTTAGAAGATAAAAATATTCTTAGAAATTGTCACTTACCCTTTGAAATTATATTTGTCAAGTTTCTCTTCCTTCACACTATAATACCATCCTAACTTTATTATCCTGTAAAACTATCTTCAGAGATCAAGTGTTTAGGGATTGCTCAATAGCTGTGTGCCTCAATTATGTGTTTTTTAAATACTTTATTTTTATTTATTTATTAGAGAGAGAGAGAGAGAGAGAGAATGGGTGCTCCAGGACCTCCAGCCGCTGCAAACGAACTCCAGATGCGTGCACCCCCTTGTTCATCTGGCTTATGTGGGTCCTGGGGAGTTGAACCTGGGTCCTTTGGCTTTGCAGGCAAGCACCTTAACTGCTAAGACATCTCTCCAGCCTTCAAATGTTTATATATATTAAATAAAATAATTAATAGAAATTTATAAAAATGCTTGTTTGGGTGATGCATGGCTATAACACAGAGCTTGAGAGGCTGAGGCAGGGGAATGGAATATCCAATGCCACCATGTTTTAAATATCAAACTTTATCTCAAAAAGAAAGAAAGAAAGGAACAGTTGACAGCAGTAAACCCTGAGAAGTAAATAGCATCATTGGAACAGATTGATTTACACAAAGCAAATATTATAGTAATAAAACAAAGATCTCTCTCAAAAAATCTTTGAAGTAGGCCACACAGTTTGGTTGGATTGCTTTTGCAAATCAAATTATTATTTTAACCAAAGATAATGAAAGCAGTATTCAAAATCCATCTGTCTATATAATTAACTTTTCATCTATACATAATATTTTGATACCTCCAACCACTTGTAATTCAGGTTTCTTTCACCTATCTCTTCATCTGTCTTCTCTTTACTAGCTATGTTAGCATAATTAGGAATATTAAAAGTTAATAAATGTAAAACTCTGTCAAGGAAACACCAGTTGTTTCTGGAAAATATAACTGTAAAAAAAACCCACCATACTAATTAACACAAATAAATTTTATGTTAACAAATGTTAGAATTCAAGATAACAAAAATAAATCAATTGAAACAATTTTAAACATTTCATCATTCATTTAAACCTACTATAATCACTTTATTTTGTTTTGAATTATTTGTAGACAAGATTTTGCCAAATTGGGTAGGCTGACCTCAAACTTGCAATCTTGTCTTAGTCTCCCATATAGCTGGCTTTAAACCACTGGGCATAGATTATACCATCTACATATGTAAGACTTTATAAAGAAATAGTTATCATTACATCTGCATATACTTTACATATATACCTTGATGAATTTGGGCTAGGCATATACCTCTGACATCATTAGCACATCTAGTAAAATATCTATCATCTCCATAACTTTTCCCTTATCCTTGTGCCTATGTGTGAATGGGAGGAGAACACTTCACCTGAAATCTACCCTCTTAACACATTTATGTATGTACCATGCCATTTTTTTAACCATAACCTTGCACACAAGGAATGATCATTCTCTATTTTCTCACTGTCCAATTCTAGGAAATCACTATCCTAATTTTCTGTTTTGTAGTTTAATCATCTTAGATATATTCTATTAGAGGAATCGTTCACAGATTGCTCTTCTGTGATTGAAGTCAGAGAAGAGCACAAGTCCATCTGTGTTCTAAAAGTTATTAATATCTCCAGGTTTTTAAAGATTAAATGATATTCTAGCAAATATATACTCCACCTTTTCCTCATCTGTTGATGAACAATGAGTTGACTTTCATATGTTTATTATTACGTTAAACAGAACACTGCATACAGATTTTGAAATCATTATTTTCTCTTATATATCCAGGAATAACATTGTTGTACAATACAATTCTATTTAATTGTTTTTGAAACTTGTATATTATTTTACATACTGACTGTATCAATTTAAATTCTTAATAGTAGTATGGAAGATGCTTGTATGTCTGTAACCTTGAAAGAACTTATAGTCTTTTGCCTTCATTCATGATTTTCTTCAAATATAATACAGAGAAGCTCCTATGACCACATATTGTGAAGTCATATGGAAAAATCTAGATTACAATATGAAAAATTAACTTACCAAAATCTAAATTATAGCCATAGAAATAATTTGGAAATGTACAACCATATGTTGCTAAACACGTCTTATGAACACAGAGTAATAGATGCAATCTTAAGGATAAAGCTATGTTCTAGGAAGTAAAGTACAAAAATAACAGGTATCACAAAATATGCTCACAAGGCTTTTGTAAACATCTAACATCACCTCATAATAAAAATTCCCAAAGAGAGAAAGAAATATGAATGTATCAAACCAAAATAAAAACTTATATATGACAAACATATAGCAAATATCATACTAAATGGGGAAAAACTGAAAGCAATTCCTCTAAAATCAGGAACAAGACAAGAATGTTTTTTAAAATGAACTTTATGAAATACTCATCAAAATTCCAAAGACATTCTTTATAGGAAGTGAAAAAATAAATACATATGGAATAACAAAAAATCTTGGATATCAAAAGCCATTGTGAGCAAAAACACGATGCTGAAGTTACCCCCATACCTGATCTGAAGACACACTGCAGAGCCATAGAGGATGAAAAATTATGCTAATGGAACAAGGAAGAAAGAAAGGAAGGAAAGGGAGGGAAGGGGAAGGGAAGGGAAGGAGAGGGGTAAGGAGGGAGGTAAAGGAGAGTAGTAGAAAGAAGAGGAAAGGAAAGGAGGGAGGGAGGGAAAGAAAGGAAAAAGGATACAAGTAGAAAATGTAATAAAATAAAGGACCTAGATGTATACTCATGAAGCTACAGCCACCTTATTTTTACTTAGAAACCAAAAATGTACACTGGAGAAAAGACAGCCCATACAACAAATGGTTGTAGGCAAATTGGATGTCCATATGTAGAAGAATGAATAGATTTCTACATCTTATCCTGTACTAAGAAAAAAAAAAAACTCAAAATCAATCAAAGACCTTAAAAACCTGAAACTGAACCTGATAGAGGAAGGTAGAGGAAGCATTGCATGAAATCAGCACAGGCAATGACTTTCTGCATAAGCCTACAGTCAATAAGGAAATAATGTCAACAATTGAACAAAGAGATGGCTTAGAGGTTAAACCACTTGCCCACAAAGCCTAAGGATGCAGGTTTGATTCCCCAGGACCTGCATAAGCCAGATGCGCAAGGTAGCACATGCATCTGAAGCCCATTTGCAGTGGCCAGATGACCTGTGTGCCCATTCTCTCTCTCTTTCTCTCTTACTCTCCCATAAATAAGTGAATTGTTTTAAGTTTATGGGGGCTGAAGGGATAGAATAATGAATAAAGCAGTGCCTATGTTTGTGGAAGTTGAATTTAGATCCCCTTAATCTATGTAAAATGCATAGTTTAGAGCAAGTGTCTGTAATCCCAGCATTCTTAAAACAGGATGGGAGGCTGAGGCAGCAGATTCTCGCAGAAGACTATGGGCCAGCAAAGCTGTCGAATGCATCAGTATGCAACGAGAAACTCAGCCTCAAGCAAGATTAAAGGTGAGAACCATTACAGTCTTCTCACCTCCATACACCAATTGTGAAACACACCCAACCATACTCACACAAGCATGCCCACACACAGGTCATGCATACACATTATAAAAAATAGCTGCAGAGGGCTGGCGAGATGGCTTAGCAGTTAAGGCATAGCTCTACCAAGCCTAAGGATCCAGGTTTGATTCTCCATGTCCCACATAAGCCAGATGCATATGGTGGTGCATACGCATGGAGTTCGTCTGCAGTGGCTAGAGGCCACGGCGTGCCCATTCTCACTCTCTCTCTTTCTGTCTCTAATAAATAAATAAAAATTAATCTAAAAAATAACTGTAGAGCAAAGTAAAAACATGGGTGAAAAGCTAAACCACAGAATGGACAAAATGTGTGTGAATTTTCTGTGTGACAAGAGGATCAATGTTTAGAATATTCCAATAAAAAATTAAATAACAAGAAATTAAACAACTTAATCAGTAAATGGGATAAATAAATGAACAAACAGCCCTTAGAAAATGAAGTACAAATATTGAAACTCACTACTCATCAAAAAAGTGCAAAGTAAAACTCCACTGAGATTCTCTTACCTCAGTCCAGGTGACAGTCCTTATAAAAACCAACAACAACGAATGCCGCTGACAGTGTGGACCAGCGCGGGCACTTACGCACTGTTTGCTGGCGAGAACACAAACTAGTTCAACCACTATACATGTATAAAACAAACGAACAAAAATAACCACTAAGCCTACTATATAACCAACTATATCACTCCTCGATATTTATCCAAAACACTCCAGATTAACATATCACAGAGATGTGCCCATTAATGTTTATTGCAGCACTATTCAGGATAGCTAAGTTATGGGATCATCTTAGGTGTCTGCCAACAGAACAATGGATAAAGAAAATGTGATTATTTTTTTCAGCCAAGATGAAATTATGTCATTAGAGGATAATAGATACAACTAGAGGTGTTCATATTAACTGGATTAAGTCAGCCCCAGGCAGACAAACACTATGTGTATTCTTTAATTTGTGGATCATAGATGTTATACAGACATGGAGAGATGACATGAAATAGAAGCAAAATTGTCTGAGGGAATGACAGATACTAAGGAGACGGGGAGGGAAGAGAATGAGAGAGCAAAGAGGCCTGTGGCCTGTGTCAGGTCTGCCAGTCTGGATGTGTTTCCACGTGACTATGAAGTTTGACATATTCCTTCTTGGTTCTGACAGTCTTCAGATCTGTCTGCAGCTCTGCTAGAGTCTGTGCACTAACTCTGCACACTAATGTGCAATAGCTATATATGTGTGCATGACATTTAGCTAACTCACACCTGTTCTACTGTTAAAACTATCATTGAGGGATCTGATATTCAGAGGTTTATCACTTGTGTAACTTTTGTAACATATATATATATATATATATATATATATATATATATATATATGAATATATATAACACAAATCCATTGTTTTTCATTGATGATAAAATACAGAGTAATTCCTTAATACACACAACACTGGTGCCTTAGAAAATTGCATTCAGTATCTGGGGAGATGGCTCAGTGCATAAAGCAATTATTGCATAAGCATGATGACCTATGTTTTGATCCCTAAAAGTCATGTAAAGTCAGACTCATTTGCAAGCAGCTGCAATGCCATTCCTCCTATGGCAAGATGAAGGCAGAGACAAGAGAATCCTGGAAGCACATTTGCCAAACTGCCTGACAATCACAGTCATGAACAAGAAACCCTGCCTCAAACAAGGTGAGGATTGACGCTCAATGTTGTCTTCTTGTCTTCTGACCTCTACACAGTGCACTTATGTGTGAATGCCCACCACTAACATGAATACACAGACACACACACACAAGAATGATTCTTGGGCTGGAGAGATGGTTTCATGATTAAGATACTGGCCTGCGAAGCCCAAGGAACCATATTCAATTCCCCAGGTTCCACGTAAGCTAGATGTGCAAGGTAGTGCATATGTCCGGAGTTTGTTTGCAAAAGCTGGAGACCTTGATGCACCCATACTCTCTATCTTTCTCTCTTCCTTTGCTTCTTTCTTGCTCCCAAATAAATAAATAAATAAAAATAAAAAGTTAAAATAAAAAAGAATATTTCTTGAATAGACTTCAAAAAATACAAAGACAACTTAGTACTCATTTTCAAAATATCCAAATATTTTTCTCATCTTTTAAGACTTGAAGATTCACTAACATAGTGCTCACAAATTTTCCAAGAAATCAAATTTTCCAGTAAAGACTGATTTATTTTCAGTGCTCTTTATTATTAGTTATGAGAATTTATTATACACTGATAGTTAATTATAAAGGTGTGGTGATATTTAATCTTTACTAAATGTAGTAGATTTAGAATCAAGTAAGAAGTGTATTGGGCATACTTGAGAGGGCCTTGGAAATGGTGCTTGTTAAGATGATTAAATGAGAGGTGGCGATACATCCTCAATGTGGCAAGTACCTCATTGTGATCTGAGGTTCTAGACTGAATATGTATGCTAAAAGAAAAAGCAACATGAGTACCAGTGTGCCCTTCTCTGTGCTTCCTGTACCCCACAATGTGAATTGTCCTGTCCCCTCATTCCCTTCCCACCAGAGTGGGCTCTCAACAGGAATCCTGAGACAATTATATCTTTCCTCTTCTGAGTTAATAACGTCAGGTATGTAGTCATAGCAAGAAGAAAAAAAAAGTAACAATTAATGATGTTATATCACTTTTTTTTTGTTTGTTTGAGTTTCTGAGATAGTGTCTCCCTCTAGCCAAGGCTGACCTGGAATTCCCTGTGTAGTCTCAAGCTGGCATAAAACTCATAGTGATCCTCTTACCTCTACCTCTCAAGTGTTGGGATTAAAGGAATGTGCCACCACACCTGTCTTTTATATCACATTTTTAATAGTTTGTTTTTATTTATTTATTTGGGAGAGAGAAAGAGGCAGAAGGAGGGGTGGAGAGAAAATGGGCGCATACACCAAGGCATCCAGCTACTGCAAACAAACTCCAGACACATGCACCACCTTGTGCATGTGGCATATGTGCGTCCTGGGGAATCAAACCTAGGTCCTTTGAATTTGCAAGCAAGTGCATTAACCACTTAGCCATAGGACCCAGCACTTAGATATTTTTTTTATTATTTTATATCATGTTTTTGAAGGCACAATTAAACCAAAATATCTTTATGTTTACTTCTTCAAATATAGATCAGCTATTATAAATTTTCACTTAGGTAAAAGGTTTAATGATTTTCATCAACAAATAAAACATTTATCACTTCTTTTTTGGCTAAGATCAAATATATCTGTTCTTATCCATTTAATAAATGAAACATTTGTCTTAAACATGAATACTTACAGGAGCCTTATGGCTAATACTTTTTAGTTTCTATAACATAGTAAAGAAATAATTTAGCTGTAATATAAAACCTAAATGTTCTTACAAGTTTTAATTTATTTTAACTATTTTCTGTTTTATACATGTGTGCAAATGTGTTGTGGATGTGTATTCATATATATGTGTGTGCACTGACATGCAGAAACCAGAGAACAATGTAAGGTCTCAGTCCTTAGGAAAGACATCTGCTTTTGCTGAGAAAAGGTCTCTCATTGGCCTGGAATTCCCTACTTAGGGTAAACTAGCTGTGCTCTGAGCCCCAGGAAGGCTACTGTCCCTGCATCCCCAGTGCTGAGATTAGAAATACTCTTGACCTTATCCAGGATTTCTTGGGTCTGTTCTGGATCTCAAACTCAAGTCCTCATGCTTGCTGGGTAAGCACATTACCCAGATTTCTTCCCAGTCAAATGTACATTCATTTTATTATATCTGCCTTGTCCCACTTGAATCACTAATGTTAAGCTGCTGCCAAAGAATAATTTAATTTTTTTTAAATGCCCACTTTATTTTCCTCTTTCCCTCCTTGACTAGTTTTAAAATGCCGGAGCTAGAGAGATGGCTTAGCAGTTAAGGTGCTTGCCTGCATAGTTTAAGGACCCAGGTTCTATTCCGCAGTGCCTATGTAAGCCAGAGTCATCTGGAATTCCTTTGCAGTGGCTAGAGGCCCTGACATGCCCATTCTCTCTCTCTCTCTCTCTCTCTCTCTCTCTTCCTCTCACTCTCTCATAAATAAATAAATATTTTAAAATTCTCATTGCATTACTTGCAAAGATTTTGACAATTATATTTCAGATGTTAGATGAACACATAAGAATTCTCGATTGCTCAGTTTTATATTTCTTTAGATCTTGTATTATTTATTTGTGAGTATGTGGGGGGCACTTACCTGTACACTTCTTTGTGGGTGTCCAGCATGCACAATCTGCATTGCTCATGTGGAGATCACAAGATAACGTTTGGGCCAATCCTCACATTTCATTTCATTTGAAGCAATATTTCTTGCTGTGGATTCTTGTTCAGTGATTCTTTGTTGGGCTCACCTTGAGCTTCTGCAACATTCCCCTGTTTCTGTTTCTCACCCCACTGTTAGCATCAGTGCGCTGGGATTATAAAAGCCCACCATGACTTCAAGATGTTCCTTGGAGTCTGGGGATCTCACTCAGGTCCTCTAGGTGGAGCAGTAAGTGCCTTATTCACTGAGCCATCTCCCCAGCCTCTATTGCCTCTGTTATGTTTACAGTTTAATTATGGCATTTTTTCTTGATCATATAAAATATTAAATATATGCTTTTGCATATGTCACATGTTCTCCAATTTGTGCAACTCAAAATGCCCCTGCCATGTCACAGACACAAGTCCTAGGAGCTGAATGAGGAATGCTGTTACTTCATCTAAGTGTTCTGTGTTTTAAGCATTTCTCATCAAACTAGCATCACTTTGCTAGATTGTCTTTCACACTTCATTGCCTTCTTGACATGTAAAGATATGAGGAAAATTCCATGATGTAGAGCTAAAGAAAAATAAGGCAAAATATCAATCCTGACTTGGTGTTATAAGATAGAATGAAACATTCTTAGAAGAAATCTTTCAGAGAAGAAAAAATGACAATGAAATATCACCAGTCTGATCTGCTCAACATATCGAGAAAAATATTGTGGCATCATTTTTCCTAGTTAATTGCCTGAGCTTCCACCTGGCCCATTAACAAGAAATATAACATCTCCCTCTTGGGCTGTAAAGTTTTCAAACTGTCTTAAGAATGCTGAGGGCTTCCATTGTTCAGAGACGTGTTAGTTGTCTGTTTTTTAATTTCAGGAAACAGAACAAGTATCCTACTAGGCTGATAATTCCATGTCTTTTTTATTAAAAAAACTAAAGTCATGTTTCATTTCAAATTTTAATTTATATTTTAATAATAATTTATAAGTGCATATAAATATGAGGAGAATAACATGTGTCAGTGTTCCTGCAATTCCATTTTAACTATTTTAATTATCATAAATAGTCAGTTTATTTCTCAAAAATTTTCTCCCCTTTTGTTTAAGGAGCAAGAAGACTTATGTTTTAAACTGCATACAAGAAAACAAATCATTTCACAAAAATGTTCTTATTACACAGTTTATAAAACTGTGTGTTCAAGTGCACAGATACAGGGTGTATGTGCATGTGTGCACATGAATATGAAGACTGGAAGACAACCTCAGATGTCATTCCTCAGAGATGTCATCTATCTTTTGTTTGTGTGTGTGTGTGTGTGTATATATATATATATATATATATATATATATATATATATATATATATGAACCTCTTAGCTCCACAAACAAACTCCAGATACAAGTGCTACTTTGTGCACCTGGCTTTTTGTGGGTACTGAGGAATGAACAAAGGTTGACAGGTTTTGCAAGAAAGTTCCTTTAACCTCTGTGCCATCTCCCCAGTAAACAATCTGTCTTTTGAGACAGGATCTCTAATGGGTCTGAAGTTCTCCAGTTATATTTTACTAACAATGTTATCTTCATATGTCCATTATTATCATGTCTAGAATTGTGTGTGTGTGACAGAGACAGAAAGAGAGATAGTTATGGCAATAATATGTGGTGTGTTCGTGTGTTCGTGTGTTCGTGTGTTCGTGTGTTCGTGTGTTCGTGTGTGTGTGTGTGTGTGTGTGTGCGCACGCGCGCACGCGTGCGCGCATGCGCACCACAGAACCACGTGTATGAGAGTAGACAAAAACACTGGATGCCCTTCTCTTATCATTCCTCTGCAAACTTCCTTAATACAGGGTCTCTTCAACCCCCTCTTGCTGTCCACAAGGCACCATGATTCTCCATCTCCGCTTCCCCCACCTTCAACCCACAGGCAATGGTTACTGAGGTCTGTGGCCACGCCCAGAATTTTACATGGGTTCTAGAAAGTCGAACTTTGCAGTCTTTGGCCCTACAGGTTCTCATGCTTAAATGGCAAGTATCTCTGAGCCATATTCAGAGGTTCTGAGGATCAAACTCATGTCTTTGTGCTTGCCAAGCAAAGGAAGCACATTAGTGGCTGAGGTATCTCCCCAGCTCTCATTACACATCTTTAATATTAACTTTTTTTCAGAATAGCATAATAGTGCTGCAATATTTAATAACATTTAAATAAATTCACCATCACCACTGTCTACTATATTCATGATTAAGAAATGTTTCTCTGCAACCTGATTCTTTGAATAAAGACTTACATGTGCCTTTGTTTTTTTAGGTTGTTACATACTAAAATATTGGAGCTTCATGTAAAATTGCTTGAAAGACTCATATAAGCAACCCTCAATTCAATGAGCTGGCACTGTTATTTACAAAATTCATTTGGACTTTTGCCTTCTTGAATACTTTTCAAGAACTACACAAACTGCCAAACTGTAATTTGGATTGCAATTGTGCCTGTTTATATAGTTTGATCCTATTGAAATAATAACTTATAAGAATTTGCTCCCTTACTCTCTCTTTCCTTCCCTGTCTCCTTGCCTGCTTCCTCCTCCCTTGGTGTCTGAAATCACAGGTTATACCAATAGAATGCCTTTGTAAGTGATCCAAGGTGTCCCTTGCTACATATCTTAACAGCATTAGAAAAACCCCATTCTACAGCTATTGGCCAAAAATAGTAATTATGTGCCTAGTTCATATGCTGGTCTCAACCACTCTTTTCTCTGACTGATTTTCTCTCACATTCACTTATTTCTGTATTGTACAGTCTCCTAGGCTAATCAGCTTTTAAAGATTGGGTGCCCACTAGTCAAGGTGAAAAGAAAGGAAAAACAGCAAAAAAGAAAAAGAAAACATGCATTTCACACACACACACACACACACACACACACATTCATGGTGGAAATCTTCCACAAAGGGGCAGCAACTATTTGCAGAAATGAGTCTAACAGCAAATAAATAAATAATAAACAAACTAATTAAACAAAAAAATAAGAGCTATATTGTGTTAGCTATTGTTCTACTAGATAAAATAAGTCACATGATCAAAATAGCGTAGTTGTAGCCTTCTACAAAGATAGAAAGCTAAATAAAATAAAGGTTCCTACTATATATCTCTCACCTTCCAAAATACAATTACTTGACAATTTCTTTACTGGGTGAAATAAAAACAACCCAACACATGGAATCTCCCAGAAGCATAGCTCTGAAAAATTGGCAAATTAAATGTTTTATATTTCTACCACTAATAAGTTATTTGTCTTCATAATTAAGCCACACTGTTATTGCTCCTTTATGGCTTGGCTGGATTTTCTTCCAATAAACTGAGATTGTATCTGTCTAGTCTCCATCAAAATGGCTTTTTCAATAGCATCACCACCACCAGACAACCACAAGACTCAAATCTGACAGGGCTGTCTCTGAATACACAATGGTGGAAACTGACAATGAAGCCCTGGGAGACTGACGCATTTCAATAATGAAGGGATTATTATTTTTTTTTTCTTTAAAGCTGCCCACAGGGAAGAGGTTTGAAGCATTCTGTGTGGGAGAAAAGCTATTTTACTGTCTTTTTTTTAAAGTAGGTATTTCTTCAAACTTGAAAAGTTTCCTGTCACTTTCAAGCACATTATTAAGAGAGGCAGAGCTAGATCAGATTCAGACTTTCCTCTCTCACAGCCAAATCTTCCACAATTGAAAATGCCAGGGTGACAAAGGAGATACCATGCTAAGTATAAATGGTCCTGACTGAAAGGACATCCTGGTGGCACTTGTGTGATTTCATGGGTGTCACATTTCGATTAGAAAGGGATGCTACAATTAAATTGAAAACTAAGGCACTACCGGGAACAAGTCAAGCAAATATGACTGCTCAGCAATCCCTGTTGACTCTCTGTTAGAATCGCCTGTGAGACTGTACATGTTGGCGAATGGAAGGCTGTCACACATATGATAAATTGAGCTCAATGGCCATATGGGCTTGATCAGGAAATAAAATCACTTATACGTAATGTGACAGAAATATCAGAGAGCCACTTGCTTTTGGTTTTTCCTTGACACTGAGCAGAAGCTTGTAAGATCAGTATCTATTCTTCTGAATCCTATAGCACTAAATGAATGAACTATATAGATGTATCATTATTAAGAAGGTGGAACTCATTAAGAGAAAATACTGGTGAATTTCATTAAAGATTCTTTCTGGGGTCATCAGCTACATCTTTGAAACATTAGAAAGATGCAATACCATAATTGGAACAAAATTGAGAAATATGGTTATTGGTAGATTTCAGAAACATAATATAGTTTTCTCAATGAAAAGTGAAGTTTAAGAGGGCATAAATTAGAGTTCTGTATTAAACTCATTCCTTGTCACTGTTACAAAATACTTAACAGAGTAATGGCAAATGAAGGATAGGTTTTTTCAAGGTCTGGTTTTTAGAAGTTTCCATCCACGAGATGCTTGACTCATGCATCTGGGAGAGCATCACCATGGCAGGAACATGAGGAAAATTCTTGTTTACCTTCTTTCAGACAGGAAGCACACAGCCAGGTACTGGAAGCCATAGTCCAGTGATAATGGACCCCTGAGGGTGCTCCTCTGGTGACCAATTTCCTCCCGTTAGTATTCATCTCTTAATGTTTCTATTGGATCACAAAATTACATTACATGGGTACCAACTGTTCAACACATTTTCCTCTTGGGAGAATTTTTTTGTGTGTGTGAATGTGGAGGGGAGGGAAAGAGGTTTATTTTGGCTTACAGGCTCTAGGGGAAGCTCCGTGATGGCAGGGAAAACAATGGCATGAGCAGAGGGTAGACATCACTCCTTGGCCAACATAAGGTACCCAACAGGAACAGGAGAGTGTGCCAAACACTGGCAAGGGGAAACAGGCTATAATACCAGTAAGCCACCCCCAACAAAACACTGCCTCCAGGAGGTATTAATGCCCAAATCTCCATCAGCTGGGAACCTAGCATTCAGAACACATAAGTTTATGGAGGGCACCCGAATCAAACCACCACATTCCACCCCTGGCCCCCATAAACTGTATCCATACATGTTGTAAAACACAATGCATTCAGGATGACTTTAAGAGTCCCCATAGTTTTTATCAATCATAATGAGGTTCACACATCCCCATAAATCCAAGGTTTGTTTTTTTTTCTTTCTTTCTTTATTAGTTATGTACATACTCAGTGTGTAAACAGGACATGTGGGTACCATCCTTACTCTCATCCTTGTCCTCCCCCTCCAAAGGGACTCTGCTCCTTGGGGAAGCCAGTTATCCCCATGGGGATTGTGGGTCATGCATTGTAGGGGTAGCCATGCACTATGGGGAAGAGGCAATGTCTCTGTGCGTAATGTCCCAACTTGTGGCTCTAACAATCTTTCCGCCCCCTCTTCTGCACATTTTCCTGAGCCATGTTGGGTATATTTTAGGTCTAAAACCATAACAAAGACTTAAAACATGAGTCATTTAGTACATGTGAATTTTATTTCTCAAAGTGATCAGCTTTAATTTAACAATTATATGCCTATATATATATATATATGTATATATATATATATATATATATGTATATATATATATATATATATATGATTTAATTTTATTATTTATTTCAGAGATGGAAAGAGGCAGAGTGTGTATATGAGAGAGAGAATGGGTGCACCAGAGCTTCCACCCACTGCAAACGAACTCCAGATGCATGCACCACCTTGTGCATGTGGCTTACGTGGGTCCTGGGGAATCAAACTGAGGTCCTTTGGCTTTGCAGGCAAGTGCCTTAACCTCGCCATCCCTCCAGCCCTAACAATTATATTTAAAGATAATCTTAGGTTGACAAAACAATAATATAGAAATTGTAAATATAGTTTCTGTTTGCTCATCTTCCCATTATCCTAAGTATCTTACATAGCTACAACGTATTTATTAAAATTAAAATTTTGACCTGCACAGTAGAGATGGCTCAGAAATTAAGGTGTTTGGATGCAATGCCTAATGACCCGGGTTTGTTTCCCCAGCACCCATGTAAAACCAGAGGCACAAAGAAGCACATGAATCTGGAGTTCCTTTGCAGCATCTGAAAGCCCTGGCATGCCCATTCTCTCTGTCTGTCTCAATACCTCTCTGCTTGCAAATAAATAAATAAATAAATAAATAAATAAATAAATAAATTGTAAAATACCATTATATCAATCCTGTTGATTAAAGTAAAGAGTTTTTATAGAGCTGATCAGGTTTTCTGTGACTTCCCTTAAGATTGTCCCTAGATCTCACGTTATATTTCATTATTATTTCTTCATAAACTCCCACAATTTATGGTAGTTATTTATCCTATTTTTCCTTGCTATTACCATAACATCTTAAATGATTGGCACTGAACTACTTTGTAGATTTTATTTTATTTATTTATTTATTCTTACTTTATATTAGCCTGGTGTATTTTTTTAACTATATAAAAATGTGGCATTATAGAAGCAGACAGATGATAAACTCTTTATTTCTTTGTCATGTGACACAACAAATCCATAAGGGTAGCATTGATGAATAAAGTGGTACTTCCAAGAGTTAACACTGTGAACATGCCAAGATTCACCACTGTAAGCATACCATTTTTTTCTTTATATTTATATTTACTATTTAACACAATATTAATATTCTAAAATATTTTAAGAAATTCATTTACAATATATATATATATATATATATATATATATATATATGCATATAGATATATCTGGTATTGTTACTTTTTTCACTCTTTTTAAAAATATTTTTTATTTATTTATGTATTTATTTGAGTGAGCTGAGAGAAAGAAGCAGAGAAAGAGACAGAGAGACAGAAGAATGGGTGCACCAGGGCCTTCAGCTACTGCAAATGAACTCCAGTCACATGAGCTATCTTGTGCGTTTGGCTTACGCAGTTCCTGGGGAATCAAACCAAGGTCTTTTGTCTTTGCAGGCAAGCACCTTAACTACTAAGCCATTTCTCCAGCCCTTGTTTTTTAATATATATCAATTTTGCTTATGTGAATTGATTATTATTCTGGTATCATGTGTTCATTTGTTATTTCTTTTATTCTTTTCATATTTTCAGATTATATTTTTCTCAGTAAAGTGTTGTCCTTTTTTGTTGCTGTTGTTTATTGGTATTACCTGCAACAGTAAAGAGTCCTACATACTTATTTTATGTGATAGGCCTATAACCCAGAAGTACCATTATTTCTGTGTAATAAAGTTTATAATAACTTTGGCCTATGGAGTTTCTACCAATTTACTTCTATTACCCTTTTACATGTTATTATGCCATATTCTTTCATTTGCCACTTAATGTCTGGTGACACATGATACTTCAGACTCACTTTACAGTGTGTATCTTGCAGTGTTGGAATTAACCATTTTTCCAAGAAACCTTGTGTTCTTTTATTGATGATTTCTAGACTCAAATTTCTAGGCACTAAGTGTGCTGATAACTCTTTCTCTCTCTGCTCTCTATTTTGACCATTAGTCAAAAAATAAATAAATAAATAATGTGTAATACAGCATGAAGAGTGTTGTACATTGAGTGATGGTCTCACAAACATAACCATATTCAGTCTCTCACAAATTATATTTACCTCACATGAAAACAGTAATTAAGTTGCAGACAGGAATAAATTGGTTAGGCAGCTCCCTTTAAAATATGTACATCAGCCTGGACAGATGGCTTAGCAGTTAAGCTCTTGGCTGTAAAGTCTAAGGACCCCGGTTCTAGGCTTGATTCTCCAGGACCCATGTCAGCCAGATGCACAAGAGGGCGCACTCCTCTGGAATTTGTTTGCAGTGGCTGGAAGCCCTGGCGTGCCCATTCTCTCACTCTCTCTCTCTCTCTCTCTATCTGACTCTTTCTCTCTCTGTCACTCTCAAATAAATAAATAAAAATGAACAAAAAAATTTAAATATGTACATCATCCTGTGTCATCTGTGTAAGCGCAATATAATCATAAATCTCCTTAAAATTGTGCTATGGAGGAACAAGAAATGATGCTGTTATACTTGAAGACCAGGAAGGGAATTCTGGCCAAGGAGCATGACTGACCCTTATGTGTTCAAAAGATGTGAAGCTTCCATGAAGGAGTGAAGCCCTGGTGACATCCTAATAGTGGCATAGCCTAAAAAATTGAACCAGCTTTTTGTATACAATCTGCTTTTCTACATTCAGTTTGAGTCTAAGTATGTTTTTACTATTTCCTTCTTCCTGATTGCCTTGAGCTGTTTCTCCTCTTGTTCTAAATTAGGAAGGTACAGGTGTAGTTAATTTACTTATCTCTCTTCTAATATAAACTGTAAATATTATTGTCATTATAAAACTGTTAGGGAGGTGTGATAGTTAAGGTGTTGTCAACTTGATCTGTTTAGTAATCCTCAGAAATCCCTTTCCACTGAGTCTCGGAGGTTGTTTCTAGGAAGGATCAACTAAAGGAGGAAGTCCTTCCCCCAGAGTGAGCCCTTCCCCCCCCCCCCCGAGTGGGCAGCCCCACTCAGAGGGGGACTTGATCTAAGGAAGCTCTGGGTAAAAAGAGCCCCTCACTCCCTTCCTTCCTTCCTTCTTTCCTTCCTTCCTTCCTCCCTTCCTTCCTTCCTTCCACTTGGCTGCCAGAGCAACTCGCTACCTTCCAGGGTGGATTGAAGACCAGTGTGGACTAAAGACCAGCATCAACTAAAGACCTGCTTGGATTGAAACCCAGCAGCTCCTCAGGAAGCCTCCAGGCTTTCCAGCACCATCTGCAGTGCCGGGTCGGGACTGCTGAGACATCTGGCCACATGGACTGAGCAACTACCAGGTTCAGTGATTCTCGGGCCTGCAACTGCTATTGGACTACTGTAAGATGATCCAATGAATCCCCTTTTTAAAATAATTCATTCCAGCAGTTCTGTTCCTCTAGAGAACCCTGACTAATACAGGAGAAAAAGAGTCCCAAGTTAGAGTTGTGATGAGGAGGAGAACTACAGTAGCCTGATTGTTTCAACTTTAGATGTTTACATTGCCTAACTCTTACTCCTTCCGGCCCCCAACCACCACCTAATAATGCCCTTGGCCAGTTTCCCGCTGATCTTATTATCTTAGAGACAACCTGGCTCCACTTCTGATGGCAATCCATTCTCTGATTGGTTACATCCTCTGTTCAGTCTTTGTCTCCATGATTAATTTGTTTCTCCATTGTCCTTGTTTCCCCCTGAATTCTTCAGTCCTTTGTTCTTTGTACACCACCCCCACCCCAAGGAAAACAAATAAACTATCCAGACTTAGGCTGGCTGCTCTCCCTCTTCTTCTTCTAAGACAGCCCTGCAACTGCTGCCACATTGAATAGTGCTTTTCCTGCCTCAGAGTGGTCTTGTGTGGTCTTTGGTCATTCACGAACCTTACAATAACTACATTCAGAAATTTTTGAGATGCTGTCTAAGAGGTCAACAGAAATCTTACCTTTCTTGAGAGATGTTTGCTTAAATTCATGTTAGTTTAAAATAAAATATTCGAGAATTCCAGTTAAGATGGTGGCATAGGTATCACGCCAAAGCAGCCTAGGGGGGGAAAAAAAAAAAAAAGCAAAATACACACTTTTACTAAAAAGTGAGGTGTATAGGAAATTGAAATGGCAGCGGAGAAGTAGGAGAGATCCAGAGCATCCAGAGCCCACACAGGCCTGCAGAAGCAGCTCTGCAAGGTCTGTGGGGGAATGCTACGTTGGCACGCAGGAAAAGCCAGGCGAGGGGATTTTCCACTCACACCGGAGCTCTCCACAAACTCAAGAAACGTGAAGGGAGAACACAGTGAACAGCAGAGGAGCAGATCACAAGGTAGAAGAACACATGGAACAGCGAGAGAACTAGAGCAGCATCAGCAACCTCCCCTGCCCACCGCCAGTGCCTAGTTCCCTCCCCCACCGCCAGTGGCCAGCTCCAGTGAACAGAGCAGTGGTCCAGGGACGCGACCATGTCTACTTGAACCAAAAGTGGGACCCAAGCATAACTGAGACCAAAATCATCCCAAAACATAACTGGGATTACACCAAGTCAGTACCTGCCTAATAAACCTGGTATATAGGCCTGAATCAGAAGTGCTAATTGCATCTTCCATATCAGGATAAATTATATGTTAAATCTGATGGATGGTCAGATTTTCCATTAGTAAATAAGCTGGGCTTGTTATTTGCTGCTTCTTGATTTATAGTGGCTTTGTTTCCTCTTCTATTATACATTAGGGAAAGGTCTCACCTGGTCACAAGCTGACATGGAACCCTCTACAGACCAGAATCTTAACCTCCTTGTTGTCAGGATTAAGGGAGTGGGTGAGGCACCACACAGCCTAAGGGACAGACAAAGGATCTGGTTGTCATAATACCTACTCTTGGATAAATACTCTGTGCTATTTTTCATTGAATGTGTATATTCCTTAGTTAAATTTTAGAAACTATCTGTATTTGGTTCCACTCAGACTACTTTAATACTCTCATAATAGGCAAACCCAACACCTACAGTCACTCTTGTAGATACTCTGATAGTCTTGAGAGCCACACCTAATGCCTTAAGCTCCTACCCTGAAGATATATAACATCAGATTGATTGATGCATCTAATAATACCCAGCTAACTAGAAAAGCCAATCATTAAATAATCCAGGATGCAAAAATATTATAACAATATAACACAAGAAACACCAAAAATCAAGACAATAAATATCTACCAAAAAGCATTAATGCATCAGAAATGATCTCCAGTGAGAATGAGTTAGAGGAAATGCCTGAGAAAGATTTCAAAAGAATGATTATAAATATGTTCAAAGAAATCAAAGGAAGCAAAGAAGACACAGAACACCAATTTAATGAAATAAAGAGGTCAGTATTAGACATAAATAAGGAAATAGAAATAATAAAGAAAAACCAGTTAGAATTACTAGCAATAAAGAACACAGTTAATGAAATAAAAAACTCTGTAGAAAATCTCACCAGTAGAGTGGATGAAGGAGAGGACAGAATATCTAAGCTAGAAGACCAGGTAGAAGATCTAATACAGCCCAACAAAGAGAAAGACAAACTAATAGAGAAGTGTGAGTGGGAATTTCAAGATATTAGGAACACTATGAAAAGATCAAACATAAGAATTCAGGGCATAGTAGAAGGAGAAAAATTTCACTCCAAAGGCATAGTAGGCATCTTCAACAAAATCATAGAAGAAAACTTCCCCCAAATTGGGAAAGAGGTGCCAATGCAGATACAGGAATCCTTTAGAACACCAGCCAGACAAAACCTGGAAAGAAACTCTCCTCGCCATATTATAATCAAACTACCAAACACACAAACCAAAGAAAAACTATTGAAAGCAGTCAGAGAGAAAAATCAAGTTACCTACAAAGGCAAGCCTATCAGGATTACAGCAGGTTACTCAACACAAACTTTAAAGGCCAGAAGGGCATGGAGTGAGGTATTCCAAGTTCTGAAAGATAAAAACTGTCAATAATGGTTATTTTCTCCTGCAAAGCTATCCATTCAAATAGATGGATAAATAAGGACATTCCATGACAAAAGCAAGCTAAAGGAGTATTTGAAGACAAAACCAGCTCTACAGAAAATACTTGAAAAAATCCTCCATTCTGAAGAAAAAGAAAAACACACATATAAGGAACCGGCAAAAAACAAACAATACTCAAATACTAGTTAACCCAAGAGAGCAAAGGTAAAATCGGAAGAACTACAAAAAATGGCAAAAATGAATACACACCTTTCAATAATATCTCTTAATATCAATGGCCTCAATGCCCCAAACAAAAGACATAGGTTTGCAGACTGGGTTAAAAACCAGGATCCTTCAATTTGTTGCCTCCAAGAAACCCACCTTTCTACAAAGGATAGGCACTATCTTAGGATGAAAGGTTGGAAAACGGTGTTTCAAGCAAATGGACCGAGAAAACAAGCAGGGGTTGCTATCCTAATATCTGACAAGGTAGATTTCAGTCCAACATTAGTTAGGAAAGATAAGGAAGGCCACTTTATAGTGATTAAAGGCACCCTCCAACAGGAGGACATTACAATCCTAAACATACATGCACCTAACATGGGGCCTCCCAAATTCATCAAACAAACACTACTAGAACTAAGGTCACAGATAACACCAAACACAGTGGTAGTGGGTGACTTCAACACCCCACTCTCATTGATTGACAGGTCATCCTGGGAAAAAATAAAATGAAAGGCATCCGGAATAAATGAGGTTATAGAAGGAAGGAATGGACCTAACAGATATGTACAGGACATTTCATCCAAATGCTGCAGAATATACATTCTTTTCAGCAGCACATGGAACATTCTCTAAAATAGACCATATATTAGGACACAAAGCAAATCTTAACAAATACAGGAAAACTGAAATAATTCCTTGCATTCTATCTGACCACAATGAAATTAAACTACAAATCATTAGCAAGAAAGGCTATAGAGCATACACAAAGTCATGGAAATTAAACAACACACTACTAAATGATGGATGGGTCAATGAAAAAATCAAGAAGAAAATCAAAAAATTTATAGAACCAAATGATAATGAGAACACAGCATGCCAAAATCTCTGGGACACAATGAAGGCAGTCCTAACAGGTAAATTTATAGCTTTAAGTGCCTATATTAAGAAATTAGAAGGGCTGCAATAAATGAATTAATGTTTCACCTTAAAGTCTTAGAAAAAGAAGAACAAAGCAGACCAAAAATCAGTAGATGGGAAGAAATAATAAAGATTAGGGCAGAAATTAATGAAGTAGAACCCCCCCCTCAAAAAGTCCAAAGAATCAATGAAACAAAGAGTTCGTTCTCTGAAAGGATAAACAAGGTTGATAAAGCCTTAGCAAATCTAACCAAAAGAAAGAGAGAACAGACACAAATTAATAAAATTAGAGATGAAAAAGGTAACATCACAACAGATGCCAGAGAAATTCAAAAAATCATAGGGACATGCTATAAAAGCATATGCTCCACAAAGTTTGAAAATCTGAAAGAAATGGATGATTTCCTTGATTTATATGACCTACATTAATTAAATCAAGATGAGATTAATCACTTAAATAGACCTATAACAAGCATGGAGATCCAAACAGTTATCAAAAATCTCCCAACTAAAAAAAGCCCAGGCCCAGATGGAATCACTGCTGAATTTTACCAGACCTTCAGGGAAGAACTTTTTCATAAAATAGAAGAAGAAGAAATCCTACCAAACTCCTTCTATGAAGCCCCCATCACCCTGATACCAAAACCAGGCAAGGATAGAAAAAAAAAACAAAAACTACAGACCAATCTCCCTCATGAACATAGATGCAAATATTCTCAACAAAATATTGGCAAACAGAATACAAGAATATATCAGAAAGATCATTCACCCTGACCAAGGAGGCTATATCCCAGAGATGCAGGGATGGTTCAACATACGCAAATCGATAAATGTAATACATTATATAAATGGACTGAAGGACAAAAATCACATGATCATCTCATTAGATGCAGAAAAAGCATTTGACAAAATCCAACATCCCTTCATGATAAAAGTCCTACAGAGACTGGGAATTGAAGGAACATATCTCAATATAACAAAGGCTATTTATGACAAGCCTACAGCCAACATATTACTAAATGGGGAAAAACTCAAAGCTTTTCCACTAAAATCAGGAACAAGACAAGGGTGTCCACTGTCCGCACTTAATATAATACTGGAAGTCTTAGCCATAGCAATAAGGCAAGAGACACATATAAAAGGGATACAAATTGGACAGGAAGAGATCAAGTTGTCATTATTTGCAGATGACATGATTCTATATATGAAGGACCCTAAAGCCTCTACCAGCAAACTGTGAGAACTGATAAACACCTACAGCCATGTAGCAGGATACAAAATAAATACACAGAAATCAGTAGCCTTCCTATACGCTAACAACAAACACACAGAGGATGAAATCAGAGAATCACTCCCATTCACAACTGCATCAAAGAAAATAAAGTACCTTGGAGTAAACCTAACCAAGGAAGTAAAGGATCTTTACAATGAAAACTATAAAACACTCAAGCGAGAAATTGCACAGGACATGAGGAAATGGAAAAACATCCCTGTTCCTGGATTGGAAGAAGTAATATTGTGAAAATGGCAATCTTACCAAAAGCAATCTACACATGTAACGCAATCCCCATCCAAATTCCAATGACATTCTTCATGGAAATAGAAAAAATAATCCAAAAATTCATTTGGAATCACAAAAAACCTTGAATATCTAAAATAATACTGAGCAACAAAAATAAGGCTGGTGGTATCACCATACCTGATTTTAACCTATACTACAGAGCCATAGTAACAAAAACAGCATGGTACCGGCATAAAAGCAGACATGTAGATCAATGGAACAGAATAGAGGACCCAGATGTAAGTCCAGGTAGCTATAGCCACCTGATATTTGACAAAAATGCCAAAAATACTCATTGGAGAAAAGACAGCCTCTTCAGCAAATGGTGTTGGGAAAACTGGGTATGTATCTATAGAAAGATGAAAACAGATTCTTCTCTCTCTCCATGCACAAGAATTAAGTCCAAATGGATTAAAGACCTTAACACCAGAAACTCTGAAACTGCTACAGGAAAAAGTAGGGGAAACCCTTCAACATATTGGTCTTGGCAAAGACTTTCTGAATATAACCCCAATTGCTCAGGCAATAAAACCACGGTTTAACCACTGGGACCTCATGAAATTACAAAGATTTTGCACTGCAAAGGACACTGTGAATAAAGCAAAGCGGGAACCTACAGAATGGGAAAAAAATCTTTGCCAGCTATGTATCTGATAGAGGATTAATATGTAGGATATACAAAGAACTCAAAAAGTTAAATAATAAGAAATCAAACAAGCCAATTAAAAAATGGGCTAGGGAGCTAAATAGAGAGTTCTCAAAAGAAATATGGATTGTGTATAAGCATCTAAAAAATGTTCTACATCCCTAGTCATCAGGCAAATGCAGATTAAAACTACATTGAGATTCCATCTCACTCCTGTCAGATTGGCTACCATCATGAAAGCAAATGATCACAAATGTTGGCGGGGATGTGGAAAAAGAGGAACCCTTCTACACTGTTGGTGGGAATGCAATCTGCTCCAGCCATTGTGGAAATCAGTGTGAAGGTTCCTAAAACAGCTAAAGATTGATCTGCCATATGACCCAGCTATAGCACTACTAGGCATATATCCTAAGGATTCATCTCATTTCCTTTGAAGTACGTGCCCAACCATGTTTATTGCTGCTCAATTCATTATAGCTAGGAAGTGGAACCAGCCTAGATGTCCCTCAACTGATGAGTGGATAATGAAGATATGGCACATTTATGCAATGGAGTTCTACTCAGCAGTAAAGAAAAATGAAGTTATGAAATTTGTAGGAAAATGGATAGACCTGGAAAGGATTATACTAAGTGAGGTAACCCAGGCCTGAAAACCAAGTGCCACATGTTCTCTCTCAGATGTGGATCCCAGCTACAGATAATTGGGCTTCTGTGTGAGAAGGAAAAATCTCAGTAGCAGAGGCCAGTAAGCTAAAAAAGAGATATAAAGGGAAGAGAAAGGAAGGGAGGAGGGTACTTAATAGGTTAGTATTGTATATATGTAAGTAGAAGACTAGAATAACAGGGGTTAAAGGCCCAAAGTGAGGTCAGGGGAAGAGATTCAGTAAAGGAAAGGTGGAGGTAGGGCTAATCAAAATCTAAGAGGATATAAACAAATCATACGGAAACCTCCGGTTTTGGACAATGGAACACTCAGGAGCCATAGATTGTTGCTAGAAAATCTGCAGTGCCAGGAATGGGATACCTACCAGTGAGTTGTTGGCCAGGAAGATCCCTGATGCCCCCAAAACATTATAGGCCATTGCTGGGGCCTTGGTTTCCCACCAGGAATAGATGGTAAGACCCTATTGCTGAAGACTCCACATACTTGGGCTACAAGGCCACTGAGAAATCCTCCTGGAACTGAGCTGATAACCTCCTCCATATAGACCAGCTGACAGAAAGCTGGAAGAAGCCATTCTACATGAAATTCAATGGGAGAAAGACATACCATCAGTGAAGATACTCAACAGTGGACACTGCAAGCCCTATAATTGGCCAGCCAGGCCAAATGAGGCAACTGGTGCAATAGTGGCACATCTATCATGGTGGAAACCAACTGCTCTCCAATTGGACTGGAGGGCCGCTCCATGGGAGGGAATACATCCCTGATACTGAAAACTTAAAACAAGGGTAGTCATGAGCCCCAGGGTTATAACATCTGCTGATGCCTGGATAAATGTATATACTACGTGTATCAAACTGCCCAGTAAGCACTTTTCTTAATATCCATAGCCTTATATTAATCCTATTCTCACTTTGGGTAGAGAATCTTCTCTTTTCAGATGGCAGTGACCTTGGGACGACTCATAAGGTATCATAGTGCTGGAAAGAAGTGACTGGAGTACTAAGTAACATCTCGATCACACCTTCCAAGGCTCAGGGTCTAATGCGGAAGAGGTGGCGGAAAGAATATAAGAGCCAAAGGAAGGGTAGGACTCATTGCAACATGCTCCCTCCAGACATAAAATGGCCTGGATATCCATGACCTCATAGTGCCTGACACTACCTACACAAGACCATCATAAGAGGAGGAAAAGATCATGGCATCAAAATTAAAGAGTGTCTGACTGAGATGGGGAGGGGATATGGTGGAGAATGGATTTCAAAGGGGAAAGTGGAGGGAGGGATGGTATTACCAAGGGGTGTTTTTTATAATCATGGAAAATGTTAATAAAAATTGCAAAAAAAAATAAAATAAAATACTCAACAGAAATAGTAGGTTTTACTTCAACTTTAGTCTTATTATGGTCCCAAAATACATTCCATGTGATTTCCAGTTGTTAAGTTTACTTCAAATTTTTTTTCTATAAGTAAATCCTGCATATAAACTTAAATATATATTTTGCTATATTTCAGGAATATAGTCCACTTTATGCTAAAAGCCAAATTTTCATGATATGATGTTTATTGTAGGTATTTTCAATAATTTGAGAAATTTTCATCAGTTTTATATTACAAGGAGTAGTAGTTTGAATGGATGTCCCACAATAGGATCTATCATCACCTGGCTGGAAGAGGTGTTACTGATGGTGGATCCTATGGTCCAACCCTGACGTAATTCTGGAGGTGGATGTGAATTCCAGCCTAAGAAATGCAGAGTGATTGAGTTCTGCCTGTATTCCTTGCTGTGAGGCTACCAGATTTTGATCTTGCTTTTGCTGGTGGGTTTCCTCTTTTTTTGCTATTATGAAACTTCCCCTGGATCTGTAAGCTTCAATAAATACTCTCCTGCCATAAACTGTGCCTGGTTTGAAAGTTCATCCCAGCAACCTGACACTGACTATGACAGAAATTGCTACCCAAGAGTAGATTATTGCTTCATGATGCATCTGACCATGTAGATTTGAGTCTTTTGGAACTTTTAGTTTGGAAGAATGTGCATGGATTTGGTACTTGCAGCTGAAGACGCCTTCCGGAGCTGCAAGCCAAGATTTGTGGACTAATCTGGTGAGGGTTTGGAAATTCTAAATGCGGAGAATCTTGCATTTGGTGGCTTTGCTTATGAATTTTCTAAGGGTAAGGAAAGACTGCAGAGAGCTTTGTTGGAACTGGGCTACTGGCATAAGAGCTGACTGTGTTCTGTTCCTCATTCCCAGAGAGTTTGAACAGGGTTATATTTGTAATGGACTGATATGCTTGTCTAAGATATGGAACTAAGAGATATAAGATGTAAAACTGGAGAAATACAAACAAGTTTAAATTTTACAGACACAGAGTCTGGTTTTAGGTTTCTGGAGATACTATTGCCAAATACATTACCATTTGGGAGGAAAATGGCCCAGTTACTTTACATTGAAAAAAATGGAAAAGATGTCTGAGGAAAGACAGAATGGTAGAAATGTGAACTTTTGAAAGACTTGACTGAAAGGAAAGAAACTTTTCTTCAAGGCCACAATTTATTTTGTCCCTGAACTAACATGACTGTGTCTTTCACACCTGGTATTGGTTTCAGAAGCATGAAAAATGTGTGGAGAAGGTCACAGTTCCAGAAGCCACTGCTGAGATGCAGCAAGTGAGGCAGGGCACGATGACTATTATAGGCCAGTGAAGCCATTAAAAAAATGGTCTTAAACAGTTTTCAGTGGAGACCCAAGGATATTTAGATATACCAGGACTGTGCAATGGCTATCATGGAGCACTTTTGGCTTGGAATAGGAGCGTTTTTGTTGTTGCTTGTTTGTTTTTCCTGGATACTCAGCCCAGCTGGACGGGTGCAATTGGAAAACCCAGACACTGTCAGTCACTGATTGTAATATCCGTCTTGTACTGCAGATGCTTGATGTTTACTCCATGGTTATTGAGGTTGCATTAGCCCAGTTTCTCCATGGTATGCCTTATAGCAGTTGGAAATGTTTACTATGTGTATTTATATGTTGAAAGTATAATTTGTTTTGATTTTATAGGACTTGTAGCTAACAGACAATTTTAAACATCACATGAGACTTGGGAATTTTGAGTGCTCTTAAGTTGGCAAAGACTATGGGGACCTTTGAAGTTGGACTGAATATAATTTACAATGTGTGACAGTTATGAATCTATTGGGGGCCAGGGGCAGAATGTGGTAGTTTGAGTGAATTTCCCCCAATAGGATCTTCAACTGCCTGGCTGAGGGAGTGTCGTTGTGGGCAGATCCTTTTGTCCAGCCCTTAGGTGTTACGGGGGGTGGGGGGTGGGGTCGGAATTCCAGCGTAAAGAATGTATAGTGCTGGGGGCTGGAGAGATGGCTTAGCAGTTAAGCGCTTGCCTGTGAAGCCTAAGGACCCCGGTTCGAGGCTTGATTCCCCAGGACCCACGTTAGCCAGATGCACAAGGGGGCGCACGCATCTGGAGTTCCTTTGCAAGTGGCTGGAAGCCCTGGCATGCCCATTCTCTCTCTGTGTCTCTATCTGCCTCTTCCTCTCTCTGTCACTCTCAAATAAATAAATGAAAACAAAAAAATAAAAAAAAAAAAAGAATGTATAGTGCTGAATGCTGCCTGGGTTCCCTGCTTGTCTGGCCACCAGCTTTTCCTCTTGCTTTTGGAGGTGGGTTTTCACCATTGTGGAACTTCCTCTGTATCTTTAAGCTTAAGTAAATCCCTTCTTCCCACTAACTGAGCCTGGTTTCGAAGTTCCTCCCAGCAATGTGAAGCTGATGATGAAGCAAGGCAAGTATGTAAGAATTTCATACCATCTTTTAAAATGTCATTCATTGGTAAGATCCAAACTATTCCCGTTACTCTACTTCTTGACAGTTGTCATGATTCTTTGCATAAGCAACTGGAAGAATCCTTAATTCAATCATTAAAAATATTTTCACATTTAATCCTAATACTTATAAGATTAAAATTAGTTGATTTCTATCAATTTCAACCAACATTTCCTGATAAAGTTTCTCTTTTCATATATAAAGTCTGGTTTAAAAATAGTACATTTAAAAATGTTTTTATGTTGTCTTAGAAAATAAGATTAGAAATATTGTTAGCTAGTATATATAAATAGTATTGCATATTAATAATTATTTAAAATTATTCTTTAACATATTCTAAAAAGCCAGGTATGGTGGCACAAGCCTTAATCCCAGCACTCTGGAGGGAAAGGTAGGAGGATCATCATGAATTCAAAGCCACCCTGAAACTACATAGTGAATTCCAGGTCAGCCTGGACTACAGTGAGACCCTATCTTGAAAAAAAAAAAAAAAAAAAAAAAGAGCTATTCTTGTTTCCTTAAATTTTCTATAATTTTTGAAATAGAAGAACTGAGTCCCTGTCTTTAGTATTAAGCATTTTTCTGAAATACTCCTGCTGCCATTGTTACTTGACTTCAAAAGTTAAGGTAGCCCAAGATATGTTTTTTTTTTTTCTCTCTCTCTCTCTTTACTTTAATGATGGAATAAGAAAACTTTATTTCAGATATTCATGGAAATTAAAATCTCTTTTTCCTTTCTTAGTAAATAAACTTTTACTGTCCACATGAGATCCACAGAACATAAACACATTGATAACACTAACATTCTAATAACTATTGTAAGACTATGTACTTGAATTTGGAAGGCATATATTAAAGGCATAAGTGTTGATAGTTCATATGAAATTTTGCATTTTATATCCAGTTTTCTTTCATTTTTTAGAAAGTTATTTTCCTTAAAAGTTTATGATTTGCCTCCTATTCTTCTAATGCATTTTTCCATTTCTATATAACATTTGTTTCTTTTGCATTAGTGTTTTCTAGTTTAAGGTACTAGAGAATATATTTGAATAATAAAATTTTCTTGTGTTGGAGAAATGGCTTCATAGTTAAGGCACTTACCTGCAAAGCCTAACAACCTGGGGTTCAATTCACCAGTCCCCACATAAGCCAGTTGCACAACATGGCCCATGCATCTGAAGTTCACTAGTAGTGGCTAGAGGTCCTGGCATGCCCATTCTCTCCCTCCTTCCCTCTGTCTTTTCCTCTCTCATCTATCCTTGCAAATAAATAAATAGATAATATTTTTTTTAAAAAGAATACAATTCACTCTATGGCAGGTAAACTCTGGGAATAACTCACAGGAGCTCTATACTAGCAAACACAATCCCACCACGACAGGAAGACACCATTGATTGTGAGAATGATGTAGGAACTCTGCAGAGAAAAGACAGTTTTCCCAGATACACTTCATTACAATTTCATATTCCTAAGAGAAAAAGTAGTATAGAGGGTTATAGACCAAATAATTTCATTTGCTTCGAATGGTTCTTTGATTTTCCCTTCCAAAGGAGGGCTAGTTCCCTCAATTGCTTCTGATGCAAGATGTGGGGTCCAAAGAAGCAAAGGATGCTGTTTTTCATTACTTTGTCCATATTAGCAAAGAATTGTAAACATAGACTCATAAAGGAGGAAATTATGAATTATAAGGTTTATTTTAGGTAGCATTAGGATCCAGAGGGAAGGATAGCAGAAAGGCCCGCAATAAAGAGATTCTTCCCTTTTCCCCAGCCTCCCTGGGAAAGAGTGCAGACGAGACCCAGAAAGACTTGCACATATGAGAAATGGGAGGAACCAGTAGAGTTTTACCCATGGTCCTGCTCCTTTATGTGGGTCAACCGTCCAACTAAGATGAGCCACATCATCAGACTCAGGTGCACAGGGAAAGACCTACTGTGCTGATGGACCCAAGGGCTGACTCAAGAGAAGCCAGCCCACAGGTGTGCTGAGCTGAAGAAGCAGGAAGTAGCTGCCTGAGAGTGCTGCTTAGAGCCATCTTGGATGAGACTGGATCAAATGCTGCCTCCGGTCTTGTAAGATCAGGCAAGGTGGCATCTCTGTGCCTCTGTCCCGAGCTGACTGCCTATGAAAAATGCTGTGCAGCTCATCTTCTTCTTCACTGTCATTGTCCCTTTTAGAGGCCATCTTAAGTTACTATGCACAAGTTTTAAACTCTTTAGCATTCATTTTCCTTAATCAGATACAAGTTTTAATATTTTACTCAGTTACCTTGGTCCGTGCAATTTTGCTGTGACACAAGATACATAACAGGGTAAAACAAATTTTATATTGTAAAGTTTTTAATGTGTTTACTTTTTTAACAACACAAGTCCTCCTTTCATCTAACAATTTGTCGAAGATGGGTTAATTATGTAACTGTTTCTACAACTCACATAAGAATTGATGTGGTCAAAATTAATCACATTTCTGAAGCCACACAGACTGTGGTATTGGTAGAGATAAATCAGTTCCTTTTATAATGATATTGAATATCTTTAATCCTTACTCTAACTCTGTAAATTCAGGCATGGATTTCAGCTACAGTCTATTCCCTGCACTACATTCTGTCATCATTATGACTCATATGTTTAATACATTTGTATGTTAAAAAATTCATGAGAAAACTCTATGTACAATTAAACAGTTTAATATGTTACACAAAATAATGAATTGTAAGTGAATGTCTAAGAAATTCTGTGACATTTCTAAGAATGAAAATAATAATTATATATGCACGTATCAGATATATTCCATTCTGTAGTTTTAAAAAGTTGTTGCCTAAGGCATAATGAAATAAATGATTTTTAAATGCTTATGGTATTCAATAAGAATAAAATATTGATACCACATTATGAGGAAATTCATGTTTTAACATGAGATATGAATGGACTTGCAGTCATTATAGCCTATTAATTATTAAATGTTTTAATGAGATATATGAAAAACTTAGAGAATGACTTTTCAATATTCCAAGTCATTTAAAAATCTATGGCTATGTCACTAATAACTATTGGTATCTAGTTCATAAAGTCAGTTCTCCTGCTAGTGCTCAAGGCATAAATTTAAGTGAATCAATGTAGAATATAAAAAGTGTTTATTAGCCATATTATAGCAATGCTGGCAATTTTTACATGCAATGTCCTAAAACTGAGACTGATGTGCCATCCAAAAGAGGCACATTCTGACCTTTAAATATAAAATCCTGTGATTATGCTAGAAATCTGCAAAGCATATGTAAAGTAAATTTCTAAAGATATGGCTAGAAGCACAAGAACGACAACGGGAATGTAGTATTCAGTCTTCTATGTAAAATTTCCTTTCTTAAAATACATGTCTAGTGGCTGGCAAGATGGCTCAGCAGTTAAGATGCTTGTCTGCAAAGCCTAATAGCATGGGTTTTGATTCCCCAGGACCCACATAAAGCCAGACGCCCAAAGTGGCCCATGCATGTGGAGCTCATAATCAGTGGCAAGAAGCCCTAGTGCACCCGCAATCACTCACTCTCCCCACCCCCTCGCATTTTTATCTCTACCTTTCTGCTTGCAAATAAAATATTGGAAAAAATCTAGACTTGGTTTATAACCTTTCATATTTTAAATAATTTTAATAAAGCTGATGACTTCATCACTTTCAAAAAACATATGAATATATTAGGGTGGAAGCTGAGCCAGAATATAAACTATGTATTTAATGGAAAAAAAAATCCCTGAGACCACATGAATTTGAAAGGAAGGAGGTGGGGGCAACTAGGAGTGTGGTTATACAATGTGGTTATGCAATTGCTCTCTCAACTGACACAAAGCTCATAGACAAACTTTACAAAAATGTAGTATCAGGCTGGGGAGATGGTTTAGCGGTTAAGGTGCTTGCCTGCAAAGCCAAAGGACCTTGGTTTGAATTTCCCAGGACACACATAAGCCAGATGCACAAGGTGGTGCATGCATCTGGAGTTCATTTGCAGTGGCTGGAGTCCCTGGCACAACCATTCTCCCTCTCTCTCAAATTAATGAATAAATATAAAATAAAAGTATTTTAGAAAATGTAGTGCCCAGGATAAGTCAAGAAGGACAAACACAATAACTTCCCATTTAAAACAAGTAGAGATGCTGTCTACAGGTGTTCCTCGACTCTTCATTAGGCAAAATTTTTCAAATTTTGGAAGGGGATTTGGCATATTTCATGTCAATCACCTGTCTGTTAAAGCAAGCGGGGCTTTATGTATCTTGGCATATACTGAAGTGTTGTGATATCTATCCCGGATGTCTGGGGAAAATGTACTGCAGAGATAATTCCCTAACAGAAAAATTCTGTACTAAGGATTGCTGCCTTTTTGGACTGCAGGTTGAAGCTTCATGCAAGAAACACTTTCTGAAAGGTTATTGGCAAACTAAACATACATTTTAGAAGCAATGGATAGTAATCCAAATTGGAAGAATTCCTTTTAGATTTTCGTCTTAGTCTCATTGAATAAAATTAAATAAAAATGTATTGATCAAATTTAAACATTCTCAGAAGCAACCAGCCTGACAAGATGCACACACCAGTACGGTGGTGGCACATAGCCTTGGTGGATAACCAATGGCTTTCTGATTGGTTAAAAGAGATCTGCTCAGTGGAAAGGAACCCATGGATGATACTGGGAACCAGGTCAGGATCTTATGGAGACCAACATTATGGTCTCCAATGACAAGCTTACTCTACCTTTGGCTAAGTCAGCTAAAATGCTGACTTCACTCTCCATTGGAGAATCTGTTGTTTTTTTTCAGAAGGTAGCAAGACCCAAGGAGATAAACTATACCTCACACTTCAACCAAGACCCAGGTAAAACCACAGAGGAATTGAAGGGATGAGCAAGAATGCTCCTTCCATGGTGAGCCTGGCAATCAGTGTCAGGGTGAAGGAGACAGACCCTGAGGATTTTCTACACCTACCAAGGAAAAAGTCTAGAGGCTACTGAGAACTTATCACTGAAGTAGACTTAATACATATCAACCAAGGCTCAGGTTGTTTTGCAGAAAAGGAGAAAGAAAATTGTAAGAGCCACAGGTTGAAATGTCATACCCAGAGTCACTGCTTCCCCCCAATAACTTACCACTGCTCCCACAATGCTTAACACACAACCCCATGGGGAATACTAGCAATCCTACAGAGGAGAACCCCCAGCAGAAAGGAAGCTGGGAGGAAAGAAAAGATGATACCAACACTTGATGTGTCCATACAAAGTATGTTCTTAATGAGAACACAATAAAATAAAATAATATGACCGAGCAGAGGATATTGGATAAATAATCAAAATCACCAATATTAAAATGTAATATAGGAAGGGAAGAAGCAGGTGATGAGGATGTTATGAGAAAGACTATGTCTCCTAAATACTCTAATGTTAACCCTCTGAATCCAAGTACCTAAAAATGCCCTCACATTTGGTGCTTTTTAGTCTTCAAAGGATTTTCCTTCATTAATTTTTTTTCACCATCATACAAAATAATGTGTTTTGTTATCAAATTTCTATGTATATAAATCACTTTACCTTGCTGTTAATCACCCCCAAACTTCCCTGGTCCATCTACCCTAATCTAGCTGGTTACCTTTCTTCCTCCAAAAATAACCCCCATGTGCTTTGTCCCACACATACATAAATCTGAATTCATAGAGGAAAATTGTAATTTTTCTGTCTTTCCTTTCCTTCATTACTATTTCTTCTTTCACCCACCCTTCATTTTTAGACCTCTTCCTCAACTTTCATATTCCCTTTACACTTTCATGTCCTGCATGGGCAGATAGATGATAGATAGATAGATAGATAGATAGATAGATAGATAGATAGATAGGAAAATAGATTATGATAAACACACTTTGTACTTATGTATATAAAATATTAGCTTTTGCAAGTCTGGTTTATTTTTCTAAAACATTAAATAATATCATTTGTAAGAAAACACAAAGAACTGGTGATCATTGGGATACAAGATTTTTACTAACATAATTAGGTTAAAGTGAAGAAATTGGAGTGAGCTCTGATCTAATATAACTGCTGTCTTTGCAAACAACTTTAATAGGAGCAATGGCATGAATGGAGGGATGTTATGTAACCTCTGGGGTGAAGACTGCCTTATCCAAACAAGGAAGAAAGCTGAAGAATTCTTTCCTTCCAGCCTTACAAGGTTCCAATCAGCTGACAACTTGTCTGAGGACGACCAGGCTGCAGAATGGTGAGTGGATACATTTCTACTGTGTAAACCACCGAGACTCTGGTATTGTGTTATGGAAGCCATGGCAAAGTGAACTAAATAAGAGTATGGAGAACAATGAAACATGGAGAGATTCAGCTTTCCTTGAGGTAAGGGGAGAGGAGTAGAATCACAATGAAGGAATAGCAAAGGAGTGTTTGAAATCATGATTGTGGAGGAGTTGGGAAATAACAAGAATTGAATGATATAATGGCAATTCAATCACCTTGAGTATAAGTGCAAAAGGTAGTGAAGAGCAGGCATGTCACAGGATCTAAGAAAGAATTAAGTGTTAAATTTATCTCTAATTTTGAAACAGCCATGGTGAGCCATGAGCTAAATTCCTTCAGAAATTGAAGTGACCTCAGAATAGGATTCAGTGGCATTTGATGATGTCCAATGAGGCTCTAGAGACAGGTAAGTATGTAACAAGAGGAGGTCTACTTGGGAGAATTCCATTTCCAGTTGGAATAACTACAAAGAGGCAGCATTTTACAGAGACCTTGTTCGTCTGAGAGTTGAAAGAGATGGGCATGAACAAAAATGAGAGGATTAACTGTCCACAAATTATCCATTTTAGGGAGCAAATGGGGAAATTGTCAGGGGGGAAATGGGGTCAATGAGTACATGCAGAATGGTATGCAGGGTGCAACCTGGTGGAAAGACTAGACTGAGAGTCCCAGAGTCCTGGCAGTAAATGAGCAAGCCCTAAACAAAAAACAACAACAACAAAAAGTCAGTTCTGATTACATAAGGAAGAAAGCTGTGTTATGGTACCATTTCTTTTTATATGAAGAAATATATAATATTCATAAAATGTTTGATTGTCTGGCACTTTACATTGGGTAGTAGAATTAGGATTAACATCATAGTTTTCTATATATTTTCATATTGGCTGAAGTTTTATTCAGTATACGTTTACAACTAGAAATCAGTCAAATTCAATAGAATATCTATTTATACATAATTTTCATCGAGCATGGTGATGTTTAAAAATTTAAATTATGGGATTATGGGTTGAGGAGTTGACTCAGTGGTTCAGAGCACTTGTGTTTGCATGAGGATCTGTATTAGATTCTCAGCACCCGTGTTAAATGCTGAGTGTGACTGTGCACATCTGTAATCCCATCACTGAGGAAGATTAGGGGCAAAAAGTCCACTGGGGCTTCTGATCAGCCAGTCTAACCAAAGAACAGAGAGCTCTAGTTTCCGTGAAAAGACTCCATCTCAGGGAAATTAGGTCAAAGACTGATAGAGAAGACTGTGCTTCTTCCTTTGACCTTCACATGCATGTGCACACGCATGCATGCATACAGCACCCCCCACCCCCCACTGTACTGAATCTGGGGAAATGGCTCAATGGATAACGTATTTGTCTCAAAAGCATAAGATTGGACTTTGGATCCCAAGCATTTATATCAATGTCAGGTGGACATGGGAGACTACCTGTAATTCCAGAGTTTACAGCTCAGAAACTAAAGACTGAAGCCCCAAGCAAACTTGTTAGGTATACTAACCAAATCTATGAGCTGTGAATTCAAGTGCGAGATTTGGTAGTAAAAGCACTGTTGAGAAAACACCTGTTGTCAACCTCTGACCTCCACATGCACACATGCACATATGCACCCACAAGCATATGAACATGCATGCAAATATACACTGCACCTATCTGTACATGCAAAAAAATGTTCTAATTAACTTCCTTGGATTTGTTGAAGAGAAATGATTATTTATTAAACATTATTAAGAAAGGTAACTTCTTTATCAATCAGCAATTTCCAAAATGCGATCATTTAAGGTTTTTTAATTGATTAATCATAGTACATAATTATGAAATACATAGAGTGATTTTTGTTCTATGTACATGTAGCAAAATGCAATTAGTTTAATTAACATATTATTCACTTTGCTAACATTAGTGTGTGTGTCTGGTGATGCTGATGAAACGTACTCTTTAATCAGCTTTGCATGTACATTATTATTAACTGTTGCCGTCTTGTAGTAAAGGAGATCCAGTGTGACCAACATCTCTCCTTCCCTTTTCTCCCTTCAAGCTGAAGCATTGCAAACCTACTTATCTCTTTCTGAGATCGTTTCTTTTCAGATTCTGCATATAATTGATATAATTGGAATCCTGAATTATATGGCTTTTGGTTCCTGGTATATCTTAATACATATAGTATCTTCCAGTTCCATTCATGTTTTTTGTGAATAACAGAGTATGTGTCTTTTTTTTTTTTTTTTTTTTGGTTTTTTGAGGTAGGCTGCAGTTCAGTAGTTAGTCTCAGGGTGGCCTTGAATATGTAATATATATATGAATATATACATTATATATAATATTATATATATATGTAACATATATTAAAAACACCAATTTTGGTAGCCCTTCCATCAAGGGTGAAGTGATATGTCATCAGAGTATTACTTTGCATTTTGTTTAAAAATATCAAGTATTAGTTTATGTACTGACCACTTGGCTTTTTCCTTTAAAGATATGTGTGTTTAGAGTCATTGCACAGATTTTTTTGAATTGGATTTCTTTTAATTTTACTCAAATGATTTTTTTTGTTTTCTGGTTATATTTTATGTATTAGGTATTTAACAGATATATGAAAATATTTCTCCTAAACCTGTGGATTTCTTTTTTCATTCAGTTAATTGTCTCTTTGCTGGGAAGAAGCTTTTTGTTTTGTTTTGTTTCTTTTTCAAAGTAAGGTCTCACTCTAGCTCAAGCTGGCCTGGAGCTCATGGTGATCCTCCTACCTGTGCCTCCTGAATGCTGGGATTAAAGGCGTGCACCACCACACCCGGCTGAGAAGAAGCTTTTCATTTTCACTGGATTTCATTGGTTTTCTTGCTTGTGTTACTTCTGCTTTTGGAGGCGTACAGCCGATAACATTATCCACATCAATGATGTCATTTCACTAACATTTTCTTCTAGTATCTTTACAATTTCAATTTTTAAATTCAATTTGAAACAAATAGAGGTTACATTTCAAGCAGATTTATAATTGGGGCTATCATGGGCTTTTTCCTTTGAAGATAAATGGGCTGCTTTACCAGTTTTAGTTAGCAAGGATAAAGGGCTTTCACTGAGAACATGATTTACCGTGTTCCATTGCAAAACATATTATTCATGGCCCTACTTGAACTTGAACTTGTGATGATTTATTAGACTTAGTATAAAACAAGGTTAATGAGTCATGGCTAGGTAGAAGAGCATGGTCTTCAACTTTAAAGGTAAATATGACAAACCTCTAAAGTTAAAAAATATAGAAGTCATCTAATCCTTAATGACAATTTATGTCCTGGTAGGCTTATATGCTCTGCATTAAATCCTACTTTCATTCTAGGAGTCGTACTGTTGAGCTTCTAATGATCAGTCAGTATAACAGGAAAGAAGTACTAAATGTGTGGAGAAATGAATTAATGCAGAAACTTTCCAGCCTACTAATGCCTCTGTAATTGTAATAGGATATGTTATGATTATGCAAACATGGGAAACAGACTAGATACGACACATGGTCCTGATGGAAGCTTGTTTCTTAAAATTTATGACTGCTAGGTTTCCACAGCTGTGTGACAACGATTTATAGTTAATGGAAGGGTGCTGCAAACTTTATAGCTTGAGTTAATGGGCTAATTATTTTAGTTTTGTTTTGTTTACTGTCTTTATTCCCTCAGCTAAGAAGACCTCCTTAACAATAGAAATGCAAGCCTTTCTATGTAGAATAAATAATTTAACATAGTCCATTGTTGAAATAATTAGTTATTGATTACTATAAATCATATTTGACCATGAACAGAAAGATCAGTAAACAGTCACATGGATATAGTATTTTTCTAGCCAAATGTTAGCATCTATTATAAGCTCCTTTTGCCCTTTTGAGTTAAAGGATCATGTAGCCATCCTTTATGATATGCTATATTATGAATTCATGTTTTGTTTCTCCAGTTCCTTTAGAAAAATACATGCCAGACATGTGCAGTAGGAACCGTTAGGATGCCTTAGCATTTCATTACCCTTATTGTTTCAGAATGTAAAGAATCTGAATTAGTCTAGTGAATATTAGAGTTTCCAACTGGGAGAAGGAATTTAAGCACAGCAAGGACCCCAGGCAAAGTGGGTAAACCCCTGCTGACATTTTCAAACTTGAGCCAGATCCCACTGAGGGTGTGAGTACCAAACCATCTAATTCACACTTTTAAATGCCATGTCAAACATGTACTTTTCTTGGCCTTTGTTCCTGTGTTACTTGGGGGGAATGATTAATTAAACTTAGGTTTGTCAGTTACTGATTTTGTTTGCTCTCCATTTAAACCATTTCCGAATATCTTATGAAATACATATGACTCAACAAGCAAAAAACACAAGTCAAGTACAAACTGTACAGTTAAATAAGCCTGTTGTTATTTAAAATAGACACAAAAGAATTATAAAAATAAAGTAACATTACATTTAACAAATATTATGATTTTATTAGATATACATAGTAATAATTTATGTAATCAAAAGAAATTATAGGGCTGGAGAGATGGCCTAGCTATTAAGCGCTTGCCTATGAAGCCTAAGAACCCTGGTTCGAGGCTCGATTCCCCAGGACCCATGTTAGCCAGATGCACAAGGGGGTGCACACATCTGGAGTTTGTTTGCAGTGGCTGGAGGCCCTGGAGCGCCCATTCTCTCTCTCTCTCTCTCTCTCTCTCTCTCTCTGCCTCTTTCTCGGTCGGCCTGTTGCTCTCAAATAAATAAATAAAAATAATTGAAATTACAAAAAGTAATTATACATATATATATATATATATATAATAAAATTTTTAAAAAAATATCTATATATACTGTCCTGGAGAAATGGTTCAGAGGGTAAAGACACTTACTTGCAAAACCTGAAGTCCTGGATTCAGTACCCAGGTTTAGCCTTGCACAAGCTGACACATGCATTTGTATTTTGTTTGCAGTGGCAAGAAGTCCTGGTGCACCCATTCTCTCTATATATATATTCTTTGTCTATTTATTCACTGAAGTGACCAAACTGATGCCATGACAGGCTTCAATTAGGCACCACTCTAGCTAAGCCTAAGTTTCAGTTTTTCAGAGAGGCAGGCATGACTTCTGGAAAGGGCCTGCCCTGACATATGGGTAGGAAGATAGCAGGCCAGAGGCTGAGTCAGTTCCTGGACATGCCCAAACATGCCCAGACAATGTCTCTTTTGTGCCTTCTGCCCCAACCAATCAGAGATGCACAACTGTAACTGCTGCTTGCCTAGCCAATCATTTTAAAGATTACCTAACTTACCTGGAATTCCCTTAGACCTAGCCCACCAAAACCTTAGGACCAACAAAAAACAAAACAAAACAAAACAAACAACAACAACAAAAAAACAAGTACAGTTACTGTTCAAATTAGCCAATCATGTTAGAAAAGACTAAGCCTACCAAAATTCCTAAAGCTGTGCTTAAACGGAACCTGCGAGCTCCTCTCAGGGTTGCCATTTTGTATGAATGGCTGAGCTCTGCATGCTGGCTGATTCTGCAGAATAAACACTCTTTGTTTTTACATACTATTTGAGTCTTGGGTCTTTCTTCAGAGATTCTTGGACCCTTACATACATATCTCTTTGTTTGAAAATAAGTAAATGATTTTTTTTTCTACAAAAAAAATACATTAAGTTATTAACCTGATGACAGAGTACTAAAACCACAATATGACCAGGTCCAGATTCCTACAGAACATCATATTAAATTTTAGCTCTGACTCCTTACTGTTTTTAGATCCAGTGAAGTATAAGCTTTTCTCAGTATAGAGAGATTGACAAGTCCAGTGTGCTTCATCATACAGAAAACAATTATTTTTTTAATATCCCTTAAGACGCAGAGTATCCTTCTGCTTATAAGAATCTTATCATACTTTGAAAAAAGATGTCTTTTTTAGAAAACAAATATTCAGTGTGTCATATTAGGATCTTAGCCAAATGCATCTGTGTCTTTCCACAATGTGAAAATTTATTGGATAATAATTAGTTCACAAGACATATCAGTTTCATTAGCAGGTATGAGACAGGTAAACCCAATATTTCTTGAATACTGGCAAAGAAAAATACAGGTTCTTTTATTCCAATCCTAATTACTAATATTAAGTCTTATCATGCATCTCATGTGTGTATATGTGTGTGTGTGAGTGTGTGTAGGTTATAGAATGGTCATTAAGGATTCAAGTGGATGCAGCAGTATGTAGGGAGTTCGCAAGAGGTCTCCGTGAAAGGTAGAAAAGGAAAGCAAGAACAGTTTCTGCAGGAATAAGATAATGGACCTCACTGTAGGTCTGTAAACTACAGGTCTGTAACTAGGATGCAACTAGAGAGGGAAGCTTTAGGGTTCCAGGTTAGTGCCAAGCCTCAGGGTGGAATCCAGCTGCAGAGACAAAAGTGAGGGATGGTAGGATGTGACCCAAATTGAAAAGCAGAAAAATGAATGGACAACAGGTCCAGGGATGAACCAATGAGCACCCTAGTGGCCATTTCAGTAGTCCATGTAAACTGGGATAGGCAAGGGCAAGCATAGCTATAGAGTCAAGAACATTCCAGAGTTCTCTATGATTTACATACCAGGTGGTCAGATGACAGGTCAGTAAAAGACACTGTCCTTCATAGTGTTAGATGTCTTTTTTTTATGGAGTCCAGGTGAGTGTGTTCCCCTGGCTTTCCTGATAGAATTTTACTATGCCCTCATACTCTTAGGGCCCAAGTTTACTTTGATAAACTTATAGGGAGGAGAACTTTTTATTTTTAGTTTATTATCAGTCTGGTACTGGGCAGGTGGTGTTACTTACATTCCACCAAATGATACCAATTAGGAGCAAGACAGCTGAAGAAGAAAGAAAGAAAGATAGTTGGCTAAGAACTGACCCAGAGAAACAAGGATGCCACCCTCCCCTGATGGGACTGGAACCCCAGTTGTTTCAGTCTCATCTAAGAAGGACATAAGCAGCATCAGCTTCCTGTTCTTTTTCAACAGACCTAGTATCCATGAGTGGGCCTTTCCTCAATCAGTGTTCTGGTGCCATTAGCCAATCAGAGTCTTTCCTATACACTTTAACTTAGCAATCAGGCACATTGTAATTGAATGCCTGATTGAGAAAAGAACTTGCTCCATACCTCCACATGGGATTCCCTTGGTTTCCTCTCCCACTTTCCATCTTGGCTAGGAAGGAAATACCTCCTCTTAGTTTTCATCATCTTTCTTTTCTCCTGCTCTTACCCTATCTTTAATAAATTTTCATAATTTACCCTTCTCCGAATACATGTTTTTTGTTTTTTTTTTAATTCTTTGATAACTTGGACAAGGACCTGAAGTTGGGATTCATAGGACTAGAGGTCTCCTGCATCATAATGGAGATTTAATTATTCCCAAAGCTCTAAGACCACAACACATGTCATATCATCCTGTCTGTACTCACAATGGAGTCAAAGCTGCTTGGAACCTGAACGTGGCGGTACACACCTTTAATCCCAGCTCTTGGTGGCGTGTAGTAGTTTGAATGCATGTCTCCCAATAAATTCAGGTGTTTATTGAAGCTTGTAATTAAACTTTTAGCCACCTGGCTGAGGAAGGTGTCCCTGTGGGTGGATCCTAGGGTCCAGCTCTGAGGTGTGAGGGTAGATCTGGAATTTCCAGCCAAAGATAATGCAAAGTGCTGGAGCTTTGCCAGGATTTCCTGAGTGTGATGGTTAAGCATATGTCAGCTTGATCTGTTTAGGAATCCACAGACATTCCTCATAAGTAGGTCTCTGTGGTTGCTTCCAGGAAGGATTAACTAAAGGAGGTATCCTTCCACCAGGGTGAGCCCTTCCCCCAGAGTGGGTGGCCCCTCTCAGGGAGGCTTTATCAAAAGAAGTTCTGGGAAGAAAGGTATTCTCCCCTCCCACCTGGTTGTCTGTGCTGCTTGCTGTTTGCTGTTTGCTGCTTTCCAGTGTGGACTGAAGACCAGCGTGGAATGAAGACCAGCATAGACTGAAGAACAGCGTCTCTCCAGGACACTTCTAGGCCTTCAGTGCTGGATTGTGACTGCTGAGGCATCCAGCCTCGTGGACTGAGCAGTTACCAGTTTCTTTGACTCTTGTGCCTGTAATCTCCTGTTGTTGGACTGTCCTAAACTAATCCAAAAAATTCCCTTTTAATTCAATTCATTCTATCTGTTCTGTTCCTCTAGAAAACCCTTACTAATACACTGATTGTGCTTGTTTCTCATGGTGGTTGCTTTTTTTCTCTCTGGATAGATCCAGGAAAGGGCTTCTTCTGCCATTATGGAACTTCCTGTTTATCTGTAAACTTCAATAAATCCCTTCCTCCATAACTGTGCCTGGTTTGAAAGTTCATCCCAGGAACCTGAAGCTGACTGCAACAGAATTGGTACCAAGACTGAGGTGTTTCTGAGATGATTCTGAACATATGTATTTTAATCTTTTGGAAGTTGTGTGCTGAAGGAATGAGAAACTTGATGTTTGCAACTAAAGATGACATCTGGAGAAGTAATCCAATTATTACAGACTATTCTGATGAGAGTTTGAAAATGTTCAATGCAGAGAGTATTATATTTGGAGGCTTAGCTTACGAACTTTCTAAAGGGAAGGAAAGAATGCAGAGGATTTTGTTAGTACTGTGCTACTGGCATAAGGGCTGGTTGCATTCTGCTGCTCATTCTCAGAGAGTTTGATCAAGTTAAATTGGTAATGGACTGATGTTCTTGGCTGAGGATATGGGACTGAAAGATATAAGATTTAAAATGGGAGAAGCTCAAACAAGTTTAAAATTTACTTATACAGAAACTGTTTTAGGCCACTTACGCTGCTATTGTCAAATATGTGAGCAGTCTTAAGGAAGATGGCCCCAGTATTTTACATTGAAATAATGGATAGAATGCCTGAGGCGATTCCATTCCAAAAACAATAATAAATCCAATTTATTGAATTGCAATCTCTTTTGAAAGGAGTTGACTGGAGAAAGTATCTGCTCTTCAAAGTCACTAATTATTTCTTCCCTAAATTAAGAATGTGGCTGTGTCCTGCATACCTGGTATTGACTTCAGGAGCATGAAAAATGCATGGAGTGGGTCATGATTTGCACATGGCTACAGAAGCTGCTGTTGAGATGCCACATATAGGCAGGGTGTGATGACTCTGATAGGCCAGTGGAGTCATTTGAAGATGGACCACAGTTTCCATGGAGATGCAAAGATGTTCTGGATATACTAGGACTGTGCAAGGACTACCATGGAGCACAACTGGCCTGGGATGGAAGTTTCCCTGGCTATTCAGCCAATCTGGACAGACAGAATTGGAAAATCCAGAGACTTTTAGTCACTTGTTATGGTATCAGACTTGAATTGCAGATGTTTTATGTTCGCTGGATAGCTATTAAGTTTTCATGGATTCATTCTCTTGCTATGCTTTATAGCTGTTGGAAATGTTTACTCTGTGATTTTATATGTTGAAAGTATATAACTTGTTTGATTTTACAGAACTCAGAGTTAGGAGACAATCTTAAATCTCAGATAAGACTTGAGGCTTTGGAATTATCTCAAGTTTGTAAAGACTATTTGGGACCTTTGAATTTGGACTAATTATACTTTACAATGTAGATGGTTATGAAGTGATATGGACCCAGGGGTAGAATGTGGTAGTTTGAATGAATATCCCCCAACAGGATTCAGGAGTTTATTAAAGCTTGCAACTTAGATCTGTAGCTGCCTGGCTAGTGGAGGTGTTACTGTGGAAGGATCCCAGGGTCCAGCTCTATGGAGTGGGGGCAGATCAGGAATTGGCAGCCAGAGATAATGCAAGGTACTGGAGCTTTATTTGGAGTTCCTGAGTGAGCTTGCTTATGGTGGTGGTTGCTTTTTTTTCTTCTCTGCATGTACCTGTGAAAGTGGATCAGTGTCTTCTGTCATTATGGAACTTCCCTCTATCTGTAAGCTTCTGTAAAACCCTTCCTCCATAACTGTGCCTCGTTTCAAAGTTCATCACAGCAACCCAAAGCCGACTGCAACACAGGTGTGGGAGTTATATTATTGTAAATCATGTTACTCTTTGATTATAATCGCCTTATGAGTGATTAAAACTAAATAGTTTGCCCAAGTTTTGTCTTTTTTTTTTTTTTAAGTTCAGTTGCCTCTCCTTAGGAGCTATTTTCTGGGACCTAGGAAAAGTTTCATGTCTCCTTTCATCCTCCTGTACAATTTATCTTCTGGAGTGGCTGGAGTCTTACTAACCACATGGCTTCCTTTAGATGTATTGAGGATATTTTCTTCTTATTTTGCAGACCTACAATGATTGGAGTCCAACCTCTCAGTCTTCATTATCTCTCTGAATAAGAACAGAGATGATTTACTTTAGTAAAATAACCATCTTCTCCTTTTCTTAATCATGACTTTCATTATAATATTTTCATAAGTACTTTTTCTTCTAATCTTCCTCCTACCTTCTTTTCTCCATTCCCCTGTATCACTTCCACATCTTCTTTTATCTCCCTTAAATAGTTTCTATTGGCTTTGATGTCAAACGTATTTGATCACCCTCTTTATTTATTCCCTTCCCTATGCCTTAAGATCACATTTTCTTTTCTTGTAAGCTTATTTATAACAGGATTTCACATATGTTTATATATATTTATATGATATCTGTATAAACACACATGTATACAAATGTGCATTTGCATGCATGTATTTATGGAGAGAAGTAAACACAAATATCTAGAATATGTCTATGAGAAAGCCATATTTTTCTTCCTGAGTCTGAGACACTTCACTTAAAGTAATAATTTTCAGTTCTATTCATTCTTTTGTAAATATCATGATTTATATAGAATAAAGCTGAATAAAATACCATTGTGTTTATATGCCATGTTTTCTTTATCTAGCAATATGTTGATAGATATCTAGACTGGTTCATTTTCAAGCTATTTTGGATACTAGAGCAATAAATATCAGTATGTAAGTATTTCCATGGCAAGATATAAAGTACTTCAGGTATATATCCAGGAGCAGAATAATTGAATTATATTGTTCTTCTATTTTTAGTTTTCTGAAAAAAATCCATACTGATTTCATAGGGGATGTACCCCTACCACCAGTGAATGAGGAATTTTCTTTCTCCACATCCTTGCCAACCTTTGTTTTTTCTATGTTATCTTGATATTAACCATTTGACTGAAATATGATAGAAGAATATCAAGCTACTTTTAAATTGAATTTCACTGATGTTTAAGGTTGATGAACCCTTTTTCGAATATTTATTGAGAATTGTGTTTCTTTTATATTTTTGCATGTGTGTGGCATTTGTGGTTTTGAGTGTTCATGTTGTGTCAGTGTACATGGATATGAGAGAGTACTTACATGTGTATGCCAGAGGAAAATTTCAGATGTCATCATTGTTGGGAATACCATCAACTTGTTGCTTAGATAGGGTCTCTGATTGTCCAGGAGCTCATCAATTAGTGCCTCCCCTGTGCTAGGACTACAGTTGCCCAACAACACAGCTGACATATTTATTTGGGTTAAGTCACTCAAACTGAGTTTCTCATTTTTCCAAGATAAGTATTTTACCAACTGGCCTATATTCCCAGGCCCATATGTTCCTTCTTTGAGTACTCTTCATTAGTCCATTGTCTGCCTTGGAGATTTGTTTTTTGGTATTTCATTTTTATAGCTCTTATTATATCCTAGAAAATAACACTATGTTTAATGTACACTAAACAGTTTATTTTTTCCCATTATGTAGGCCTTCTCTTTACTGAGATGGCTGTTGATTTTGCTTTGCTGAGCATTTTCAATTCCAAGTAATGACTTGCCACTTCTTAGGTTATTTCTTGTGCAATTGCGTTCCTTGGCAAAACAGGACTATTTTTTGAAGTGTTTTGTATGTCTTTTCATCTAACATGTTCAAAGTGGCAGGTCTTATATTAAGGACATTTATCCATTTTGAGTTGACTTTAATTCAAAGTGAAATATGTGAATTTAAATTTTTGTTTCTTTTTATTTATTTATTTGAGAGTGACAGACAGAGGGAGAAAGAGGCAGAGAGAGAGACAGAGAGAGTATGGGCATGCCAGGGCCTCCAGCCACTGCAAACAAACTGCAGATGCATGCACCCCCTTATGCATCTGGCTAACGTAGGTCCTGGAGAATTGAGCCTCGAACCAGAGTCCTTAGTCTTCACAGGCAAGTGCATAACTTCTATGCCATCTCTCCAGCCCAAAAGATGTGAATTTAATTTTACTGTTTTGCAAATGATTATCCAGTTTCCATAGGGTCATTTTTTGAAGAGGCTAACTTTTATCCAGGGTAGACTTTTGTCTTCTTTGTCATAAGGGAGAAAGCTTTTGTTTTGCAGCTTCATTTCTGTGTCTTCTTTTAATTGTCTATGTGTTAGTTATTACGTCAATACAATGCTGTCATTGTGGTTCTGTAGTAATATTTCAAGGAGGGTTGCTTGCTAGATTGCTGTGGCTATTGAGTTACTTTTTGGTTCTAATAAATGTTTGCATAGTTTTTGTTAGATCTGCAAAGAATGTCATTGAAATTTTGATGGGGATTATTGTCAGTTGATAGTTCTACTCAATATGATAGACTTTTTCAAAATATTATTTCTCGAATCTATGAGAATAGAAGATATTTTAATTCCACATCTTATTTTTTTCAGTGTTTTCAAGTTTTCATTGCACATGACTTTTACCTCCATGGCTAAGTTAATTCCTTGTAGTCTTTTATTTTGTAGGCAGGGTAAATGATTTTTTTTTTCCTATGCTACTTGGCTAAAGGTGTTTTTCAGCTCTAATTTGACTCTTTCCTTTATTATTTGTATTCCTTTTATTTCTTTCTCTTGTATGATTGCTCTAGTTATGCTTTCTGTCCTATTTTGAATGAGTACAATTAGACAGCCATGTCTCTGCTGGTTTGAGGGTTATACTTTTAGATTTTTAATTTAGTATAATGCTACCTACAGGTTTTTTATATATAGCCTTTATTATGTTGATATATGTTCCTAGAAAGAGACAGAGAGAGACAGGCAGATAGAAAGAGAAAGAGAGAGAGAGAGAGAGAGAATGAGAGCTAGGGAGAGAAAGAGAGAGAGAGGAATGGGTGCACCAGGGCCTCTAGGGACAGCAAATGAGCTCCAGAAACATGTACCACCTTGTGTATCTGGCTTACATGGGTATTGGGGAAATCAAACCTGTGTCATTAGGCAAGTACTCACCTGTGTGTTGAACCAACTTACTCATGATATACAATTAATTGCATTCTTCTTAAATTCAGTTTGCAAATATTTGTTTGGATTTTTATATTTACATTCATCATGCCAATTGGTCTATATATTTCTTTCTTTTGTGTTCTCATCCCTCATTAGTATCCTCACTTTATTGTATATAGAGTGCTCTTTCCCATTCAATTTTGTAGAGATGTTTGAGAAGCAAGAGAATCAATTATTCCTTAAATGTTTACTTACTAGATTTCAGCATTGAATCTGACACATCTTTGAAGAGAATATTTTTTCACTACTGCATCAGTCTTGTTGCTTGTTATGTTTCTACATTAATTGTTTATATTTTATGATTTATTTTTGGTAAGTTATATGTGTTTCTGAATTTGTCCGTTCCTGCTTACTTTTTTTAGCTGTTTGGATATAGGTTTTCAGAGTATACACATATGGTTCTGAACTCTATTTTTGTGATGTCTTTTTATCTCTAGTTTCATTAAGATGCATCCTTTCTCTTTTTTTTTAAGTTGGCTATGGATATGTCAATCTTATTTCACTTTCAAAAGACCATCTCTGATTCTGTAAATTGTGTAATATTTATTTCTGTAAATTATGCTCTAGTATTATTTATGTCTTCTTAGCTATAGAATTTAAATTGACTTTTTCTAGAATCTTGACATTCATCGTCAAGTTATTCATTTTATATTTATCTGACATTTTATTTTTTTTTAAATTTATTTGCAAGTAGAGAAAGAGTGAAGGGAGTCAGACAGACAGTCAGAATGGGCATGCCATGGACTTTCAGCCACTGCCAACAATCTCCAGATTTCTTTGCCACTTTGCACATCTGGCTTTGTGTGGATACTCAGGAATTAAACCCAGGTTGTTAGGCTATGCAGAAAATCAGCCTTAACCACTGAGACATATCTCCAGCTATCTCTTATTTTTTTAATGGAATAACTAATACCTGAACTTTCCTCATACTCCTACATTATCTGGAATGATTAGGTACTGATAAGTAGGATGCTATTTCCCTTTCATTCTAGGAATTTATAAATGTCCTATTATTTCTCCACTGTTCTACTGTTCATTAACAAGCATATCACTCAGTCTCTAAGGATCTGTGTGGTTTCTGTGGTGCCCCTTCCTGTTGATGACATGATAAGATATGAGAAATTTTTATGTCTGTGCTTGGTATAGTTTTTGACGTGTTCAAGTTTATAGAGGGTTGTTTAAGCCACTGAGAAGGATGTGTATAACTGAAGACTCATGTTGTTATTATTCCTGGACCTGTTTGACATTTCATTTCTTTTATGAAATTGAAAGACCCAATACTTAGTGTATAAATATTTGTAATTAGTATATATTCTTCATGAATTATTCATATATTTTTATTAATGTGTAATCACCTTACTTATTTCTTTTAACTTTGGTTTGAAATCCAATTTATCACATGTGAGACAGCTTGATTCTTACATTTGCTTTTTCAGTGCATTTTCTTATTTTCATTTTCAATTTGTAAGTGCCTTTGCAAGTGAGATATGTTTCTTGGAGGCAAAGTTTAGTTGGATTTTATTTTATACTTATTTGAATTTTTTTGCTTATTTTTATTTATTTATTTGAGAGTGACAGACAGAGAGAAAGAGGAAGGCAGAGAGAGAGAGAGAGAGAGAGAGAGAGAGAGAAAGAATGGGCACGCTAGGGCCTCCAGCCACTGCAAAGAACCTCAGACACGTCAACCCCCTTGTGCATCTGGCTAACGTGGGTCCTAGGGAATCGAGCCTTGAACCAGGGTCTTTAGGCTTCACAGTCAAGTGCTTAACAGCTAAGCCATCTCTCCAGCCCTGGATCTTATTTTTGAATGCAGTCAGTAAGAATGCATCTTTTAAATGGTGAATATAGACTAATTACATTAAGATAATATTGAGATGGATTTGCCATTCCCTATATTTTTGTTTGTTGCTCTAGCTGGATTACTGCTAGTTCATTGTCTTCTCCTGTTAGTATTGGGGCTTACTGGTTTACTGTATTAGACATTTGTATTTTTTCGTAGCTCCCCTTTATTCACCAACTTTTCCTATCAAAGGGAACCTTTTTTGTTCTTTCATGGATGAGATGGTCTATCTTCTTCCTCTGTATATGGCAAGTTGTAAGTATTTTCTGTAGTTCTGGTTTCATTGTCATTATCACTTTAGTTTGTACTTTTATTTTGCCTAAATTTTAAGAGATGACTTTGTTAATTACAGAAAACTTGCTGCTAAGTTATTTATATCAAAGGCTAAAACTATATCACATTGCCCTGGCTTTAGATTTGCTAGCTAGAGAGCCAATATTATATCGGTGTGCGTGTCTATGTATATGATTTTATATATTTTTTCCTTTCAGCTTTTCATGTTTTATCTTTGTATTTTTGCTGTGTATATATTTTGATTATGTTTTCTTTATATTCTTAACTCTATTATGTCATAGAGAAGTACTTCCTTGGTAATGTCCATTTTGAAAAACACTTTACAGCAAAGGATACATGAGAATATGCAGTATTTACATAGCATATTGGATATAAAGTAAAAAGTATACTCTATGATAATTTTGAGAAAACTGCTTAACAATCTATGAGCATTTTATTATTGTAGTATTTTTAGTTTAAACCTTATTTGATTCAGAAATGACTAATCTGTATAACAACATCTATTTGATTGATTCTAAAATAAAATTTGTAGAAGCTACACTAAAACATTTCTTGATAAGTTATGGTTTGCCCGTCTGGAAGAATGTCCCATTTAGTTTATGAATATTTATATATCCATATTATCAAATCATTCCAACTAACATCCAATTCATAGAACAATGTCTTTGGTGCATGCTGGTGTTCAGAAAGTATTCAACTTTATACACCCAAAATTCTGCTTTCAAATATTTGTTAGACATATTTTCTATCCTAACAATTTAATGTATGATTATTTGTGCGGGTTACTGACTAGGTGAAAGGGCTTGCAAATTATTTTTATTTATCATTAGTTTCTATCCTATTTCCTTAGTACAATTTTCAAGTGCAAAAGTCTTCTGTGTGGTGAGTGGAATGGAATATATGGGTGTGTGCGGCAGCTGAGATTGATGTCCTGTGTCTCAACTTGAAGGCTCAGCAGGTAAGAGTAGCATCAGCTGTGATGGACACTTGGTAATTACTAAGAAATCTTCCAAACACTCAGATTTCTGCCTCGGGTTTTCTTCGACAGCCTGAGTTTAATCAAAGCAACTTCATCCTTAAAGTTAAGGGAAGTTAATGCTCCTGGGGGCAACCTTCATTACAAGAGAGTAATAGTCAGGAGAGAAATGCACTAGCTGCTGGAAAGTCAATTCTAATGTGTGTTCCATACCATTGGTAAGAGTTGTCTTAAGCAAGATTGACCTCTGCCTTGATGACTATCTCAACATACAGTGTGAATTTGACTTTACTTCTTCCTCTATTTCAGTTTTCCCATTGCCTACTATCATTGTTCAGGACTATCTTTCTCCCTAATTGCTACATATTCTGAATCCTCTCCTCTAATTCTATGCCAGGGCATAAAGTAGCAATGATATATTACCAAAGCATTATATAATTTTATTTATTTTTATATGTTGTTTTTAACTAAAACACAAATATAATGCAATTTTTCTAGAAACTATAGATCATAATATCTGAATTAATGTTATAATTAAATTATTTGAAATTGTGATTTATCTTGGGTTTTTTTCCCCATATTTTAAATAGTCACTTCCAAAATATATAAGCTTCTTTCACTTTCTTTAGTGGGCATGAAAAATTTTGGTATCTGATTTTCTGTCATTTATACTAGAGTGTAAATTAAAAATTATATTATTTAGAATAATGATATTATATTTATCTTAATTATATTCTGAAATATATGTTGTAAGTATTTAAATAAAATATGGACTCCAGAAGTTACGCAAGCTAAATTGAATTATTCTTTTTTATAAGGAATTTTGTTTCATAATTATCAGTATTCTGGTTCTTACAATGCAAACTTAGTGCATTTGTTTAAAGCTGCATAATCATAAATTCACTTTAGCTAAGGAGCATTTTAAACTCTTAGAATGGATGAATATATTTGATAAAAACATATTGTCTATACTTTTAAATACACACATTGATAAAGTGTTATAAATGGATGAAAAGATATTTACCCTTCTAATATGCACCTAGAAATTTAAAAGTAATATAGTTAATTATTTTTAGTTGTTACAATATGCTTAATTAAATAGATATGTATTAATAACTACACATTTTTCCAAGATACTTTGTCTTTTTCTATTTCACTTGAGATGAAATAACATTTTAATTCCAGACCATTATTCAATACTCTGTTTCAAAGTGTTTGTTCCTGAATTAATTTCCTATCTCAATTCTTCTTGCTGTCATGCACAGAGATTAATGTGTAAGAAGTTAAAAAAAATGTTAACACATGCTATTCTTTAAAATGTATAAAATTCATTAATTCTATATTCTGCCTATAAAGGTACCATCAAAAGAAATCTTCAGTACACCTGGAATGAGGCACAGGAGCATGGCTTTCAGATTTAGCTTTCCTGAAGTCTTCCCAATCTCTATATTAGTGTGGGTCCGTAAACCACTGAACGATCTCACTGAGATGTATAAAAGCTTGGTGGATAAAGTATCCGTTTGTGAGTCATTAAATTCATTTATTTATGTTTATGGGGCTCAGATAGTTATTTCAAATGATTTTTCTTCATCTATTTATCTTATCCTTTTAAGGAAAAACCTTGCCAAAATTAGTTTTCTATATATTTTTGTTATTAATAAATTAATATGCATAATCTGATTCACAAAAAATACAAACAAAATACTTTGAAAAAGCATTGAGTGTAATCTTAAGCTGAATAATTTAAAGCTTTTTACCTTATATTAAATGATTTGTAAATAAAATTTCTTGCCATAGTATAATGTAACCATTCCTTTTAGAATGCATTGTATAATGTGAGTTTATGGAAGCATTAACAATGGAAATCTTACCAGCAAAAAGTATATATTTTCTTGGGCTGGAGAGATGGCTTAGCGGTTAAACGCTTGCCTGTGAAGCCTAAGGACCCTGGTTTGAGGATCAACTCCCCAGGACCCACATTAGCCAGATGCACAAGGGGATGCACGCGTCTGGAGTTCGTTTGCAATGGATGGAGGCCCTGGCGTGCCCATTCTCTCTCTCTCTCTCTATCTGCCTCTTTCTCTCTCTGTCTGTTGCCCTCCAATAAATAAATAAAAATAACCAAAAAAGTATATATTTTCTCTACCATTGCCATTCAAAGATCTCTACCATAACAGGTAAAATATAGAACTTTAAGTTATGACATCTATCCAATAAGCAATCAAACACTACAGCAATAAAGTTAGGGAAATGAAAGAATAATGAATGTGTGTGTGTGTGTGTGTGTGTGTGTGTGTGTGTGTATGTATGTATGTATGTCTTGCTTGTATTTTCTAGTTTCTTTTTTTTTTTTTTAAAGATACTATCTCATTTTAGCCCAGGCTGACCTGGAATTGCCTTGAATTCACAGTGATCCTCCTACCTCTGCCTCCCGAGTGCTGGGATTAAAGGTATGCACAATCATGCTCGGTAACTGTATTTTCCAGTCTTTTTAACTATAAATTATGTATAATAATTTTCCTCCTGAAAGAAATAGTAGCCTAGTTTTGGATAGCAATAAACACAGCACTGTTGTAATGATAAAATTGCCTTTTTATATTTATTATTATTTAAAAGCATCTTATGATATTTTAATGTTTAACATTATGCCTGTTATAATGTTTAACATTATGTTTAACATTATGATATAGGTAGTTTGATAACAAGGGACTTTTCACTTGTTAAATTGCATAAAATAAGATAATTAATTAGATTTTTTTTCTGAGGTTGAGTATATGGCTGTATGTTTTACATTTAGAGGCTCAGAACTCAATCTACTTATAAAGACAAATACATTTATTGTTGTGGTAGTTTGAATATACGTCACCCATAGACACAAGTGTGTTTTAAAAAATATTTTATTTTTATTTATTCATTTGGCAGAGAGAAAGGTGGGGGGGGGGGGGAAAGAATGGGTGTGCCAGGGCCTTCAGCCATTGTAAATGAACTCCAGACACATGTACCACCTTGGCCCTCTGGTTTATGTGTGTCCTGGGCAAGGAAACGTGTATCCTTTGGCTTTGCAGGCAATCGCCTTAACTGCTAAGCCATCCCTCCAACCCATAAATAGGCTTTTTGTTTGTTTGTTTGTTTTGAGGTAGGATCTTGGTGTAGCCCACGCTGACCTGGAATTCACTATATAGTCTCAGAGTGGCCTGGAACTCATAAAGATCCACATACTTCTGCCTCCTGAGTGCTAGGATTAAAGGTGTGTGCCTCCATGCCCAGCTCTCAAGTGTTTTGTTAAAGCTTGTTTCCAGATACCTGGCTGGTGGACATGTCATTGGTAGTAGGTCCGGGGTTCCAGCCCCCAGGTGTTGGAGGCTGATCTGAATTCCACACAGAAAGTATGCAAAGTTTGAGCTCCGTTAGGGTCCTTGCTGCTTATTTCCTGCCTGTGCTTGTTGCATTTGGCTTTCAAAGGTGGTTTGATTGTCTCTTCCTGCTTGGATATGTGGAAGCAGATTCTGCAGAAATGCTAGAATCCTTTTATTTTTCATTATTTATTTATTTATTATGTGAGAGAGATTGACGTAGATTGAGAGAGACGGAGAGAGAGGACAAGAGAGAATGGGTGCACCAGGGCCTCTGGCCACTGCAAACAAACTACAGATGCATGCACCACCTTGTGCATCTGGCCTGTGTGGGTCTTGGGAAATGGAACCTGGGTCCTTTGGCTTTGAAGGCAAGTGCCTTAACCACTAAGCCATTGCTCCAGTCCTAGAATCCTTTTAGACATGTTTGTATACTTTCTATGCATTTCTCAAAAGTGAATGTTTTATTTAATACTTGGAAGTTCAGGAATAATAGCCCTGGTTGATTTATGACATCTGCCATCATGTGTCTTTGGGGACATGGATTGTGAGCTGAATTGTGTCCTCAAGTCCTTAATGTCAGAATATGACTTTATTTCTAACTACAGCCATTGCAAATATAATCAGGGAATTTGTACAAGGTCATGCTTAAGTTTACTGGCACCTTAATACAACAATTCTGGCATATAATTGGAGTTGAGGTATTCAATTCTTTGTAAGGTGGGGCTACGAGAAGTTAGACAAATATGGAAAGACCATGTGAGTCAAAGGCCTGGACTGCAGTGAAGTAGCTGCCAGCCAATCCACCACAGGCTGGGAAGAAGCCAGGAAGGTGCCCCAGACCTCACCCTGGCTCTATGGCCGTCAGTGCAGGTGATATGAGCAGACTTCTGCCCTCCACGCCTATGAGACAATTAATGTGCTTGGTTCCAGCCACTAGGACTATAGTGCTTTGCTATAGAAACCTTAGGAGAAGACACAGAGCTGATTGGAGCTATTTTCCATTGGGTGTGGGCTGCCAGTTCACTCTTATGAATAGAATAGCTTGGCATTTTATTGCAAAAGCAGTTGATAAATAATAACAATGAATGGGTTGGGCTGAGTTCAAAGAAAGAAAGAAAGAAAGAAAGAAAGGAAGGAAGGAAGGAAGGAAGGAAGGAAGGAAGAAAGGAAGAAGGAAAGAAAGCAAGAAGGAATACACATTGCAACAGGCTGAATTTCATCACCAAGCCACAGTTTGTTGAGTTGCTGAGTACTTCTGCCAATACTTCCAAAAGATCTTATTTTTTTTCAATTTTAATAAGGAACAAATTATGACACTTTGTGTGTATTATGTTGATCTTGCTTGTGCCAAAGTAACAATTATGTTTTTAGTATCGTCCTCCAGAAGCTTTACATTTTGATTTTCACTTTTATTCTATGGTTCATTTTGCTAATGTTTAATGGATATAAATATACTGTCAATATTATTTTAATTGATCATATATACAGAAAGAGAGATAAATAACATAAGTGGGCAGACATGTAATCTGAGTGAACTAAAGAAAAAAGTGTTGCTGAGATCTCAATAAAATTGTCTATAGACTAATATCCTCCCAACCCAAATAGTTGGGGTGCATTTATTTAGGTGTGTTTGTAAGTGGGCAGGACAGTATCCTGTTTAAGAAAACATTGCAAATGATGCAGGGTAGTTAAGCTTCAAGAAAAATTAAGTTTGGGGAATTTACATCATTGTTGCTAGAAAATAATGACTTATATTTTGCCATATACATCTTTCCAAACTTCAAAATGAATAATATGCATTAAAAATTTACCTTGAACAGGTTGTTAAGTATTTGGGGGAGAAGCAAGAAGGAGAGAGGGACTGATTTCTGGGCAAAGAGACAAAACAGAACCCATGGCTGTCTATCCTGGTGAGACAAGAGTTGATAAAAATAACCCTTGCTCCTACCAAAGAAAGATCTGAAGGAAAAAATAGTAATAAGCCTACATGTGCCATCACAGCTCCCAGATTAATCACACTCCTGCCATGAAGCTGGGGTCAGAGGTAGCTACCAGGAAGGCTGTGCTATCCTGAACATGGTGAGAATGTGAGCAGCAGGCTTGAGACTGTGGAATGGGGACATGCACAGAGCAATACACAGTGATCACGGAAGCAGGGATGGATCAGAACTGACTTTGGAAACCGAAAGAGATACGTAGCCTGATAGCATGAAGCTGGCCTTCTCCACAGGCACCCCAGAGTTGATTGTACCACCCCGCCACTGCCCGAACTGCAGGGCAGTGATTGACGTCTGCTGAGGAAAGATTGTGCTGGGAGTAGATATTCCAGTGACAAAATTAAACAGGCAGGGTGCCTTCCACACCCATCAGAGTCTCAGTAATAGAAAGTCCCATGTATGGAAAGAAAATTCCCAAAACAACAAAAACAAAGTTCAGTGGGCAAGTGGGCCTTCCCAGATCGGATAATTCTGGCAGAAAGAGGAATTGCTAGGGAGGTGTCCTTCCTAGGAGGCTCAACCTCACAACTTGCTTGGATTGCTAAACCCAGTATGCACCACTTCATTGCTGGCAATTAAGGGAGAAAGAGAACCCATAGCATTCCTAATAGGAAGGAATACTGACTGAGATTTTAATAACTTCCATTTCATGTTGTTGCTTCTTTTTTTTTTTATTGACAATTCTGTGTCAGTTCTGTTCAGTTGTTATTTTTTCTTTAACTTGTGTCTCCCCTGAATAACATTTTATCATTGTCCATTTTATCTCTGCACCCACTCTAAAATATTTTCCCTATTTCTCATACTGTAATTCATATACTTCCTTTCTCATTAATTTTTAACTACCTTCCCCTTTTCTCATTCCTTCCCCATTTCACTACTGGATTATTGATAGCTTTAACCTTGAAAAATTATAAACTACATTTTACCAATCAATGTGCAAGTATCATTGCCTCTCAATACTATCAGAAACTTAAGTGATGTGTGCGTCTTCTGTAGTCAAATCGCTGTACCTCTTACTGCAGCCAGTGCTATCCTACATATTATTGGGAAACAAATTGAAGTGGGGACACTTCATCAAAAGACTCACATACAATGAAATAAAGAACAAAATGTTGAAAGGGGAAAAATAAAAACAACTGTGCACCCATCCCAACAGATTCATAAAACAAAACAAATAAACAAATGCATGATACATCAAGCTACTCTAACATTCTTATAAGAGCCAAAATTCTCAATATTGGTAACTAGTGACAACCAAGCTTGATCTGTAGAATAAAGGAATGATAGTAAAAAGTTAAGGATGAAAAGTCAACTTGCACACAAATGCAAACTCATCAGAATAACATCAGATCTGTCATCAGCCACCCTCAAGGTTGGAAGTAATAGGATGATAAATTTCAGATTCTGAATAAAGTACTGCCAACCAAGATTGTGATAACCAGTGATACCATATAGATAGATGTAACAAAAAACTAAAATCATTAGTGATATGAATTCAAAATGATGATTCTTAATTAAAAACCTAGGAACTCACTCTCTAAGAAGCATGATTGAATACAGCAATCTGAGTCATCAACTTTCCTTTTTAGATATGAGAATTTAACTAAAAAGGCAAACCACTCTTCTCCCAAGTAAAGAGACAGACAGGTAGACACAGAGAATTGCAGGTTTCCACAGTAGAAGATCACGATCCATAACCTCTACTGGAACTCCTATTAGAGCAGAGAAACCTGAACTATAATTTGTGTATTGGTAAAGAATAGCTGGACAACTCTGAGAGTTAAAATCCCAGGGCAATCCAGTATCTTAACGGAAGAGAGGCATCTGAATTTACATTTTACTCACGAGGCTTTCCTGTCTCAAAGTTAATATAGGAGAAAATAAAAATCTTCTCAGGCTTCTAGCAGAGGAACAAAAGAGAAATTATTTCAAAACACACAAAAATACTCTGAACAGGTCTGTCCTCAATAGAAACTAGTCATCCAGTTTTAAATAAATGACTCTGGCCCATTATGCATTATATGCGTATATGAATGATAAATAAATGGGGATGTGTAGGTGAGCCTCTCACAGAATCCTAAATAATATACTTGATTGATGTACTGTCACAGAGCTAAAGATGAAGTCTTGAATCCCCAACTACTGGCTATGTTAGAGACTGGCATAGTTTGAAGACCATTTCACTCTAAAATCTATAATGTGCAATGGGAATTCATCCAGCTGAATGTATTATGAAGTGAGGCCTTTGAGAAGTAAATGAGATTAATGTCCTTAAAAAAGCAGATATCTGCACTGGAGTGATGGCTAAGTGGTTAAAGGTGCTTGCTTAAAAATTAAGATTCCCTCCTGTCTGCCATGTGAAGTTTATGCTTTTACATTTTGATGCAAATTCTTCCATAATTTTAAATGATGCTTCAAATTCCATCAGCTCAACTTTTTTAAAAAAGACATTTATTATTTTATTTATCCATTTTGAGAAAGTGAGGGAAAGAAAGAGAGAGAGAGAGGCAGATAGAGAGAATGGGTGTGCCAGGGCATCCAGTCAAGTTGCATGTGCCCTCTTGTGAATCTGGCTTATGTGGGCATGAGGGAATCAAACCTGAGTCCTTAGGCTTTGTAGGCAAGCACCTTAACTGCTAAGCCATCTCTCTAGCCCTTAACTTTATAATACAATTTTTTTAAATTAATTGTTCCACTGAAGTGAAACAAAAACAAATATTTAAATCACACTATTGAATTAAATAGTTCACTGATTACACAGTGTGGATATTTTGACACTTTTGTCTTTTAAATTTGTCTCTGAATAAATTTTCAATCTAATAAGGTGTAATTAATCTTTAGCACTTTTCATCTTAATAACAAAATAAGTTCAACTATAAAAGCAACTTATATGTGAAGTCCACTTTGTCTAATTATAAATAAAAATGGTTTATATAAAGATAGAATATATCTTCCTTAGTAAACATTTCTATTTTTCTCAATATGAATTGATTTATTCTTATTTAGGTTTTCTTCCTATAAACATTTAAAAAAATTCTAAATGATCACTTAGTTTACTAGTTTTCAGTCTATTCAAACAGTTTTTATATTAATGAGATGTACAATAATTCCATTTATGTTGGCCCACAAATCTCACGATAATTTAACAGAACCCTAAAACAAAAGGAAAAGCTTATTGACCATGAAAATCATATCAAATTCTATATCATCAATGTCATATCACACAATAATAAGGCTTAGTGATATATCAAAATGTAATATGCTGTTAAAATGGGATTATTTCATATACTCACTATCTATCAATCAATTTCATCTACCATGTCAATATACTGAGGCAGATACATTATACAATAGCCCCCAGTCAACCATGGGGGATATATCCCAAGATTATCAGTAAGTAATTAAGGCCAACTATATATAACCCTACATATAAGTCCTAAAACATTGTCCTATGACATTATAAACAATATGTGTTTCCATGTTTTGTGTCCTATTTTTGCTTTGGGGCATAAAAGTTTCATATTGAGATCATGATTTGAATACAAGCATAAGGATACTATGATAGCTCCTAGAAAACTATGATCATAGTCAGTTCTAGCAGCACATGCAGCATGAATGTGTTAGACTTAGGTCTACAACCTACAAGTATGTTGAAGGATAGTGCAACATTTATTCATAATAATCAACATAGTTTTCCACTTAAAAGCTATGATTCTATTTTAGTTTGCATTTTTAAAGTTTTTAAAGATTTTAATTTTTATTTATTTATTAGATACAGAGAGAGGGAGAGAGAGAGAGAGAGAAAAAGAGAGGGAGAGAATGGACATGCCAGGGCCTCTAGCCACTGCAAACAAACTCCAGATGCATGTGCCACCATGTGCATCTGGCTTAAGTGGGACCTGGAGAATCAAACCTGGGTCCTTAGACTTAGCAGGCATGTGTCTTAACTGCTAATCCATCTCGCCAACCTTAGTTTATATTTTTTAATTTACTGAGTCTACCATTTATTTAATGACCAGGGTTAACCTAAAGTAATCCAAACTATAGAAAACAAAATCACGAAAATTGCAGTACTTGTGCAATTTAGTATACTCAAAAAAGTTATTTTTGTTACATATATTCATAAGTTATTAAAGAAACAATGACTACTCAAGTATTTTGTCCTATTCCAATAATCCCAGAACTAGAGAGATGGAAGCAAGAAGATCAAAAGCTTGAGAAAATTTTGTGCAACATGATATCCTGTCTCAAAATGAAAAGGAAAAAAGAGAAAGAAAATAAAAAGAGGAAAGGAAATCTCTGTAATAAAGTATATCTATAATATCAAGTTAAATAGCAACACATTATTAGTTTCAGTAGTACAATATTTTTGAAAAATAGTTCCATCTAAAGTTTAAAATAGAGCAATGGGCACTGTCTATACTCCTACTTAATATTGTCAGGCAAAGAAATAGCAAATGATGGGCTGGAGAGATAGTTCAGCTGATAATTGTGCCTTGTGCATAAGCATGAAGCCTTGAGGGGGCCTGAGATTGCCCAGGTTCTAATCTCCACATTCCATGGAAAACCATATTGACATAGCCATGCACCATGTAAACTCATCTTGTGGGAAGCAAAGGCCAGAGAATTTCTGGGAATCATGAACCAACCAACCAATCAACCAACCAAACAACCAACCAACCAAACAAACAAACAAAAAGACAAGCTGAAGAGATTTTAACTCAAGTAAGAAAGGGCACAAGAATGCTGGAAGGAGGCTTCATTTCCATATACATGCACATACACTATATATCACCCATATACCACACCACACATATAAAGAACACATAAAAATCATAGTAAACATTACATAAAATGTAAATTATTACATCCTTAGCATTATGGATCATGAGCATTTAGAAATACAATTTTATGTCATATTTAAAAATCATTTGCAAACCTAGGTATGATGGCAGACACCTGAAATCCTGAATTTGAGATACTAACATAGACTGAGGGAACTGAGGTCACCAAAACAGACAACTCCAATGTACTCAATTGTATTTCCCTATACTAGGAACAGAATTTAGAAATTAAAATATAAATGCTTTACCTAAAATATCTACCAAAACATCAAGAGCCAATTAATATATTTAAAATAAATGGGAATCTTTTCATGTGAAAAATGGAAAATATCCATAAAATGAGACTCAAATCTCCACAAGTTAACATTCCAAAGGATATAAGTCCACTCCTAACAACTTAATTTGCATTTTCAGGAATGTATTTATGAAAACTAAGTCACTTCTGAAATTTGTATGACATTCAAAGGCTGGAAGTAACAAAATGAGAACCGCAGCCACCAGGCAAAGTACAAGGTTAATAACGGGTTCAGTAAATCTCACACCACAAAACATAAAATTGGGGGAAAATTCATCAACATAATGTAAAGTCTCTGGAAATAAGTACAAAAAAATAAACTAAAAAGTATACATGCATTAAAAGCTGCAGAAATTTAAGTCAGAACATGAGATGTCCATGGTCTCAAAGCCCCGACCTTGTCCAGTTAACATTTGGACCATCCCCGGGCCTGGCAACCACCAGTGCAGCCACAGCGAAGCTGGCTGTGAGAACCAGCAGCTTCTCACCCAGAGGCCTGACTGGACTCAGCAGAGGAGCACAGAATCTCTGGCTTAGAGGCACTGTTAGAGCATAGTCAGAGCTGTCTGGGGACACAGACAGGGACAGAGGGAGCTACGGACCAGAAGCTTGGCAGAAATTTGAGAGATCTTGAAAGGACATCTCAGATAGTCTTGCCATTATCCTTACCCTAACTGGGAGACTATATGTGTATGAGGGATGATTCAAGAAAGTTTAGTGACAAAACAAACCCAGGACCAACTTTAGAGGAGATTGAATACTGAATTTGCTAACGGATCCATACACAGAACAGTAGGTAGATAGTTGGAATTGTTTCTAGTCTCAAGTGTTTGAGAGCAATCACTCACTCGTAGGTACTTTAATGCTAGTCTATGCAGATCGAGGGGCCACTTCTATGAAGCCAGAATAAAGATAAAAATAAACAGTTTCTTCACAGGTGCACACAATGAGGAAAACATTTGACAAAGTAAGGCAGGTTATAAAATCAAAATCAAAACAACACATGGAGAACCTGTAGGGATTAGAAAATTAGAAGTGGGCATTGCAGCAATATATTATTTACAATATCCATGTTTTAGATGTTTTACAAACAAGAAAAAAGAGAGACATACGAATAGAAAAGTGTGATTTCTTCTCTGGAAAATATAATACAAACTGACTAAACTTGAGCTCAGGAACTGGGAAATTAGTCAGGTCCTGAGTTCAGATGTGAAAGTAATAATTGTCAAAGGAAATATTATACATTTTGTTGAAATAATTATTGCCACGCTTTTAAAAATGGAAATGATTCAAAGAAAAATACAATGAGAATGACTCAATAACTAAGGGAAGAATAATACAATGAAAAAGTTGAATCCTACTTTTAGAATAGAAAACAAAAGAAAATGAAATGGAAAGGAAATAATTATGTGTTGAACAATGCATTGAATATTTCAGACAAAAAGAATGATAATTCTGATGTATTTATAAATATAATCAAATGAATCAGCTAAAAACAAAGAGACAAAGCTTCAGACCTTAGGGACAATATCAAAGAAAGTATGTAATCTACTTGTCATGAAAGAACTGCCAGAGAGAGAATGGAAAAATAGAAAACATCTTTAGTCTACAATTACCAAAAATATACCAAATTTGATAACTATTAAATGAAATACATGAAAATTAAAATAGAGTCTCTGTAAAACTAATAAAACGTTAATCAATAATACATATTTAACCATAAAAAGTTCTGTTTTACGTTTTTCCCAAGAACTTATTTTAAATTACTTATCCAGTCAATTTTTCAAATTAAGAGTTTTAAATTTTCTTTCTTCTTGTCCTTTTTCATTGTATTACTTTGAATCAACTGGTAAACTTATATGTTTATAGAGTTAGACTTGAACTTTTTTTAAACTTGACAATTTTCATACACATACATAAAGTATTTTGATCCAAATCCCCTAGAACTACCAACCCAACCTTGTTTCAATAACCTCCCTCTTATTTCCAACCAGTCCCTGTTTTGTTTTGCTGCTTTGTTTCCTTCTTCCTTCATCATTCATTATGGATAGTTGATGGCCATGTCTCATAGAGTTAACAAAGCAGCTGTGAGGACCTGAATGCAAAGACCACTTTGTTTCGTCAAACTTTCTATGAGGGTTTTCTTGAAAAGCTTGAAGAATCAAATAAAGGTTGATAGACATGAATCCAAAGTGGAAAGAAACAAAAGAAAATGAGATTGTTGGTTTTAACAAAAATAAATATGTGCCATATAATCTTAGATGCAGTTAATAAAGCATAATATACAAAGCATATCTGCAGTAGTCAATTCTTGTTTTATTTCAGATGTATGGCAGAATGAATAGAAATTCACATTTTGGACAATATTTATATTTAACTTCAGAGAATATCAATTTTTTTATAACTAACTAATAAGATAGTAGATCACTGAAATTTCATTTTAATATTCTAAAGCAATACTATGGCTGGATCAAACAAATAGTTTTCATAGTCTCTATACAACAGTAACTAAGTCAATTGAGATGAGAAAAATTCATCATAAAATGAGTTCAGTCTGGAAAGTGGAAACAATTGATAATTTCTGAATACTTGGATCTATAAGAGAGGAAATTAATGTGATGAAACACAAAAATATGATTCAATGCCTAATTAGAAGGTTAAGCAGATATCTTTAAAACTAACTTTAAAAGTGCAATGTGAAGTGACAAAAATACACAAAATACAATATTCAAGTCACAAAGAAACTAGAAGTTCAAATTTTTAGTCCCCAAGTGACTAATAATCAAAATGAGAGATATCAGTAGGCTTTCCATATGATAATTTATAGAATTCATAACAATAAATATACCACTGGGGGCTGGAGAGATGACTTAGTGGTTAAGCCACTTTCCTGCAAGCCAAAGGAACCAGGTTCAATTCCCCAGTACCCATGTAAGCCTGATGCACAAGAGGGCACATGCCTTAAGAGTTTGTTTGCAGTGGCTGGAGGCCCTGGAGTACCCATTCTCTCTTTATTTCTCTCTCTCTCTCTCTGTCCCCTATCTATCTATCTATCTATCTATCTATCTATCTATCTATCTATCTATCTATCATCTATGTCTTTCTCTCTCTCAAATAAATAAATAAATATTTAATAAATATATCATTGTTTGTGTGGAAAGAATAGATTTCTAACTGAGTCTTTGAAATATGTAAAATATGAATATTACTTCTTTAAAAGAAATGATATCCCCGAAGGGAATAATGTATTTTGTAAAGGTCAAAATGCAGAATTATCAAATGGTTGTACAATGCTGATCAAAGTGTATGACACTGCACTTCAGCAGAGCACAGTACAAATGACAAGATAAAGATTAATTTCATAGAAGATTCAACTTACATCTTAAATTATGTAAGCCACAAAATTCAGAATGGTAAACAATAAGATCAGTCCCATTTGGACTTTGGCAGCTGATAAATTGATGTCCTTTACCAGTTCATATAATTTAAATCTAGTTGATATAAAGCAATATAGAAAATTATTATTTCAATTTATATTATCATTTCTTTGATAATTGAATAATTTTGAAAAAACAAATCTATGATTTTTTTTAATTTTAAATTTTATTAATTATTAACTTTACTAAATGAACTTTACTAAATGTTGGGCCCTTTTGCCTTTGGTTATCCTCTTATATTTCCTCTCACCTGCACCCATTTCCCTGAGGGCCCTCCTCAGTGGGGTTACTGGTATTCACTGAGGGATCATGAATGCATCAGTCAATCTCCATGGGGGTGGGCAGTGACTTAGCATATTCCTTCCCACCTGGGGGCTCTTACCATCTCTTTGCCCACCTTTCTGCAATATTCCCCAAGCCAGATGAGTGTGTAATACTTTGCAACCTCTGGGTTCCTGCTTTGTTGGGACTTGAATGTCCATGGTGTCTATCTCTACCTCCCTGGAGGATAGTAGTAAGAGCAGCACTTATGCTTGAATTACCCCTTTCTGGATGATATCTTCTGGGTCCTGGCAGATGTGCTAGAGGTGGCTCCTCTTATGCTACTCAATTGACTTTCTCTTCTTGTGGTATTGACTAAACTTTGTTCTCCCTGATTTTTGCTGCTATCTGTAAACAAGCAAACAAAAAAGACAGATTTATTTAACCAAGAGTAAGAGCAGAGCTAGAGAGATGGTTTAGTGGATAAGGCACTTACCTGTGAAGCATAAGAACTCAGGTTTGACTCCCTAGAACCCATGTAAGCCAGAGGCATATGGTGGCACTTGCTTCTGGAGTTCATTTGCTAGAGACCCTGACACCCCCTTTCTCTCTCTCATAAATAACTAAATAAATAAAATATTTTTAAAAAGAGGAAGAGGGGATAGAGGGATGGCTTAGTGGTTAAGGCATTTTCCTACAAAGCCAAAGGACCCAGGTTCAATTCCCCAGGACCCATGTTAGCCAGATGCACAAGGGGGTACATGTGTCTGGAGTTTGTCTGCAGTGGCTGGATGCCCTGGTGTGCCTCTTCTCATTCTCTCTCTCTCTCTCTCTCTCTCTCTCTCTCTCTCTCTCCTTCTTTCTCTGTCAAATAAATAAATAAAATTTTTAAAAATGGAAGAAGAGCACCATGGATCAAAGGGTAAAGGGTATAAACATAGTTATTTAAGAGCCTTTTTAAATAATGTATTTCATTTATTTATTTGAGAGAGAGAAAAAGAGAAAGATAAAGAGAAATAGAAAGCATGTGTTAGGGCCTCCAGCCACTGCAGACGAGTTCCAGATGCATGTACCTCTTTGTACATCTGGCTTATGTGGGTCCTGGATAGTCTAACCAGGATCATTTGCTTTGCAGTCAAATGCCTTAGCCATAAAGCCATCTCTCCAGCCTTTATGAGGTATTTTGATGGGTATAGCCAATCATATTTGCCAAAGACCAGCTGAGAACTTTTCTCTGGAATCTATGACCTTCCAATCCATCACATTCTGACTTGGTTCTCAGTACCGGCTATGAGATTTCTCCCATTGAGAAGACCTCATATCCAACCAGAGAGCCACAAATGCCTATGTTTTTTTTTTTCCTGCAATACTGAGTAGGTTTCTTGACTGTATTGATAAAAATAATGTGATATAGCAAAATAAATATTCCTACTTTCCTTTTTTACTTACTTATATTTCTTTATCTGACGATATATGACCATGTTGACCAAAAGCAACATCCATTATTTTTTATTATTTCATGCATGCATTCCTTACATCCTTTAATTGTATCTATACATCTACTGGGGGGATGAGCTTCTTCTCCTTGTCTGCTACTAAAATGGAAAATTGGCAAAGAAATTTTCTTGTTAGTGTTAGGTAGGTGGGAAAGAAATGTGGCAAAGTAAAAATAAATACATAATGGAGACAGGAAATAGGAGGAAATGTTTTACAGTGAAGTAAATCATTTATCTGTAATCTACAACCAAATGTAGTAACTGTAAAATGGATGACTTATTTATACTCAAATACAAGTTAATAAAAGAATAATCAAGGAAATATGATTAGTGAAGAGCACAGCGATTTTTTAAATATTTTCTATGCCACTAAAAAAAAAATGAAAAGGCCACAAAATTTTTATTTAATATATACTTTCCAGGAATTTTGCTAAGTAAAAGGACTATTGAATGTGACATATTCTTCTTGTTTTTAAAGTTATTCAAGATATGAAAACTTTGGGTTGGAGAGATGGCTCAGCAGTTAAGGCACTTGCCTGCAAAGCCTAACAACTCAGGTTTGATTCCCCAGTACCCACATAGAGCCAGATGGACAAAGTGGCACATACATCTAGATTTTGTTTTCAGTGGCTAGAGGCCCTGGCATGCCCAATTTCTCTGTCTGTCTTCTATCTCTGTGCTTGCAAATAAATAAATTAGTTTAGAAATTATGAAATCTTTACATGAATAGTTAACATAAATGTAATGAATACACCAAGGAATCTGCACAAGACTAAGTAAATTGGTAATATTATATGATTCATACTTTAACTTAATCTGTTCTTCAGTTCACTCGATTATCACCTTTGACGTGACACATTTAAAAGAAAAATTAACAAAGTTAAAATTTGAATCATTTGTACTAAGCTAATAAAATGATGGGATGAAATTGTCAGAAAAATATGAAGTAGAATAAACATATTCTTAAAATAGAGTGAAAAAATAACAAATCACTAGGAAGAAAGCCAATGAAATTTATAAAATATGAATACTTTTAATCAATGAATGTATATTTTGGCAGAAGGATTTGTATAACTTACTTAAGAAAGGCAATATAGGTAGGCATGGCATGGTGGCACATGCATTTAATCCCAGCATTTGGGAAGCAGAGGTTGAAAAATCACGGTGAGTCTGAGGCCAGCCTGAGGCTACAGAATGAATTCCAGGTCTGCCTGGAGTAGAGTGATACCATACCTTCAACAAAAACAAAAACATTAAGAAAGTCAACAAGCATAGGTCAATAAAGAAAGGATGTATTTGAAAATGTTTATCCAAAAAGCCTTTATTATTTTTAACTAAAGAATCTTTGAGTTTATCTCCCCCCTTTTTTTTGCTACAGTGCTATATTTCTTGACAAAATAAGATTTCAAAGTAAGAAATGTCACCCTCTAAATGATAACTAATAATTGCACAACAAAAGAAAAACTTTTGGTCACTACCATAATAGAAGAGCAAGGCAATCTTATTTTCAACTGAAACAGGAAAAGTATATAACATAAACATTTCAGCTATAGAAACTAAATTTAATAACTTAAGGAGATATTGTGTATAATTTAAGAATAAATTTGAGACATAAATATTATTAAAAGATGGCAATGAGATATATTACTGGACATGTTGATTTTGCTTTCTTATCAATAAATTATGAATGGTTGTTGTGGGATATAGCTCCACAGTGCTGGGATGAGCAACAAAGCAAGCACAGTCTAAGGGAGGAACAGGATTTGCTTCTGCTGACAGTTTCCAGGGGAAGTTCCATCCATGGAGAAAGAAGCTACTGACTTCTCCAGATCCCAGCTGACAGAAAGCCACCAGCAGCATGCAAACCCAAAAATCTACCAGGGCTCAAGCCTGTCTGCTCACCTTTGGTCTGGAATTCAGACCCACCCCCAGTGACACCTTAAGGCTGGACTCCAGGATCTGTTCCAGTGACACTGCCTCCCACCAGGAGGCTGAAGATCCATGTTACAAGCTTAATTTTAACACCTGAGTCAATGAGGGGTAGACATTTAAACTACTACCAACCACTGTGTTACCTTTGCCTTGTGCTTGCTATGAGGGCAATCGGGGTTAATGATCAGAAATATTCACATCTGAACATCACTTAGAATAGTGCCCAATAGCTTCCAAGTGCTCATAACTTTAACAAAACTTTTTGGTTGTTATTTATAAAAAAAATGATTAAAAACTGATGACAGCTTATGAAGGGCATAGACCTGAGATGGTTCATCATGTCAACCTGAAGGAACTAGAATCACAATGGAATCAGACCTGTGGGAATGTCTGTTCTAGATTAGGTTAATTGTGGTGTAAATACCCCCGTTACATCTGAGTCCAGTCGTTCCACTTGCTGGGGACCATACTGGGACTCCTAACTGTAGATTACATAATACAAGTCACTTCCTGTTCCTGTGGCCATGCCCCCTTGCCAATTGCAGTGATAGAGTATATCCCTTCCAACTATAAAGTGAAACAAACTCTTTATTCCTGAAGTTATTTTGCTTAGGTATTTGTTGAGCAATAAGAAAAGTGTCTAATATATCCAATGTGGTGAGTTGTACTTTATGCTGGTGCATAATGCCAATCATAATCACAAATGAACTGATTTACATTTCAAATGTCATCAGTATGATTTTATTATTGGCCAACTTCTCACATGAAACATCACCCATTTTTAAATCATTAGGCTTCTAGATATCAGAGAAACCTAAGACACCAAATTCATAAAGCAAATAATGGAACAACTTTCTAAAATGAATAATGCTCTAAGAATTTCAATGAAGATACTGAACATTGAATTCTCATGGTCATTTTGGGAAGTGATGGCCATACTAATTCTTGCATTTGCATGCAGTATTTTTATTTCCATCAACATAAATGAATAAATATTAAAATACATAATTGTAGTCACATCTAGGGACATTTGTTTATAACACATAGATAAGCTTCCACATTCCCTTTCCCTCATTCCTGGAAACTCATTGTGACTGGAAGCAGGGTCACACAGGATCATATCTATGCATGAAAATTGTAGTGTCATGTCTACCCCATGAACAGTGATCCAGTTTGAAAGAATTCATCCTCAGTGGTCTTGTTTCAGTCATCATTAACCCTAACACTCTGAGGATAGCCAGTGGTCTCCCTCTCGGGCTGATGGGATATAGAAAACGGCATACATGATCTTAAGATCTTATCTATTATTCAAAGTGAAAATATTAAAAATGAGAAATAATACATTTGGAATAATAGTCTGAAGTGTCATGAGAATTTAATGAATGTTATGAATGGTGTTGACAGTTAATTTAATCTGCCAAATTTACAGTCTAATTGAAACAAAGAACAAGGGAAAAGGAAAGTGTTTTTAATTTTACTGGGAACCTCTTTTTTTTTCATTTGTAAACATGATGAGATTTCTAGACTAATTAAAAGTTTTAAGAACTATCTTAACTACAGTTATAAGCAAGTAAATATTAAAATACAAGTCAGTTATAACACTTCGTTACTTTCAATAACAAGCTTTCACATAGTTTTTAAATGTCCACTTGCTTAAGATTGTTTCAAACATTAAGAGGATATAAAATGGCCTTTATATCAACAAAGGAAAAAGAAAGCAAAAGAGCATTCTGGCTCTTGCTGTGTGTGAGCTCAGAAATCATTTGTCACGTGACTCAAAACAGACATGGAGACACTACCCAAGGTTCAATAGGGACAAAGAACAAAAAGTATATGCCCCCAAACTTACTTACCTATTATTATCTTTTATTCTAGTCTGCATTTCCTATTTTCCTGAACTAAATTTACCCCTCTTTTTGTACAAAAGATACAATACATTCTTTGTACCATGAGGAAAACCTAGCTTTCATGTTGATCTTAGATGACTGATGTCCTTCTCCAAACTATAGCCCATATGTGACTCAACATTTAATAAGCATTATTTTATAGAGTTTATCATTAGATGAGACATCCCTAACTTCATTATACTGCCAAAACATTCAAGCTCTGTCAGGTAAGAAGACCAGAGGTAATGGTTCTAACAAGGAAAAAATTGAATGCATTTGCAGTGGCTGGAGGCCCAGGCTCAACTATTCCATTATTTCTCTACTCTCATTCTGGTTATAAATAAATAAAATAAAATAAAATAAAATGTTAAAGAACAAATGCATATAATCCACATTATATCTCATGGAAAAGTATTGATGATATTCTAAATTAAGCAGAATTAGTAATAAATGAGTTATAACTCTATTTGATTCATTTACTTATATGTAGCCCGCGTAGTCGTCTCGCCAGCAAGAACGCACGCGGACACCAGGATCCTTCTGCAGCAAGCGTTTATTGAACAGATGAAAGAGGAAGACCCAGCGCCCCCGAAATGGCGCCGCTTATATAGCCCCTAGGTGGCGTGTACTCTGCTGATTGGCTGCGCGCTCATATGATGCTCATATGACGCTCATATGCCCGGGCTGGGCAGTGACTTGGCGCGCTTTTGCCACTTGCACATGCGCTATTCTCACCAGGGCCGAGGCCGGATGTCAGCGCCATAATGGCGGTCACCTCTCGGCTCTCTACATCTCCCCCTGTTTGTTTTAATAAGATGACAACTGCCTCATAGCCCAGCCAGCGCAGCACCAAACAACCCTATGTTCGATCAAGCAAATTCCTTCCTTGGGGAATAAGCGATCAAGAGCTCACTCCCTCACCTTATCAGGTGCAATGGTGACAAGTCCTCTGAGTGCAAAGGCCAAGGGAGAGACAAAAAGGGGAGTTAACACCCATCCCTGTGCAATGGAATATTGTTCCTGGGGGTGTAAGGGCTGTCAATCTCATATTTTGGTGCTGCAGCCACTTAGGCAAGGGCTGATTAGACTTAGATCTCCCATCGACTCAGTGTAATGGGCTAAACCCTTGAGGTGCATCGACTGAGGGTCTCAGTCTAATTAATTAACCAAATTTTAGGAGATGATCCCTGTTCCATAGCCACAAGTGTTTGTGTAATAACGGCCTTGTCACATTGCTATTGAGCTCTGAGCTTGTAGAACAACCAAAGCAGGAACACTAAGCCACAACATAGGGCTGCACCAAACAGCGCCACTCCTACCCATTCCTTAAAGAAAGAGAAGGCTGAAGAAATCCAGGATGTCAGGCCCACAGCTAGGCAGGGGTCAACTCTAGTAGAATAGGGTCTTCATAATGGATCTTGTCCACTTCTTCGGCTCCTGCACAGGATCTCGATGATTTGTCAGGTCTCACAAGTCTACGTGTTAGGCGTTCTGGTAGCCAGAATGGATTGTCTTTTTCCTGTGGAAAAACACAAACAGCTCCCCTGGATCTTATTAAAATAGGATCCGGGCCTCTCCATTGACCAGTCAAAACATCTTTCCACTTAACCATCTCCTGTGGCCTGTTAGGCTCTGAGCAATGACGGTCAGCCGCCGAATGGCCCTGACTGTCCAAATTTAAAAAATTAAGAGTAAAGAGTGCTATGGATATAGTCACTCGTGGGACTGAGGACAGAGCCTCATCGACTCCCCCTTTTTGTTTTATTAAATAAGACTTTAGAGTGTGATGAGCCCGTTCTATAATACCCTGTCCTTGAGGATTATATGGGAGACCTGTCAAATGGGTCACTTCCATCTGGTGACAGAACTGTCCAAATTTTTGAGAAGTATAAGCTGGTCCATTGTCAGTTTTTAGAATTTTGGGCTTCCCCCAGGCACTCCACGCCTCGAGGCAGTGTTGAATAACATGGGCTGTTTTCTCCCCGGTTAATGGGGAAGCAAACATAACTCCAGAACAAGTATCAATGGAAACATGTAAATATTGTAATTTGTCAAAAAATGGGACGTGAGTAACATCCATCTGTCAAATTTGTAATGGGCGAATTCCTCTGGGATTAAAGCAAGGAGAGACTAAAACAATGTAAACTCAACCACCATCAAACAAACATCAAACTTCTGCAGTTTAAGTTCAATAGCCTTGAAAAGCAGGTTCCTCCTTCAGTCAACTCTTTCCAAAAGTGTTTGTATTTCTATGATAGCCTTTCCTCAGGCATCCTTTCCATTGTTTTAATGTAAAGCAGTTGGAACATCTTCCTTAAGATTGCTAATGTGTTTGACAATAGCAGGTTCAGTAACCTAAAACCAGTCTCAGTGCCTGTAATTTTAACTTGTTTGAGGTTTTCCAGCTTAAAATCTTAAATCTCTCAGTCCAATATCTCTAGCCAAGCACATCAGTCCATTACAAATTTAACCTTGATCAAACTCTCTGGACCTCAGCAGCAGAACGCAGCCAGCCCTTATTCCAATAGCCCAGTTCCAACAAAGTCCTCTGCAGTCTTTCCTTTTCCTTAGAAAGCTTAATGAGGGCATACTCTACCGGCGCATGGACGCGGTTTCCATCCGCAGCCTCAAACACCGGGAAGGCTTGTAAGCACCTCCTTCTGTCCCCCTCTGAAAGGAAGGAATCTGAACAATGCTTGCCGGCATAAGGCGGAGGAGCACTGGGAATGACAGGGGCGGCAGATTGAAAAGCCGCGCGGTTCTTATCTCCTATCTTTTTTTGTTTTTGATTTTGCGGTAGCTCATCAAAATAATATCTCTCCTCCCCATAGCGAGCCGCTTTGCCATCTAATTCTTTTTCCTCGGAGGGACTAAGATCCTCAGACTCTGAGCTATCAATTTCTAAAGCCTCTAATTCTTTTATCGGATAAAGAAGCCTCCTTTTTGGACTTCTCTTTTCCCTCTCATGTTTCTCTCCCAGGGCGTTCTTTCCCTTGTCTTTTCTTTCTGTGGACTTAGCGTCCGCGGAAAGGTCTTTTTTCTTAGAGACGTCTTTTTTTTTTTTCTCAAGGGCCCCTAAACTTTTATCCCGTTTTGTTTCTGACATGTTGTCTTGTAGCTCCGAATGTGAGGCTCCCATGTTCACAAAGAAGAGAACGAGAGCCACCATCACAATAGGGAGAGCGAAAATTGCTCCTACCAATTTGGATGAAAGATGAGACAAGTCAAGACCAAACATGCCTCTCAGAACCTACCTCAGTCCTGTAGTTTTGAATCCTTCCCCGTGAATGGGGGGTCTCCTCGGCGCCGGCGATGACAGGCACCCGGCGTCCCGGGTTTCGGCACCAGTTGTAGCCCGCGTAGTCGTCTCGCCAGCAAGAACGCACGCGGACACCAGGATCCTTCTGCAGCAAGCGTTTATTGAACAGATGAAAGAGGAAGACCCAGCGCCCCCGAAATGGCGCCGCTTATATAGCCCCTAGGTGGCGTGTACTCTGCTGATTGGCTGCGCGCTCATATGATGCTCATATGACGCTCATATGCCCGGGCTGGGCAGTGACTTGGCGCGCTTTTGCCACTTGCACATGCGCTATTCTCACCAGGGCCGAGGCCGGATGTCAGCGCCATAATGGCGGTCACCTCTCGGCTCTCTACACTTATAGATGCCTCTTTATGATGCTATATTATTTATAAGTAGGTTTGCAAATAGACTTATTTTATAAATAGCTTATATAATATACATTCCCTATGTAATTCTACATAGCTATACAATGTAAGATATTAAAATAATTAACTGATGAATCATGAAGGGAACAAAATTTACATAAATTATGTAAATAATGTATATAATTAAAATAATTATAAGTAAAACATATAAAATACATAAATAAAAACAATAATTACATAAATCAATAAAATGTAAACTAATGAGAATAAAATAAGAATAAAAGTGATTTGGACAAAATATTTTGCCTTGACCTTAACATTATTCCACCCAAGGTAGTCTAGAATGTAAGACAATCACTAATGAAACATTTAAATAAAGCAATTACAGGTCATATGAATTTATTTCTCAGGAATAAACAAAACTATCCAAGTATTAAGCTCATTAATGGTACAAGCTGTTCTCGAGACAATATTTTACATTTCTGGAGAATGCCTATCTAAATGAGACCAGGTACAGCATATCTGCCAACAGTAAAGAAAGGAAACTGACCAGGATGTTGAAGATAATATGTTTGAGTAGTTAAATAAATGATGAATATTTTGCTTTGCATTTATAAGTCTGTGACGTGACTCACACAGTGTAACTGTTTTCATGAAAAATATTTTCTCTCTTCGAGTACACATTATGAAACAACAGAAGTACTGGGCTTTTATTTTAAAATCCAGCATTTTGAATAACTAATATAAAACTTTATGACATGCTGGCCTTTTGGCACATAATTTTCTTTATACTATTTCCTTTTTTAAGAAAGTGAATTTCCTGATCTTTAAAATAACTGTAAAAACCAAAGGTTCAGTAAATAACCCATGTTTTAAAGCTGCATGAATATTATTTACATAATTATCTTATGTTACTGCTAGTTGTCTAAAGCTGCTTTTAAGAAAATGAGACATGGCTTGGAAAGATGCAAACTAAAATGCTTATTTTATCCCCAAATTAGCATTCTCATTCAGAAATACAGCTTGTCTTCAGATCAAGTTAGTATTGAATGAATATGCCTTCATGCATAAGAGCAATGCATCATAATGTCATCAGTAGGATCACCTAAAGTATTTCCCCTGATAAGGGATATTTCTTCAGCAATATCCAATAAAACATTATTAATGTGTTCTATGTATGCACATATGTGGGTATATGTGTGTAGGGGTGTGAGTAAACGCTTGCCACAGTAGGCATGAGAGGGTCAAGGGAAAACCTTCAATTGTTGGTCCTCAAATTCCATCCCCTTTAATGCATGGTCACACAGTTAAGGCTCCGCGTGGTTTTTCACCAGGATAGCAGGCCCTTGAGGACTTGCCGGTCTCCACCTCTCTTCTCTGGGGTCACAGATGCCTGACACAATGTTCAGCTCCTTCTGTGGGTGCTTTGCTTCCTAACACAGGTCCTCAGGCGTGTGTGGCAAGTGCTTTCTCCACTGAGCAATCTTCTCAGCACCTAAGAATTACTCCAAGAATGGAGTTGAGTTGAGATATAATGATTTTCACACTTCTCAAAGTATCCTTTAAAGAAACAGCTTAAATATGATTATCTTTTACTCCTGTTTAGTGTCATGTACTTTTCCCTAAGGTTTTACTGGTTAAAATTGTCATGGTTATGTGCATCTCCTTGTGTGTATATGAGTATGTGGAGGGAAAGACTGGGGAAAGAGATGAGAGAGAGAGAGAGAGAGAGAGAGAGAGAGAGAGAGAGAGAGAGAATCTGTCAGATAGAAAACAATGACAAATAATTACAGTTCCCTGCTGACAGTCTCTGTAGAAGTTTTCTTTGGCTGTAATTTTGCACACAACATCATCAAGTCATCATTTTTATGTAGGTTCACAATCAGTCTTTCATTCATGAAACTATAATTGCTAACACTGGAAAATTTTTTTTTGCCTGCTTATTTCTCCGATTAGCATGAGTAAGTATTAGAACAAATGTTTTCATACCAGACTATGCATTCAAATGCTGGACTTCAGCAGAGGACCGTAGATGCACAATGTGGTTTTGACACATTGAGATGCCATCAGCATGGAATAGTTCTCTGCAGGAGACTTGCATTTTTTCTGTGGATTCAAGCCTATCAGGTAGGTAGATTGATAATGTGTATCTCCACGTAGCACAGGTTTAGGATGACTGGGTGGCATTCCCAGTATATTAGCAAACTGGAGATCAACAGACAGCATAATGTATGGAAGCCTATGTCAATGTTGAGAGTCACTTTGACCTGGTGACTGTTTCTATGGACATTAATTATTTTAGTTATTAGGTAGTTATTAAATAATTATTATCTCATTAATACTTCCAAGGGCAAGAAATAAGTGTTTGCACTGGCATAAACTGATGTAGCTTATACCCAAGTACTTTTTTTTGTCAGACTTCCTCTTTATCTTGATTGTTTAAATGAATAATTTTCAACACTATAAATCATTTTCTGACAAATGAATGTATCCCACCAGAGAAACTATGATAAGAAAAATTGATTTATTATTCAAAGGAAACCCAGTCTAACATTTGGCTGCTTTAAAATAGAATATTGTGGTCAAATTAATCACAAAGATATAACAGATTTTATATGTTAAATGATCTTTTTTCATACTTGCTCAAAGATTTACCTAACAACATCTACAGGAATGTTAATCTTCATTCATTCATTGTTCTGAAGCAGGCAAGGCCTCCGTGAAGAAATCCAACAAATGAAAATCTCTTCTAGAGAATGTTTTTTTCTGTTCTTTGGTTTTATGCAATGCAAGACAATAGGAAAGTATATATATGCTAGGATATTTCTTAGAAAGTATGGTAATTTCCCCATCTCAGATGATGCTATCACATGTATGACAAAAAGCAGCCCTCATATTTTTCACTTATTTTCAATGAAGTCCAGTTCTCAGTTCCTACCAAAGTATTTCACTGTATTTTATTTTACATGTGTGTATAGAGAAGGGTGATAATATTCTAGGTCTCTATTTCAGCTGTTTATTTATAAAGAAAAATCGGACAGAACTCTGCCTAATAGAAAAAAATCCAATATCTCCTGTTTATTATTGCTTCTAGTGATGTCTATTTTTCTTTCTTTATGTCATAATATTCCTGTTCATAATACTACAAAGTCTCTATAAACCGTGTGAGCAGGAAATTATAAATTTCAGATTATTAGTTTTTATATTATATACTTCATTTTATGATGAATAAGCTATATTTTCAAGTGCTTGAAAATTAAAACTTATTTCTCATTGTTGTGAATCTTGTTCTATTACTTTATGAACAAAACTTTGTAAGATAGCCTCTGATGTTTATTTAATGTTTTCTTTTGAAGTGAAAATATTTTGTGATTTTCTCCAACTAAATGTGATAATTATGTCCATGCAGAATATATCAGTTGAATCAATTTTTAGGACATATTTTTTTCTCTCTTGAAATAACACATTACTCTTAATCCCTACCTTAGTGATCTATCCATTTTCTTGAGCTATTAAAATATTTGGCCTATTCTTTGACATTATTACTTAATAGGTTTTTATTTCAAAATTTAGTTGCTGGTGATGATTTTAAAATAAAATATGGTTTACTTTCTCTTAAAAGCATTTCATGTGGGCTGGAGAGATGGTTTAGTTGTTAAGGCACTTGCCTTCAATGCCAAAGGACTTTGGTTTGATTCCCCAGGACCCATGTAAGCCAGATGCACAATGTGGCATGTCTGGAGTTTGTTTACAGTAGCTGAGGCCCTGGCATGCCCATTCTCTCTCTCTCTCTCTCTCTCTCTCCCTCTCTCTCTCTGTCTCAAAACAAATAAATAAATAATTTTTTTAAAAAGTATTTCATGGGCCTCAAGAGATGCCTTAGGAATTAAGACATTTGTCTACAAAACACAAGAAGCTGAGTTAAATTCCCCAGTACCCATGTAAAGCATATGCACAGAGTATGGTAGGCATCTGGAGTCTGCAGTGGCTAGAGGTTTTGGCAGGCCCATTCTCTCTGATTGCCTCTCTTCTATGTCTCTCTTCTGGAAAATAAATAAATAAATTAAAATTATCTCAATACAAAATCTACATACAAATATGCATGCAAATGCATATGCAAGCACACACATAAAATGTAGATGATACTTATAGCTGAGAGGGAAGATTTTGACATTATTCAGTGGTGCATTAGATTTTACATGGATCTAAATTAAATTAGCTTTAAGGACTATATTCAAGATCACTTTTAATAAGTGAAATTTCCATTCATTTCATGATTAATTAGAATTTTGAACTGATTATAAAACTTTTCCTCAAACAATAACTGTTCAAATTCAATTTAAAACAGAACTTTGTCTACATTTTCTATATTTCCTCTTAATTTAAATATATTCCTAGACTACTTTTCCTTTTTTGTGTTACTGATTACAAAGTTTATATGAAAGCATATCTTTGTATTGCATTCTTTTTTTGATTTTGTAATACAATATATCTTGATAACTCAATAAAGTTGCTTAGGATTCTTATTATTTATCAAGTAAATAAAATCATGTCATTAATATAGCAATACCAAATTAGATTAATGTAAGATAAAATGCTTTATAAAATACTAAGCAAAGGATACATATATTACATATCTCTCAGAGATAATTGTATTGAAATGTGACCAAGGCACGATCGAGTTACGCTGTAGCTGTGAATTGCTGCTTGGTCATTGTTACCTTCTAAAAAGAAAATTGTGACCTTCCAGAACCTGTATGCAGTGTGTACTAGCACCAGAGATGCTTGGTCTCAGACATGTCTACAAATTTAAGTGCTGACTTGGCAAGTGACTCTTCAGAATTAGAGCTTGTTAATATTTTATAGATGGTGACAGAAAGAAAAAAAAAAAGCATAAACAGGGAGAACCTCAAATAAGAGACAAGCTGTTTTGATGACTCCTGACGTACTGTTACTTCAATTATGCATTTAAATACTACATTTATCCACCAAAAGTTGGTTTGTGTGTAAGATGCACATGTAATTAATTAGTATGGCATGCAAGAATGCATAATACAAAGTGGCCCATGCATCTGGAGATCATGTGCAGTGACAAGAGGCTCTGGAACACCCATGCCTTCTCTCTCTCATAAATAAATAAATAAATAAATATTTTTAAAAGTGATCAGTATGTTAAATTTTGAACATCTACTTATTTACACTATTATAGTTGAATAAACATTTAACTGGAATATAAAAAGAGTTAAACTAACCATGTGAGATGAAAAAGCTACAAGGTCTCTTTTAAAATATTTTCAATTACTGACCAACTACTGCTTTTCTATTTTGTTCTGCAATTTTAAATGTAATTGATTGAATTTCAGGACTGGAAACATCTTGGACACTCAGTGGGCCAGGTGCATTATAACTGTGTGAGCCTATCTGGCAACCAAAGCAATAAAATCTTGTATAAAAAGCCACTGAATCAAACTGTGATAATCAGCCCACATGTGATTGCCTATTGTATGTTATACGCATATTTTCTGTTCAGAGGATGCACATCTATGCTATGCTTCCTAAAAATCCTATCTTGGAATGTATGTTGTACATTAAGTATACACAGTCTAATAAAGTTCAATTGAAAAACTTATACTTCCAATTATCAGCCTTCTTGCTGAATATTTTGTTGAGTAAGTCAAATTAATGTATCTAGCTTTAGTTATATACACTAGACATTAAAAATGAATGATTTACTGGTGTTTATTTTCAGAGTGTAGATCATGTTTCAAATAGACAGATAGTGCTTTTACCTTTAAGTTCCTATAGTTTGTAAAATCAAAATTATAGCTGTTTAAACCATTCAAGCTAAAAGAAGATTATTATTAGCACCTTTATATGTTAAGACATCTCATTCTACATTTCAGTATAACATTTTCTTGTTGCTTAACAATCACTTTTCTTTTAGACTTATAAAACTTATCAATACAAAGAAAACATGGCTTGCAATGAGCCAATGTTTCCAAATTGTTGTGGCTCAAAATTTGAGATCCATTACTTACAATGTCATACAATTAGTGTAAAATAGAAAAATATATATCTTGTTTCCAGTGGCTGTTGGATGTACTTAGTGGCCTGACTGCCCCTCTTTACTTATAAGGAGCAATGCCTATCTTAGTGTAATAGCTAGGTTCTGAAAGATAACCTGGGGAAGGACTGAATTAGATCATATAAAGTATCTCCCTTTTCAGTCTCCACAGAACTTTCCTGAGGAGCAGCATTAAGACAGCACACATTTATGTGCAAGACTGCTGGAAGACATTGGAATTTCCACAGGAAAACCCCCAAAAAGGCCGTTCAGAATATCCCCACATTCATTCTCACCCATTAAACACAGTGAAGACTGCTAGCCTTAGAAAAATGTCTACATCATAATTTCATGGGAAATAATAACTCCAAACCTCAACATGATGAAGGAATTTTCTAATAAATTAAATAATTGACACAAAAACTTAATGGCTCATACTAAAGACCAAGCATAGAATTCAGCATAAAAAAATCAAGAAAATAAATGCATTAAAAAAGGTACATTGTAAATAATAATAAAAAAGAGACCAAGAGGAGATGCTAATGGTGGGGTAAGCAAAGATATAAAGTAAATATTCCAAATTTGTTTAAGAACGTAAAGAAAAAGCACAGACATAATTAGTGGATGAATTGTGAGTGGCTTTATTGCTCGATGCACCCAAATAAACGGCTTTAATAAACACAGGCACTTGAACATGACTACTTTTATACTCTATGATTATTATTTTACAAAAAATTCATAAAGCAACAGCAAAATATTCATGTATTCATTATAGGAGTAAGTATGTAGCAACTATATTCAAATACATTTTCTTTCACACTGAAAGAAATAAAATAACATTATATTTTCATATTTACAGGCATGAATTTCTTAAAGATAAGAAAATATGTTCTATTAAAATTAAAAAAAATGAAATCCATATGCATATTTGAATTTCAATGATTTCTTCAACACGTTAAATATTACAAGTGTTTACAAATTTCACTGGAAATAGTATCTTTTCAGAGTTGTGCTTTCAATATCCTGGTTCATACAGGCATTAAAAGTAATACAGAAATAAGTACTACAAATTCATCTTCCTTGGCAAAACCAAGTGGCTTCCAGGTAAAATTGTACAGTGATGCCTATAACAGACAGAAAGGTGTTTAGGACTACAGAGATGTTATAGCAGTTAGGGACTTGTCTGCAAAGGCTAATGATTCAAGTTTGATTTCCAAGTACCTAAGTAAATCCAGATGCACTAAGTGGCTTATGTACCTGGAATTCTTGCACAACATCTGTAGGTCCTGGTGCACCCATACTCTATCTTTTCTCTCTCTCTCTCTCTGTCTCTCTCTCTGTCTCTCTCTCTGTCTCTCTCTCTCCCTCTCTCTCTCTCTCCTTGAAATAAAAGTAGATAAATATTTTTAAAAATGTTTAAAGTTATCAATGTCAATTAATAAAGTTATTGCCAATTTATTTTTTTATTTACACACTTGTATATGAGCGGTGTGTGTGTGTATGTGTGTGTGTGTGTGTGTGTGTGTGTGTGTAGGCACTTTAGGATCTCTTGGTGCTGCAAAAGAACACCCAATGCTTGCACCACTTTCTGTATCCTGTTTACAGGAGTGGCTCAGTAATTGAATTTGGACTTCAGGATGTGTAAGTAAGCACTTACTTACTTACTTAACCACTGTTCCATGTTTCCAGAACTATCAATGCATATACTCTATATTTCAGTGACTAGATAATGTCTCTGTCATCAAAGTACTTCTTCTGCAAGCATAAGGAGTTGAGTTCAGATACCCAGCACCCTCACTTAACAGTGGGGTGTGCCTTCTCTTGCCTGTAATCCCATTGCTGTGCAGGTGGAGGCAAGGAATCAATGGCTCTTTCCGGCTTCAAGACTAGCTGAATCAATGAGCTCTGGGTTCAGTAAGAGAACTTGTTTTGAAAAATAAGGTACAGAACATATTTGCACCCACATACATATCCACACATATGAATGCATACAACACACATGCACAAAAATAGGAACCATACATTTGATATTATAATTAAAACAGGAAATGTTATATTAAAAATGCATGCATTTTTAACTTGTTACGTCTCTAAATTTCTTCCTCAAACTCTATCATATAAAACTTTCCCATTACAATTACGTCAGATAACTAATGTTTAAACTGAAAACATATGTATTGTCATTGAGGACTCTTACTCTCTCAGCTTTGACATCTACTGCCAATGGCTAATCCAAGCCACTGACTTTCCTTTTCTTTACTGTTCTAACCTTTCTTTAATGACCATGTTCTCAGAACGTCTAACCTGAAATGACATCACAGTTTGCAAAAGTCCTACTTATAAATGTGTTTTATAAGACATTCAATGGATGGACAAAGCATTAATAGAATTATGACATGCGTTTTATACTAGTATCTATAAATATTTCTCACAGAACCCCAAATTTTTCCTCTTAAACAGCACTGCTTTATATTATGGGTAAATTTGAAAATCACTTCATCTTTGTATCACCCACCTCTTAAAGATTCAAGATGCATATCCAGACTTTAAAATGTTCATACACTCCATGCTAAATCTTTAATTTTATGACATGCCTGTTATAATATCATGGAAAAAATAACCTTAGGAAATATTACCTCTATTTCCTTTATTCCACAACAGATGACCCATGATAAACTCAAGTTTCTTGTGAAAAAAAATTCAAGTTTCTTATTAAATCAGGATACTTTAAAATTCATCATTACAAAAAGGGGCCTTTCCTGATAGAATATCCTTATATTTGACCACTTACTGTATAGTTGTCCAATTCCTATTTTCTTTGATTTTTTTCAGAGATAAGCTTCTATAACTACATTATAAATTATGTACATGGACAAAACTGGTAAAATAAAACATACTCTTCTTATTTGTTTCTATTTCCATGACAACATGTATTCATATATGCAAATGACAAATATGTATGTACATACATATTTTAATGTTAGTTTAACTATTCAATAGAATTTTATGTATATTTAGTCAATGGAGATACATTTTGGAGTCTTTAATATGAAAACAAAAAACAGTCATTTAAAATATATCTTCTACTTTCAAGTATATATATATATTAACTGATTATATTTCATGAAATATGTAATGTACAATGTTTCATCTATTTTGGTTTTAGCAACATTAGTGTCGCATGGAGATTATCAGTGTGCCGGATTTGATATTCACATACATTATGGTTTATTGTGCAATCGTGGATCTTGTGTATCTTGGCTTAATTCAATATTATAACCAAAATTAATAAATGTATCTCTGGATAATGAGACAAGGAAGTTAGAAAACACTGTCATGATGCTGACATGTTGTCAGGTAGATTGTCAAATGTATGTTTATTGTTACTGTAAATAATTAGAGTGTCAAGTTAAGGTAGTGATGTTACATAAACTAGCTTATAATGAAGCCTGCAATTAATTAATAAACTAATAATTGTTCAGGCTTCATATAAATGTCAGGTTGTATTCAAGATCTAGCTATGCATATCTATTCTTGCTAATGGTTATAATAATTAAAAATGATGACTGTCAAATACAGCTTTTTCTTATTTTATTTTGCTGTCCCATTATTTTCTTAAAAATTTAATGCTCAACAAAATAAAACAAATTTTAAGTACCACAGAAACCTTCTGACATGTACAATTACTGATTATGACCATGTACAACTTCAAAAACAAATGTTTCCAGTGCCAAGTAAAGTCATGTTGAACATCCCAAACACAGTCAAGGTGCAGGAAATTTCCTGGGTGGCCAATGTTTCCCTTGGCTTGAAAAAAAACTGTACAGTTAAAATATATAAATAAGGGCTGGAGAGATGGCTTAGCGGTTGCACGCTTGCCTGTGAAGCGTAAGGACCCTGGTTCGAGGCTGGATTCACCAGGACCTACGTTGGCCAGATGCACAAGGGGGCGCAAGCATCTGGAGTTCTTTTGCAGTGGCTGGAAGCCCTGGAGCGCCCATTCTCTCTCTCTTCCTCTCTCTCTCTCTCTCTCTCTCTCTCTCTATCTGCCTCTTTCTCTCTCTGTTACTCTCAAGTAAATAAATGAAATTGAACAAAAAAATTAAAAAAATATAAATAAGCCTTTCAATGAGTTGAGCATCATAAAAATGGTATCTGAAGTTCAGTCCTGTGGACCTTGGGAGTTTGCAGTCATTTCTCAGACCGCAGCAAGCTCAGTGAAACCCTGTGAATATTCTAACTTCAGTCTTCCAGGAGAGGTCCCGTCAGTTCACAGTTGATCTGTCAAAAATAAAAGCTATTCCCTATTGTTGGAGAATGTGGTCTATGGTCCATAGACCATTTTTGATCAGCTCATGGACTCCATTCTCATCAATGGAATTCTTTACCGGCCACATAACATTCTATTCCTTCTCCAGCACAAGAGATGAGGGGAGAGATTTCACACTGGATTAGTACATCATTGGCATCCTTCAAGGGGGAAATTGCTGGGAGGAGGGAGCCTTTTTCATCTATGAAGTGGCACTGAGGACCCAGCAGTGATGAACGGACAGCAGAGCATGCCTGGCAGGGTTTTCCTTCCCGTTCTGACTCTCAACATTCTTGAGCAGGGAGAACTCATCTTCCCGTAGCACTTCATACACCACAAACTTCTTTGCAAACTGGAAGATGTCAGAGACAAATTTTCCCATCTTTATTCCATTTGGTTTATCTGGCTTAGTGAACTGTCCCTGCGAATCTACATAAGGCAGCTTCTTTTGCGCTACATGGTGTTGCAACTGAGGTTCACAAACATTGACAACATCTCTTAGAAGTGGTACGGTGAAGAAGTGATTGACAACGTTTCCAGCATTGAACAGCAGTCATCCATCTGAGCTTCGGTTTTGAGCCACTGCCAGAGAAATCTCACTATATTGTACCACCTGGTATACTCCGTCCACTGGGCAAACCACTCCAACTGGTTCTGTGGGGTTTGTTTCTCTACCACTTTTGCCCCCCGTTCTGCTCTTTTCTGAATGCAAAATCCAGTGAACTCCACTTTCACCAGAATGTTGTCCACACAGTAGCCATGAATGCTCCAGGTGCCTCTTTGTTCCATGTCTTCCACAATGTTCTCGGCTGCAAGAGTCCGATAGAGGCCACTATCGCCATCTGGAGCCATAGAGACTTTAAGTTTTTCTCTACCAAAATAATTTTCCCATCAAAACTCATTGCAGGTAGCATTCCCTGTTGAAAAAAAAAAAAAAGATGACATTTTCACATTTTCTTTTTGTAAACCAAAGTACTTGTGCTTTATGAAGAACTCCTTCGCAGACACCATTTCTCTACCACTGGTCATTATATACCATGGAATGATGCATTTGTTGCCATCACATTTCTCAGCTAACTGTTGTAGCTTCAGGATGCGCGTTCTGCTTGGATCTGAAAAAGTGTCTTAGGGCATGGCAAACCAACATCACACATCCCTTTGGGATATGCAACTCCAAGTCTTGTCCCTTGTCCACCAGCGGGAAGAACTGCTACTTTGCTCTGGGAAATCTGGAAAAGTCCTTCACTTTCCCAGACCTGGAGCTCACCTTGATCCCTGGTAGCACTGCCCAACACCTCCCGAAGGACAGGCTCCATTCGTGCGTCCACCTTCTCCTGCCGACAGGACTGGTTAAATCCCTCAATGGTCTTTTGGAAGAAGTTCAGCTCTTCAAAGTCGAAGGCCTGGAGCTCTGCATAAAGATCTGCCTGCTGGGCTTCTTCCAGCTCATTCCAGAACTGCAGCACGTGCTCTTGTCCAGCTTTGGACAACCTCAGTTTGAGGTCATTGACATTCACAATGCCCTGGAAGCCAAGCTTTGTGCAAGGACAAGTGTAAGAGCTGGGAACCTCCCTCCACTAGTTCAGCAGCTCCGGCGGCTCTGGCTCTCTGGGCTCCGCCAGTCATCCGCGTCCCGCCCCACACGGAATAGATACCCTCATGGGGGTTTGGGGGGGGGTGGAGGGGTGGGCTGCGAGCTGGGGCCAGGGGAGCAAGCGCCATGCTCAAAGACAGTTTTGAATAAAGGAAAAAAAAAACATGCCAGTTATGAGGTAATTAATTTGCTGATTTAAGAGCTAATCTGCCAGCAGTAGACTTACCTTTTGCATTGTAGAGCATTGTGAAATTACATCACTTTAAAATGATGCATTGCAGCGTTCCATGGGCATACAACATTCTGGAATATAAACTCCCATTCTTACTAAGTCAGGGAGCAGGGGTAGAGTTAATGCTCAATGTGTATGAGGCCTTGGGTTTGACTCCTCTGTCCCCAAATAAATGAGCAGTATTTCTTAAAAAAAAAAAAAAATTCTGAAGAAAAAGTATTTAATTCAATGATCAAATTGCATACTGGGAAAATACTGGTTTAGAGAACAAGATGCTATGATGGAGCTTTGATCACAGGTTACTTCCCATGAGAGGGTCTAAACATGAGAGTGGGGATGTAGTGTACAATCCCGCTGCTGCAGTATTGAGGGGAAACACCCCGGGACAGAAGGTGTGGAGCCACAAAACCTGGTGCCTACAGAATAATGACAGTAGTACTGGGAATTCATCATGAATTTAAACTGACTTAAAATTCTCAGCTGATGTTATGAAGGACTCGTTCTGTGCTTGACTTTATATAATGGGCAAACAAGATATTGACTTACTAGGGTATTTTAAAAGCAAACCTATGCATTAGATATGTTTTCCTTAATTTGCATAATGATCACAGCGTTAAGAAGATAATCACTACATGTTCTTAGTGTTAGAGAAGAAATTATTTATCTTGGAAACCAGAAGAATTTGCAGTATGAGTTCAGCAGTATGAGTTGGCCCGTATCAATGCTGAGATCGCACTGCTTACCCCGAAGATAAGCGCAAGAACAGTGAGACTGAATTTCCTCTTTCAGTTCTACTACTTTTCCACAGGGTACAAAGCACTGAATTAATATGAATAGCTGAATCCACGCAACTGTTAAGAAGAGTCAGGGTTTGGAGGGGGAACAAATTTGATCATGAGCTGTTTTTCATTGACTCCCCGCCTAATCAATGCTTAAGTATATAACCTTGCAGTTATCTTTTATTTTCTCTTTACAATTTAACCTTTGTAATCCATTTCCCTCCTTCCCTACAGGGATTCCATTCACTTACTCTACTCCAGTCGTGTGTCTGATCACAGTATCACCCTCCTTCACCCTGTCATTTGCTTCTACTGGCTTCTGCATGTGGGGTAAGTGTACTTTCACCCTAATGCCTTGTTTGTATTTAATTACACTATATTTGCCATGAGCGGTACTGCTTAATTTTCAAAGGAATGGAACTAAGTTCTCATATATTCTTTGAGAATGAAATAAGTGCATTCTAATTATGATTTTAAGTAAGTTACTGAATAAAACAAAATTAAAAGGAGAAAAGAAGATTAAAATCTTAAAATCCTTTATGATAACAAACACACTTTATTCTTGGTTCTGGTAAATGTATCTATTGCAAACATCATTACACAGTGAAAAATGAAAATAAACAATATTTCTAAATTTCAGTCTTCATTGTTTTTGCCTTACTTCTACATTGATGTGTTGATTTTTGTAACTTTTCTCTAAGTAATTTGAAAAAAGTTGACAATTACAAAATTTGTAGCACAGTTCTTAGCTCGTACATAGGTATTTTTCTATTGTTTTTATTTAAGAAAATGAGAATAAAAGATTTTACCTTATAATTCATAGACTCTTGGATAGTTAATATGTTTTTCTCCTTTTCTTAATCTATCTTGGTAGGCATCTTTGAGCAAATCTTAGATGATAGCAGCAATGAAAGCCATTGCATATTGTGGAAAAAACAAAATTGGAAATGGCCATCTGTTCAACCTTCTGTTATCAGACCAACCCAGTAATATATCAGTTGAATATTTTCAGAACTGCAACGAGGAGAGGTGACTAATTGAAAAATGTGTCTGTTAATTTAATTTTCAATAATTTATAAAGGCACAAAATTAAAATAGAAACATGATTTAGATAAAATTTCAGTTTTAGGGCTGGAGAGATGAGCTAGCAGTTAAGGTGCTTGCTTGCAAAGCCTAACGACCCATGTTCACCTCCCCAGATCCCACATAAGTCAGACCCACAAAATGATTCATGCTCAAGGGGGCACACCCAGCTAGAGACTGATTACAGGGGCTGGAGGACCTGGTGTGTTCACACACACTCTCTCTCTCTTTCTTACTCTTGCTCTTGGCACTGCTCTCTCACATTAGAAAACCAGCCAGTTTGTTGGGCTTGCCTTGAAAAAAAAGAAAATGTTTGAACCACTTTTAGTGTAGCTTGCTAAATTTAAACGAAAAATTTATTAGAATATAAAGTATCATGATCTTTGGCGTGCTTCCTATTGCCTTTACCATTTTAAGAAAGGGAAATATTGTATTCTTTGTAACATTTTTCAATAATCCTGGGCCTTCAGGGCTACAGTCATACTACAAAACACGATATTTAAGTAAGTTTCTTCTTACTGCTGAAACATGCCATTTATCTCTTCTAAATGTTGTCCTAAGGCATTGTTACAAGAATAAAAAGTAGGGACTGGAGAGATTGCTCAGTGGTTAAGGAGCTTGCCTGCAAAGCCTAAGTACTCCAGTTTAATTCTCCAGTAGCCATGTAAAACCAGAAATACAAGGTGACACATGTACCTGGAATTTATTCATTGCAGTGGCTTGAAGTCCTGGTATACCATTCTTTCTCTCTCTCTCTTTTTCTCTCTCACTGTCTCATTCTCTCAAATAAATAAATATTAAATAATAAAAACTACATTGAATATAAAACCATTAAAATGAATTGTAGTATCACTAATTGTTAACAAATATATAGTAGATATTTCAGGAAAATAAAATCTTAAAGTCATTATGGTATACATTGGTGCTATTGGATATAGAGGCTCCCATCTATAATCCAATAATTGGGGAGATATAAACAGGTAGGTTATGAATTTAAGGCCACCCTGGGTTAAAAATCAAGTCTTTGTTTCCAAAAAAAAAAAAAAAAAAAAAAAGAAAGAAAGAAAGAAAAGAAAAGCCACAAACTTAGGCTTGTTAGACAAGTGCCTGAACCACTAAGGCATCTCTCCAACCCTCTCTATCCTTCCGTTCTTCCTTCCTTCTTTCTTACTGGGGGTGGATGTCAAAGTGAGGTTTTATTTATGTAGTCCACTTAGCCTAGAACTTGGTTTGTAACCAAGGATGACCATGAGTTGATCCCCCTCCCAAGAGTGTGTGTGAGCACACACTAATCTAATCAGGGAGCAGGAAAGCCAAGAGAAGGCTGGAGGGCCAGAGAGAGCATTTTGAGATTAGAGGCAAGAAGGCAGTTTGTTCCGGAAGTACTTCCAGCTAAACTCAAGGTAAGCCAGATGTGCATGGTGGCACATGCGAATGGAGTTAGAGGCCCTGTCTCACCCATCCACTCTCTTACTCTCCCCCCTTTCTCCCTCCTTTCCTGCCTTCCTCCCTTCCTCTTTTTCTCTCCCATAATAAAAATAAAGTATTAAAAAGAGTGTGTGTGTGAGAGAGAAGGAAGATAGGCACAATGTAAATTATTTTTGCCATTTATCCCCAGAGAAGAGATTAAGGACTGTTTAGATCCGGGGGGTCCTACCTCACAAATGAGAGAATAATGACATCCTGGGGCCTCCTAGCTGACAGCAAACAAGGAGGAAAGGAAACCAGGAAGAGGGTTTCGGATGTGCCAGTCCATCATCACCAGAATGGAATTAGAACAAGAGAATGGAGAACTTAATGAACCTTTTCCTTATTTTTATTGAATTTCTGAAGATTAGAAACTTATAAAGATACTTTTTTTTCTTAAAAAAAAAAAGCCACAATAGGGCTGGAGAGATGGCTTAGCAGTTAAGTGCTCGCCTGTGAAGCCTGAGGACTGGGGTTCCAGGCTTGATTCCCCAGGACCCAAGTTAGCCAGATGCACAAGTGGGCGCACATGTCTGGAGTTCGTTTGCAGTGGCTGGAGGCCCTGGTGTGCCCATTCTCTCTCTCTCTGCCTCTTTCTCTCTCTGTCTGTTGCTCTCAAATAAATAAATAAAAGTAAAATAAAATAAAATAAAAAAATAAAAAGCCATGATAAATAAATCTAAATTACTAATAAAACAGTGGAAAATACATTGTCCTGACAAAAATACACTGTAATATGAGAAGGAAACTGAATGGCAGTAATGTTTTGAAGGTAGTTGCTCTGTATGGTATTCACACAATATTGAATGTGTTAGATGAGATACGCAGTAAGCATCTATTAATATGTACTTAAAATATCAGCTTAACTCATTTCCCCAAAGTAATAGTACACCAAATACTTCAATGACACACTATATAGTCTCAGACAGTAAGCATGCGTTCTATACTTAAATGATTTCAGTAATTACTTGTATATGTCTTTGCAATCATCTTCTATGTAGGGAAAAAGAAGACCTGCCTTTGGACTGTTATAGAGTATGCTATTTTAAATTTTTTTATTTTTATTTTTGAGAGCGAGACAAAGAGAGAGAGAGAGAGAGAGAGAGAGAGAGAAAGAATGGGGTCTCCACGGCCTTCATTGGGGTGAATGAACTTTAGACAGGTGTGGCCCTTTGTGTGCATGTGTGACACTGAACGTTTGTGTCACTGCACGATGGTGAGTTTTCACCAAATAACATTTCAGAATGCCCAGTGTCATAGAAAGAAAATAGAAATTGGTGAGGTTGGTTTGATTCAGGTGCCCCCCTCCCATAAACTCAGGTGTTCTGAATGCTAAATTCCCAGCTGATGGAGATTTGGGAATTAATGCCTCCTGGAGGGAGTGTATTGTGGAGGCAGGCTTATGGGTGTTATAGGCAGTTTCCCCTTGCCAGTGTTTGGCACACTCTCCTGTTCCTATGGTCCACCTTATGTTGGCCAGGGGGTGATGTTCACCCTCTGCTCATGCCATCATTTTCCCCTGCCATCGTGGAGCTTCCCACTCGAGCCTGTGAGCCAAAATAAACGTCTTTTTTCCCCCAAGCTGCTCTTGGTTGGGTGATTTCTACCAACAATGTGAACCTGACTGCAACAAATGGTCATAAAATCTATATGCTTCTTATACTCGAAGATCCAGAACCATGTTGATTTTTCTACTCTTGTCTTCAAGCACATAATACATAATATGAAAAATGCCATCTACTTGTGCTGTTCTAAAAGGAATTTGGAAAGGGAAATCGCTACAGGACTTCATCTTAAAGAAGAATTCTGTAATTAAAATATCCTTTCTTGCTTCATCATATGTAATACATACTTATAGGTAGGCATGTTAGAGGACAAAATGTCCTAATGATGAAGGATTTGGGGGTCCAGGGGAGACCTCCAGGCCTCTGCACCTTAACTTTTAGATTCTTACCCATTTTAACAAAGAGCTGAGAAAAATGACTTGAAAAATGGTAAATTATGAAGTATGAGTCTAATTATGGGAAATTTGGAATCCAGAGGAAGGGTAGAAACGCTCAAATCTGAAGGGAAAGGGAGATGAGAAAATGGAAAAATAGGGAAATTTCCTAGGGAGAAGCCCATGGAAAAGATACACAAACATTAAAAGTAGAACAAGAGAGCCCAGGCTAAAAGATTCAGAAGAAATGAATGTACACACACACACACACACACAGAAGCAAAGCACCAGCCCTTCACCTCCACATAGAAGAAAGCTGAGAGTAGATGGAGGGAAATCATGCATATGAAAAATGTGAGACGGCATCTAGAAAGAAAATACATGTAAAGAACAAGCAGGAAAATACCCCAGCAAATAAGAAGTGCCCCTTAGAAAGGGGAAGGAGTACACACTAGTTTTCAGGTAAAAAGCCACAGGAAAGAGCAGACCAAGACAGGAGAGCACAAACGCACGTGGCAAGCTTTTTTATGCTCACACCACCCACTAAGATGGACCTTATCATCAGAGGCATGTGTGACCTGATTGGTTCCTGGACTCAGCTGAGGCTGACTCCGAGGGGCGGACCAGGTGTACTTGTCTGAGGAGGAAGCAGGACATACTGCTTGCAGCCATCTTGGTGGACAGTGGATCAGCTGAGTTCTGGTTGTGCCAGAGCAAGCCAGGTGGCATCTCTCTGGGCCTATACAAAGCTACTTGGCTTCTGCTTCTCCTTCACTAGCAGAGAACTGCATTCTGGAGTACATGTTCTGCTCATGAGACTTTTTCTTTCAAAAGTTCATATGCAAGAGCTCAAAAACCCTTATGTTTAAGTCACTCTTTGTGTGCCTGTGTATTACATACCTTAATAATAGTCACAACTAATTTATGTACATTATATTTCTCAATGAATTTGCTATTTGGACCACATTATTTGTTTTTGTGAATACAAGCATGAGTTTATGTGTCATTCTTGCTGGGAAAATCTCATGCTCATGAGAAAGGTCATATAGTTAACTTGATTGCATTAAAAAAAAAAATCAGGGCTGGAGAAATGGCTTAGCTGTTAATGTGTTTGCCTGCAAAGCCAAAGGATCCAGGTTTGATTCCCCAGGACCCACGTAAGCCACATGCACAACATGGCACATGCGCCTGGAGTTGGTTTACAGTGGCTGGAGACCCTGGTACACCCATTCCCTCTCTACCTGCCTAGCTCTCTCTCTGAAATAAATAAATATAATATTTTAAAAAATTAGAAAAACAAAAAAGAAACCAAAAACCCAAAGTCAGCATATTGAATAGTGGTCTGAATTGTAAGGTCAGTGGGATACATGATAAAAAATCATGAAGGATTGTACTTTCAAAGCACAGTAGATAGAAAACAAATTAAAGAGGAATGTTTGTGGAATGATCAAAGAAATCATTGAAAGTTTTTGGGAAACATTTCATACCAATGGTAATTAATTTACACTTATCACTTCAAATATTATGACTTAAGCATTGGTATTTGAAAAAAAAAAAAAGAAAAACAGATAATCAAACTCTGTGTTTCTTATTGACTGCTTCTATAGTTACAGACATTAAACCATGATAATTCACTCCCCTCCTGCACTTTTCCCTTCACAAATCCACAAATACTAACTCATTCCATAGGGAAATCCAATTGCAAAGGATGCTTCACAAAGGGTATGTGAAGAAGATTTATGGTAAAAATGTGTTACACTATTCTTTATAACACTGTTTCACAAATAAAATGTGATAGAGGAACACAAAATCCCTATTTTCTTAGTCTTTCATTTCATGCTTTCTTTTGTATCACTGTTTACATACAAAGAATCATATCCACTGGGCAGAGTCATTCTTGGTATTTCCAAAATATCCCACCGATTCTCCATAAGCATTCTATGGAAATATGTTTATTTTCATTTACAATTCTTTTTCAATATTGCAGCATATTTTATACCTAAGAGCTAAGTCAATCCCAATTTCAGAGCATGGAACCATGTTACCACTGAATGTAAACGCAGACACCAGTTTGATTTGTCTGCCGTTGTTTCATTAGGTAGCAACAGCACAGCTGATGAAGCATATCCACACGGCTGACATGTCACAGTTTCTTAAGACTTACGTAAAATTCCAATTCAATAATTCAGCTTCAGTCTTTCTAGAAAGAATCATAAAGAAGATTAAGAGTAACAATGAGACAGAAAGATGTAATTGATTTCTTTGTCAGGCAAACCACACTGAATAATTTAAAATAAAGTATTTATGTTCTAAAGCTGAGGAAAATGATTTTTTTCTTAAGTTTTTACTGGATGATTGTTTTTAATTATTATGAAAAAATCCAGTTTAGTTTTTTCTTTTTGTGTAGCACATTTGGGACTCAAATTTATAATGTTCATGGCTGAACCTGTGAAGTCCTGGGAAGGCCTATCAAAAGCACTGCACCTTTAATAATATATTTCATAATAGGTAAACTTTTGAAAACTGCATATCTATCATTAATAGGGAAGTATTCTTAAATTTTTGTGTCTATTTTTATTAATTTATTCGAGAGGGTCAGACACAGGGGGAGAAAGAGACAGAGAAAGAGAGAGAGAGATTGGGCATGCCAGGGCCTCCAGCTACTGCAAACGAAGTCCAGACACATGTGCCTCCTTGTGCATCTGGCTTACATGGGTCCTGGGGAATCGAGCCTGAAACCATGATCCTTAGGCTTCACAAGCAAGCTCTTAACCGCTAAGCCATCTCTCCAGGCCAATAAGGAAGTATCCTTAATAAGTTAGCAAAACTATTTTAACTAGACTATTTTGACAACATGGAGTCGGGTTGCTGTTACTGTGACCAGTATGAGAGAAAGTCCATTTCTTCTTCAGCACACACTGATGAAGCAAGATGAACTGTGTACAACACTCAAATAAACAGACTAGTATGCTACAACTAGTTTTCACCTGTTTTGTTTTGCTTTTCTATTGCAGAAATACTTAAAGATAATGAGCAATTTAGTAGGTTTTCTTTGCATACTCCTAAATCATAGTCTGTCTTATAGTAGTGTAACAGAGCAAAAAGTCAATCATAGGAAATTCTCCAATGTAGTTTTATATAACAGTTGATGACAGAACAAGAATCTCTTTTGCATTGCAAGGAATCATATTAATAGTTTTTGTGTTATCAATTGCTAATATTCTAGAAATGTAATGTATGGAAACTATTGTTTACCTAGTACATTTTACCATCACTACAGAGATTAATCCTATTAGTACCAAAGCCATAAATTAAGGAAATATACTCAAGCAGTAGCATTTGACTTCTAGGTGCATTCTGGTGATATGAACTCCAGTTATCATGTTTGCATAGCAACACATTACATAGTCAGCCATCTCCCCAAACACACTTGAATGGATTCTTACCTTTACTTCTCACTTCAATAAATTGAGGTAGGCACTACACCAACTACGTGATAAAGATGATGAAATTGTGTTTCCAAAGTTCTCTTTCATATTAAAAGGGCCATTGCATAAGTTAAATACTTATAAATCACTATTGTTTGTGACAATAAAATATAACTTATCCGTTTACTTACATAGCTAAGTATGATCTCTATCTTGGCACAATATAAATTGCTAAGAATGCAGAAGTAGCATCAGTAGAGTTACTTTGTTGAAAAATCTCACAGCAATGATAAGAATCATGCATATGTATATGTAGATGTAGATGTATAGTGATTATTTTTGAAGGAAAAAATTGACTTCTGCTATCCAGAAGAAATTCAAAATTATGCATTAAACTACGTTATAAATACAGATAACTGAAAGATGGGTATGTGGTTTAGCGGTTCAGTAGAACAGCAATTATCTAGCATTTGTGAGGCTAAGAGAGACAGAAAGAAAGGCTTTATGGTATTGAAACTTATTCCATGTGGATATGCCTCTAGTGGATTGAACATGTTCAAAGACGTACCAGATAAACAGTGTGTGCAATGATTTTTCTTCCTACAGAATATGAAAAAAGTCTAATTTAATAAAGATAAAACATTACTTACTGAGCTAAAATTGAGAATAAAAATTTTTGCAATTTTTCAGTCTTTACTTAAGATACAGTTTATTGAAAAATATTATATAAAAATACTCTGCCGTGCATGATAGCACATGCCTTTGATCCCAGCACTTGAAAGGCAGAGGTAGGAGCATCGCTGTGAGTTTGAGGGCCCCTTGAGAGTATTCCAGGTCAGTCTGGGCTAGAACAAGATCCTACATTAAATAAATAAATAAATAAATAAATAAATAAATAAATAAAACAAAAAACTCTCTGTGGAATATTTAAGATTACACTGAAATATTTCTTAGTATGCATTTTTAGGACAATTTTACTTGATTCATTTCTGTTTGCTAGTCCTAAAATTGAAAATTAAATTCAACTTGACAAAACATGAAGCCACATTTTCAAGTAAATGTTTATTTGTGCTAATTTAGAAATATTTTTTCTTCCTCATTTATTCTAAAACTGATAAATTTTCCTCTTGCTTACAACCTGAGATAATCTAGAGAGGAATGCCCTAGCTTTGCACAAAGAAGTCTAATACAAACAGAGACTGTTAATTATGAATTTATTATCTACAAAAATATCAAATGTAAGTACTTGTCAATAATATATATTTATAAACATTTAAACTAATTGTATTTATGCTGTTATTTTTAATATGAGTTGTTCAATCTAAAGACTCAATTATAAAATATTGGTTAACAACAAAAATATATGACTAAACTATTACTATCATTTGATCATTTTATCATGATAATTTAAAATATAATTCTGAAATTTTATTACAGCAAAATTTTAATTACATTTGTGTTATATCAATTTTCATTAAAAATATATTTGTTTAATGTAACAGACTTCATGATTCAAAAGTGAACTACAAGTAGTATCAATAAAAATGGGCTGGTGGCCAGGTGTGGTGGTGTACACATTTAATTTTAGTGCTGGGAGGCAAAGGTAGGATGATCACTGTAAGTTGAAAGCCTTCCTGTAACTAGAGTACCAGGTCAGCCTGGGCTAGACAGAGACACTACCTTGAAAATAAAAACAACAGCAATAAAAATAGGCTGGCCAGAGGAATCAGTGGTTAAACATGCTTGCCTGGAAAGCCTGTTGACCCAGGTTTGATTTCCCAGTACCCATGTAAAGCCAGATAAAAAGGGTGATGCATATATTTGCAGTTTGATTGCAGTGGCAAGAAGCCCTGGTGCACCCATACTCTTTCTCTCTCTCTGTTAAAAATGAAAGAAGAAGAAAGAGAGAGAGAGAAAGAAAATTTACTCAGACAAAAACAAGGGGAACAAGTGCAAAGATAAGGAGACAAGGAAAAACCAGAGGACACTATCAATTCATCTAGTACAGGCACATTTTGAGTCTTATGAGAAGTGAAGAAGAGACTGAAAGAAAGAGTGAGAGAGGAGTAGCAATGGCTGAACATTTCTCAAACTTAGCAGTACACATGAAACCAAATATCTAAGATTAATGACATCAATAAAAATTTAAATATCTATGAGGATGTGAAATGTGAGAGAAAGTGTAGACTGTGACCAAATGAATCTTACAGTATTGCAGACAAATCATATAGTTATGGGATCAAGAGTTGTCTAAGATAAACTTGGAAATGGCCATATAGCTGAATATTGTTAAGATAAGAATGAAGAAATTTATACACTCACTGTACTTCATTTGGGAATCAATTTTTCTTCATGAGGTATGTATTAGTGTTGCATTTAACTTCTCATTGCTAGGATAAAACACCAGGGCAGCTGATGGGAGGAAAGATTTTATTTTGGCTTACAGTATCAAGGGCATGATAGCAGGGCAACGCATGGAGTGATCAAAAGCTGGGCACTGCCTCAGCATTTGGAAAATAGCAGCAGAAGAGGGAACTGGATTCTAGCAAAAGGAAATTGGCTATATCACTCCAAGGCCTTCCTCCAAGAACACAACTCTTCCAGTAAGGTTCCACGTCCCAAATTGCCATTGCCAGGGAGCAAGCATTCCAAACACTGGGCTTTATATAGGGGAAAAGCTGATTCAAACTACCACAATTAAATATTCAAAATTTGGGCTAGAGAGATAGCTTAGCAGTTAAGGTGCTTCCCTGGGAAGCCTAGGCAGCCATGTTTGATTCCCATTACCCATGAAAGCCAAATGAACAAGGGAGTGCATGTGTCTAGAAATCATTTGCAGTGTCTAGAGGCCCTGGTGTATCTTTACATTCTCTCTCTCTCTCTCAAATAATTCATTTTTTAAAAATCCAAGTCTACGTTACATATTTTTGAGTCCAGAGGGCAGAATCAACATGTTGGGTCATGATACGCAGAGACATTTCTTCTACCCATAACTGTGGGCTAACTCCACAATGCATAACCCATATACCTCAACAAGGAGGGGCCAGGGGGAGGGGGGAGGAGGACATGGATGAGCCTAACAATGGAACCAACTTGACTGTACAAACTGAGTACAAAACTAATTAATAAAAAATTAATAAATTAATAAAAAGTGACCTAAATAATAAAAGCCCATGATGTAAGGAAAACGGGGTGAATACTAGATTAAGTCCTGCAATAATTATTATACTATGTTAAGATATCAGTATGAACAAACATAAAGAACTGAATATATTGCAATAATATGTTCATGGGGAATCTCCATGATGGTAGAGAAAATGATGGCATGAACAGAAAGTAGACATCACTCTTTGGCCAACATCAGGTGAACAATAGCAACAGAAGGGTGTGCCAAACAGTGGCATGGGGAAACTGGCTGTATGCCCCAACAATACCCTTCCTCCAGCAGGCACTAATTCCCAAATCTCCATCAGCTGGGAACCTAGCATTCAAAACACCAAAGTTTATGGGGGCTCCTGAATCAAACCACCACGATATACATCCCAATGTTTATTAAGGGCATACTATATACACATCTCCTGACTCTATCCCCTAAGAGTTACTGGAAGTAGTCAACACCACACTTAGCCCTCCGAAGTTATTTCTGAAAATTATTCTCGAGTAAAAGGTTCCAGATTCTATGTGGGTCTACTTGATTCCAGGAATGTAGTAGGATGTACTAAGATGATCCTGACATGGGGCCTTGAACTATATTACAAGGGATCCTACAAATTGTGAGCTATATTACAAAGGGATTCTAAGGCATCATTGTTAGTATTGATTAGCCCCAAATCTCAGCCCATGTACATATAAATAAAACTGGGTTCAACAACACATGGAAACAATTGACAACTCTATTACAAAATAGTTTCAGTTCATAACTGTAGAATGAAAAGTATCATTAGAATAACTCAGAAATAATTTCTGAGCTAGTTGTTGTGAAACATATCTTTAATACTACCACAGGGCAATACAGAGGCAGGAAGATCATTGCAAATTCAAGGCCTGGTGTGCATAGTAAGATCTGGGCCAACAGGAGTTACATAGTGAGACCTTCTCTTAAGGCAAATAAATGAAGAGCTAAATTAATTAATTAACAAATTGCTGCTTGCAAGATCCACTCTGGATGAAAAATATAGAAGTTGAATATTCAGATAAAATGGGTATGGTTATGATATAAACACATCTCCTCTAAAAATATAGTAAGTTCCAAGAGAAAAACTGCAAGTTAATATCCTGGAAAGACATTATGGTAAGAAAATTATGGATATTACTATCTATATGCAACAATAAGTATATATGCAAAGATGCATGTATGTATGTCCTTGTAATTAATATACATATATACATATTAATACATATGCAACAATAAACATATGTGCAAAGATACTAACATACACATATGTCCTTCTGATCTAAGGTAATGAAAAAAAAAATTCCAGGAATAGAAATCTCCATAGCATCCTACTGGAAAAAGTATGGCTTCCACTGGCAATGGAAGAATAAACTAAACAATATAATTCAGGGATACTCTATAAAAAATCTGTTTTAATTTAAATGTATCAAGGTCAAAAATTAGGGATATTACAACTGAAAGAAGCTAAGAAATGGGCTGGAGAGATGGCTTAGCGGTTAAGCGCTTGCCTGTGAAGCCAAAGGACCCCGGTTCGAGGCTCAATTCCCCAGGACCCACGTTAGCCAGATGCACAAGGGGGCGCACGCATCTGGAGTTCGTTTACAGAGGCTGGAAGCTCTGGCGTGCCCATTCTCTCTCTCTCTCTCTCTCTCTCTCTCTCTCTCTCTCTCTCTCCCTCCTTCTCTCTGTTGCTCTCAAATAAATAAATAAACAAAAAAATTTAAAAAAAAAGAATCTAAGAAAATATATAATTTAAATATAACATCAGATTCTGGATTAATTTTCTATCACAGAAAAGTATATAATGGAAGAAAGTGCATGTGAATGAATTTTTTATAGTATTATGCTAAAGAAAATGTTTTGATATTAATAGTTGTCTAGAGCCGTGTGTGATGGAATACCTTCAATACCAGCACTAGGGAGGCAGAGGTAGGAGAATTGCCATGAGTGTGAGGCCACCCTGAGACTACGAAAATGAAAAAAGTTTGCAGACCACTTTGTGATTCTGCTGATGCTATGTTTTGAGAAGTGAGACACCTGTGTGTGAACCCTGAATGCTGGGGACAGTGTCTGTGGAATCTATTATCCAGCTGTTAGGAAGGTCTGATATTCTTCTATGGCCTCAAGTTAGCCAAGGTGTCTCCTGCTTCTGAGATAGGGAAGTTGTCATTGACTTTGTTTTGTATTAGCCATTATCTGCATAAACTCTGCATGAACCCTGGACACAGAACTTTTTAATAAAAATTATGCAAGCTGCTACATAAAAGTTCCTGCACCGAAATTTCCTGGAGTCCCCTGGTTGTTGCTGTTGACTTGCCTGCGTTTCAGTGCAATTCCTTGGCTCAAGTCACTAGGGGCCTTCAAATAGGTGCAGTTAGCAACAGCAGGTGATGCCAACAAAACATAAGTCATTTTGGTGTGTATATATATATAATCTTCTGGGTTTAAAGGCTAACCAGTGAGGTTTAGAGGTTATGTGTCTTATAACAAGGAACTGGAACAGGGCACATGCATAGTGGTAGAAACAGACACAAATAAATCATTACAGTGACATAGAACTTACGAATAATAGAAACTTTCTCAGTTGTGGTAGACTTAAACATGAGAAGGAAGTGCAACTGTCATGAGGTCCAACTTGAATCAGAGGCTCTCAAAGTCACTGTTGCACAACAAAGAGGAATGTGGACTAGGGTTCGCAAATAAAAATAGAGTTATAGGGCTGGAGAGATGGCTTAGCAGTTAAGCGCTTGCCTGTGAAGCCTAAGGACCCCGGTTCAAGGCTCGATTCCCCAGGACCCAAGTTAGCTAGATGCACAAGGGGATGCACATGTCTGGAATTCGTTTGCAGTGGCTGGAAGCCTTGGCGTGCCCATTCTCTCTCTCTCTCTCTCTTTCTCTCTCTCTTTTTTTCTCTCTCTCTATCTGCCTCTTTCTCTGTCTGTCCCTCTCAAATAAATAAATAATAAACACAAAAAATTAAAAAAAAATAGAGTTATAAGGGAAAAATTGGAGGAAAAACTCCCAAGCAAATGGGAGAGTTCCCCAAAGAGTTGGTTGATTCTTAGCACCCTGTAATATTGGCCTTTTATAGGATTTGTGGTGGGAAAAAGAGACCAACTGAAGTAATCTTTATTGCAAATAATGGGCCAAATAATAATAATAAATAATAATAATAAATAATAATAATAAATAATAATAATAAATAATAATAAAAAGAAAAAGAAGGTTTTATATATGCCTTTGCATGACCCATGAGCACAACTGAGGAAACGATCCTGTGTCACTCACCCAATCAAGTGGTCACACCAAGATTTCACCCTGTTCTTTTCCTCTCCCCATGGGTTCACCTCATTCTGACTGCTATTGCCTGAGTCACTTCCTTGTTTATCCGTAGACTTCCTGACTGGTTTATAATTCACTGTGCCCCCTTGTTCTTACTGCCAACAGAGAACCAACTATCTCAATATGACTCACAAAAGTAACAAAATCTAACTTTTACAACATGGATTCTAAAGGAGAAAAGCACTTCTGAGAGTAGAAGTGGATCAGGGATGCAGAAAGGTCACAGGTTCAGTGGTTGCCAGGCCCAGGAGAATTACGAACATTGAGGGTCATTTAAATAACACTCTCCTTCTTTACATTTGTACATATCTTGGGATTTTCTGTTGTATATTCTTTACCTCAAATGTAGCCTGATAGTATGCTGAGGGATTCAGGCTTTCTGCCAACTGGTGGCTTTCATATTCTAAGCTTGACACTTTTCTCCAACCCACTGTCCTTCCATGATTATGTTTGCAATGCTCCTTCCCTAATACTACACTTGATATTAACAATGGCCAACATTTCTATTAGGATACAGTTAGGCAGCTAGGTAGACATCACCAGGCTTGGAGGCCATTGGCTATGGACCCCTCTGTTATCATCAGCTTTGGACCACACCTCCCATATTACTCAATGATAAAGAGTAGGGGCTGGAGTACCAGGATTTTGTTGAAGAAAAGCCACTTCTTCCTGGTAGAAATGATATAATCTAATCATATCTTCCATGGCTCATGGAACATTACTGAAGAGAGGGCCAAAAGAAGGTCAGAGACAGAGGACGGGGAGAAGTGCTTTGAAATAATGTGTTTTGGAGCTGGAGGGATGGGTCAGAAGTTAAAGGTATGTGTTTGCAAAGCCTGATGGCTTTTGATTCCCCAGTACTCACGTAAATCCCACCGGACAAAGTGGTGCATGTGTGTGCAGTTTGTTTACAGTAGCAGTATGCTCTGATATGTCCATATGTCCATTCTTATTCTCACTCTCTTGCTCACTCAAATAAATACATACATATGTATATATATTAAATAATGAAATACTTTCTTCTTGACATGAACTGGCCAGGTATCTATGGCTTCACAGCAACTATCATTCCAATCAATATGCATGATAATCTGCATACTATAGGGTCCATTAATATTTCATCATGAATGTTTAGGAGGGCAAAAAAATGAAGAAAAGTTCCTGATGGAAGGGCTCCTAGGACCCCAACTCATGGATCCACTGCTCAAGAGCATGCATGCATGGAGTGAGTAGGCCAGAGCTCCTGTTTGGTTCCCCACCTCCCAGTTCCCTGGTCCTGGTACACCTGCTGCTGCCTTGGGGTGGCCTGGTCCCTGCATGTGGGATGCGGAAGCAGGCCATTTGCTGTGGTTTCTAGATTGATTAGCTACAGGGTATCCAAATCTCTACTCCCCTGAGCCAGAGGGCCACTATAGGAGCTGCCCTCTTGCCCCTATCTCTCCAGCTCCCCTGCCTCTTGTTTCCTAACCCCTGATCCCCATGTGCTGGAGAATACACACAATTGGAGTGAGTAGGCCAGATCACCCAGTTCCCCACCTCCCTGTTCCTCAGGTGCCTTTGATGTACTCACAATCTTCACTACCTGCATGCCTGCAGTTACAACCCCATCATACACCAATCTGCTTTGCATTTAAAACAGAACATCCACTAGAGATCCTACAAGGACATAGAGTTGCTTCCCCCTCAGTAGAATAAAACATTTCTCCAAGAATGGTAGATCACATTGCAAAAATAAATAAAGAAAGAAAGGCAGAAAAGTGAGAGATCTCCACCAGAATGCCTACTCCCACAATGAAAGCCTCCAATGAATTCATAGAGGAATCAAGAGAAAGTGAATCCCATAATGAAAACAGAACAATCAAGACACAAGAAAGCACCAACCCCATAAAGCACTCCACCATGGCAGGAATTACATTGAGCCTCACAGTTGTAATCTTAAACATTAATGGATTTATCTCACCCATCAAGGCATATATTATCAGGGTGGATAAAAAATCGGTCAATGTAATACACCACATAAATAAACTTAATCATAAGAATCGCATGATCATCTTAATTGATACAGAGAAGGTCTTTGAGAAAACACAACACCACTTCATGATCAAAATGCTGAAGAGAATAGGAATGGAGGATTTATATCTCAACACAATAAAAGCTATATATAAAGGACCTAAAGCCCAAATGATTCTTAATGGGGAAAGACCGAAGGAATTCCCATTGAGATTAGGAGCAAGACAAGCATGCCCACTCTCCCCTCTGGTCTTCAACATAGTACTAGAAGTCCTAGCCCAAGCAATAAGACATGACAAACAAATAAAAAGGATACAAACTAGAAAGGAAGAAGTCAGTTGAACCCGATTTGCAAATATGATGATCCTATATAGAAGGGACTTGAAAATGTCCATCTCAAAACTTCTAAAGGTGAGTAATTCCTTCTGAAAAGTGACAGAAAACAAAGTCTACACACAAAAATGAGTAGCCTTTGTATATGCAAAGGACAAATATACAGAGAATGAAATCAGTGAGGCTGTCCCATTTTCAACAGCAGCCCAAAATTTAAATACTTTGGAATAATACTAAGCTAGAATGTGAAAGACCTACATAATGAAAACATAAAAATACCCAAGTAAGAAACTGAGGAGGACTTTAGAAGATGGAAAGACCTTACTTGCTCCTGTAGATAGAATTTTTTTATTGAGAAAATGGCAATTCCACCAAGAGCAATATGCAGATTTAATGCGATATCAATAAAAATTCCAGCATTATTCTTCATAAAGATAGAGAAAATGATCTCAAAATTCATTTGGAATCACAGCAGGCCTAAGATATCCAAACATAACCTCAGCAAAAGAAAAAACTTCTTGGGTATCATCATACCTAATCTATAGCTGTATAATAAAGCCATAGTAACAAAAACAGCATGGCACTGGCATAAAAACTGAAACATATAACAATGTAACCGAATTAACACTGGGACATTAGGTCAAGAAACTACAGGTACTTGGTCTTTTACAAAGGTGCCAGTAAGATAGATTGGAGAAAATGACAACATTTTCAACAATCTGATTTCTCCTTATCTCTTGCCTAAAGCAGTTACCTAGCTCTGTTTTTTTCCTAAACAACCTGAGACCCTCCATGGGAAAGATGTCCCCTTTTCCAGAATTAAGCTTTCAATCTGATCTTGACATTCTGGTTACTTAAACTCATCCCTAAGATTTGGCATCATGGCTCTCCTCTTCCTGAGTCAGCCTCCTGAGTCCAGACCGATCGGCTCTCTCTCTCAGAACTTGCCTGAGCCTGAGAGTGAAGCCCAGAAGAACAGGTTTTAAATAAAACCTGGCTGGCAAGACCTCTTTTTGACCTGTCACCTCTCCTGACACCTGAACCTCCAGGTCCCTGCTCTGGTAGTCCATCCCAGCCCAGCCACCCCGAAAACTCTCCCACCTTCCCCATGATGGGAGCTCTCTGCACACACTTCTCGTTCCTTCTTTTAATCTAATAAAGTCTCTCTAAACCTTACCCTCTCCTATATGGATTCCAATTCCTTGAAATTGGAAGATAAGAGTGGAGAGATGCCCCAAATATACCTGTGCATTGGTATATGTTGGTGTATTGACAAGGGACTCCAAAACTCCTGTTACAGGATTTCTCACTGTTGTTTCTCAAGAACCAGCACCAATAGCCCATGCTGCGGCTTCTCAACCTTCATTGCTGAGCCTGCCTGCTTTCTGGCCCCTAACTCAAAGGGCCTTGCTTTCCTCTCATCCATCATGTCCTCTCAGCAGCTGCTGAGATTTATAGCTTGCCTGCCTTCCAGTTTTTCTTGCAAATGTTATAAATTTTTTTCTCAAGCTTTCTAGTGAGCATATATTTCAATTCTTTTATTTTTTTATTTTTAAATTATTTTATTAGGAACATACAAAAGAGGTGGAGGCAAGAAAGGGAAGAACAGTTTGGTTTCCTGATAATAATATTGATTTTATCTTTGCTTCCTTCAAATTCTGTTTTGAATACTATTTGTGTATTATATTTAAATAGGCTAATGCAAAGACCAATCTATAGAACACAGGCTACATAGATGACTAATAATGTTCAGTAAATATTTAAAATATCTGGGGCTTTGGAGATGCTCAGTGGGTAAATTGATTGTGGTACAAACATAAGGACCTGAGTTAAAATCCCCAGCATCCACTTAAATCATCAGGTATGTATAGAACCAGAGAATCTCTTGGGTTCATTGGTATGTAGACTATCCAAATTTGTGAGCTCTAGGTTCAGTAGGAACTGTGGTTTCAAAGAACAAGGTGGAGAGTGATTGAGGCAGACCCCTAACATTGACTTCTAGTGTTCACATGCATGCAGATGTGCGTGAGCAGTGTAGCATTTATGTGTTGAGTAGAACAAGTAAGCAAACATCAAAACAACATTTATCATTCTACTGGAGCAAGGGGTCTATTGAGATAAATTCCTTGAGAGAAATTGCTCAGCAGGGAGGTGAGCCTGCTGGTACAACTTGTGCTAACAGTATTTCCATCCCCACAGGACTACATAAACATGTGCCCGGGGCCTGGGACACCACCTAATCTGAGGGAATGTTCCTCTCCAGACCTCACCAGCGTGGCACCTTGCTGGGAAATTCTTTTTCCTGTGTTGGGTCCAGTGTGTGCTCCTTTGTTTTGGGTCACTTGTAAAGCAATGGCCCAGCTTTCGCTGTTTCAGACAAAGGTCAAAATCTTCCACATGATCCTACATCAATTACATTAATTTTATAGTTAAACACTTTTTTTCCCCCAGAGATAAAAGTGCAAAACTGTTTGATTTCAACAGTGAAGTTTACCACATATTCAAAGAAAATTTAATAATCATTCAGTAATAATTCTTCCAGAAAGTAGATCAGTAGGAATTACTTTCCAAGTCTGTTTGTAAAGATAGTGTTATTTGACATTGCTTTGATGTGATATGCAGGAAGCTGACGACTCACAAATCAGTCACCAGAGGCAGAGCTGAGAGTCAGGAAGTTTATTCATGCCAGCAGGAGCCGGCGTCTCTTCCGTGGTCTGGACCCCAGGCTCCAGTTGCTTTGGGTTTATATAGGTATTTTGACCTCATCCTGGGCTCTTTACATTATCTGTGGGCTTGAAACCCCTGAGCCCTGGGGAGGATTTTTGTTTGTTTGTTTGTTTTACATTGAGCAAGATTACAGATGTGGAAAGCCCAAATTCTTGGGAAAGCCTACTGGTTGGAAAACAGGGTGAAGGCTGCAAAACAGGCTGTGGCCTTGGGGCAGGGGTAAAGGTGGCCCTGGAATGTGGGGTGTGAGAGCCTTTAGATTTTCTGCTTTAAATTCTCCCCCAAAGAGGGAGCAAAATACTACAAGAATAAAGACCATATGAGGAAAAAAATGAATAAATAAATAAGTAAACCACTATTAATTATTCCTCCTTAATAGTATTCAAAATCCATTTTTAAATCTAGGCAATTATAGTTAGATAAATATTAACTATTGGACAATGTTAATACTTAAGGTATTACAATATAGTTAATTGTAATCCATTTCAGGATTTTTATGGAAATTTACCTTGTTTACAAACCAAATAATTATAATGCAGCATATTATAATAATGCAGAAGCAGGCTGGGGAGATAGCTCAGATGGCTTGTCTCACAAATACGAGAACCTGAACTTTAGAATTCCAGCACCAACAATTTCTGGATTGCTTGGAGGTATGCATATCATCCCAGAGCTTGAGGGGCAGAGACAGGGAGACACTAGAGGAGCTAGACAGTTTCCTTTGCTAGGAAGACAAACGGGAAAAGGGCCCTTGGAAGTTGACCACCTACAATGGCAACGAGACTGATTTATGTCCTATGTCTTCCCAGCATTTGTGAATGTTCTCACCAGCAGATTCATTTGGTGGGCTTTCTGGGACCTATACAGTACTGGATCTATCATGGTCCACCCACAGCCTTTTGCCTAAGATGACCAATAATAGACTGTAGATGTGCAGGGTGATCTCATTTGATAAAAGTACAGCTCTCACTGGGGCAGTGAAAATTATAGTACTAGAAGCCCCTTCTCCATGAGGCATCTGTTCTCTCTGCTTTCTGTACCTGGTCAAAGTGCGATCAGGGGAAGAGATTGAGCAAAAAAACAGTGGGAGGAAGGTTAATCAAAATTTAAGATGTTATGGATAAGCCATATGGAAACCTACTTCTTTGTTAGCCAATAATATATATGCATTTTTAAAAAGAAAGTATAAGCAAAATTATCCTATGGATATGGATAATGGTGCAGCCAGAAGCCATAGATTGGTTTAGAAAATTTTCAATGCCAGGGTTGGATACCTTCCAGTGAGTTCTTGATCTGGGAGGTCCCTGATGTCATCAGAACTTTGCAGGCCATTGCCAAGAAAATTGGTTGACCATCAGAACTAGATAGTATGACCCTATGGCTGAAGACTCCACATACTTGGGCTGCAGGCCACTGAGAAATCAAGCTGGACCTGAGCTGCAAAGCTCATACATGTTCACTAGCTACAAAGAAGTGGGGTAGAGGTATGCTACATGCAGCCTTTGGGGAGACAGAAGTTGAACAATAGTAGACCCTGCAAACCTTAAGATTGGCCAGCCAGGCCAAATGTGGCTACTGGAGGAATAGGGTATGTCTGTTATAGGGAAACCAACTGCTTTCTAATTAGACTGGAGGCCTGCTCCATGGGAGGGAATACATGCCTAGTATTGAAAACATCGTCAAAAGTCTAGGGCTAGGGAGGTCTTGAGCCCTGAGGGAGTAATGCCTGCTGTTATCTGCCTAAATGAATATCTATATCTATCTATATCTATATCTATATCTATATCTATATCTATATACATATATATATATATTCTTCCAAAGTGCTCTCTAAGCACATTTTTCTATGTACTCTACCAAATCTGTTATATATTTTTTTAATTCAATATATCATAAGAGGTTATGCTCTTTTATCTCCTTGCCCCTCTTCCATTACCTTGAGAACCCTTTTCAGTAGGGTTATGGTACTCATTGTGGGATCATGAAGGCCTTAGTTAGTCTCTGTGGGATGGAGGGTTGTGAAATAAGAACTTCTTTATTATTATTATTATGATTTTGGTCTTTTGAGGTAGAATCCCACTCTAGCCCAGGCTGATCTGGAAATCTGTAGTTCTAGGAAGGCCTCTCACTCACTGCAATTCTCCTACCTCTGTCTCCCAAGTGTTGGGAATGAAGGTATGTACCACCACACCCTGCTAAGCAAGTTTTAAATGCTTATACCAATAACTTAATACTACTCTCAGGTTTGGTTAGATAAGCTTCTCTTTTCAGATGGTGGTGACTATTAGGGTGACTCAAAAGTCACCATAGTGCTTAGAAGAAGTGATAGTGGAGTGTTTAGCATTGAGACATCTCTATCACACCCTCCAAGGCTTAGAGCCCATTGCAGAAAAGGTGACAGAAAGAATATAAGAGCCAAAGTAGGGTAGGACTACTTACAATGCAATCTTCCAGACACTAAATTGGCCTTGATATCCATGACCTCACAGTGCCTAACACCACCAACAAAAGACCTTCATAAAAGGAGGAAAAGATGATAATATCAGAATAGAAGAGAGACTAATTAAAAAGAAGAAGGGAATCAATGGAGGGGGGATTTGAGACGGGGTGAATAAAGGTAGGAGTGGGAACTATCATGGTTTTATTGTCTATATTTATGGAAACTGCCAATAGATAGTTAAAAATCAAATAAACTTTGTTCTTTTAAACCTTTTCCTGATTTATAACTCTTGAAAAAGCAGAAAGAAATGAACTCCAATACCCCTAGACTGTATCAATGCAGTATAACAGTTACCTCCTCATTGCTGGTACAAAACACCCAGCTGGAAACAGCTGACGGAAAGAAAGAATTTATTTCCAGACCACAGTTTTAAGGGGAAGATCTATCATGGCAGGGAAAACATACCCAGAGCAAGAAGTTGGTTTATCTCTTGACATATCAGCAGGAAGGAAGCAGCAATGTGAGCTGAAAGCCAGGTTTGGTGATGCATGTCTTTAACTCAGCACTTGGGAGTCAAAGGTAGAAAGATCACTATGAGTTCAAGGCCACCTTGGAACTACAAAGTGAGTTCCAGGTCAGCTTAGACTAGAGTGAAACCCTACCTTGAGAAAAAAAAGAAAAAAAAAAAAAGAAAAGGAAAAAACAGCTCAGCTATGAATGCTCAATAAAGATGGACTAGTAAAAGCTCTGAACAAACAATGCACCTTCCCCAAGAATCTTCCTGACAAGGACTCCACCCACTGGGGATCAACCATGAGACTTGATCATGAACACATGAGTCTAAGGAGGACATACTACTCTCAAACAACTACACAGGTGGTTCCCAGAGCCAGCTACGTAACTAGACTAGCTGAATTCATAAGCACTGTGCGCAAGTGAGAGATCCTCCCATATCAGTATCATACTGACAATAGTAAGTCTACATTAAGATCAGCACACACAAGGAGATGTTGGCAACTAGAAGCCTCGAAACATTCCCAATGCTGGATATATGTAACAATGAAACACATGCAGAAGAAGCCTGTGATATGCAAATATGAGAGAGGTGTGTGCCACGTACATGACCTATAAATGGATATGAAACTCATGCCCCAGTGCTCTTTGGATCTATGTCGTTTCCAGCTATTAACCCACTCCCCTTCTCAGGAGTGCGGTTCTATTTCTTAATAAGCCATTTCTTTTCCTATTACTTTACTCTGGGTCTCTGGTAAAATTCCTTGTCCCAGAACACAAGAAGCTGGAAACACCAGAAGGCAGTGAGTGCCTTCCAAACTTGACCAATATCACTGCCTAAGTACATAGACAGTGATCACCAAAGACACCTGAAACTTCTGCACTTTGCATGTGTGTGCATTCCCATGTCCATGCAGACCTACACATATGTGTGCCCTAACACATGGACAGATACTCATATATGCATGCACATCACACACACATATACACATAAAATACAAGGAAAACCAATAACAGAGAGACTACTGGAGAAAATCTGTAGTTTCATGACAACAGATTTTTTTTTTAATTGATAAAATTTAGAACTCACTTATTTAACATTCTTTTGGAGGTCTTGGCCAATACAATAAAACATGGAAATAAATTAAAACAAATAGATTCCCAAGGATTTAATTTTCTTTTCTTTATTTCTTTCGTTTGTTTGTTTGTTTTTATTTATTTATTTTTCAAGTTAGGGTCTCACTCTAGCCAGACTGACCTGGAATTCATGATAAAGTCTCAGTTTGGCCTTGAACTCATGGTGATCCTGATACTTCTGCCTCCTGAATGCTGGGATTCAAGGCATTCATCATCATACCCAGCCTTAATGTGCCACCTTGTGCATCTGACTTACTGGGGAATTGAACCTAGGTCGTTAGGCTTCTCAAGCAAGTGCCTTATCCACTAAGCCATCCCTCCAGCCGCTTAATTTTTTTCTTAATTGCACAACACATGAAATACCACACACGCACACACACACCTTATGCAATGAATATTCTAACTGAGTATTCTGAGTTAAGCATAGTATTATAGTTGACTGGTTTTCAGACAGCTTTGCACTGTTTCTCCATTTCCTTTGTCCCAGAGTTTTCTAATTTAACATTCTAAGACCTGGTCAAAATATTATCTTGGCTTGGAGAGATGGTTTAGCAATTAAGGCACTTTCCAGCAAAGCCAAAGGATGTAGGTTCGATTCCCCAGTACCAGTATAAAGCCAGATGCACAAGGTGGCATAAGTGTCTGGAGTTTGCAGTGGGTAGAGGCCATGGTGCACCCACTCTCTATCTGCCTCTTTCTCTCTCTCTGTAATAAATAAATAAAATATATATATATATATTTAAAATAATATTTCAACATTCAATATTAGTGGACACTGCTTTAAGTTTCACTCAAAGAAAAAAAGTTTTTTTTTTTTCTAGCTAGTCTAATAGTACTCTATGTTCAAAGGATTAAATGCAAGATTTTTCCAAGGAAACATAGAAAGTCAGTAGACCCAGCACAAATTTTAATGAAGAGAACAAAGTTTTGGAGAAAAGTTTCAAGACCACCACCATGAAGAGTAGCATGATCCAGGACACAAGCTGTGATCTGTGGGACAGCCATGAACATTCTCATGAAGTAATATGTATAACCCATCAAAGGAGAGAAAGAACTCATGAGCTATACATAGGCTGTGTCATAATAAGTTAATGAGGAGCTACTAGTCAAGATGAGGAAATTTCAGGAATATGTAGATACTTGCTGTCCTGGCTATAGGTGTTAGTCATGGGCTGCTTTGTACTTCTGTTGAACATTATGAAGCATTATGAAACATTCATTTCCAATTGAAGCAATGAATCGTCAATGTTATGTTGTATAATTTCTTGGCAGAAAAACTTGTTTCTGAGTGATTATCATTTACAAAGATATATGATCTCCTAATATTATTGATGATGTACCTTTTGTGGAATGAATGGAAGCCCCTTGGGTAATGTCAATTTGGTGTAATTTATTTTCTCACTAGATAGGATGATACTGATACAACTGTATAGTTAAATATGAAAATCCATAATTTTAAGGGGAGAACATTGATATAACTATTTAATAATACTAATGATAATTAGTATATATGCTGCTTCTAACAAGTAAATATATTAACAATTAAAAATGCCTAATTGAAGTTAACAAACAAAATTACATGTAAATTATATGATATTGAATTAAAATTAATTGCTCACTTTTATAATACAAATGATATTTCATTTGTATCAGAAATTCTATTCACATTTTATACCTATTTACTATACAGTCCTATTACCAAGTCTGCGACAAAACATTAATGTGATATTCTTTCTTTTACCATAGAAGTATAGATATATTAAAGTTAATGTCTTTTCTAAGGTCCCTATGCCATCAATCTAGAAGTTAAGTCATTAGATAGATAGATTTTAGTTATGGTAAGATTTCATAACTGCTAGTGAAAATTTATAACTTTTTCAACGATATAATAAATAATGATCTTAATTTTAAAGATCTTACAGTTGAACATAGGAGAATAGAGTGATATGTAATAAAATACAAAATTATAATATTAGAGAGGACTAGTTAAATGCGTGCTTTACATAGGATGTTATGCCCCTGAGAACAGAAGTCAGGGACATAACATAGTAATTCTAAGGTCTATGTTGGTGGCAAATTAAGTAATTTTCCACACAAACATGGAGACCTCAGTTCATGTTCACAGAATGTGTGTAAAATGCCAAGGATTGTGGTATATGTTTGTAATTATAGCACAGGGAAGTCAGAGTCAAGGTAACCATAAGACTCACTGGCTAGTTGATATAACCCAATCAATGAGCTCATGGTTCAGAAAGAAATTCTGTCTCAAAGAATTAAAGTACAGAACAACTGAAGAACACATCTCACATTGACCTCTGTTCTCCACTCATGTCCATGCAAGATGACATGTATTCATGTGAAACCACATAGAAATAAGTGCACTCACAAACATACAAACATGCATGCACAAATGTATGCAAACACATAAAATACATTAGCATAGTCGTATTTGTTACTATCTGCAGAAGGAGGGAGAAAATAGAATACCTCTAGAGGAATAATTATTTGTCTGCATGGTAGGTATGTACATAAAGATTAATGAAAAAGATACACGATTGTGTTCAGAGGGAAGGTGTGTTCTCCACAGGGGTGTCAGAATAATTCATGACAATATATTGTAAAAAAGTCATTAGAAGGAAGAAAATATTTAAAATGGGGTTTGGAATAAGTAACCATCTTTTGAAGCTAAAAGAGATGCTGTTTCAATCTGTATTAATAGCTTTCTTAATTATTCTAAAGAAAGAATGAATGTTTGATAAACCTTGATGTAGTTTACTTGTGATATCAACATGAAAATGACTCTTGACTGGGTCAACCATGAAATAGTAATACATCTATAACATACCACAATATAAGACTTAAACCCATAGATAAAGAGTAAATTCTAAAGTCTTTGTAGAAGATGATATTTAGAGGTACAAGATGAGTCTTGAAATTAACCAGAAGGGCACTAAAACAGCATTAGATGTGGTAGTATCCAATGATAAGGCAAAAGTTGGAAAGGCATTGTTTATTAATAAGCTTTGATCTGAAAACAAAAAAAAGAAGTATAAAACATGATGAAAGGTAATACAACATATTACATGTTCAGATGGTAATCTCTCAGTTTATAAAGATGGAGCACATATATACAAAATTCACATCTCAGTCCGATGAACCTCAAATATAAAGCTCAGAGGTGTGAACACATATTTGTGTGTTGTTCTGTCCAGCAGTGTGAAGCAAAGAACTCATTTTCAGTTTTGCTTGTGACACATGACTAGTTGTAGACAGAGAGGGGCTGTGTGGACCTCTGCTTTTCAGTCACTGTTATATCATGCTGGCTTCTCTGGGAACTGCCACACAAGTCAGTTTTACTTTTTTAACAGCATCTCTAGAGACATAACTTGCCTTACTTCAATCATCCTCAGCACATTCTGATGATTCCATTCACTGAATATGAATATCTCTTGTGCTCACAGAGCTTGTCGGGTCATCAAAAGATCTTTCCTGGAACCAGTTACCACTGGAAGCTCACAAATTACTCCCATGTATCCCCAGTTCTGTGGGAATTTGCATAGCTTGCAGCCTTTGTCTTGAGAATCTCTGCTAAGATATAGCTCATATTTCTTTCATTTTATATTTCATTTCTTTCACCTTACATTTTACCTATGTGTTTGCTGTTTCTACAGTTGTAAACTACAATAGATAAAGGAATGCCCACAGACAAATTCCTTTTGAAATATTGCATTATTCTAGTTATATCTTTTCTAACATCATTACAGAGACCTTTTGATGTTGACATTAATCCAAGTGATTATACCTCAGCTTGTTTTGATTGCCAGGGCATGTACTATAGGAAAGATATATAAGGTGACAGGGCATCCAGCACAGCTCATCAGAGCACCAGGTCCACAATATAACATGGAAGGCTCAAGGCGGTACTCAACACTGGTGAAATTGGAAGCCACCCCAAAAGATAATGAGGCTGACTGGCAAAAAAAAAAAAAAAAAGTAGGTTAAGGAAGTGCTAATCTCTCTTTCCATGTCAGAGCAGGTTATGGCTTTTGTATTTTTGTTGACTTTACCATTTTCAATTATGCTGTATTTAGGGGTTGACTACTATTGCCTTTGATACTGTAATAGTCATAGGGACTTTGTCTTTTTCTTCTGTCCAGGCTAACCTGGAACCCATTTCAGAACAAAAATCTCAACCTCCCAGGGATTGTGGTATTATAAGGTTATCTGTTTGTTTCAATCACCATACTTCAAGCCAACATTAGTGAGGAACACTCACTAATTAAAGGAACACTCCATCAGGAGGACATTATAATCCTGAACGTATGTCCCAATTAAATCAAAGAAACACTAGTAGACAACATACCAAAACTTTTGGGATAAAATGAAAGCAGTCCTAGGAGGGAAATTTGTAGTTCTAAGTGCCTATATTAAGAAATTAGAGAGTTCATAAGTAAATAATTTAATGCATCACTTTATGGTCTTGGAAAAAGAAGAACAAGGAAAACCAAAATCAGTAGACAAAAAGAGGTAATAAATATTAGGGCAGAAATTAATGAAATAGAAACCAAAAAAGAAAAATTTAAAGAATCAATGAAACAAAGAGATGGTTCTTTGAAAGGATAAACAGGATTGACAAACCCTTAGCAAATCTGACCAAAAGAGAGAGAGAGAGAGAGAGAGAGAGAGAGAGAGAGAGAGAGAGAAGAAACAAAAATTAATAAAACTGGAGATGCAAAAGTCACCATTACAAGTTACCAAAGAAATTCAGAAAATCATAAGGGCATACTTTAAGAATATATATGCCACTAAGTTTGAAAATCTGAAAGAAATGGTTGATTTTGTTGATTCATATGACCTACCAAAATTAAATCATGGTGAGATAAACTATTTAAATAGACCTATAACAAATACAGACATCCAAGAAGTTATAAAAAGCCTTCCAGCTAATAAAAGTCCATACCCAGATTGATTCACTAGTGAATTTTACTAGACCTTCATAGAAGAAGTAACACCACTGTTTTTCAAACTTTTCCATAAACTAGAAAAGAAACAAATTCTGCCAACCTCCTTCTCTGGAACCAGTATCACCCTGATATCAAAACCAGGCACAGACAGAATAAAAAAATAAAATAAAATTACAGACCGATCTCCCTCATGAACATAGATGCAAAAATTCTCAACAAAATATTGGCAAACATAACCCAAGAATATATCAGAAAGATTATTCATCCTGACCAAGTGGGCTTTACCCCAGAGCTGCAGAGATGGTTCAACATATGCAAATCAATAAATGTAGCACACTATATACATGGACTGAAGTACAAAAATCACATGATTATCTCAATAGATTCAGAAAATGCATTTGACAAATCCCATATCCCTTCATGGTAAAAGTCCTACAGAAAATGGGAATAGAAGGAATAAATTTCAACATTATAAAGGCTATATGTGATAAACCTACAGCCAACATAATACTAAATGGGGAAAAACTTGAAGGTTTTCCACTAAATTCAGGAAGAAGACAAAGGTAGACACTGTCCCCAATTTTATTTAATATAGTATTGGAAGTCTTTGCTATAACAAAGTCAAGAAACATTCATAAAAGGAATACAAATCACAAAGGAAGAGATCCAATTGTCATTATTTGCAGAAGTTTTATTCTATACATAAAAGACCCCAAGGACTCTACCAACAAACTGTTAGAAGAGATAAATACTTTTAGTAATATAGCAGGATACAAAATAAACACACAGTAATCAACAGTTTTCCTATATACTAACAACAAACATGTGAAGGATGAAATTAGGGAATCTCTACCATTGAAAATTGCTCAAAAACATAAAGTACCTTGGAATAAATTTAACCAAGTGAGTGAAGGATCTCTACAATGAAGACATTAAAACACTTAAGCTAGAAATTGCAGAAGACCCTAGGAAATGGAAGGAAATACCATGTTCTTGGATTGGAAGAATCAGTATTTTGAAAATGTCAATCTTACCAAAAGCAGTCTACACATTTAATGCAATCCCCATAAAATTCCAATAGCATTCTTCACAGAAAAAATGAAAAACAATCCTAAAGCTCATTTGGAAGTACAAAAAACATTGAATAGCCAAAACAATTTTGAGCAAGAGAAGTAAGGCTGGTGGTATCACCATACCTTATTTTAAGCTATATTACAAAGCCATAGTAACAAAAACAGCATGGTACTGGCATAAAGACAGAGACGTAGAACAGTGGAACAGAATAGAGGACCCAGATGTTAATCCAGGCAGCTACAGGAATATAATTTTTGACAAAAATGCCAAAAATATTCACTGTAGAAAAGACAGTATCTTCACAAGTGGTGTTGAGAAAACTGGATGTCTATATGTAGAAAGATGAAAATAGAACCTTGTCTTTCTCCATGCAAAAGAATCAAGTTCAGATGGATCAGGGACCTTAATATCTGAAATATAATATCTTAATATCTGAAACTACCACAGGAAAAAGTAGGGGAAACACTTCAACATATTGGCATAGGCAATAACTTTCTGAATATAACCTCAATTGCTCAGGAAATAAACCACTAATCAATCACTGGGATCTCATGAAATTACAAAGCTTTTTTACAGCAAAGGACACTGTGAATCAAGCAAAGAGACAACTACAGAATGGGAAAAAATTTTACCAGCTATACATCTGACAAAGGATAAATATCCAGAATATACAAAGAACTCAAAAATCAAAACATTAAGAAATCAAACTATCTAATTAAAAAATGGACTATGGGACTAAATAGAGAGTTCTCAAATGAAGAAATAGAGATGGCATATAAACATCTAAAAAGAGAGTTCTACATAATTAGCCATCAAGGAAATGCAAATTAAAACTAAGTTTGAGATTACATCTCACTTCTGTCAGAATGGCTATCATCAACAAAACAAATGACAATAAGTGTTGGCGAGGATGCAGGAAAAGGGGAACTCTTCTACACTGTTGGTGGGAATGTAGTCTGGTACAGCCATTGTGGAAATCAGTGTGGAGGTTTTTAGGACAGCTAAAAATAGAATTACCATATGATCTAATTATAGTACTCCTAGGCATATATCCTAAGGACTCTTCTCACTAGTGTAGATATCCCTCAACTGATGAGTGGATAATGAAGATTTGGCACATTTATACAATGGAGTTCTACTCAGCAGTAAAGAAAAATGAAGTTTTGAAATTTGCAGGAAAATGGATGGATCTGGAAAAGATTATACTAAGTGAGGTAACCCAGGCCCAGAAAACCAAATATCACATGTTCTCTCTCATATGTGGATCCTAGCTACAAATAACTAGACTTCTGTGTGATTAGGAAGAAAACTCAGTAGCATATGCCAGTAAGCTAGGAAGGAGATATAAAGGGAATATAAAGGCAGGGGGCACCTAATAGGATGGTATTGTATATATGTAAGTAGAAGAACAGATTAATGGGGGTAAGAAGGCCTAAGTGAGGTCAGGGGAAGAGGTGAGGTCAGGGGAAGAGATTGAGTAAAGGAAAGGTGGAGGAAGGAGGGTTAATCAAAATCTAAGAATATATAAATAAGTCATATGGAAACCTACTTTTTTGGACAATGGAACACACAGGACCCATAGATTGTTAAAAGAACATTTTGAATGCCAGTGATGGGATATCTTCCAGTGAGTGCTTGGCCAGGGAGGTCCTTTATGCCCCCAAAACATTATAGGTCATTGTAAGGCCCTTGGTTTACCACCAGATGGTAAGACCCTATTGCTGAAGACTCCACATACTTGGGCTGCAAGGTCACTGAGAAGCTCTGCTGGAGCTGAGCTGAAAACCTCCTCTATGTAGACCAGCTGACAGAAATCTTGAAAAAGCCATGCTGCATGCAGTTTAATGGGAGAGAGAGAAATCACCAATGAAGATACCCAACAGTGGACACTGGAAGCCTTATATTTGGCCAGCCAGGCCAAATGAACCAATGGGTGCAATAGTGGCACATCTCTTATGGGGGAAACCAACTGCCCTATAATTTGACTGGAGGCCTGCTCCATGGGAGGGAATATATCCCTGATACTGAAAACCTACAACAGGGGTAGTCATGAGCCCTAGGAGTCTAACATATGCTGCTGTCTGGCTAAAAGTATGTACTATGCTCATCAAACTACCCAGCAAGCACTTCTGTTAATGTTCATACCCATATATTAATGTTATTCTCACTTTTTGCTAGAGAATCTTCTCTTTTCAGATGGCAGTGACCTTGGGATGAGTCAGAAGGTACCATGGTGCTGAGAAGAAGTGACAGAGGAGTGCTTAGCACTGAAATATCACAATCATGCATTCCATGGATCAGGGTCTATTGTGGAAGGGGATGGCAGAAAGTAAGAGCCAAAGGAACGGTAGGACTCCTTACAACGTGTTCCTCCAGACACAAAATGCCCTGCATATCTATGACCTCACAGTGCCTGACACTACCCACATAGGTCTATCATAATAGGAAGGAAAGATCATGATATCAAAATCAAAGAGAGACTGATTGGGAGCAGGAGGGGCTATGATGGAAAGTGGAGTTTCAAAGGGGAAAATGGGGGGAGGAAGGAAATTACCATGGGATATTGTTTACAATTATGGAAGTTGTCAATAAAATTATTAAAAAATAAAATAAAATATCAAAAAAATAAATGACAACAAAAAAAGCCTATGTCAGTGGATGTCATGAACCTTAGGTGTATAAATCCTCCTCTTGTCTGGTGAAATGCACATAGTATGCTCACCAATGTACCCAGCAAGTACTATACTTAATGTTCATATTCATATATTAAAGATACTCTCACTTATAGTTAGAGAAGCTTCTCTTTTCAGATGGTGGTGGTGAACACTGGGATTACCCAAAAGGCAACAAAGTGATGAGAGGAAGTGACAGAGGAGTATCCAATGCTGAAATATGTCTGGGTCCATTGTGGAAGAGGTGGCAGAAAGACAGAAATTGGCCTCAATGGGTATGACCTTGCAGTGCCTAGCAATACCTTCACAAGACCCTCATAGGAAGAGAAAAAGATAATGTCATCAAAATAAAAGAGACACTAATGGAAAGAGGGAGGGGATATGATGGAGAGTGGAGTTGTAAAGGGGAAAGTGGGGGAGGACAGGGAATTATCATGGTTTATTGTCTGTAAGTATAGAAGTTGCCAACAATAAAATTATGCATCAAAATATTTATCTTATAATTGCTTGCTTCTTTACTACAGTCTACATCAAAAGTTACATGCTTAATTTTTTTGAACTGTTTTTAATCAAACAGATTTTTTTCTATGAATTTCCATAATGTACACTCTATTAATCAGCTTTGCATTACCTGGTGATATGAAGCTAGTTTCTTTTATTTCAAAGAAGTTTTATCTTACTAAAGATCAGGTATAACATTTTCACTGTCAGAGAAGGAGCTCTGTTCATCACAGACTCAAGAAGGAAGCAGGTTTTCTCGTGAGAAGACAGTAGGCATCACAGGTGATCACAGATAGGCAGGATGTTCCCACTTTATGTGTTTTCCCTTTAATAGAGCAAAGCCTACAAATGATAAGCGCAAAGGTCTAGGTTGGTGCTATCATGAGATTTTCTATCTGCTTTATAATTAATGCCAGTTCCTCTCTGGTGTTGGTATCAATTGATTATGAGTTTTAACACTTAATACGTATTGAGAATGTTCACCTTTTCCTGTATTTGCAAAGTCTCAACTTTTTGCAAGAGACTCAACTTTTTTGCAAGACAATGTCTAACTAATTGTTAGATGCCATTTCAAATCAGAGAAGAATGCCCTTCTAAATTTTAAAGGTTAGATAATTACTTATTCAAGGACACGGTATAAATTAGTGATTTAAAAATCAATGTTAAGTCAATGTGACCCCATTCTCTTATGCTCTGTTCTTTCAACTTCTTTATGCCAGTAATTTTTTTCAGTTTTATGGTAGAGCAACAATTTGTTTTTAATTTTTTATTGTTATTGTTATTATTATTATTATTATTATTAAGAAGACATTTTGTATGGATACATCATGTGTTGGTACTCTCTTTTCCCTCGACCCTGATCCCATTCTGTTGGGGACACTCCTCAGTGGGGTTGCAGGTCTTCCCCATAGGGTTGTAATTTGTGCATTATGGGAGCTTTAGTCAGTTACTTTTTGGGGGAAGGGATGTCTGGGTATGATGTCTCAATGTGTGGCTCTTAAATCGTTCCACCTCCTCTTCTGCAAAATTCCCTGAGCTGTGGTGGGTGAGTTTTAAGTCTACTTCAGTGGTGAGTTCTTAGGAGTCTCTGGATCTCTGCTTTGGTAGGTGTTGAGTGTCCTCAGGGTCTGTCTTCTACACCCTGGTGCTGATTATCAGGAACAGCATGGAAGCAGCACTCTTGCTTCTCTCCCCAATTCCTCTATGGATTCAGCTGTGGCTTGCCTGAAGTGCACGGGGTAGTTTATCTCCTCCAGTCTCACTACCTTTGGGACCAGGAAACTGGGAAAAGCCCCAGGGAACAGGGATCTTGCCTACTTACTACAGCCTTAGTGTGCACCCTCCGGCACAGGGTATCCTGGAATTGCCAAAAGTTGTTTTTAACCAGAAAGGGTTTTGATACTTGTTGAGGTGAGAAGTTAAATGTATAATCACAGAAAGGTAATCTTTTTTTTTTAATTTTTTTTAATTTTTATTAATTTATTTGAGAGCGACAGACAGAGAGAAAGAGGCAGATAGAGAGAGGGAGAGAGAATGGGCGCGCCAGGGCCTCCAGCCACTGCAAACGAACTCCAGACGCGTGCGCCCCCTTGTGCATCTGGCTAACGTGGGTCCTGGGGAGTTGAGCCTCGAACCGGGGTCCTTAGGCTTCACAGGCAAGGAACCGCTAAGCCATCTCTCCAGCCCAGAAAGGTAATCTTAACGATGATAAATGTTATACAAGAAGGTTGGGGAGATGTCTCAATGGCAAAAGCTGCTTGCTTGCAAACCCTGCAAGCCTGAGTTCAATTCCCCAGTACCCACATAAATCTAGATGCACAAAGTGGGTGCATGCATCTGGAGTTGCTGTGGCAAGAAACCCTGTCACATCCATACTGTCTTCCCAATTTCTCTTTCCCTCTCACTTGCCTATCTTTCTCAAATAAATACTTAAAAATATATGTGTTTGTGTGTGTGTGTGTGTGTGTGTGTGTGTCTGTGTGTGTAACAAACGAAGTGTAAACATGGTAGCATGGTGTGGTCTATATAAAGAAGTCTGAGATCTCATGACCACGACAATGAACACACGTCTATGGGATAAATGTGAAAAATTAACTTCGAGAAAAGTGAAAATCTGAAGCAAGATGAATGGACAAGCTCTGAAGCTTAAATGGAGAATCACTTACTTGTTCTTCCTGTAACATATGGAAAAATTTATAGCCTGGAGGTGAAGTAGAATTTTCAACAACAACAAATTAGTGATAAGCATATTTGTAATAAAAGAAAGAAAGAAATAAATGATGGACGAATGTCTTACAAATGGTAATTAGAAAGATTTCTAGTCCTGTTTCATACACAGGTAAATATTTACTTTGTGTATAGAGTATTGCCCAAAAAAGTAAGTGGAGTTTTCTATAAAGATCTATACACCCTGGAGAGATAAAGCTATCATATTTCATATTCCTTTCCCTTATCTGAGATACTAACTTTCTGCAGGTAGAGAGAGGCACTTAAAAAAATACTGCCTTATTTTTCTTCTGGGAAGTCAGCATCATATGCCTGGAAAAGCAGGAATGGAAGAGTTAGTGTAGGATGCTTAACTTTTAGTAAGACTTTATGTATTCTTTGGTTTTTTTTTTGTCTTCTATATATTACTTACAGGAGGAATATTAAGAAATAGCAACTCTAAGATAGTTATATTTGCAAGTATCCAAGCAGGGTGGGGTCAAGGAGAACAGCCTTTGAATGTCTGTAATTTTCAGTGCTCCAATGCAATGTCTGACATGAAGATAGGCAGTATCTTCCCCGACATAAGAAGCACTAGAAACCATGCACAGATCAGGTATAGGTCCCGTGCAGGTCTTCCACTTAAAACTGTATGCCCATGTCCTATTCTTTAAAGTGTCTACATCTTCTGCCAATCTGGACCATTCTACTCACTAGGCTCATTCCAAATTCTGCACATAGATTTCATCACAAAGCATGCATTATTCACAATGCTTTCAAGCTCATGGATTGCTAAAGTGAGATGATGCTAATATACATTACTTTTCACATGGTGTCCTTCATATGATTCTGAAAATTTAAGTTGGAGACAATAAATGTACACTGGGAATGAAGAATTTAAAAAAATATATAAAAAGTCACAACATATGAACTCTAAAACATGGTACAATGCAATGATATAATGCAAGAGAAATTTGGATTCCTTCACTTCTATTCAATAATCCAGGACATATCTGGATAATCAGACAAAACAAGCAAACAAGGATTCTCAAGATTCTCAAATAATCTGTAAGGATCTGAAACAGGAGAATTCTCTATTTCTCACCTGAATTTTTGATCATGATGCACTTTTAGAGTATTACTTAATACATATTTGTTTCTTATCTATTGCGTACCATGAATGCTAATTCTACCCTGTTCTCTAATTGTTTTCTGGTCAAGGGGCATTTTTGGGGGAAATGGCCTTTGACTCATGGTGATTCTTCTACCTTGGCCTCCCAAGTGCTGGGATTAAAGGCATGTGCCACCACACCAAACATAAAAATAAATACATTTTTTTGAAGTAGGGGCTTGCTCTAGCCAAGGCTTACCTGGAATTTACTATGTAATCTCAGGCTGCCCTTGAACTCATAGTGATCCCCCTACCTAGGTCTCACGAGTGCTGGTATTTCAAAGGTGTGTGCCAACATGCTCAGCCTTTTTCTTTTATGTATTTATTTCTCAGTAACATTTAGGGGAGACTCAGGCAGCCTATTGCATTGTAAAAGTTACTTTATAAATGTCTAGATAACATGCATTATACAACTTGCATATTTTAGATTTTCTCTTTGTTGCATTCACTATCACTTATTATTTTTAAAATAAGGTCATTTGATGGAAAATGTTATATTTTTCATTTAGATATGGTCAGAATTATTCAGAAATTAATTTTCTAAATACTATTGTGAAGCAACACACAGATTAGGTTACAATACACATTTATAACATAATTACTTGTCAGTAACATATGTAGTGTCTTGCTCTTGACTTGCTGTCAATCTCACCCTTCCATGTATATAGTCCAATTTTTTCTAGTATAATTTCTCTGGTTGTTTCTCTCTCTCTCTCTCTCTCTCTCTCTCTCTGTGTGTGTGTGTGTGTGTGTGTGTGTTTGAAGTTGGGTCTCCCTTTAGGCCAAGCTGACCTATGTAGTTTTACGATGGAATCAAGCTCATGATGATCCTCCTACCTCTGCTTCCTGAGTGGTGGGATTAAAAGCATGCACTACCACACCCAGCTTGTTTGTCTTTTATAAATATTTAAATCTGGCACTGTAGAGATGGCTTAACAGTTAAGGTGCTTGCTTGCAAAGCCAAAGAACCTAGGTTTGATTCCCCAGGACCCACATAAGCCAGATTCACAAGATGGCGCATGCTTCTGGAATTCATTTGCAGCAGCTGGAGGTCCTGGCATGCCCATTCTCTATCTGCCTGTCTTGCTCTGTCTTTCTCAAACAAATAAATGAAAAAAAAATTAAAAAATAAAGTTTAAATACCTAAATCTGTGATTTCTTATTTTTGTCCTTCTCCTACTTCTCCTTTTGTGTTTTTTTTTTTGGGGGGGGGTAGGGTCTCACTCTAAACAGGGCTGATATGGAATTCACTATGCAGTCTCAGGCTGGCCTCGAACTCACAGTGATCCTTATGCCTCTACCTCCTGTCTGTTTTCTTCTTTTAACTCTTTGGATGAACTATACTTTTTCTAATGTCTTTCTTGTATTTGGTGCCAGTTTGCAGGTCCTATTTAACTCAGCAGTAAGTAGTTGAAGATATGACTGACATTCGGCTCCTACTGCAGTGGTGGAAACATTTACTGTGATGAAAAAAACATCCGCACACACTGAAGAATATGCTAATTAACAAGGAAGAGATCTAGTACATCAAAAATAAAATAATGAAATAAATATTGCCAGACTCAATAAGACATATCTACACATGAAGAAAAATTTGAGACATGATACACTCTTGTTTTTGTTTGTGCTGATTAGTTGCAGAATTCAAAACACATCTGGCTACTTATATGTCACTTTCTTGTACTCCTATCATCTCCATAGCTAGTCTGTGGATAATCTACCCACTCACAAAACACAATGCTGGGCAATTATGAAATGCTATTTCTAGTACTGGCTGTGATTATGAAATTATATAGCTCATTTTCCTGGAGATGAGGTTTATGCCAGAGGAATGCTATGATTAAAGGCTAACTAAATTTCAGAAACAATGAATATTTTCAATGAGATCCAAAGCTTCAGATTTAAATTTCCCAGAGAAATGAAGCTATCATTCTCTTTCGTATATTATGTTAACATAAACTATTAAGAGTGATAAAATCAATGATATAAGATGCACATGCGTAACACAGGAAAAAGTTGGAAACTGTATGGAAATTTACATGGTTGTTTTCATATTTAGAAGCAGAATGATATTTTTAAATTTAACAAGACACATATCTTTCATGAACACATAAGCCAGAGTACAATTGTTCTAGTCAAAGACACCAGAATGTCATAGAGTTTGTAGCAGAGGGGACTTGTCACCATCTGTTAACCTTCTGTTTGAACACATCTGCAGTTGGGATTTTCAAGATGGCCTCCATCTGGACAGTACTGCAACACTTCTAAGAGAGTCTCCACAGAGTCCCAATGACCAACAGAGTAGGTCAAGCAGAGGACAGATGGCAATGGAAATGGAAAACACTTGATATTTTCAATCATGAAAAGAATATCTTACTTGCATGAATCCTTAAAACTATCCTAGCATCTGAAATGTGCCATAATAAAGACCATGTTTGAGGATTAGAGCCAAGAAAACATGCTAGTTCATTTAATTTTAAAGGTGGGATATTTTGCCTTTTGAAATATATGTAATGAGACTAGAACAGTTTTTTTGAAATTAAGATCTTACCTGAGAAGCATGAAAAGACATAATGAAACTGAAATTTAGTTTTTAAATAAATGAAGATTAAATATACTCCTTAATATTTTCGGTAATAGTTTCTAGTATATGTACAAAATATTTGTATAAAATATATACTCTATCAGATTACTAATATCTGGCAATTAGTATGTCCTATAGAATATTTATTAAAATTTTCATATTATATGCTATGTATATATTATAAAAAAGTTATGGTTATTTACTCATTATATATCAATTCTTGTTGCCAAAAATATGTTTATCTATCTAGTAATATATATATATATATATATATATATATATATATATATATACACATGTATGTACATGTATATATACAAGTATGTATATGGAATTTGAATTTCCTCATTTATGCAGTATAAAATGTATATTACAGGCAATTATATGGTTTTTTGTTAGATGCAACTAAAATCTAGAAAAAAAACAATCTGAAGTTTTTATATTATGTAATGAAAACATTTGAAATTTCAACTTGAGCATTGCATTTGAACTTGATGCACAATTTATTCTTGGACAATTCCTCTTAGTCACTTTGCACCAGACTATTTAGACAGCTCACTTCATGTGGAGCTGTTTCTGTTGCACTGTAAGTGTGAAATTTACAACTGAAATGTTATAAAAACTACTCCTTGTAGTGGCTTTGTATAAACTACAGTATATTCTGGCAATTGCTATATTTTTCATAGTCTCATGTGTTTGTAAATGAATTCAAGATATAATTTTATAATGTAAAGTATATTTGAAACTGAAATGTCTACAATAATGATTCCAAAATAGATTTATCAATAAGGAATTTATGCTTGAATTTCCTAAGGCAACTTAGATGTTCAAAAATGTGCAATTTAATAAGAGGAAAAATGGGACCTTTTTAAAAAATTTACAGAGTAGATAGTACACATATGAGTTCATTTCGATAGTCAAACTTTGACATTTTAGCATCTGTAAAGTCAACCAAAATGAAAAAATTATATATATATATATGCTTTCTCACCTAAGACAACTTATATTAACAATTCCAAGCTTAATCATATCATGCATACTTTGTACATGAAAATTATATATGTTATATTTATATGTTATTTAAATCAGACAGTATAAATAGTGTAGATTTATTTTTCCTTGTAGTTAACATGTCACTTGAACACCTATTCCATAAGTAAGCCTCCTATGTAATTAAGTTAACACTTTTTTTTCTTTTTGCATATTAACACATGATTGAACAGAAACATACTCTGAGGATGTGACATGTATAAGTGCTTTGATGATGCTAAAGGGCTGAACTTTTCACTGGCATACTATAGGTTGAGATTTAAGTTATTTATAATAACTTCAGTTGATATATTGCATTCCACAGATACACAGAGTACCTTGATCCTCCACTAAGAGTTCTTTGCTGATACTTGAAACATCTAACATGCACAAAAAGCTATTACTAGCTCTTTCTCTTAATGTGTGTTATTTTTAAACCCACATTCCCTAACATAGGTGGTCCAGTCTTTTAGAGAGTCAGACTTTTGAATTTCTTCTTCATCCCTAGCTAATCCTCTGTCATCTGAGGCATTTTATTTGCCAACACATGAACTCTTTTTAGGGCCCAAAACATTGATATTTACCTTGTCTTCCTGCCTTTATGTATTTCCCACATTTACCTGTTCATGTTTCTCATGTTGCTTCATAATTGCCTGACCCCACCCATGCTTTCTGCCACCTCCCAATCTAGGTAAAAAGCTCTCCTCTGAATCCTTAGAACTCAGGGCATCTCTTGCAATATTTGAGTGTCCTTAGTAGACTGTAGCTTAGGGGAGAGAGAATGTTACATTTGTGTTGTATGCCAGTGATGTGATCTCCACTTTTTGGTGGAGGGCTTGTCTAAAAGAAGCAGTTTACAAACATTTGTTGAAAATATATGCAATGTCCACAAAAGCAAGTTAAAATTGGATATGTTTAAATTTTAACTAGGGGAAGTTTTTCCATTCATCAATTAAAACCTAAGTAAAAATAAATAAATGATCTGTTAGACAGGCAAATTATTGTCTGTTAAATGTCTTTGTCTTCACAGTATAGACTCATTTAGGAATTGTGTGTCCTTGTTTAATTAGCACAGAGGTATCTTTGTGAGATAAAGAGAGATGGATTTTAGTAGTTATTTTATTATTTTTATTTCCTAAAATTATCACTTTAGAACACCATAATCAACTTTTATTTCTGGTATTTGGAATATTGTCTATGAAACCCTTCAGAGTATATTAAATAGAATTGATGAGCATTTGATATACTTATTAAAAAAGTATCTTTTAAAATGAAATGAAAATGTCTTTCTATTGATATACAATGCATCATAAATTTTAAATAATATCTTACATAAATATTATGGAGAGGCCTTTAATATATCATCCCTCATTTAATAAAACCAATAAAGACACAGTTTAGATGGCCAGAAATTAATTACTATAATCTTCAACCTTAAAAATGTCCTATTTTCTACCCTGCAGGGAAATATGAGAAATATTTTAACAAAGTAATGTATTTTTTAAAATTTTAACTTTCACTGGTTATTGCTAGCTTTTTTATTTATTATGGATTTTATGTATAGACAAATCATGGGCTGGCCCAATTCCTGTCAAGTTATTCTGTCACTGGGATAATGACTGCATCAGTCAATCTGTGGGTGGTTGGATACTTCAGGATAGTTCTTACCAACCTGTTGCTCTTAAAATCCTTCTGCCCCTCTTCTTCAATGTTCCCTGAGCCTTGGTGGATATCTTGTAAGTTTACTTTATTTTTTTTTCTCCATTTTTATTAATATTTTCCATGATAACAAAAAAAATCCCATGGTATTACCCTCCCCCCTTTCCCCTTTGAAATTCCATTCTCCATCATATCCCCTCCCCATCTCAATCTTTCTACTTACATATATACAATACCAACCTAATAAAAGCCCTCCTCCCTTTCTTTCTCTTCCCTTTCTATCTCCTTTTTTAACTTACTGGCCTCTGCTACTGAGTTTTTTCCTTCTCACACAGAAGCCCAATCATCTCTAGCTAAGATCCACATATGAGGGAGAACATGTGGCGCTTGGCTTTCTGGGCCTGGGTTACCTCACTTAGTATAATTCTTTCCAGATCCATCCACTTTTCTGCAAATTTCATAACTTCATTTCTCTTTACTGCTGAGTAAAACTCCATTGTATAAATGTGCCACATCTTCATTATCCACTCATCAGTTGAGGGACATCTAGGCTGGTTCCATTTCCCAGCTATTATAAATTGAGCAGCAATAAACATGGTTGAGCAAGTATCTCTAAGGTAATGAGATGAGTCCTTAGGATATATGCCTAGGAGAGCTATAGCTGGGTCATATGGTAGATCAATCTTTAGCTGTTTTAGGAACCTCCACACTGATTTCCACAATGGCTGGACCAGATTGCATTCCCACCAACAATGTAGAAGGGTTCCTCTTTTTCCACATCCCCACCAACATTTATGATCATTTGTTTTCATGATGGTAGCCAATCTGACAGGAGTGAGATGGAATCTCAATGTAGTCTTAATGTGCATTTCCCTGATGACTAGGGATGTAGAACATTTTTTTAGATGCGTATATGCCATTCGTATTTCTTCCTTTGAGAATTCTCTATTTAGCTCCATTTCCCATTTTTTGATTGGTTTGTTTGATTCCTTATTATTTAACTTCTTGAGTTCTTTGTATATCTTAGATATTAATCCTCTATCAGATGTATAGCTGGTGAAGATTTTTTCCCATTCTGTAGGTTGCCTCTTTGCTTTCTTCACCGTGTCCTTTGCAGTGCAGAATCTTTGTATTTTCATGAGGTCCCAGTGGTTAATCTGTAGTTTTATTGCCTGAGCAATTGGGGTTGTATTCAGAAAGTCTTTGCCAAGACCAATATGTTGAAGGGTTTCCCCTACTTTTTCCTCTAGCAGTTTCAGAGTTTCAGGTCTGATGTTAAGGTCCTTAATCCATTTGGACTTAATTCTTGTGCACGGAGAAAGAGAAGAATCTATTTTCATCCTTCTACAGATATATATCCAGTTTTCCCAACACCATTTGCTGAAGAGGCTGTCTTTTCTCCAATGAGTATTTTTGGCATTTTTATCAAATATCAGGTGGCTATAACTACATGGGGTTACATTTGGGTCCTCTATTCTGTTCCATTGATCTACGAGTCTGCTTTTGTGCCAGTACCATGCTGTTTTTGTTACTATGGCTCTGTAGTATAGGTTAAAATCAGGTATGGTGATACCACCAGCCTTATTTTTGTTGCTCAGTATTATTTTAGATATTCGAGGTTTTTTGTGATTCCAAATGAATTTTTGGATTGTTTTTTCTATTTCCGTGAAGAATGCCTTTGGAATTTTGATGGGGATTGCGTTAAATGTGTAGATTGCTTTTGGTAAGATTGCCATAAATATTGATTCTTCCAATCCAGGAACAAGGGATGTTTTTCCACTTCCTAGTGTCTTCTGCAATTTCTCGCTTGAGTGTTTTAAAGTTCTCATTGTATAGATTCTTTACTTCCTTAGTAAGGTTTATTCCAAGGTACTTTATTTTTTTTTGATGCAATTGTGAATGGGAGTGATTCTCTGATCTCATCCTCTGTGTGTTTGTTGTTAGCATATATGAAGGCTACTGATTTCTGTGTATTTATTTTGTATCCTGCTACATGACTGTAGGTTTTTATCAGCTCTAACAGTTTGCTAGTAGAGTCTTTAGGGTCCTTTATATATAGAATCATGTCATCTGCAAATAATGATAACTTGACCTCTTCCTTTCCGATTTGTATCCCTTTTATGCATGTCTCTTGCCTTATTGCTATGGCTAAGACTTCCAGAACTATATTAAATAAAAGTGGGGACAGTGGACACCCTTGTCTTGTTCCTGATTTTAGTGGAAAAGCATCCAGTTTTTCCCCATTTAGTAATATGTTGGCTGTAGGCTTATCATAAATAGCCTTTATTATATTGAGATATGTTCCTTCTATTCCCAGTCTCTGTAGGACTTTTATCATGAAGGGATGTTGGATTTTGTCGAATGCTTTCTCTGCGTCTAATGAGATGATCATGTGATTTTTGTCCTTCAACCCATTTATATAATGTATAACATTTATAGATTTGCGTATGTTGAACCATCCCTGCATCTCTGGGATAAAGCCTACTTGGTCAGGGTGAATGATCTTTCTAATGTATTCTTGTATTCTGTTTGCCAATATTTTGTTGAGAATTTTTGCATCTATGTTCATGAGGGAGATTGGTCTGTAATTTTCCTTTTTTGTTCTATCTTTGCCTGGTTTTGGTATCAGAGTGATGCTGGCTTCATAGAAGGAGTTTGGTAGAATTCCTTCTTTTTCTATTTCATGGAAAAGCTTAAGAAGCAATGGTGTTAGCTCTTCCCTGAAGGTCTGGTAAAATTCAGCAGTGAATCCATCTGGGCCTGGGCTTTTTTTAGTTGGGAGATTTTTGATAAATGTTAGGATCTCCATGCTTGTTATAGGTCTATTTAAGTGATTAATCTCATCTTGATTTAATTTAGGTAGGTCATATAAATCAAGGAAATCATCCATTTCTTTCAGATTTTCATACTTTGTGGAGTATATGTTTTTATAATATGTCCCTATGATTTTTTGAATTTCTCTGGCATCTGTCGTGATGTTACCTTTTTCATCTCTAATTTTATTAATTTGTGTCTCTTCTCTCTTTCTTTTGGTCAGATTTGCTAAGGGTTTATCAATCTTGTTTATCCTTTCAAAGAACCAGCTCTTTGTTTCATTAATTCTTTGTATTGTTTTTTTTGGTTTCTATTTCATTAATTTCTGCCCTAATCTTTATTATTTCTTCCCCTCTACTGATTTTTGGTTTGCCTTGTTCTTCTTTTTCCAAGGCTTTAAGGTGAAGCATTAGGTCATTTATTTGCGACCTTTCTAATTTCTTAATATAGGCACTTAAAGCTATAAATTTACCTCTTAGTACTGCCTTCATTGTGTCCCAGAGATTTTGGTATGTTGTGTTCTCATTATTGTTTGACTCTATAAATTTTTTGATTTCCTTCTTGATTTCTTCATTGACCCATTCATCATTTAGTAATGTATTGTTTAGTTTCCATGATTTTGTGTATGCTCTATATCCTTTCTTGCTATTGATATGTAGTTTGATTCCATTGTGGTCAGATAGAATGCAAGGAATTATTTCAATTTTCTTGAATTTGTTAAGATTTGCTTTGTGTCCTAATATATGGTCTATTTTAGAGAATGATCCATGTGCTGCTGAAAAGAATGTATATTCTGCAGCATTTGGATGAAATGTCCTGTATATGTCTGTTAGGTCCATTCCTTCTATGACCTCGTTTAGTCCAGATGCCTCTCTGTTTATTTTTTCCCGGGATGACCTGTCAATTGATGAGAGTGGGGTGTTAAAGTCACCAACTACCACTGTGTTTGGTGTTATCTGTGACCTTAGTTCTAACAGTGTTTGTTTGATGAATTTGGGAGCCCCCATGTTAGGTGCATATATGTTTAGGATTGTAATGTCCTCCTGTTGGAGTGTGCCCTTAATCAATATAAAGTGACCTTCCTTATCTTTCTTGACTAATGTTGGAGTGAAGTCTGCCTTGTCAGCTATTAGGATAGCAACCCCTGCTTGCTTTCTGGGTCCATTTGCTTGAAACACCGTTTTCCAACCTTTCACCCTAAGATAATGTCCATCCTTTGTAGAAAGGTGAGTTTCTTGGAGACAACAAATTGTAGGGTCCTGCTTTTTAACCCAGTCTGCAAATCTATGTCTTTTGGTTGGAGCATTGAGGCCATTGATATTAAGAGATATTATTGAAAGATGTGTATTTATGCTTGCCATTTTTTTTTTTTGTGTGTGTGGTTCTGGTTCTACCTTTGCTCTCTTATATTAACTAGTATTTGAGTGTTGTTTGCTGTTTTCCAGGTTCCTTATATGTGTGTTTTTCTTTCTCTTCGGCATGGAGGATTCTTTCAAGTATTTTGTGTAGAGCTGGTTTTGTCTTCAAATACTCCTTTAGCCTGCTTTTGTCATGGAATGTCCTTATTTCTCCATCTATTTGAATGGATAGTTTTGCAGGATAAAGTAGTCTTGGTTGACAGTTGTTATCTTTCAGAGTTTGGAATACTTCACTCCAAGCCCTTCTGGCTTTGAAAGTTTGTGTTGAGTAATCTGCTGTGATCCTGATGGGCTTGCCTTTGTAGGTAACTTGATTTTTCTCTCTAACTGCTTTCAATATTTTTTCTTTGGTTGTGTGTTTGGTAGTTTGATTATAATATGGCGAGGAGAGGTTCTTTCCAGGTTTTGTCTGGCTGGTGTTCTAAAGGATTCCTGTATCTGCATTGGCACCTCTTTCCCAATTTGGGGGAAGTTTTCTTCTATGATTTTGTTGAAGATGCCTACTATACCTTTGGATTGAAATTCTTCTCCTTCTACTATACCCTGAATTCTTATATTTGATCTTTTCATAGTGTCCCGAATATCTTGAAATTCCCATTCATACTTTTGTATTAGTTTGTCTTTCTCTTTGTTGGATTGTATTAGATCTGCCACCTGGTCTTCTAGCTTAGATATTCTGTCCTCTCCTTCATCCATTCTACTGGTGAGATTTTCTACAGAGTTTTTTATTTCATTAACTGTGTTCTTCATTGCTAGTAATTCTGACTGGTTTTTCTTCATTATTTCTATTTCCTTATTTATGTCTTGTATTGATTTCTTTATTTCGTTAAATTGGTGTCCTGTATCTTCTCTGATTCCTTTGATTTCTTCTTTGAGTTCATTGAACATATTTACAATCATTCTTTTGAAATCTTTCTCAGGCATTTTCTCTAACTCGTTTTCACTAGAGGTCATTTCTGAAGCATTGATGCTTTTTGGTGGATTTATATTGCCTTGGTTTTTGGTGTTTCTTGTGTTATAATGGATATATTTTTGCATCTTGGATTAAGTTACTGCTTAGATTTTCCAGTTAGCTGGGTATCCTTTGCTGTATCTATTGATCTGATATTGTATATCTTCTATGTAGGAGATTAAGATGTTAGGTGTGTCTCTTACCACTCTCAGAGTATCTAGACACGTGGTCCTAGGGGTTAAGTTTGCCTGCTATGGGGGTATTCAAATAGGTTGAGTGGAATAAAATACAGGTATATTCTAAAATTTAACTAAACCCTATACACATTCAGTCAAGAACAGCACCGAGCATTTATGTAAGATTAGGTATTATAAAAACCAGATCCTCTATCAACAAAGAAGTTAAGATTTCTGGTCTGTTGAGGGATCCAAGTCAGCTTGTGACCAGGTGAGACCCTTCCCTGGTTCAATCCCAGTTACCTCTTTGGATGCTTTTGGTCTCAGTCAAGTTGCTGGCTGGGATGTTGGGCCGCTGTTCTGCTTTCTGGAACTGGGTACTGGCTTTTCCTGTGGGGCAAACCAAGCCTGGCAACTGTGGCCCTGCAGATTGGCGCCCCTGATGCTGGATCCCCGCTGCTGCCGCTGGAGCTGCCGCTGCTGGGACCACTGCTGCTGGATCCGCCACTGGAGATGCCGCTGCTGGGTCTGACCCCGCTGATCCGCTGGAGCTGCCGCTGCTGGGTCCTCCGCCTCTGATCCGCTGGTGCTGCCGCTGCGGGATCCGCCTCTGCCGCTGAAGCCGCTGGAGCCTCCGCTGCTGGATTCGCTGCCCTGAAGCCACTGTGGCCGGTACTGGAGCAGCTGATGGTGTTTTTGGGGCTGGAGTCACGGCTTCCACCGCCGCTTCCGGCTTCCACCGCCGCTTCCGCTGCCGGGGTCTGAGCTGCCGCTGTTGGATCCCGAGTCGCCACTGCCGGAGCCCGTGATGCAGCTGCCAGTGCCCGTGCTGCCGCTGCCGCTGCCAGAGTCTGAATCGCCGCTACCGGGTCCCGAGCTGCCGCTGCCGGAACCCGAGCTGCCGCTACCGGGTCCCGAGCTGCCGCTGCCGGAGCTGCTTCGGCCTGCCCGTGTGGGCTCTGGATATCTCCTACTTCTCCGCTGCTGTTTTAATCTCTTATACACCTCCCTTGTGTATTTTGCTGGGTTTTCTTTGGCTTTTTCTCCTCTAGGCTGCTTAGGCGTGGTTCCTATGCCGCCATCTTGACCGGAACTTGTAAGTTTACTTTAGATTTGAGTTCTCTGCTGCCTCTGGTTTCTGCTTTGATGAGTTTTGTGTGTCCTCAGTGTTTATCACCATCTCCCTGGAACAAGTTGTCAGGAATGCAGTGAGAGCAGCACTCATGTTGAAATCACCTCTTCCTCTGTGATGTCTACTGGCCCCTGTTGAAACTGCTGTAGGTGGCTTGACTCATGCTAGGCAAATGGCTATCTTTTCTTGTCATATTTATTGACATATAGAAAATGTATTTCAAAAGAGTATTTAAATTTTAAACGTGTTATTTTTTTAATTTTTATTTATTTATTTGACAGAGAGAAAGAGGCGAGAGAGAGAATGGGTGCACCAGGGCCTCCGGCCACTTCAAGCAAACTCCAAAAGCATGCACTACCTTGTGCATCTGGCTTATGTGAGTCCTGGAAAAATGAACCTGATTCCTTTGGCTTAACCACTAAGCCATCCCTCCAGCCCATAAACATGTTGTTTTTTAAACTTGATAGTAATTTTCATACATGCACCTAACAGATTTCAGTCATGATTCCTTCCTATTATTATCTTCCATTGTTCTTCCCCTTTCCTGGCCCCCTTCCATGGAATCCCTTCCTTTTTGCCCAGTTAGTCCCTCTACTAATTTGACATCTTTGGTGGTTTGAACTTGGTGTCCCCCATATTCTCATGTGTTTTGAATTCTTGGTTCTCAGCTGATATGGTAATTTTGTAGGTAGAGCCTTGTTTTAGGAGCTGTGTTTTTGGTGGCAAGCTTAAGATGTTACAACCAGCTCCCCTTTGCCAGAACTCAGCTCATTCTTTTGTTGTTGTTTTCCACCTGCTGTGGCAAAGAGCTCATGTCCAGCTTTGCTCTGGCATCTTTCTCCTTCCATTATGAAGCTTTTCCTGGAGATTATAAGCCAAAGTTAACAACTTTCGAACCTTCGGCTGCTTTTGGTTGGATGCTTTGTCTCAGTAATGAGGAAGTGAAGGTCCAAGAATGTTATTATTTTTCTCTTCCTTCCTTCCTTCCTTCTTTTCTCTCTTTCTTCCTTCCTTCCTCTCTCAATCTCTCTCTCTTTCTTTCTTTCTTTCTTTCTTTCTTTCTTTCTTTCTTTCTTTCTTTCTTTCTAATTTGGCTCTCATGCACCATATATAATGGAAATGTTGACGGGGTCATTATTTCACTAGTCTTAGGCAGGTAATGATAGCTACTGTGAGGTCATGAATGCAAAGCCACTTCATATCTTAAAGATAGCATTTCAAAGCACTGCTTCCTGTCATCTGGTCTTATATTCTTTATAACACTTATTCTGCAATATTCCCTTCTCTTTTCAGGGGTTGATAAATATGTCTCATTTAGCACTGAACACTAACAACCACTTATTCTCATCATTTTCTGGAGTTTTGAGTCTCCCCAGAATTCATAGCCATCTGTTAAAAAAAGATACTAGTCTATTTTTTAATCATAAATATTTAGAGGGCCACTTGATTGGCACTACATATCCATTTAGTCAAACAACAGTAGCAGCTTTCCCTGCTAGGGACTATGACCTTCCTAGCCATAGACTTTTGACTAGTTTTTCAGTATCAGCATGAATTTTCTCCCACAAGACTGTCCTCAAATTTAATCAGAACATATTATTATTCTTCCAGATAGTTTTTTTTGTGTGTGTGAAATAGTCGTTGATCTTAAAGTGTGGTGTCATCATGACACTTAACATTACTACAATGAAATAATAACATGTATATGTCCACTTTTATACTTAAGTAAGAGTGTCTTTCTTATTTATAATCAGGAAATTGTTCACTAAATTATATTTTATTAAATATCCATTTCAATAGTGAAAATATATGGCCACAGCTTTGAATCAATTACCTTCATATTCTCCAGTTTAGTAAGCATATGCCCTTAATGTGTTTTTTTAAATATGATTAATTCACTTTTATCTTTCTGTATGAAATCCCTATATAGTAGACACAGCTGGAGCCTGGGACCTCTGCACTGAGACTCTGATGTGGGTTTTCACAAGATGGTCAGTGACTTCCTGTTGGGGAGACTTGGTGAACACAGTCTCTTTCCAGAGTTCGGGGGTCAGACAGCTGTAGGTCTTACAGAAGGCATCAAAGGTGGCCTTAGCAAAGTTTACCAGGGTGGCAGTACAGCCCCTGGCTGAAGTGTAGCATCCATCAGCAGCAGATTCTTGGGCACAGGGGCAGAGACCATGCCAGTGCCCCTGGGGCAGGGTTAAGGCGCAGCAGCACAGAGCCACAGAGGCCTGTCACCTTACAGAGCACTGTTTGGGGCTTGCTGATCCTTTTCCCTCAGTAGCTTCACCAGACAGCACAATGGAGACCTTGGCCAAGATTCTGGCCACGAGGATGGCAGTGGCTACCTCCTTGGAGCACTTAACACCCATGCCATGACTGTTACAGTCCACAATGGGTACAAAAAGCTTTGAACCTGGTCCACTGGGCAGCATGAGTCTGTCTCTGTACTGGCGTGGTCTTCAGAACCTCATCCTCAAGGGACGCCCTCAAGAAGAAGTCAATAATCTCAGACCCCTGGATGGGCAGGGAGAGCGGACCTCCAGGGACTGGATCTTCATGTCCTTGACCAGGCCCCCCAGCTTGGTGATGGGCATCTACTCCTTGTCTTGGGCTTTGTCTTCAGGAGCCCCTAGGCCTCACCCGACCACAGCCACGCCCATGACCGTGGCATGGAGACCATGGCCTAAACCTTCACAGAAGCCACTGTGGCCTCCCAGGCCCGGCCCGGGGTCCTCCTGCCCTCCCCTTGAACACACAGGCGTCATTCACCATTTAGTGATGTTTTCCCCAGGAAGAAGCTATGGGCTATGTCTTTTTTTTATTATTATTAAGAATTTGACCATTAAATTTTGTCACATCCACTGAAAATACCTATAGAACCTGATACCCAGGTGCCTGAAGTTAGATCTTGGCCTCAGGAATCACCAATTAAACACAAATATCATGGCTGAATTAATTGAGGTTTCTGAGGACTAGATTTCATCAAAGGACTAGATTTTTTGGCAACATCATCCTTCCACTAGAATATTTGATTTTGAGCAGGTTTTGAATATACAGGGACTAGTCCTTCCATACAGATCTACTGCTAAGTTTGTTTTGATCTACACAAAACACACATAGGAGAGAAGCTGCGGTTGTAACACTAGCCATCCTGGGGTATAAGAACTGGGGAAACCCTTATTCCAAAGCTAAGCTCCTGGCATACTGAAAAGGGAACTTCTAAAGGAATGAGCGCTCTGGCAGACATCTGCATCTAAACTGGTCCTGCTTCATCTTCAACTGAAATGCAGGAAAAGGCAAGAATCTCTTGTCCTGCTCCAGGTTTTAGAGGACTTAGACAAAATAATACTGACTTTCCATATGTTCACACTGCTTTTCCCCTTTAATTTTTTACTGCATTTTCACTAGTGTTTTGTCTTCATTTATTTTATTCTTTTTGAAAAAGAAAATATTTTATGTTAATTTTCTTTATTAAGCAATGAGGTTCCATGTGTTGCACATTTTTCCTTTCTATTGCACTTCATAAAATTATCCCATTATTGGTCTCTTTTCATTTATTTAATCTAGTTTCTCCTTTTTCTGGTTTTTATGTCACTTTCCTTTATTTCATATTTTGCTACTTTTACTTTTTTTAAAAACTTTTTGAATTTTATTTATTTGCAAGCAGAGAGATAGAGAAAGGAGAAAGACAGAGAGAGAATGGGTGGGTCAGGGCCTCAAGTCACTGCAGATGAACTCTAGACATTTGTGCCCCCTTGTGCATCTAGCTTATGTGGGTACTGGGGAAATGATCCTGTGTCCTTTGGCTTTGCAGGCAACCCACTTAACAGCTAAGCCATCCCTCTAGCCCTACTTTAACTTTTTAAATAATTTATTTGTCAGAGAAAGAGGGAGAGAGAGATTGAGAATGGGCCTGCTAGGGCCTCCAGCCACTGCAGATGAGCTCCAGCCATGTGCGCCCCCTTGTGCCTCTGGCTAACGTGGGTCCTGGGGAATTGAACCTGGCTCCTTTGGCTTTGCAGGCAAATGCCTTAAATGCTAAGTCATCCCTCCCAGCTCTACTTTTACTTTTGTCTAAATAGTTTTACATGCATATCTGTTTCTGTAGTATGGTCACTGACGAGTTATTAAGTAGATTAATTTGAGTGAGTTTATATGCTTTATTGCTTTAGTATTATTGCTTTACAATGGCTTTCTCTCTTCATGTTGAATGATAATAGTGAATCAGCCTTAAAGATAAATGCTGTTCACCAGTAGGTACAGGAATAGCAACACAGGGGCTGGAGAGATGGCTTAGTGGTTATGCATTTGCCTGCAAAGCCAAAGGATCTGGGTCTGATTTTCCAGGACCCAGTAGGCCAGATGCTCAAGGTATTGCTTTCATTTGAAGTCTGTTTGCAGTGGCTGGAGACCCTAGAGTGCTCGTTTTCTCTCTCTCTCTCCCTCCCCCTCTTTCCCTCAAATATATATATATATATATATATATATATATATATATATATATGCAACACAGAAATGCAAAAGCATGACTAATTATAACTCCTCAATTATGGAATCCAAAGATACTGGAATTGATGAAAGGCTGGAAAAAGAATTCAAAGTAAACAGTGTCTCCCTACTGGAAACAAGAAGATGAAGTCAGGAATTCAAATCAGGACACAAATAAGAAAGCCAGCATTGTATAAGAGAAAGTGGGTGCTAAGGGGGAAAATTTCAACACAGAAATTGACATGTTAAAAAATAAAGTAGAAGCATTGCCAGGCATGATGGTGCACATGAGGCAGAAGTAGGAGGGTTGCTGTGAGTTTGAGGCCAGCCTGAGACCACGTAGTGAATTCCACATCAGCCTGACCTTCCTCAAAAAACAAAAGTTAGAAATCAAAACTCAATTAAATGTAAAATTGAATGGAATATGTCGCCAACAGTTTACATGAAGCAGTAAAAAGAATATCAGAGATGAAATACAATATTGAAGAAATAATAGATTCAATCAATAAAGAAAAATATTAAAACATGAAAAGAAATCTAAGAAATATCAGATATGGTTAAGAGAGCAACCCTCAGAATATTTGGGAGAAAGAAGTTCCTTAGGTATAAACTAAAGACATAAAACAACTATTCAGTGAGATTAGAACTGAACATTTCCCCATATCTAAGAAGCAAAATATACATCTAAGAACAAGAGGTTCTTAGAAGCTCAAATAGATGTAACTGAAGATTTTTTTTATGACATATCATGTCCAAAATACCAAGCCAGAAAAACAAACACACAATAACAAAACACAAAACAGAATAATCAACAAACACTAACTCTTTTACAAAGATAACCATAAAATAATATTAAATTTGTCAACAGAAAGTAAAGAAAGCACCAGGTAATAGTTCATGGACTGAAATTGTCAACAAAGATTACTGTTACTTAGAAGTTTCTTTTTTAAAAAACATTGACACAGAACTAAGGACATTTCAGTCTTAAGCTGTTCATGACCACTAAGCTAGCACTGTAGTAGATTCTTAAGTGAATCCTACAAATGGAGGAGAAAAACACAATGACAAGGGCACAGGAAATGGTTTTCCCACAGAAAACTATGAAAAATTGATCATGCCCAAATTCAGTAAGCCAGACAACTCCTAACATGAATAGGGAAAACATTAAAATAAACAATAAAAGTTTAACCAACCAGAAACATATTCAACAAATACAGGTGTCAACAAATCCCTCATAATAACAACTTGTTATTTATTTATTTATTTATTGTGGTAGGGTCTTACTCTAGCCGCAGGTAACCTGGAACCTACTCTGTAGTCCCAGGCTGGCCTAGAATTTACCACAATCCTCCTACCTCTGCCTCCCAAATGCCGGGATTAAAGGTTTGTGCCACTAAGCCCAGCAATAACCTGAGATTTAGAGAAAATTTTCCAAATAAAAGATATAAACAAGCTGATTGGATTAAAAAACAAGATCCAACTATTTCTTTTCTATTAAATACACCAGGTAGCTGTCCAAGAGAGGGGAATTATGAAAGTTAATATATCAAGAAAATGTAAGCCCAAAATAGGCAGAGGTATAGCATATCTAATAGTGGTGAGTTTAAAACTAAATTACGATACAGAGTTGAACAATCAAGAATATTTAACAAAATACCACCAACAAAGAAGGGAGAAGGCATGAGGGTTCCTGGACAGGTGACAGCAGCCCATTACAAATTTTGAGGACAACATAATGTTTCAACCAGATGAACAGTGGACCTCAGACATGCTGGAAAAATTCTCTACAACTGTTTCTATATACCAAGCCTTTAAGTAGAAGTTTGAACACCATTTTATGATCTGCAAGATGGCAGGATATAAAAAAAATAGTACTTTTCTTTGCCCCTATGAATCTGAAAGATATTTGTGACTGTCAACAGAGGTGAGAAGGGGTGGAAAATCAAGGGAGCATCACTGGACAATCACACTGTGAGAGACTAGAGACAATACAAAAATGTTGAATGGTAGTTTTATAAGGGAAACAATAGTCCCAATGTGATAGGGACACATTCTACGCCTGCAAAATAAGAGAAAAAGAGACCCTCCCCCAAAGCAGAGAGATCAAAAATAAATTCTAGGGCTGGAGATATGGTTAGCATTTAAGGCATTTGCTTATGAAGCCAAAGGACCCAGGTTCGATTCCCAGGACCCATTTAACCCAGATGCACAAGGGGCATATGCATGTGGGGGTGGTTTGCAGTGGCGAGAGGCCTTGGCATGCCCATTCTCTCTCTATCTGTCTGTCTTGTATCTCTCTCTGCTTGCAAATAAATAAACAAATTAATTAATTTAAATAAAAAAATAACTAAATTCTTAAAAAAAAATCTTAATCAGAAGATCCTCAATTTCATTAAGCAGATGCTGGGAAAGGAACATGGTTAAGGTCCTGCCACATATTCCTATTACTCTCAGCCAAGGAGAGCAGTTTTCCTAATAGGAATTGCAATAAGCCCTTCTGCTGAGGAGAACAGAAAGCTAACCACTACAAAGTCTCTAATTCCCACCTCCTCCCCAGACTGAGAGAACTAAGTGAACTCAGCACCACGTGAAGTGTTGAACTCAAAGTTTGGATGTCACTATATCCAGGCAGAGACTGTAAAGAACTGGTCTAGCCAGCCATGGTGATGCACACCTTTAATCCCAGCACTTGGGAGGCAGAGGTAGGGGGATTGCCGTGAGTTCAAGGCCACCCTGAGACTACATAGTGAATTCCAGGTCAGCCTGAGCTAGAGTGAGAACCTACATAGATTTAAAAAGAGAGAGAGAGAGAGAGAAAGAAGAGAAGAGGAGAGGAGAGGAGAGGAGAGGAGAGGAGAGAGAGGAAGGAAGGAAGGAAGGAAGGAAGGAAGGAAGGAAGGAAGGAAGGAAGGAAGGAAGGAAGGAAGGAAGGAGGGAAGAGCTGGTCGAGAGGCAGCCTCAGCCCTGAAAAGATGTGAAGATCTGTCTGCAAAAGTAAATACAAGCATGGGAATGGCCTTGCTGTGAGCCTCCTGACATTGAAATCCATGCAGAAAATGTACAACGACACAGAACACAGAAGAGACAGTAGGGGACAGGTTGCACCTTGTTCTAAGGCCATGGTCCATGCTGAGTGCTTGCAGATTTTTGCTGAAGGTCTAAACCTTATAGACGACAGAGTATAATTTTCTAACAAGATTGCTCTCCAGGGAAGCAGTGCATACAGACCAGTTTGTTTTCACCTGTTTGAACTTAAGACACAAACAGCTGTCCTCATACCAGTAGAGTTATCTCCCCAGGATGACTCAGGGGGGAGCGTCAACTAACTCCATTACAGCAGAAAAGAAATAGTACATAATGCCTCATTCTCTTCTTCTACTTTGTACTTCTTTCCATTTTAACTTTCAATTTTGTTTTATTAGTCCATAATTTGCTTATTTTTAATCTTCATTATTTTATTTCTTTTTCTGTGCTTATGGTGGCTAACTTTGCATGTTAACTTGGTTGGATTAAAAACACCTGGGGAGCAGAGCACATAGGACTTGCCCAAGTCCCTGGCACATATAACAAAACAAAACTATAACAACAAAGAGTACCACCCGGCACATGAATGAACATTCTTTTTAGGTAATGTTAGTATCTGCTTCAATTTTTTTATTCTTTAATAAGTTATTTTAGGTCTGGAATTATAGTAGCATGAGCATTGACCCCCCCACCCCCCACAAAGGTTTCTAACATTCGCCTCTTGGAGCACATGGATATTGCCCTGGTTGGCAGAATTAACTTGTACGCATGTGATTATAGTGTGAATTTTCAGATGAGTACATTACTTTGTGCTGTCCACTAGGAACTTAGTGAATGCAATGAAATGTGGAGACAAAGTGGTTTCAAGCTCGTGAAATTCCCTTCAAACTTCTGAGCTCCAGAACTTCAGACAATAGATCTACATCATTTAACACTTGAAGTTGAATTTATTTTGTTGTTGTTGTTGTTATTACAGCAAGAGGAAACTAATGGATATAGTGAATGAATGATATATTCAGATACAGTCATGCTAACTTTTTGACAATGTCTTTTCTTACAAGGAATACATTGTTACCACACTTGTAATTACAATACCTGTTTGGGCTTGACTGCATACATTTTATGTCAGTTATATTTCTGTTTCATCTCAATTTTCATCTTTTTCTTTTATCATATTTCCCCAGTTTTTCACTATAACTGATGCCATTTTTGCTAGATTGCTTTCATTATTTTAAAGTCAGCCAATGGTAATAGCCAATTTCATCGAGTTTTCTTTTTGTATTATTTTCATCTCAAGTATCTGAAACCCTGCAATCTATTCCATACAACGTAATGGTTCATATTGAACTTTTCAGGATTATATCAGTATATTTTTATATCCCTGTGGCTTGAGACACTACCTGGTAGTAAGCTAAAGACTTAAGAAGGTTCTCTAAATCTTAGGGACTCTGGAGTGCTATTAATAACAGTGAGACAGGAATGAATTACTCACACTGCCAACCAAGTATTCAGCACAGCCTTCTCTGTTCAGCAGGTCATTAGATGATAGATGGATGGATGGATAGATAGATAGATAGATAGATAGATAGATAGATAAATAAATAGATAATATATAGATTATAGATAGGTATGATAGACAATAATTATGATAGAGAAAATGTGTGATGTATTTCTTACTATGGTTTCATGGAGATAAATCCCTTCTGATCATGTGCTTTCTATCTATCATTGCACTTTTCAAGTGCAAAATATATGTTTCCCAAACATTGATATGAGCTCATGATTATGTAAAGGAGAGCTGAGATCATTGCTGTCTTTAAGGTATATTTAAATAGCTATGGACTAATTGCTAAACATATGTATCACTCCCCTTTCTATTATTTTAATTTCAAGGTGTTGGAACTTATAAGTTATCTGGGCATTTTGCCATATTTTCTCCTATTACCTATACTATTTTAACTGTATTTTATAAAATTAAATTAAACTTGGATTGAAGTTTTCTCTATCTCTTGAGTCTCCTTGTAGCTAGCTGTAATTTAAGCTACTTAAAAAAATAACTAATTTATTTGAGAGAGAGGGAGAGAGAGAGAGATTGAGCAGTGGTCTACCAGGGCCTCTTGCAGCTATAAATGAACTCCAGACATAAATACCACTTTGTGCATCTGACTTTAAGCAATCACCTTTAACTGCTGAGAATCTCCCCACCCTTAAAGCTGCTTTTAAGCAAACTGCAACCCAGGTTGTAACCAGTAACTGATTCTCGGTCACTCATAGCAGTCAAACTCAGATGAACATTGGCTACTATGGTGGTTTGACTGTAAAATTTCCCCCATAGTCTCAAGTGTTGGAGATTACATTTTCTGCCTAGTGTCCAGATGGTGGACCCTTGGGTGGTAGAGAGAGGGTGCTGGAGAAGGTATATCACTCATGATGAGCCTTGAGGTTTTACCTCAGCTGTGTTTTCAGAGGCAGTTCCATCAGATGAGTTCCTTCCTGCTGTGGTGATAAAATGTCACTCCTTGGGGCATGCTCTGCATGATTGTCCACCACGATGAAACTTCCCCTTGACAATGTAAACTGAAATGAGCCTCTCATAAGCCACTTCTGGTCAGGTGTTTTGTCCCAGCAATGAGAAGGTAACTATGACAGAATGAACTAGACTAACCATGTCCTCCTAATGCACATGTACCATCCATCACAAAATGCTTCAGGGTGGTAATGAGCAAAACTATAACAAATCAAAGTTTCTGTATTACTTTTTCTTTTCTCTGAATACATTCTGCCTGCACACATGGCTTGCTTATTAAGCTATCTTCCTCTCCTGCTTTAGTGCTAACTCAGTCAAGTCATTCTTTGGTGGAATAACTCAATTACATCTGTCTAATGTACTTGTAATTTTTGAGTCATTGGTCCACAAAGAGTACACATTTTATGTAGGAAAGTTCCAATAATGGCAATATTCCTAAGTAGATTTGATAAGAACAAAATTGAAGCATTAAAATATTCTAACATTAAATTTCGTTGAAATTATTGTTTAACTGTACCAACCAATAATTATAACTCAAACCTTCACTGTGATGAGTTGTTACTACTTCTATGGTCACACTTCATCTTTATTTCTATATCTGAGAGAGTACTCATTTTTTTTCAGGCTGTATTATTAAGAAACACAAAGGCATGCTAATTCAATGTCATTGCAAATAAAAACTTATTACTCAGGTACATAACTACTTGTCTTTTTAAACACATAGATTTCTGTCTATCTTCATTATATTAAATAGAAAAGAAAAATCATATGAATAATTTTATTAAGAGAATTACTAAATTATTTGGAATTTTGGCCCACTATCATCTTGTTGATAAATTGTCTTTCTAAATGCTATTTGCCAATGCACTACTTGTATTTCTGTAATTTACTTTTCCTTCTTTTTATCAAAGAGACTCATAACAATAGAGAAATTAAGTGATTGATATAAAGAGTAATTCAAGTTAAAATTAGAGCCTGATATCATAATGGGCTTAAAAATTAACTAAATCTCTGAGGGAACTTTGGTAACACCTTTGATGTAGCAGAAATTGAAAGTTTGACTCCATAGACAAAATCTAAAGTGGATGTTCCCTTGGGGACAGGGATTTATATTTTATTTTTATTGTATCCTAAGCATCTGTATTTTGATTGGCATGTACCATGTGCTTAACAATCTGTCAGTTATATAAAATAAATATTTTGCATAGATGGATGTACATTTGGAAGGATGGAAAGTATTGAAACTTTTACAGAAAAACAAAAATCTTAACTAGCTTTAATCTTAACTATACTTTTAATAATAATGATTGGGAAAACATTATATTATCCAAGGTACCTGACTTATTACATAGGTTAAAATATCTACTGTGATTTTCATTTGAAGAACAGGCATATAATCAATCAAGCCAGAGACACAGATTTTCTTCAACAAATTTTCATAATTCAATTAAATTTCATGAACAAAGTATAGAATCATCAACAGATGATGTTAGAGTACTTAGATATACTCAAACAACAACCATATAATAAGGGCTAGGGATATGGCTCAGCATGTAAGGGTCGTACTTTTGTAAGCATAATGACCTGAAATCTGTTCCCAGTGTACAGGTGAAAAAGCTTAGCTTCACCATGCTGAAGTTTGTAATCCCAGGGCTTACAGTGCAGACACAGGAGGATTACTTGTGCTTACTTGTGAGCAAGTCTAGTCAAAAAGTCATGATGAACTCAACGTTCAGTGGGTTCTTCTATCTCAAGAAAATAACACAGAAGACGAACAGTGACATATTACTGAAATGTCCCTTTGGGCTCCTTACATTCCTGAAATGTTCCTCTGGTCTCCTTACATGTGTGAATGTGTGCACACACACACATACACACATATATCACATTCATATGCACACACACACATGCTACAAAAAAAGCAAAAAAAGTTTTAAAAATGTAAAATAAATCAAGCAAAAACAAATTGTCAAGCTTTGTGTTATGTCTGAGATGTTATGCAAAGATTAATTAACAGTGGACACTGAATTTCAACATCAAAAGTTACACACTTATATTATTAAATGGAATTTATTTTTATAGAAGTTAGAGGCTAATAATACTTGTGAACTATAAATTTCACATAAACCTACTATCTAAAATATCAACATTTAAAATTTTATAATAAAAATATAAACCAATCCGATAGAAAATAAATAAATAAATAACAACCTATGGAGAGAAATATCAATGAAAATGGGAAATAAGCATGTGAAAATAGTGCAAGAATACATACAAGGGCATCACCCATACACTGCTAATGGTAATATTAAAATTAAATAGTCTTCCAAAAGCAATTTTCCAGTTTGTTATAAAAATTAGTATATACATGACATGTCACTTATAATTTCATTCTTTGGCATATATCACAGAGAAATAAAAATGTAATTATGAATAAAATCTCTACTTAAGTGTATATGGAATATTTACTTTTAACAGAACAAAGTGGTATACAAGCTAAATGTTTTCTACTGGAAGAATGATTAGAAATTATGTCATCAATTAAAAGAACTATAAAATGTAATACAATCTAAAATTTCCTATAGGTATATAAATATACGAAAAATGTATACATATACATGCAGATACTTAGATAAAACCTTTTGAAATGTCAAAAGTATTTTAATAGAGAAGAAATATATTCCAAAGTTTAGAGACAGGAGCAGGTGGGAGGAAGTTGAGTTGATTATGAAAGGCATAGTGAAGGTGTGTAATAGAAATATCCTGTATTGATACATTAATAATATCATGTCTTTGTCCTTTGCAAGATTTCGCCTTTAGAGACAAACTACTAGAAAAAACCATGAGAAAACAGTTCCACATTATTTTTTAAAACTTCATGTGAATGGAAAATTATCTCGAAGTAAATGTCATATTAACATAGGATTACATATCTATATAAAACATTAATAAAGATATATACAGATATAAATTATTATAGAGTAAAAACAGAGCTTTAAAATGGGATATACGAATATAATAAAAATATTAAGTAGGAAAGGCCTGACTAATTTTTACTGAAGAAAATATATAGACATAGTGACTATGGCTAGCCACATAACCTGTCTGTATCTTTCACTGAAAACCAAAAGAAATTTACACAATTTTTAAGCAAAGTCTGCCTAAGAAAAGCACATAGGTAATATGCAGTTTCTTATTCAGATGAAGGAAAGGAGTTTATATACTTATGGCCATTTGCTTCTTGAAGCTTTGATAGAAAATTTGAGAAATTCATTATATCTATCATTGTGGAAGGACAAATTTAATTCTTGGATTTAAGTGGAAGATATATGGGGAAGTGGTTGTGTAAATCTTAATAGAGATTCATATTCAAAATAAGGCTGTCAGAAAAATGTAATTACTTAACAAGCAGGAAATGGAATCATTGCTCATTTAAGATGGGATAGTATGCTCGACTCCAGTATTGCAGACATATAAGTAGAAAAGAAGGTCAGACATGGGGAAAGAAGCAACAATGAAATGAGTTCCACAGAAGAAAATAAGCCAAAAATGAGATTCTAGTCACTTAGAATTCTTCTTGGACGTATATTTGAGACATTATGCCACAGAAAGCCCCTCATGAGAATGGTAGTCACATTGGTGGGTGGCAAAATGAAAGAGAGTACCAGAGAAAACTGCTGTGCATCAAATATTGACCAGAATGAAAGAAGGGTAGGGAAATAGAGAATAGGTCATGATTCACATAGAGCGAGAGTATCAGACTGAAATTGACAACTTTTAAGCATCTAGTAAGGCTTACAAGATTGATGCTATTGAAACAGGAAAAAAAAAAAGGAACAGGAAAATCTAATTAGTCTAATTATTGGATATTACTTAGGATTCAGAATTGTAATAGATGGGCTTGTAGGATAATCAATACCTCAGAAAATGTATTGTAAAACATTTGAAAGTACATGTCAGAAGTATTTTGTGCTTATGTCATCTATACACACAAAATCAGGGTAAAGGGAGAGAGGAAAACCCAGACACCCAAGTGTGTCATAATCATTGTTTACCATGCATCAAAAATTGTAGCCCATAAAAAAAACAGCAAATAGTATATCCTAGCAAAAAGGAAAATCAGTACATGAATGAGGTACTAGCATGGCAGAGGTAACAATTTTGGCGGAAACAGACTTTAGCTTTTGCTGCATGTGTTATTAGTAGTTTATAGTAAAAAGTAAAAAAGTGAAATTTACATTTTGTTTTATAAAACTAAATATAATTTCTAGTAAAACACATGAAATAAAAATATTAATTGATGTGCATAAAATCTATTAGAATTTTCAGAATAAGCAACAAGTAAAGGTAAAATGATAGCAATTATTAAGTTATCTCTAAAAAAGTAATGGTTATCCCATTTATCTGTGCTAACCTTACACTCTGTTGGAGAATTTGCTTGTCTTTTTTCAGATAGAAGCAAATCGTAAGCAGAGAACCACCCCATCATACCTCAAAAGGGCCCCAGCTGAAACTAAGAATAAGTGGGGAAACAAGCAAGAGTGCTGTTTTCATGGTGAACCTGGCACCAGCACAAGGGTGAAGGAGATAGACATAGAGAACAACAAACTCCTTCCAAACCAGATATCCAGAGACACAGAGGCTCCCAAGACCTCATCACTGAAGCAGACCTAAAATGAACCCAACATGGCTCAGGGAAATTTGCGGAAGAGGGGTCGGAAAGAATGCCAAAGCTACACATTGGGTCATGACATGCAGAGATATTGCCTCCTACCCATAACTGATGGCTAATCCCACAATGTATGACCCATATTTCCCAAATAAGAGGGTCCCTGAAGAGGGGGGAAGACAGGAAGGAGGCTAACAATGGTACCAACTTGACTGTATTCACTGAGTACAAAACTAATAATAATAATAATAATAATAATAATAATAATAAAGATAGTAATGAAATCTCAGCATATTTAAGTGCAGAATGGTAAAAGATAGACACACAAATGAAAAAAGAACTCCAAACATGTGGAACAAAATATAATCAGCCTAACATGTTTTATTTATGTATTTATCATGTTAGTTGTGTGTGTGTGTGTGTGTGTGTGTGTGTGTGTGTGTGTGTGTGTGTATAGGGAGACAGAGAGAAAGCGAGAGAGAGAGAGAGAGAGAAAGGGGAAAGAGCGGTCATGTTCAGGCCTCTTGTTGCTACAAACCCCAGACTCATGCACCACTTCTTGAATCTGGCTTTTCATGGGAAATGAAGAATTGATCCCAGGCCAGAAGGCTTTGTAAGCAAGTGTCTTTAAACATTGGAACATTTCTTCATGTCCAGTATAACACTATTTGTATTTAGGCAAGATTATTGCCCAGAAATTTTTGAAAAAATAATGGATAAAATGCATAAATGTTGGGCCAGAGAGATGGATTAGCAGTCAAGGCACTTGCCTGAAAAGCCTAAGCACCTAGGTTCGATTCTCCAGTGCCCATGTAAGCCAGATGCAAGGTGGCACATGTGTCTGGAGTTTGTTTTCAGTGGCTGGAGGCTCTGGTGCACCCATTCTCTATCTGTCTCTTTCTCTCTCTCCCTCTCTCTCTCTCTCTCTCTGCCTATTTCTCTCAAATAAATAAAATATTAAAAAATACACACACACACACACACACACACACACACACACACATATATATGGACTATAAACATCAGTAAACAAAAACAAGGTAAAGATTTTAAAATAAATACTAAAAATATAAAAAACTTTATCATCTATAGATCTCTACAAAATAAATTGTCATTCAAGTTAAAGGAATATACCTCCAGAAACACAATATCAGAAAGAAATAAAAATTCCAGAATTGTAAAGATATTTTTCTTTTTTAATATATTTTATTTATTTGTTTATTTTAGAGAAGAAAAAGGCGGAGAGAGAGAGAGAGAGAGAGACAGAGACAGAGACAGAGAATGGGCAAGCCAGAGCCTCCAGCCACTGCAAATGAACTCCAGACACATGCACCCCCTTGGGCATCTGGCTTACATGGGCCCTGAAGAATCAAACTGGGATCCTTTGGCTTTGCAGGCAAACACCTTAACTGCTAAGCCATCTCTCCAGCCCCAAAGATTTTTTTTTCTATAGAAGGATATTTTATTCTTAAAAAAATAACTGTACATTTCCATAAGGCCCCCAGAAACCCTCCCCAAACCCTAACAACCTTCAACTGATACAGGCATGGAATTGAAGCATTCAGTGATTTCAGACGTTTCAGGACATTCTCACCCAGATATTGAGGAGCACTGTTATAATCTCAGAGCTTGGGAGGTAGAAGCAGGAGGATCAAGGAGTTCAAGGATTGCCTCATCTACATAGCCATGTTCAAGGCCATCCTGAACTACATGAGATACTGCTTCAAAAAAGGAGAAGGAGGGAAAGAAAGAAACTCTTCTCTTATGTTGATACAGTAGAAAATTTTAATATGTATGAAATAATCTTATAATCTAATAACATCTTTAAAAGTCCTAAGATGTCTTCAAATTCTTGAAACATATAGTTGCAACCTTTAAAAACTTAATCCCTTTAAACTTATGGATATAGTTAGAAACAAAGAAGAAAATTAAGATGGGAAAACTATATACACATACACATATCTCATATAGAAGCAGGAGGGGCCATATATACACAGAGAAACACAATCTCAGAGAATTTCAATTTATAACTTTTAATTTTTAAATTGGCAAATAGAGGTAAAATATATAACACTTTTTATAGTTTTTCAAAGTGGTAAATAATTGTTACATTATTTTTATATATTCGTTATTCTGTGGCATTATGATTACAGATAAAATTAATATATAATTATAAAAATCATAATGTAACTATAATTGTCAAGCCATACTACATTAAGTAATGTTTATATAAAATAGATATTAAAATTATCAAATATTAGAAAGTCAAAATAAAAATATTTATTAGTTCAATAAATTTAACCCCAGCAGAACAAAGATTATAATAAAATTAAACTATGCATATTTTACATATATATATATATATCATGAAAAAATGTAACTTTGTGTCCAGAAGCTATATAGTGATATTTTATGTAGAAAAATGAATCTTCCAACAAAGGCAATCCTTAAAACTTTATGTGTTGGGCTGGAGAAATGAGAAATTGCTTAGCAGTAAAGGTGCTTGCCTGCAAAGCCAAAGGACCTAGGTTTGATTCTCCAGCACCCATGTAAGCCAGATGCACAAGGTAGCACATGCATCTAGAGTTTGTTTGCAGTGGCTGGAGACCCTGGCATGCCCATTCCCTATCTGCCCTTTCTCTCTCTCTTTTGCTCATTAAGAAATAAATAAAATATAAAGAAACAAGGATATTTTATTAATATATTTTTGTTGATGAAGACTAAGATGCTAAATGAAATCATTGGTAAGGAAGTGAACAATAAACAATGTGGGAGTTGTATAGTCTTCACCACTCACATATAGTAACACTTTCTCTAAATATACCCTTTGTCCCACATGATCCTATATAATATGGATGGGTAAAAGTAAATCAATCTATGTGCTAATTTCATTTGCTGAAAATTCACTGAACTATTAAATCAGGAAGAAATTAATTTTGAATAAATGTAAGTTTTCCAATTAGTATATGTATTAAAGAGAAAAAGAAGAGAGAGAGAGAGAAAAAAAAAAAAGAAGAGTCCAGGCATGATAGCAAAACATTTCCTTTACCTGGAGAGTAATAAATCTGTAAAAGATAGTGAGTGGAAAAAATGTTAATTTTATTTTTTCATTTTGATCATTCTGCTGAATTTAAAATATGCACTATAATGTTGTTCTCGCTTGTGGTATTTTTCTTTTCCTAGTAAAAAATGTTTCATGATGGCTTGTGTTGCAGTTAGCGTTCTCAATGCTGGCACAAACACCCAATCAAAAGCAGCTGGTGGGAAGAAAGGGTTTATTTTGGCTCACAGACTTGAGGAGGAGCTCCGTGATGACAGGGAAAAATGTGGCATGAAGAGAGGCTGGAAATCACCTCTTGGCCAACATCAGGTGGACAAGAGCAGCGGGAGTGTGTGCCAAGTAACTCTGACAAGTTAGGGTCACTTAGCTAACAAGGTCCCCCCCCCCCCCAGTAACACACCTCCTCCAGCAAGGCTCCACTTCCCAAATCGCCATAAGCTAGAGGTCAAACATTCAAAACACATGAGTTTATGAGAGACACATCATTTAATCCAACAAAGTGTAGAGTATTTTTGCCTTGCTTTTCTACATTGCCTTAATACATGCCATATAATAAATAGTATAAATTTGTTTTAACATTCTTGTGTAGTATCTATTTTTGTTGAACTAACTATTTATTATGATATTTGTACATGTTTAGTCTAGGAACCTTTAGGCTAAGTTTCTTCCTGAGTGTAACAATTTTCAAATTATTCATTTGCAAGTTATACAAATTCTTGACTCATTAAAGTTGTAATGTTAATATTTTAACTAAATTTTATTAAGCATTTAGAATCCCAATACGGATAACTTTAATGCATATGATTTGAATCTAATGAATATAATTGATATCCCTCATTGATATTTTTATTTTTAGTCTATGTGCTGCCGAAGCGAGCACGATATTTTTATTTTTAATAACATCAAAATCTGCTGAGTCCACTGTGGTTAATGAAATACTGAAAAAAAAATTCATGACAAAAATGAAATACTTTAAAAATCAACTAAGTAGTAGTATTTATCCCCAAAACTCCTCATAAGTCTACTGAATGGAAAGTATCAGTTTGTAAGGAAATCTGTGGTCTGTATTCCAGTTCTTACATTACAAAGACAGAAATTTCATACACTGGTCTTACAACTGCCTAATCCCTAACAGTTGCAAATATTCACACAACAGCTAACAGATGTTATTCTAGCTACATTTTGTGTTGTTCATAAAAGGAAGAATGATACCTCACTTTCAGTTATGGAAAACACATTTGCACTAAACACATCTTCATGATATTTCAGGCTTTGATTCTTCAAGGAAATGTTCACTCTGTTCTCATCTCTTCTTTCTGTCTTGCTCTTCTCCATCAACTTCCGTTTTTTATTGCTTTATTCATCACAGTGCCCAGAAGATTACTTTGTCTTTCTCCTTTATTATATCATAATTTCCATTGAGACCCTAGCCATTGTCTCCTTAGAGCTTTTCTAAGTGGGTGACAGTATATCTTAGGACACAGCTGATGGCTGAGACTTGTTGTGTCAACTATTAGAGACATGTTGTAAAGGTCAATATCCAACTTATTCACTCTCCCAAAGCCATCTGTTCTTTCTTCAGATGGAGCCACAACTTACTACAAGACGAAAAGACTGAAAAATGTTGTAAAAACCCGGCTCTTTCATAAATCTTGAAGTCATATATCTTAAGTAAGGTGTTAAGGACCATACTCCTGATGGCTATGCAGACAACAATCTTTCCCTCTTCAGGCTTTTAATGGATCCTGATGTTTTGTGGCTGCATAGTTTTCATTTGCCTCAATCTGTGAAGGACTTTGTTGTTTTTTATTTAACTCTGTGTTCTTTTCTTTTTTATAAGGAAAAAATACTGGGTTTAGGGTTTACCTCCAATCCAGGAAGACTTCCTCATGAGATCCTGAACTAATTATATTGATGATGATCCTATGTTCCAATGTAGTCCTAGTCTGAGGGGCCAGGTGGATCTGAAATATGGGGTCATGTTATTGAATTCACTATATTATTTTATATTGATTTAAATTATTTAGAAGTGTTACCTAATTTTTTTAATTGGGATAATTGTATTTTATTTAATTCAATATGCTCTTTATACTATATCATAAATATATATGTACACACACACACACACATATATGTATGCACATGCATGTGGGTGTATGTGTGCATGCATGGAGAGAGATCAAGACAGAGATAATAGAGGGCAATAACAACTTAAGACAAAAGGTAGAAACACATATTTCCTCTTTTGTCAGGGTGGCCTCACTAACTCTTGCATAATTAAAGTCAAAGCTTTACAAAGTTTGTATTTTAGATTTGGAAGCAGAAAAAAGATTTACACTTCTGTAGCTATATTCTTAATAGAGTGTTTTTTTTTTTTAAATAATTTAGTTCTTTATGGTAACAATAGTGGTTTCAATCCGATACTTCCCATGAACTGACTGTTTTGAAGGCTGGGTCCCCAGCTCATGGCAGTCTGGGAGGTGGAGCTTTGCTGGAGGAGGTGTTGTGTTGGGGGCAGGCTTTGGAGTGTTATAGCCATCTCCCCCTTGTAACAATTTTGCTCCCTCACCTGGCAATGGTTTCTACCTGCCGTGCTAGAGTGATGTCTAACGTATGCTCGTGCCATACTTTCTCATGTCAACTTGAAGCTTCCTCTTCTGCCTGTGAGGCAAATAAGCCCTTTCCTTCCATCAGCTGCTTCTGGTCAGGTACTAAGTCCCAGCAATGAAGTAACTACAACAGTCAGATTGCCTCCCATACTCAGTCAAGTGAAATATGGATTTGTTCCTGAAAGGTTAGCATTGTAATAAGTCACTACCTATGAATTCTTCATACTCAAAAACACTAGGAATTCTTCATGAATCTTTACCTTAGAAGAACAGATGAGCATGGAGGAAATCAGAAGCAGCCACACAGGACAGGGGAAGTTAGATGCATAATCTAATCAAAAAAGCCAGACAGAAAATTAACAACAAACAGAAAAGCATCGAATCTACCCAGCCATCATCAGCCCCTAAGAATATGTGATATTCTTTTTCTTAAAGGACATTCTACATGCATGGTTCAGCAAATTTTCTAAATAAAGATATATAAATAAAGCAATAAATGGTATAATATGAATATTTCTAATCTCTTCAAAATACAAACAAAATTAACAGATTTTAACAGACATGAGAAAACATAAGGATACATATTAACCAACTTAGTGAAGGGGCTTGAGAGATGACTAAGTGGTTAAAGGCACATACTTCCAAAGCTTGATGACTTGGGTTCAATTTCCCAGTAGCCACATAAGCCAGATGCACAAAGTGGCACATGCACCTGGAATTTGTTTACAGTGGCAAGATACCCTTGCGTGTCCTTTCTTTCCTTCCTTCCTTCCTTCTTTCCTTCCTTCCTTCCTTCCTTCCTTCCTTCCTTCCTTCCTTCCTTCTTCTTCTTTCTTCCTTTCTCTCTCTCTCTCTCTCTCTCTCTCTCTCCTTCTTTCTCTCTCCTCTCTCTCTCTCTACTTGAAAATAAATTAACAACAACAGAGTAGTACAATAATATTAAGAATTACAGACTGTAGAGATGGTTTAGTGGTTGAGGTGCTTGTCTGCAAAGCCTAAGGTCTCAGTTTCAATTCCCCAGTACCCATAAAGCCAAATGCACAAGGTGGCACAGATAGCTGGAGTTCGTTTGCAGTGGCTGGGGGCCCTGCCATGCTCACTCTCATTCTCTCTCTCTCTTCCCTCTTAAAAAATAAACAAATAGGGCTGGAGAGATGGCTTAGTGGTTAAGCGCTTGCCTGTGAAGTCTAAGGACCCCGGTTCGAGGCTTAATTTCCCAGGATCCACTTTAGCCAGATGCACAAGGGGGCACACGCGTCTGGAGTTCATTTACAGCTGCTGGAAGCCCTGGTGTGCCCATTCTCTCCCTCCCTCTCTCTCTCTGCCTCTTTCTCTCTCTGTCGCCCTCAAATAAATAAATAAAAATAAAAAAAATTATAAAAAAATGATGAAAGCCTTAAAAAATAAAAATAAAAATAAATAAATAAAGGCACCTGAAGTCTAACCAGTTATTAAAAAAAAAAAAGAACTGCAGTGACTGGAAGTAAAATCAATATAAGAAAATTGGGGTGCTATCTTTGAATGTAATAAAATAAAAATTTACTGGAAGTGGTGGTGCACGCCTTTAATCCCAGCACTTGGGAGGTACAGGAAAGAGGATTGCCAGGAGTTCTAGTACGCCCTGAGACTATGTGTTGAATTTCAGGTCAGCCTGGGCTAGAGTGAGACCCTACCTTGAAAAACAAAAAATAAATAAATAAATAATAATAAAATAAAAATCCTTTTTAGGAAATATCTACTTTAGAAGTAGTTATTTATGCATGTCCCCTTGCCATCCCTCAATCAAGTGAGTAACTGATCCTATCAGCCAGACAGATGACAGGATCATCTACAGAGAGTGAGTGCCAGGGTCTGCCGAAAGGCAGAATTTAAAGGTGAGGGATTTGTGCATGTTGAACTTTCTAACTCACTTCTAGAATTTGCAAGGGATGATTACCATGCTCAGTCAGGAGATAAGGCAGGCTAGCACATAAAGCCCAAATCCCAAACAATAGGAAACAGAGAAATAAAAAATGAAAATATATACTTTTAAAAAAACCTCCAAAGTAAATATAAACTTCAGAAAGGGTATCCTTATGAACACACACTATGGACACCAATTCTCTGACATCAAGACATGTCATCAGGACACTTAGGAGCATTAGCAACGTAGAGTTTCCAAAAATTTTACAGAGGAGATTTACAAAAATGAGAATAATGCTTACCATGGTGTTAAGAGGATCAACTTATTCATGATGTGCACCAGTTCCACATGCAGAGTGTGTTGTAAAGATACCAGTGATGGTGGTGATACGAATGATCGCAAATTAAAATATTCACAATAAATTATTGTCCCACATGCAGCTGTGAGGTTTGTGAGACAAATACCTGATATTATTAAGAGCTGATAGACATTAAATTGTGTGAAAATATATTCACAATAATGTTTTCGTCTTCATCTGTTAAGACTCTGAAATAGAAAAGCACACAAGGACTTATAAAGCAATGGAAGATTATCTTTGTAAATTTATCTTTAAATTACAGATATGGCTCTGTGAGCTTCTCGTAGAGATGAAATTGTTTCCTGCTTAAACCACCTGAGGATGAAATTAAACACACTTCAGCTGGTGTGTGCCCATGGGAGGTCTCTGAAGAGTCTGTTTGTATAAGAAATGTCTGAATTGCTTTTCTCACCTCCCGAGGTGCTTATAGAGGATGACCTCTATTGAGGAAATATTAAGTGCTTTCTAAGTTCCCTGGGTAAAGTTTTTAAAAGATAAAATGAATAAAATAAAATTTAATCTCTAAAAATGTTTCAAATAAAAGTTTCTCAAGTATATTATTTTACAGTTACTTAAGTCATTAACTTTTAGTAGGAAAGCATCATTTCCAAAGAAGATTATCTGTGGGCTCATGAATTTATTTGTTTACAAGGAGAAAAATAGTAATTCAATTTATTATATCCATAATACGGAAATTTCATTTTTAATGTAAATAATATTAAATATTTCTACATAAAGGTTTATTAGGAAAAGTATTAATTCTACTATGAGTAACAGAAAACTAAATTTGGAATAATTAAAACATGTCACACAAAAAATTACTGAAACAATACTTTTTGCACTGAACATATTGGCTTTATTATTTATAATGTTATACCATGTTGCTCAAAGCACCAAAAGTATGAGCTCTTTTATATTATTTGGACTGTATTTTTTGTTAACCCGGACAAAAACACGTTGATGATATGCTTTCAATGAACAAGTCACTTTAAGGAAAATATACCACGGGGCTGGGAAGACGGCAAGATGGGTCAGAGCACATGAATAAGCACAAGTACGTTTGACCTCCAGCACCCACATAAAGACCTGGGCATGTCCACGCATGCCTGTAGCTTTAGTTTTGAGAGGGGTTGAGACACGTATTGCTGGTGGTTTCCAGCCAGTCTGACAGAGAAAACGACAGCTCCAGGTCCAGAGAGGGTCTCTGTCTCAAGGAAGTAAGGCAGGAAAACTGTACCGGATGTAGCAGTCAGGATGGCATTGCTGGCGGAAATCACAAGACCAGGAGCAGCTTTTGGGGGAAAAAGGGATTTATTTTGGTTTACAGACTCGAGGGGAAGCTCCATCATGGAAGGGGGAAATGATGCCATGAGCAGAGGGTGGACATGCCTCCCTGGCCAACATAACGTGGACAACAGCAACAGGAGAGTTTGCCAAACACAGGCAAGGGAAAACTGGCTAAAACATCCATAAGCCTGACCCCAACAATATACTGCCTCCAAGAGGCATTAGTTCCCAAACCTCCATCAGCTGGGAACCCAGCATTCAGAATACCTAAGTTTATGGGGGGGGGGCACCTGAAGCAAACTATCACACCAGAGCATACTGAACATTTTTCTATTTTTATCTAAATATTTTAGAGAGAAAGAGAGAGAAAGAGGCAGCAGGGTAGAGAAAGAATAGGAAATAGGGCCTAGATCCACTGCAAGCAAATTCCAGGTACATGTACCACCTTGCACATCTGGCTTATATGGGTCCTGGGGAATCGAACTTGGGTTCTTTGGCTTTGCATGCCTTAACCATCTCTCCAGCCCCCTGAACGTTTTTCTGTAGCTTCTTTACTCTGTATGCATGGCATGCACATCTGCCCATACATGTGCATACACACATATCCATATACAATGCATATACATGTACACACACACACACACCTGTAAGTTTCAGCACTAAGGATGTCACAAAAAGAATTACATTACAAAATGATTTTGTATACAGAATTTCAAAATAAGATGTTTGATAGTTGAAATATAAAATAATGCCACTCAATGAACAAGTAGCAGAGAGATGAAAAGGCAAAACCAAACCAAACTACTACAGAACAGTAACACTGGAAATTGTGAATTTGCAGTCAGAGAATTAAGAACATGATAAACAAGAATCTCTAGGTCTACCATGCTACCCAGATTCCACTGATTAGGTGATAATAAAGTGGACCATCAACACAGAGTAAACATAATGATGATCAAATGATCTGTAAGATATGATTATATGATATATGAAAATGATGAAATAAACAGAGCCTGGTATGTGCAAGTAAGTGTATAACAACTCTATGGTATTTCAATTTCATAATTAATGATAAAATATCTCATATCTGAATAATACAAGGCAGTATAAATAGGGAAAATTTAAGGGATAAGGGACGGGAAAGGAGGACTTCACCCTGGGGGTCCAGTTGAAGCTTCTCACACACTTAGAGATAAAATTTCCAGCACAATTAAGGTAATTTTTTGTGAAGAATTCCTGCATACAGAAAGGAATCCATTTAGATTGAGATATTTCCAGCAAAGATGTTAAAATAATAATGAACCTTGCATAAGGCCTAAGTATTCTTGCCCTTGAGTCTGGCCTTATTTCTTTACCAGCAATAAATCTGCAATTTTCTGAGACTCTCAAAAGGCAATAATCTTTCTATGAAGTCAAAGCATATGTTTTAGCTCACTTTTGGCATAATATAGTGAAAATTTCTTCAACTATTATGACCTATGGTTTTGTCCTAACCTGCAATTCTGTCACTGCACCTCAAGAACCAGCTGATGATCTTATTTTCTAAGAGATAAAATATCCTTGGCAATGTAAACTGAAAGTGTTGTCCATGTTCTCATTTGTTTGCCATTAAGCCTCATACTGGATCCTCAGACGATAGAAATTTGTTACATGTCCCTTTGCTGGGAAAGATAGTGTCACTCAGGGCAGAATTTGAGGATTATTATCCCAGCTCCAAGGCCAGTACTGAGAATTCTTCCACCCAGATATGTGAGAGCTCCCTGCTCTTACCATCTTGCTTTTCCTGTCATATGAAACTTCCCATTAAAGCTACAATTGAGAAGGAAACTCTTTCCTCCTATAAGCTGTTTCTGGTCAGCTGTTTTGTCCCAGCAATGAGAAGTTAACTGGAGATATGAAGTTCATACCCAACCTGGACTATCTTTCCCAAGAGTTCTTTTATCTTAGCCTCTTAATATCTGTGTGTAACACTCTGTTGATATCTCCTCTTAATAATTTCCATTTTTGTTTAATGCTTGCTCCTAATAATCTTTTATGCATCAATCTTGATAATCTTGGCTTCACATGACTAACGGTCTCTAAAAAGACCCCAGATTGCTGCAGGCATCTGTGGTCAGCTGTCATTGCTGCAGAATATACATATAACTAGAAATACTATTTATGTTGATAGTAAAGTATAAAGAGTCCTTTGTCCTGGAATCTAGTTTAAGTTCCTCACTCACTTTGTGAAAATAATTCTAGCATAATTAGCATATTTTTCTGTGAAGACTATATATAGATATATAGTTTCAATCTTAAACATATTTGTCTAACCTTCATAGCTTTGGCCAGTAATACCAAACTTGTGTACAAACAATTGTCACAGTTTAAACATAGAAATTAGTTATTAAAACCAATGACAAATTTCTCATATAAAAGACATGAAATATTATAGACATAAAATTTTAGAGTTACGGGCTGGAGATATGGCTTAGTGGTTAAGCACTTGCCTAATGACCCTCGTTTGAGGCTTGATTCCCCAGGACCCACGTTAGCCAGATATACAAGGGGGCGCACACATTTGGAGTTCGTTTGCAGTGGCTAGAGGCCCTGATGTGCCCATTCTCTCTCTCTGTCACTCTCTTTCACTCTCTTTCTCTCTTTCTGCCTCTTTTTCTCTGTCTGTCACTCTCAAATAAATAAATAAAAATAAACCAAAAAAAATTTTTTAATTTAAAAAAAATTAAGAGTTACAATATTCATTGTGATTCAAGATGTTTGAAGTTCAGGGCAGGATTAGATTCACAAAATGCTGGAGATCCCCAGGTTTATGGGCCCCATTTCTGCATCCTTGTCTAAGTTAATAAAGAAATAAAAACAGGGACTCAGAGAAGGGTAGAATATGAATCATGAGATTTATTTTAGGGAGAGTTGGGATTCAGTGGAAAGGCTAGCTGGAAGCAGATGCCAAAAGAAATTCTTCCAATTCCCAGGCTGACTAAGAGGTGGAGGGGAGATGGAGACAATCTCCCTCAAATAGGGAAAGTCGAGAGAGAGAGAGAGAGAGAGAGAGAGAGAGAGAGAGAGAGAGAAAGAGAGAGAGAAAGAAAGAGAGAGAATTAGGAAAGCACCCAAAACAAGGTAGAAAAGTGCCCAGACAAACAGGAGGCCCTCCCCCTTCACTGCATGTCTGTGAAGAATGATGAAAGTGCTCACCCACATACACACATAGTGAAACAGTCAAGAGCTTAGGAAACAACCAACAGTTTCCCAAAAGGGATAGGAGCAACCAAACCTAAGGGGGCAAGGGGCTAAGACAGATTTACATGCATGATCGGGTTCATTTATATGGGTCACACACAAAATTAAGATGAGTCTCATCATCAGACTCACATGTTTAAGGGAAAGACCATTGATTGGTGAGCTCAAAAGGCTTAGGAAGGGACAGTCCACAAACGTGCTAAGCCCAGGAAAACATGCAGAGGAGGCAGGATGTTGGCATTGGAGTTGTTGCTTGAATCCATCTTGGATGAGACTGGGTTGGACACAGTATTTCGTTCTGCCAGAGCAGGCAAGATGGGATTTGTGGTTTTCATGGGCCTCTGTCCCTGGTTGACTACCTATAGAAAAGCTACCTTGTTGTTCCCATTTCTTTATCAACTGTACCTCATTTTTAAGTTCTGTTTAGATATTACAATGTAAGGTTTTTCCTTTACGTTATAAAAAAATGGCAAGTGTATAATTTTACCCTAGTTACTATAGAGGAATGATAAAAGTGTCAAATAAAATAGTTCCAGTGCTGTTTCTCTATTTTATTTGAATATTACATAATTGTTATTATCACTGTTTTTATACAAACATTGAACTGGTATATCAAGATAAAAGGTAAAAATTAGTGAAACATTCTCAGCATACAACTGTAATTCTATATGTTATTAATTCCACAATTTTCTGAAAACATCTCTAATGTATATTACAAAAGAGACATATGTATTTGATAACTTCAAAATATGTTAAATATTGTTCAAAATAAGTGAGATGGCTGGGTGTGGTGGCGCATGCTTTTAACCCCAGCACTCGGGAGGCAAAGGTAGGTAGATTGCTGTGAGTTGAAGGCCACCCTGAGACTACATAGGGAATTCCAGGTCAGCCTTGACTAGAGTGAGAACCTACCTTGAAAAAAAAAAAAAAAAACAGGATCAATAAATAGGATACACTTTCAGTTACAGCAATGGAAGTAAATTGAATTTTACAAGACAGAGGGATATATTCTTCATTTTGTATAAGCTTTAGTTAAAATTTTAAGTTGACTTATTGGATAGAAGCTTCAAGCAGTAGCCTTTGCAACACTAGCAAATGACCACGATGAATGACGTTTTGTAAGGAAAGTGTGAGTTCAACTTCAATGCCATTAAGCAGAAAATATTTGCCATGAGAATTCATGTCTAAAATGCACAATACTGGGCCTATCAATGTTCTCTTATGAATAATGGATAGTGGAAAAAAAAGATATCAAAATACAACAGAGACTAGTTAAAAAGAAGAAGGGGTTCAGAGGAAGTGTGATGGGGAACAAAAAGTATAAAGGAAAGGAATTATGATCAAAATATATTATGCCCATGTGTGAAAATTGTCAACATAAATTTTAAAAGAAAAGTTACTCACAAATATTAAATTGTCACTAACCTGCTGCTGTCTGCTCACTGAGAAAATGATCAAATGGTTTTACAACTGTGTTTTCAGGCTTTGCAATTAAGGAACTATCAATTTCTGAGAAAAGAACTGAATTAAGAAACAACTAGGCTTAAAAGAAAAAAAGCAAGAACTCATTGCCTGAATTACCACTTGAGGCCATATTTTTTATGAGAATGTAGGTAAAGGGATGACAACATTAGGTCACTCAGAGAAGCAGATTATGGGATTTATTTGATTGCATAAGCACACAAATGATTGTGAATCCTGTCTTTTGTTAATGATTGCAAACAGAAATTTCTAGGAAATACCATGCCTAAGTTTAAAGATTTTATAATGCTGACCACTTTATGGTCCTAACTACTTGGATTGTTCTATATGAGAGCTAAATTACCTTGGACTGTATTTAGCCACACACCCCCTGCAAATAATTATTCATTGCATAGCTTTTTGTCTGACCAAACAACTTGTGACTATTAGGTGAGACCTTTTGAATGTATTATCAGGCAACTAACTTCCACCAACACCAAAGCAAAAAACCTTAGAACACAGAATCTGAAACTTATAGCAGAGATTTCATTGTTGTGTTATAACCCACCTACCTGATATTTACAACACATTTGGAAAATTCCTAGAATTGTGACTGTCTTTTGTTCTGTAACTCTAAAACTTCACGAATCCATTTTCATATAGGAATATGTTACGTGAGGCAACCTTGATCCATATTCTCTTATTCTCACCACTCATATTATACCAACCCCATGGTACTTCCCATGCTAACAAAGGTGATACTTTAATCTCTTTTCAATGTTTTATGCTGTCTTATGAAGTCCTATAAATTACGCATGCACACAGAATTACCAATGGTGGATGAATAAATAGCATTGGCTATGAACATTAGCTATATTAGCCAAGAATAGTTTATGAATAACATAGCAACTTACAACTCAAAAATATACCCCAATATCTGGAAAGACTTGGGGAAGGAGATAGAAAACCACACAATGCAGAGGGTCAATCTATAAGGAAGATCAGTAACTGAGCCTTTCAATTCAGAGTTCAAGGCCAAAGGGCTACAGATAGCATGGGTTGGTTTGATAATTATTCATGTTATTTTCCCCAGAGAACTTGTAAGAGTATCATTAGAATTACAAAGCTTAAAATTGGGCCATGGTTCTAAATAGGTATGCAGATTTTTTTGATGTTATATGCTGTATAAATTGAATGAGATCTTATTTTCCCCCAAAATTTTCATCATCAATTCTCATGGGCACACAAGCCTTTTATTGGCTAGAACTGGTGACAGCCATTCAGCTTGATGGTGTAGTCGTATTACACTTAATAAATAAACTTTGACATTTCCCTGCAATAATAATGGTAAAAGCAAACTTAGACAAAAATGAATGATAGGGGTCTTGAATTTTCTGGGAGACATAAATATTTCATTCCAAATAGATAAAATTAGATGCTAAAACTAAACTGGTTAGAAAGCATAAAGTTTGCTCTAGATCACAGATTAAAAAGTCCCATGTGAGAGGAAAAGTAGTTAAAACTTCAACTCTCCAATTCAGCAAAATCCTTCTGAACAAATTTTAGACAGACTGAAAAAAAGGGAAGCCTAGAAAATGTCAAACCCTCCAAAGCTGTCTACCTGAAATACAAATTGTGAAGAAAGCAGAGCTCAAGAGGGCTTTTCTGTGAAAAGAAAATAATTTGCAATCAAGTTAGGAAAGATCTTGTATACTATTACAATAACCGCTTCTAGTGAGTTTGGCAAATATTTTAGGAGTTTAAAAGAAATTAGGTTCCTAGAAGGTGAGAACTTTGAATTAGCCTAGTAGATGTTTGTATGGGTCTCTCATATTTAAAGTAAAACAAAATACTATAGATTTTATGAATGAGTAACACTAGCATTGTCTGCTCAAACTCTCACAATGAAAATAAGCTACTGTATCATGTAATTGTATAATTTTCTTTAATTGATAACAAATTATAGAATCAAAATAAAGCCATGATAGTATAAGGCTAATAGCCTTGAAAATACAATTTTAAAAGCAAAGAGAGTTTTCTTACATTTTAGTCATAATTAAATTGCATTTCATGGAGATTTACACTTATGTAAGTAATGCACTAAAAGATGTTCTAGGTCATTTGCTCTTTATCCTTAATCTAACCTGTTGCCGCATCCTACATTTCCTCCTTGAACTGTTTGTGGTCTATGCACCCAGGGACTCTGTAGGATGATGTCTTATTTAAAACTGAAACTAAATGTGATCTAAAAGTAAAACATTAAGTTTCAACACAATTCTCCATTACTTTTATTTCACAAAAAAGTTAAATTTTTCTTAATGTTCAGATTTCCACATTATTACAACATAGCCCAATATTACAGGGCTCTTGCAAGATTTGTACACTCTCGTACACTGAGAAAGTGAGAGAATCTACTTAAAGGTATATTACTAGGCTTTTCTTTCTTTTCTTTTCTTTTTTTTTTTTTCAGGAATCTAAGGGAATCTATGAGCAGTCTAAATAACAGTAAATAAATAAAAGAGGGGGAGATGATAAAGGTTCTAAAGAGGTATACAGTTCATGCCACCATTGTTGGAAGCCAGTGTACTAAAAACAGAGTTCAACAGGCTTCTATGAAAAAAGGTTTTATCTCCTTCTTTAAAGAGGGGACCACTTCAGTAGGAGTATTCTTTCTCTGAGGGGATCAAGAGTCTTCAGCTTCAATAATGACTGCCCTTGGGGACTAAATTTGCCTGGGCTTTCCTTGTAGACACTCTCTCTTTTCAAGCAACTCAAGATAGCCAGGGCGTGTTTTTCTCTCATGAGATGTGAATGCTGCATTTAATGACATAAGGACAACTTAAGGTTTTCAAGGATATGGAGTCCTCCCACCTCTGCCCACATTGAAGAAAAAGCAACTGAGAGATAAATGACAATTGCAAATTTTGCAAAAATACTGAATTTAGGATATTAAAAATGATAATGGCTAATGGCAAAAAGTACTAAGGAAATCATCTACGACAGTGCTAAACATGTTGCTTTCCACAGACACAGCAAAAGCAAAACCAAGGAAACCCCAAATTCTCACTTCTGTTGTAATATCTTAAACAGAAGCTCATACTGAATTGATGGCAGGTTTCTCATGATTAGGTTGAATCTCTCTTTTTATTTTATTTATTTAATTTCTAGAGATAATTAAATTTTCCCAGGTCAAGGAAACAATGATTGCCTCTAGGAGAGTCCAGAGTCTGAAAAGCTACAGGTGCTTCCCATGTTCCTTTGATTTCGGTTACAATAGCTCATCAAGGGATATGGGGCGACCTTGAAACCACTATTGTGTCATTTTCATCAGCACAGCATATTTGTGTCTAAGACCATTTATTTGTTCTTCTCTTAATCTCCTGCCCTCCTTAAGACATATTATTTTCTTACAGTACTCTTTTTATTTCATTTCTTATTTTCTTTTTGTGTCTCTGCCTTTTTTGTGCCTGGGGAGGCATCCAGCCCTTAGGACTCCACACCCGGTAAAAGGTGTTTCTCTACTTCTTATGTAAGATCACTGTTTGGTCACAGTTCCCCAGTAGTTGATTAATGAGCTATAGAGAAACTCAAGATATAGAAATAACTGCCAACATAAGGCCACTTCATGCAATCTGTCTTTATTGGGAGGAAAATTAGAATAGCTTTCTATTAACATTTTCAAAGAGCTAGATAAAAATATCTTTTTATGGGTGTGTGATCTAGTATAAGTTTTGATTCTCTTACAACAGCCCAAGGTGGACAACAGATAGTATATATCAGTAGATGTGGATATGTTCCAATAAAAAGTTATTTTAAGGTAGAGGGCTGGAGAGATGACTTAGCTGTTGAGGCACTTGCCTGGGAAGCCTAAGGACTCAGGTTTGATTCCCCAGTACCCGTGTAAGCCAGATGCACAAGGTGGAACATGCATCTGGAGTTCATTTGCATTGGCTGGAGGCCTAGGTGTGCCCATCCCCCTCCCCTGTCTTTTTCTACCTTTGTCAAATAAATAAATGAACAAATCAATAAAGTAGAATTATTAAGCCAGTTTTCAAATTTTGGCTATTGGTTGTCAATTCTGACTTATATGACTGTGTGCAATGGTTAAGTAAAACCTTACATATTTCCTACCGTTCTACAAATGGTTAATGGAATCCTACAAGAAAGTTTGAATTAGAGAATGAGATTGAACAAGGCCTTAAAGAACGTGAAGACTTGTCCTGGAAAATCCTGAAGACTAATGTCTTAGGATGAGTTTAACAAAGGATGTGGAGAGAAATAAAATTGTATCACTGTACAATTGGTGTGCTTGTCGAAGAGAAGCCAGAGCTGTTCATACATATTTATTCCTGTTCAAGGAAAAATGTGATGAATTGCTAGAACCTTGAAAGTGTCAGAGCTTTTCTAAGAGTTGTTTCTCTGCTCTCTCCCTGGCATTTTTACTGAAAACGCAGCTCCCACAACAGCAGACATTTGCAGTCCAAGATGAAGACAGACCACCCCCAGCCCTGGCTATGATGTAGAGGTTACTCGGAAGCTATCATTGAATCAATGAATCATTTTCTTCTCGAACATTTATCTGGAAGTTATGCCTTACTGTAAACGTGAAGAAGACAAAAGCGCCCACTGCTAAACAGCCGTGCAGCAGGTTTGGTGATGGCCAGAGGCAAAGAGGTGGCTAACCACAACACAGAGCCCTTGGCTTATACCAGCAGCACAAAGACTGCATAGTAAGAGTGAGGAAAGGTCACTCCTAGAGTGATAAATAACTGGCCACGGTGTGAGTTTACCTTTCCCAGCACAGTTGAGAAAATGCTTATCCTTACAGGAAATTTGGAGCAACTTCAGAGAGGAGATAAAAGAATGTTCAATGAGTCCTCTGAAACCAGAGAGTAGTGTGACTATCGAACTGTGTGAGGTCTCCTCTGGGATACACAGAAAGTATCAACAGAATAAATGGACTAAGAATACCAATCTGGACCAGACAATAAAAGGCAGTTTCTTTAATTCCATGGAGTGTATGGTTCCCACGAGTCATGACCAAGATGGCACAAAATAGCCTTCAGTTGGATCAACTTTAGAGAGATTTGGTCCTGGCTCAGAGCTATAATCTCCATTCATCTCCTCTAGTTCTGATCAGAATTCCTTAGGAAGTAGTAATGACTTATAACTTCTTAGGATACATAAATTTCATTATGTTTATAACAGGGAGCAAATTGGAATACATCTTGACTGGGTAAAATTAAATCTTAATGTCAGTAGTATCAACATGAAAATATTATTGAGAATTCTCTCAGATTAAATTGAAAGTATTGAAAATAAACATAATTTTATTGTTTCTTTGCTTTCTTTAATTACTAAAGGAGTGAACGGAGTTGACTCACACATAAAATTATTTCATTATTTTTTGTACTGGCTTTTTAAATTTTTCTTTTCCTTTTTTTTTTTATTTTGAGTCAAGTCCAACAGACTGTTCTTCAATTATTTTTTATGTAAGAGAGAGAGAAAGCAAGAGTGAGAGCAAAAGAGAGACAGAGAATTAGTGCATCAGGGTCTCCAGCCACTGCAATCAGACTTGAAACACATGTCCCCTTTTTTGAGGAAAGGTCTCACACTAACCCAAGTTCACCTGGAACTCACTCTGCAGTCCCAGGCTGTCCTTGAACTCACAATGATCATCCCACCACTGCCTCCCAAGTACTGGGATTAAAGGTGCACACCACCACATCTGGCTCTACTTTACTCTTTGTAAAAACTGGACATCACAGTAGTTATTGAACCTTGCATTGGTTTTTGCCAATAATTTTTTTTTGTTTTGGCTGTACCAAAAAATTCCATTATTCATATTTCAATTAAATGTGTTTCCAAAGAATGTACAATAGTAAGTTGATAGTTTTAGGTTAAGTATCAAAACAAGTAAGTATAAATGTATAAGTGTTTATTCATTTATGAATTTCCTATTGTTTTGTCAGTATGAAAATGTCCTCCAAGTTTCCTTAATTACTCAATAAGGGATGGGCTTTTCAATTGTATATTTGTCATGCAAATATGGATGTGGATATTGGAGAGAATATCAGCAGTATGCACCAGAATTAATGAGAGACAAAGATCTAGTGTTTCCATAGTAACAGCATGACTATCCAGTTGCTATAGCACCATGGTAACTGAAGAGGAAAAAGTATGGGGATACATAGAAAATATAAATTTGTAAAAATCTAAGATTCATACTGGCAAAGTTGGCATCTTACTGACAGTCCATACTTTCTATTACTTTTTGGCATCATGAGCTTCCTTGTTAGTACAGATTGTGATTAATGAGGATTTTCAGAGTTTGTATGAAGACTGTTGGTACTGCTGAAATAGGATTGGCTTGTCTCTTTAAATAAAATAGACTGGAAATGATAAACTGTTCTGTCAATTATCACGAGCCATAAAAAGTCATTGTTAGATCTTTTCTTCCAAGAATATCAGAATCTGTCACTTCTCTTGTTACATCTCTGATACAGGAATTCAAATAAAAATGAGTAATTTAAGCTGGGTGTGGTGGCACATGCCTTTAGTCCCAGCACTTGGGAGGCAGAGGTAGGAGGATTGCATGACTTCCAGATTGCTCTGAAACTGAATAGTGAATTCCAGGTCAGCCTGAGCCTAGCTAGAGTGTGACCCTGCCTCAAAAAACCAAAAATTTTAAAAAAGAGACTAATTTAGTTTATTTCATTTACCAAGGGGAGTTTGTTTCCTTAAGCTTACCAGGATTTCATCAGTTATATTTAACACCAGATGTTACTTTTTGATTCTTCTAGGGATCATTAATGTTTAAATAGCATGTTCAGATTTTTATCAAATGCAATAAGACTCTTAAAACATTGGTGGTTACTTTCAGTTGGAAAAATATTAGGTCTATGGGCTGGAGAGATGGCTTAGCGGTTAAGCGCTTGCCTGTGAAGCCTAAGGACACCGGTTCGAGGCTCAACTCCCCAGGACCCACGTTAGCCAGATGCACAAGGGGGCGCACGCATCTGGAGCTCGTTTGCAGTGGCTGGAGGCCCTGGCACGCCCATTCTCTCTCCCTCTCTCTATCTGCCTCTTTCTCTCTGTCTGTCGCTCTCAAATAAATTAATAAAAATAACAAAAAATATTTAAAAAAAAAAAAGAAAAATATTAGGTCTAGTAAGATGTTATAGGTATTGCTAAGAAGTGGAAAGCAAAATGTACCCAAAAATTATGGACTCTTAAATCTGGACTCTAATTTCTGAGTTTTTCAGTTGTTACATGAATATGGCCATTGTAGTCAGTTTCACATTGCTGGGATGAACATACAAACTGGGCACATTTTTGGCAAAGAAGGAATTCATTTTAAGCTCACACATCAAGGAAAACACTACTAATAGTGAAAGAAAAAAAAAACTGGCAGTGTTCAGACCACTTTGCACACCTTTGGACTGGAATTCAAATCTGTCCTCAAGCACACCTGTTGGTCTGGACCCTAGGAACCTCCACCTCAATGACACCTCCTCCAGCCAGGCAGCTAAAGACATATGTTACAAGTTTAATAAAACACCTGAGTCTATGGGGGGGCATACTTTCAAATTACCACAGCCATTTACCTGAAGTTCCTCATGCATAATATTTTAGAGAAATTAACCTAAATACCTAAACTTTAAGGAACAATTAATTTTAAAATAAGTAATGGATATAAAGTAATAAAACAATATAAATTCATAGCAAATATATATATATATATATATATATATATATATATATATATGGTTTTTCAAGGTAGGGTCTCACTCTAGCTCAGGCTGACTTGGAATTCACTATGTAGTCTCAAGGTGGCCTTGAATTCATGGTGATCCTCCTAACTCTGCCTCCCGAGTGCTGGGATTAAAATAAAACTAATAGTAGATAGTTTTGATTATATGGAGCCTTCAGTGCATTTTTTCTCAGTAGTAGTATCATTTTCCTGAAGCTAAATGGGTTAACAATATTTTATTAAAATCTCAGAAAGTATATTAACTAGAAAAGGCCAGAATAAATATTCAATACTTTAAACACACACACACACGTGCACACACATACACTATATATACATACATACATATACATATATATATATATATAGAGAGAGAGAGAGAGAGAGAGAGAGAGACAGAGAGACAGAGAGACAGACAGACAGAGAGATTCCATCCTTATTCTTTGCATTGATATCATGATGATTATAGAAATATTTCTGTAGTCACTGAAACAAAGCAGAGAAAACTCTTCCATATGGAAGCCTAAGGACAAATATATGTGTAGTGTTATGATTTAAAAAGCATAAAACTCACTACCAGCCCAAAAGGAGGGTAGTTCTTCTATAGGAAAGAAAGTTTATTATCACAAATGGTGAAAGTGATATCTGATATATATATATATATATATATATATATATATATATATATATATATATATGATTTTTGTCCTTAAGCCATTACAAATACACGCACTCATACACACAGATGATAGATAGACAGTGATGGAGGATAGGTAGATAGATAGATATATAGATAGATAGATAGATAGATAGATAGATAGATAGATAGATACATGCATGCATACATACATACATAGACAAAGATAGATACATAGATAAATAGGTAGTAGTTAGATGATGATATACACATAGATAGACACATGGATACATAGATAGATAGATGATAGATAAAATAGCTTTAGGACAAAAATTAGATCAGTTTTGGTAGCACATAATAAAATTATTTTTACTTTATGTCTGTCATGCCAAGTTAATTGGAGCAGCTTTAATGTCCTTTCCAATTCTGCTGAAATTTTTCAAGAAGAAAATGGAAACCAGCCCCTATTTTAAAAAGTGCATCAGGATTTAACCCTAAGACATTTTTCTCTCTCAGTGTCCTGCTGATTTCTACAATGTATAAAATAATAAGAACTTCTCGGGCAGCAACTCTTTAAAACTGCTAGCAAGTCTTTTGTTCCATCCCTCAATAGGTCTTTCTTCTCACCACAATCCAATGCATAGGCTTGGAGTGAGGCTCAATGGCGTCAAGCCTTTCTAGTCATTCAGGTGGTCCCAGATTGGAACCCCAGCATTGCAGGCAGAAAGCAAACCAGTGAGCTAGACAGTGCCATTATTCACAGGAGAATGAACAGGGAGTAGGGAAGATGGCTAGTATTAGCCTAAAATCACCCTCCTGGGAAAGCTGACAGCTCGGTCTCTAAAGTATGACCCAGACTCCACAGTGCATAAACCTAAGCTCCTTCTTGTTCTGCCTGCTCTGGAGACAGGTATGTGGGAAGAGGTGGTTCTAACACACACTGGTATTACACTTTGTTTGCTCACCATGCAGTTTTTTCTCACTGTGATTTATTTTTTTTCAATGAGCAACAGAGATTAGTTTAGAAAAGAACCAAATGCTTTGTAAGCAGTATAAAAAAGTCCAAAATTTATGGCCTCTAAGTGGGGAGAGGGAGAGCTTTCTCATTCCCAAGTAGCTGAAAACAAAACTGAGTAGACCTTCTACCCATAAAAGTGATTAAAACCCATCTTTTGGTTTGAGAAACCAATTAAAGGCATAATCAGTGTACTTGATACCAAAAACCTTTAAAGCCCATCTAACTGTGTGGGATGAATCTTCAATTAGGCCAAATTGCTCAGTGAGTAAGAACATACCTATGACTGCTCTACAATTCATGACAAGTTTAAAATACTCTGAACTGATATTAAAGAAAGGGAAAATTTGGCAATTTGGGCTCCAGCATTTAGAGGCTGTCTATCTGACCAATACACATTCTTGGGAGACTTCAAACACAAAACACAAAATGACATTACATATGTTAACAAGAAAATGATGAGAATTGGATTATATCTAATTTCTCATCACTATCAAAATTTGGCAAAGAAAAATAAAGTGAGGGCTACAAAATTGTGAGCAAAAGAAAATCAGGGTCATAACTTGGTATTCAATCGAAATTTTCATAAATTATAGGGATAAAATGAAAATACTATCACATATCTGGACATGGAAGGTTTATTTCTCTCGTTATGTTACTTAATGACAATAACAATTGAGAATGTATTGTCACCACAAAAATCAAGAATAAGGACAACACAGCATCAAAAAGTAATAATTCATCATATAAACAATTAAGAAAAACTATAATGAAAACATCACACTGCAGGGCATGGTAATACATGCCGTTGATCCCAATAATTGGGAGGCAGAGGTAGGAGGATCACTGTGCATTCAAGGCCATCCTGAGACTATGCAGTGAATTCCAGGTCAGTCTGGGTTAGAGTGATATCCTACCTTAAAAACAAAAACCAAACAACAACAAAAAAGAAAACGACTATTCAAACTGAATAAAATTTACAGTATTCTTACAAGAATGTTTTATAAGCCAGTGGATGTTTTGAAGTCCATTTGTGAATCTGGATAACATTATAAATATAAGCTGAAGAAAGTATGCTTTATCAACGAGGGAAATGAAACACAATTAACAAATCACGTGGACTAGATTCCCAAGGATTCCATAAAAGAAAGCCGAAATCAAAAGTATAGGTACTCAGATCACTGAGAAAATATGGTCAACATGACATTTTTACACTTGATTGCAACTAAATGATGATAAATAGGTATATTTGATTGTTATTTATATGTGTGTTACTGGGATGAGAGCTTATAAATGCCTTTATTTAGTTATTATATATTATTTTTTATTCATGTTTTGAGACAGTCTCATGTAACCCAGACTGGCCATGAACCCTATGAATCTGAGGATGATCTTGAATTCTTGCTCTTACTTCCCCTACTTTCTAAGTGATAACATTACAGCACAGGCACAGATACTTTACTGGCTTTTAATATCTATTTATTTAGTTATACTTATTTGCTTTTGTTTTGTGAGATAAGGTTTCATTCTATAATACAGGTGCCTGGTTTTCTAGAGAAACCTTTGACATTCTCTCTACAGCATATTTTCTCATTATTTTGCAATAACAATAGTTGGATAAAGTCCCAAGTCTTTCATATTGGTTCATTCTTGTTTCACCATTCCTGGAATCACTATCCTCTGAGCATGAAATGGAAATGGCCTTCTTGATTGCTCAATAGGAGTGGTTACTGGGATGAGACTTACATAAAATCTGGCCCATTAACATTCAGTCATGGTGAGGGGCTAATGAGGTCCTGCCTCTACCCAGGACGTATAGGCAGTTAACAATTGGTGGTGGGAGGGCTTGAAGAGATCCCAGCACTCACAGAGGATATTTAGAGTTAATGGTTTATGAGAGAGACCTTTTGAAAATTCATTATATATATATATATATATATATATATATATATATATATATATATATATAATGTATAATCTGTTCCAGTTTCCATTTACCCTGGGAATCCTCTTCAGTGGGATTATGGTATTCATTGTGGGGTCAGGGAGGTCTCAGTCAGTCCCTGTCAGTGTCTGTCACCATCACCCGTAAGCTGGTTGTGATACTAGCAGTAAGAGCAACAATCATGTTGCCACGTCCTCTCCAAGTTCTTCTGGGCCCTGGCTGATATGTAGTAGAGGTTGTACACGGAAGGCATCAGCTTTCTTTTCGTCTTATTGATGGATCTTGGTTCTCCTCCATTTTCTTTGCCTTCTTTAAAATAAAACAGATTCTCCAAACAAACCTGAGAGCATCTTGGGTTAAAGGAGGTGTGCAAAGTATTTGAGGGTTGTGTGGTATGCAAGCCCACTCATCTCCAGAAAGCAGTGGGAACTTCTCTCTGAAGTATGAGTTCCCTGACAATGGGTTTCTCACTTTGTGTCCAGGACCAGATTTGAGTTCTCTGCGGATGAGAAGAGCTCCTATCCAAACAGAGAACAGTAGGTTACCCACAGAGGCTGTGTGCTACTTGTGTGGCTCCTTGATTTTGTAGTCTGCAGGGTCCCCTGCCTATGCATGCTGTTGGTGACCATTGTGCTACAGTAGCTCCCATAGAGCTTTCCAGATCTAGGAGAGTTAGCCCAAGGAGCTAGATTCCCTTTCAGTTCCAGCACAGTATTCTGATGTCCTGTAGCCACAGCCTGTGGCATCCTCAGCAATAGGGTCTTACCTTTTAGCTCTGGTCAGTAATCAAGTCTTTAGGCAATAGTGTATATTGTGTGGGAGAATTTATGGGTCTCGCTGGCCAACAGCTTACTGTGGGAGGCAACCCAATTCTGAGCATGGGATTTACTGGCCAGAGTCTATGGTTTTAAGGTTAAGTTTCTTCCACTTTCTGTCTGGACTATCCTGCTTTCCTTTTACTAGTGGTTTTATCTTGTAGAATTCTAGCCAGAAGGGGGGGTTTCTATGGAACTGGTGCATGTTGTCTTAACTTTTGTGTAATTCCCTTCCCACTCTCCCCACTCCTATTCCTACGAGCCCCTACCCCTCTTCTATGATTCAGGAATATTCTAGCTCTATACCTACATTTTTTTCTCAATAATTTACATGTGCATTGTGTGAGCAGAAAACATATTTTATGTTTCTTGCACTTAGTACATTTCCTGGCACAGTGTAGGTGCCAAGTGAACGGTTATTAGTCTGGCCTGGGAAATGACTCTAGTTTTCAAGACTCACTACCCTGTTTAAAATCTAGGCAATTCTGTTTTGCTTTTTTTTTTTTTTTCCTTTTCAAAAGGTTTCCAAGAAATAAATGACTGCTGAATGCAGACACTATACCATCCCATTTTAGCATGTCTAGAGGGATTATGTGTAGCCCTGTAACTAATATAATCAAGGTTGTGTGACTTAAAGGATTCATTCACTAGGAGGGCTTGAGAAAGCATTTGGCAACCTTGACTTAGCTCACTGATACAAACTAATGCATTTAATAGCTCTGTCAAAGTGCTTAGGAACTTTTCTGAGAAAGGCAACAGGATTTTCGCATGCCACCAGTAACAGATATAACTTATTATTGTCTCTCTAATGTCTTAAAGAATAACTGATCTTTAGGGATGCCTGTCAGTTGTGTGTTTGATAGCTGTTTACAATGTAAATGGGTAATATGAAAAGAGCATCTTTGAGTATAGTTGAACTGCAGTTAGCGACATATCAAGTCATTTGCAGTGTCTGGCAGCTTCCTGGAGTATAGCAATGCCGTTTCCTGCCATTAACAGATGGAGTCTCCATGTGAAAAGTGCTACTATAAACCCTGCAATATGTTAGGTTAAAGATTAAGTGAAATCAATGTTGAGGGTGTTATTATATCATATATTTCAATTGTATGTACTGTGCCAATTATAAGCTTCATGAATTTACTTATTAAAGATGAAGATTTATGACAAAACATTTAATATAGAAAAGGTGTTCTCTGGAAGCAAACTTAGGTCCCTGAGGTGAGTGACAGATGTTATGGATGCTACAAAACACCATGCTTCCCTGATTTTCAAATTAAAGATGTACAGAATAAGAACATTTTTATGGGTGGCTGTTAAGATTGATGAACCAAGACATTGACAGCTTTCAAAATATTTTAAGTGTGCATAATTGCATGCATCAACATCAGCAATTTTTCTCCCCTCCCTTTTCCCAGATAAATGGCTTTATCTCAAATGGCATTGTTTTGAAATTCATAGTATATTGTGAAAGTTGCTTCAAATATGGAGATACTCATTTTATTTTTGGGTTTAAACTCAACTAGTTTTCTAACAATGAAATTCACTGGGTTAACAAATTAAGACTCAAGCAAAATATTTTTCAGTTATAAAACTTTAACAGTAGTTTTCGATGATCCAATCAATCAAGAATTGCACATGAAACAACAGAAATCTGGTAATTTCCCCTTGCCAGACATGAAATACGAGGTCTTTTGCCAGGTGCGATGAATACCTGAGGTTCCTAACAAGCCACCTAACTTGTCTCACATAGCACACAGAACATGAAGAAACCCTATTTTGCATTTCAGACTTTATATAACTTATTTGGTACACTAAAGAAAGACACTCATCAGTTCATTCAATGTTTCAGAACAAGGTCTCATATCTGTAGGACCCAGATCATTAGAAACTTTGTCCTCATACTTTCCAGGTAGTATGCTCCACAGGGTAATCAAAAGAGAAATGGATTAGAGACCATGTGTACTACCTCCTCCTACAGCCACCAGGAAGGAATTGATTCTTTTTCAAAGAATTGCATGATCACTTACATGTGATGAAAATGTTGTGTGCATGTAGTGAAAAAAGAAAAACATAAAATTATATAGTCTCAATGAGTACCTTTTTAATTAATGAAATTTAAACAGAATAAATGCTTCCAGTGTACACTAAATATTTAATAAATTTATTAACATATACAATGCAAACACATTTATATAAAAATCACATTTGAAGAGGATATAAATAAGTCATATGAAAACCTACTTTTTTGGACAACAGAACACTCAGGAGCCATAGATTGCTGCTAGAAAATTTTCAGTGCCAGGGGCGGGATACCAGGGAAGTCCCTGATGCCCCCAAAACATTATAGGCCATTGCCAAGGCCCTTGGTTTCACACCAGGATTATATTTTAAGACCCTATTGCTGAAGATTCCACATTCTTGGGCTTCAAGACCACTGAGAAATCCTGCTGGAACTGAGCTGATAATCTCCTCCATGTAGACCAGCTGACAGGAAGCTGGAAGAAGCAATTCTGCATGCAGTTCAGTGGGAGAGAGAGAAACCACCAGTGAAGATACTCAGCAGTGGACACTGCAAGCCTTATATTTGGCCAGCCAGACCAAATGAGCCAATGGGCACAATAATGGCAAGTCTGTCATGGTAGAAACCAACTGCCCACTAATTGGACTGGAGGTCTGCTCCATGGGAGGGAATATATCCCTGATACTGAAAACCTAAAACAGGGGTAGTCATGAGCCCTAGGGGTATAACGTCTGCTGCTGTCTGGATAAATGTTTATACTATGTTTAGCAAACTGCCAAGTAAGCACTTCTCTTAATGTTAATACCCTTATATTAATGCTACTCTCACTTTTGGTAGAGAATGATGGCATCTTGGTGCTGGAAATAAGTGACAGGAGTGATCAATACTTCAATATCTCTATCACACCTTCCAAGTGTCAGGTTCTATTGCAGAAGAGGTGGTGGAAAGAATGTAAGAGCCAATGAAAGGGTAGGACTCCTTACAACATGCTCCCCCCAGACACAAAATGGCCTGGATATCCTTGATCTCACAGTGCCCGACACTACCTACACAAGACCATCATAATAGGAGGAAGAGATCATGGCATTAAAATAAAAGAGAGACTGATTGAGATGGGGAGGGGATATGATGGAGAATCGAGTTTCAAAGGCAAAAGTGGGGGGAGGGAGGGTATTACCATGGGATATTTTTCATAATCATGGAAGTTGTTAATAAAAAATAAAACCTGAAAAGAAAAAAAATCACATTTTGTTTGTTTTTGTTTTCCAGGTAGAGTCTTGCTCTAGTCCAGGCTGACCTGAAATTCACTATGTAGTCTCTGGGTGACCTCGAGCTCCTCCTATCTCTGCCTCCTGAGTGCTGGGATTAAAGGCGTGCTCCACCATGCCCAGCAAAAATCATATTTTTATAAAATCTTTGTCATTTTCAGATAAGAAAATGACTATGTATCTAATAATTTTGGAATTCGAATTTTGAAATTGAATCATATTAAAAATTACTTTTTGTTTTTGTTGTTTGAGGTAGAGTTTCACTGCAGCTCAGGCTGACCTGGAATTCACTATGTAGTCTTAGGGTGTCCTCAAACTCATGGCATTCCTCCTATCTCTGCCTCCCCAAAAAGTTATTCTTCTTCTTTTTTTAAATTTTTTGTTCATTTTTTATTTATTTGAGAGTGACAGAGAGAGAAAGAGGCAGTCAGAAAGAGAGAGAGAGAATGGGCACGCCAGGGCCTCCAGCCATTGCAAAGGAACTCCAGACGTGTGTGCCCCCTTGTGCATCTGGCTAACGTGGGTCCTGGGGAATCCAGCCTGGAACCAGGGTCCTTAGACTTCACAGGCAAGCACTTAACCACTAAGCCATCTCCCCAGCCCCGTAAAAGTTATTCTTTCATTATCAAAAATTCCCCAAGTACCAGGCTCAAAATATGGAAGCAATTAAAAAGTTAATCAGAAAGGCCTCATTCTCTCCCTAATATTTCATAGATGTTTAAAACATACATTTTTTTTTTCATTTCTTATTAAATGCTAGTAAAAATTTCCATTTACTTGTCACTACATAAGGCTGGCATCACAGATTTGTAATAAGTACTGTAATGTAAAACCCTACCCAGAAGGAACTGAATTCTCTGTGATTGCCATCTTGGAATTAAATTCTTAATAATTTTAACTCTGAGTATATGTTTTCCATGTGTCATGATCAGCTCCGTGCTGCTGGAATGAATCTTCACACAAGACACATTTTGTGGGTGGAATCGGATTCATCTGAAGCTGACAGATCTAGGGGAAATTCCCTAAGAACTGAAGAAGCTGGCCCCCTTTCACAGGTCTACACAGAGGAAAAATCTCCAAGAGCATCACTGAAAGACAGCGCACACGGGGAACCCCAAGCTGAGCTCAAGCATTCTGCCCAACTTTAGGGTGGAATTCAGATATGCCCCCAGTAACACCTTAGGGCTGGACACCGGGATGTCACACCTCTTGCAGTCAGGTGTCTGGAAATCCAAGCTACAGCTTTCATAAAACATTTGAGTCTATTGGGGACATAAATTCAAACTACCACCACAATGTGATGTCAGGAAGAACAGCACAAGTCCCTGGGCTTGGAGTCTTAGACTCCCGTCGCGGCCCGTCCTCCCTGCCTTCCTGGGTCTCCTCCTCAAGTATCTATATTCCCAATGTGGTTCTCTAGTCCTTCATTTCATCACCATGTTGGGATTCTGCCACTGTTGCCTCAGCTGTGGTCTGCATAGTGCCCAGGAAAGCTGGGATCAGGGTGTGAGTCTGACGAATTAGGAAGGAGTAAGCGACCCTCTGGAAGCCCAGCTGCACGGGGCGCGAGCGGAGAATAAAGGAAGACCTGTCCACGCCCAACTCAGCTACCAAGCCTACTCTGACAGCTTTACACCAGCACCCACCACGAAATTCTTAGGATTATGACAACCTAAAAGCTTGGAAGAAGACATCCGAAAGGTTATAACTTAGACCTATGATGTCCCAGCCAGCTGCTAAAAATACCTGCGTGGCCTTGGGGCGAGCTCAGTCAAGTGTCAAGTGAAGCTCATTGCTAGGAGGAAGTTTCAGAGAACAGCAAGTCCCTTCTCACTTCTTGGCTTTCAAGACTTCATCAAAATATATCCGAAAGCTTTCAGAGGAATGAAGTTGGGGTGAACCATCCCCTTCACCCCTGAAGCATCTGCACCCTCAGTGGCCATTTCATATTTACATGCAGAGCTATAATTTATCGCTCACGTTTTCTCTTCTGTTAATTGTTTAAATTTATTTTTATTTTTATTTATTTGTGTGAGAGAGAGGCTGATATAGAAAGAAAGGGGGAAAGAATGGGTGTGCCAGGACCTCCAGCCACTAAACAAACTCCAAATGCATGTGCCATCTTATGCATCTGGTTTACGTGGGTCTTGGGGAATCAAACCTGGGCCCTTTGGCTTTTCAGATAAGCACCTTAACTGCGAAGCCATATGTCCAGTCCTCACTCACATTTTTTAATGGGCATGGAACTGTTAGTAGATGTCTATGAATATATTGTCCTATGCAAAATGTCCAGAACCAAAGTAAATTGTTCACAATAATTAGGTTAAACACTCCAGCCAGAGAAGTGTCATTTGACATTGGTCAATAGTACAAGCAGACTGAAATCAATGAATAATTCTCTTAAGTTCATGTTCAATGCTATACTGTTGCCTTCTGGGTTGTAAGTGTCTTTCCCTTAAGAACTAAGTCCTCCAAACCTGTAGGATTAGATATCCACACATATAATCCAAAACTTAGGGAAAGAGAGTCAAGCTGTCATCCATGTCTAGATCACATGCTCAGAGGAGTGAAGTGGAGAGAAAAAAAATGCATGTATTATCTATTGACTCATTGCTTCCTCTTACATCTCACTAGGGCCATAAATGAGAAGTCTTCAATATACCATTTAAGTACATTCAAATACATAGCAAGCCAGTTTGATGTTATGTATGTAAAGACATGTGTGAATTCTTTTCCTTTTTGAACATTATTTAATGCATGACAAAAGCTTGTATGTCTTCTAGCTTTCTTTCTTTTTCTTTTTTTTCTTTTTCTTTTTTTTTTTTTTTTGGTAACTGCAGGTCTACATAGTAAAAACTTATTTGGTTTTATTTACCTGAATGCACCTTTAAATTTAACAAAGTGTGTGTGCAAGTGTGGGCATGTTCATATGTATGCAGATACACACGTGTGTGCATGTGTGTGTGTGTGTACATGTGTGATCATGCATGTGGACACTGAATAACAACCTTGAGTGCTATTCCTCACATGTTATCCTGCTTTAGTAAGATGGGGTCTTTCATTGGCCCCAAAGTCTCCAAGATTGACTAGGCACAAATCCAACTGTCTCTTGACAGTACAGTGGCATGACACTCTGTGCTGTCCTCTGTTTTTTTGTTTGTTTGTTTGTTTTTTGTTTGTTTGTTTTTTTTTCATTTGAATGTGAGAGTGTGAGATTGAACTCAGGTGATTATGCTTGTGAGGTAAACCCTTTTCAACTGAGCCATCTCCTAAACCCTAAATATCACTTTAATGGGACTTTTTTTTTTTTTTTACTAAATTTACATTATAGGATTGAAGAATATATATATATATATATATATATATATATATATATATATATATTACCCTGAAACATAATTTCTTTACTACCACTTAAGCTTGGATTTTAAGGTAATATTTCTTTCTATATTTATTTTGAAACTTTGTCTTTATCATCATATTTAAAATGTTTAATAATTTAATATGACATCTAATATGTTTTACTTTTACATGTTATGTTTCAGAAGATTTATAAAAACTGTTATTCCTCTAAGTTATTGTTCATAGTTTTAGCAAATTCTCCATCATAATTTCTACAAGTTTGATTTCCCAATTCTCTGCTAGTCTTCTTAAACTGAAGTTATACATGTTACATATTTTTACTATTTTCCATATGTCTAATCTATTCCTGCTATTTTCTGTCAATCTGAATATAATCTCTTTATATTATTTCTAGCTCACAAATCCTCTGAAGGACCCAGACTTATGTTAAATGTATCTAGTGAGATTTTAACATGGCTAACATATTTTACAACACCATTTTTTAAAAATATTTTTCTTTATTTATTTGAGATAGGGAAATAGAGGCATGGAGAGAGAGGAAGAGAGAGAGAATGGGTTCACCAGTGCCTTTAGCAACTGCAAACAATCTCCAGATGCATACACCACATTGTGCTTCTGGCTGACGTGGGTCCTGGGGAATCAAACCTGGGTCCTTTGGCTTTTCAGGCAAGTGCCTTAACCACTAAGCCATCTTTCCAGCCCCACAACACCATTTTCAATTTTTTTTTTTTGAGGTAGGGTCTCATTCTAGCCCAGGCTGACCTGGAAGTCACTATGGAGTCTCAGGGTGGCCTCGAACTCACGGCGATCCTCCTACCTCTTCCTCCCGAGTGCTGGGATTAAAGGCGTGCGCCACCATGCCCGGCCCATTTTTAATTTAACAGCTAAATTGGTTTTAACTTCTTGTGAACTTGTCCATTTTAATCTATTTTAATGTATTAATTATAGTTATTTAAATATGCACGGTTGCAGTCAGGTTCGCATTGCTGATAGAAATCATGCAACCAAGGGCAGCTTCTGGAAACAGAGGTTTATTTTGGCTTATAGAATCAAGGGAAAGCTCCACGATGGCAGGGGGAAATGATGGCATGAACAGAGAGTGGACATCACCCGGTGGACAACAGAAACAGGAGAGTATGCCAAACATTGGCAAGGGAAAACTGGCTATAACATCCATAAGCCTGCCCCCAACAATACACTCCCTCCAGGAGGTGTTAATTCCCTAATCTCCATCAGCTGGGAACCTAGCATTCAGAACACCTAAGTTTATGGGGGACACCAGAATCAAACCACCACAAACACAATATATCTGAGTTACCGATAGCTACGTATTTTGCTTATTTCTAATATCTGTTTTTTATTTCACTTGTTAAAATATATAATTTTGCAATCTAAAGTCAGTTTTTATGGAATAAATGCTTTTTTTATACTATAAGCTATTGCTAGTTGTTGTAGCTAAAATTATCTCCTAGGAATTTGAACATAGGGTTGATGTTTTATATTTAAGTCTTATCTGTAACATCAGCACATGGATGTGTATACTGGCCCATAGACTAGTCATGAGTTCAAGTAACTGAGTAACTCTGAAACCTGAACCACAGAGAATTAAGACTCAAATTCAAAGCTATTAAAATATATGTTTCCTACACACCGTAATTCTTACCACTCAATCAAAATGAGTACTTATTTCCAGAATCTTAAATGAAGAGAAGGGCAGAATTTAGAGCACATTGCATAAATAATTAAGTGATCTATCAAATATAAATTATTCACTTTTCTGCAAGTCTTCCACAAATCTTCATCCCGGGGCTCACTATAAGATATCCTTAGGGCTAGAAAGATGGCTTAGCAGTTAAGGTGTTTGCCTGCAAAGCCAAAGGACCTCAGTTCTATTCCCCAGTACTCACGTAAACCAGATGCATAATTTGGTGCATGAGTCTAGAGTTTGTTTACAGTGGCTGGAGACTCTGGCAGGCCCATTCTCTCTCTCTCTTTCCCTCTTTTGCTCTCTCAAATAAAAAAAAAAAAAAGAGATTCTTATTTTCCTCAAATGAATCTATTGGCAGATTATGTTTTCAGAAACCAATTCCTTATTTAGGTATATACCTTTTAAGAGACAAGTGTCCAAAGTGCTTAACACATCCTCTACAGATATGGGCATGATGTATCCCAGCGAATCGCCCCAGCATGCTCTGTCCCCCTGCTTCTGGGCTCAGGAGTCTTTGTATTTATTGCTTAATTTGTTCTAACATTGTTCCCTCACAAATAGGAATGAAAAATAACTACTTTTGATTTAAAACATTTTTACATTAAACACAGAGAATGCATATGCACAGAAATGCAGTTCGGCTCATCATCAGCATTTTACAATGGGATGCTGTATTCCTTACAGGTGTTGGATAACGTAGATTTAATATCGCTCGCTAATCTCTTACTGTACTTACTTTTACTACTTTCTACCTGATATCTTCTTTCTGATATAGGACCCTGCCCAGGCTTATCTTGGCTGTGGTAGTTTTTCAAAGTTTTCCTGTGTTTGATGACTCTGACAGTTATGAATATGACTAGCTGAAGAGTATTAGCAAGTGTCCCACTGTTGAGAATTGCCTGATGTTTTCCTCTTGATTAAGTTGGAGATATAATGCGGGAGAAGAAAACCTCAGGCATGAACTCTGTTTCATCATACCACAGGAAAGAAATCTATTTATCTGCATCACCACTCTTGTCAGTCTCCATCATCTGCCTGTCATATTGCTTGTCAGCTTCTCTAATTTAAAGCCACTTTCCTTACTCATATTTCTGTATTATACTATTTAGACTGAATTCTTTATGTGTAGTTCACAGTTCACAATATTAGTAGTCTACTTACCATCTAATAGAGTTTTTTTTTTCTATTCTCTTTCTGCTTCTTAAATTTTTATTCATCTGTAGCTAATAATCACTTGATACAGCATTATTATTAATTATAATTTATCTTTTAGGTCAACTAGGAATAATATAAAATAACTTATGCTATCTGTGTTACTTAATTTTTGTTGCGGTTACATCAGGTTTTGTCAGGACAAAGACACTGCAAGAAAGAATGGATTTATTCTGATAACCGAGGGCATAGCCCACCATGGAGGTGAAGACTCTGTGGCTCTTGGATCCACAGTAACAGTAGCCAGCAGCTGTTAGTCTTCACCTCACATGTCAGTGGAAGAGGAATTAGAAAGCGCCAGAAATGAGGCCAGCTATAAAGCCTCAAGGCTTGTTCCCAGTGGCCCTCTAGTAAAGCTTCAACTTCTGTAAGTTCCATAACCTTGCAAATGCCACCATCTGGAAGCCAAGAGTTCAAGCAGAAGCCTCTGTGGAGGACAGTGCACATTCACAGCACAACACCGTGTCCTCTACAGAGGCTCCCTGTTTTGTTTAGATCCAAGTTATATGCACCTGCACCTTTTACTTTCTGCCTTCTTAGAGTCATCTGCTCACCTTCTCATGATAAATTACTTCAGTTTTTAATTTATGAACTCTAATCCTCCCCCAAACTGGGAAATATCAAATTATAGATTGTTGATGATTGTTTGTTGGTAGGCTTGTTTTTATTTTAACCAATGTTTACATGTGATTTTTTTTAAAATATATTTTTGTTCATTTGAGAGAGAGAGAGAGAGAGAGAGAGAGAGAGAGGCAGATAGAGAGAAAGGCTGTATCAGGGCCTCCAGCCACTGCAAATGAACTCCAGAAGCATGTATCACCTTGTGCATCTGGCTTATGTGGTTCCTGGGGTACTGGACTTGGGTCCTTTGGCTTTGCAAGCAAGTGCCTTTACTGTTAAGCCATCTCTCCAGCCAATAAATCAATATTTTATTTTTCATTTTATTTTTCTTTATTTATTTGAGAGAGAGAGAGAGAGTGAGAAATAGGCAGAGAGAGAGAGAGGAAGAGAGAATGGGCATGCCACAGCCTCCAGCTGCTACAAACGAACTCCAGATGTGTGAGCCCCCTTGTGTATCTGGCTTATATATGTCCTGGAGAATTGAACTAGGCACCTTTGGCATTGCAGGCAAGTGCCTTAACCACTAATCCATTCCTCCAGAGATTTTAATTTTATGTGTAAATGCTAGTAGCAACTGGCTTGTTTTAAAGTTTTATTGTTTTTTTTTTTTTCTTTTTGTACCAATCCATGCCAGACTTAACAGAATTTCCTTTGTTTTCTTTTTTCTTTGTATTCTTCCTAGGTTTGGACTTTTACATGTTTCACCTTAGACATCATCTGTGTCTTCCAGCTCTATGAACTCTAATCCACTGTTATCGCTTGGGATGGTTGCTGGTGTTGGTCATGTAGTGTGGAGAAGGTAGAGTTATCTGTAGTCAGGTGAGTGAACCTCAATGTGTTAGTGGGCCTGGGCTATTTTACAACTGCTTTTCACATGATATAGCTTCCTATCTCCATGCTGAGGCCTGTCCTCTTCAGTGTTGACAATACTTCTTTTAAGTCCTGTTTCCTGTTGATTATACTTCTGTACCCCATCCCAACAGAAATATCTGCAAATACTAGCCATTTAATCGATAATAATATAACATAATGGAAAACCACAGCCTAAAGGTGGATTCCAACTAAAGAACCACTTAAATCTTAACAGCAGCACATGAAATTCACCATCCTTAAGAATTCCAAGCCAAGGTAACTCAAAAGAAGCCTCATTTACTGAACGACCCACCTCCATTTAATTAATTAGCCCATGTGTGTGAAATATTATATGTCAAAGCACGTTTCTGTGAACATGCTAACAATAATTTATGTCTCAACCAGCATATCACATACATCAGTAATTCTCACCATTGATCAAATATGAACCTGCTATCCAGCAGAATTCCTCAATGAAATATCTGAATCAATGCTGCAGTTTCTTCATCCACAGGGCTGAAGTTAGCACCTTTCTTTGAGAAGCCCATGATGTTAAAAACACATGGAATGGAGGTCAATTGTAAATATCAAATTAAAATATAACTCAATCCAAATAATAAATAATAAATTATATTATCTCTAAACTCTTTCACTTATTAATTCTTCATGGAAGTAACTCAAGATATTTGGCTTTAATTGTTCTGCAAAGAACCTAAAATACAGCTGCACAGTGACACAATTGATCTATGAGCCCACAGGTTCCATGAGATGTTTAATATCTGAATTGAAATACTACGTCATTTAAAACACAGACAAGTGCACACACACATACACACACACACTTACATATACAAATAAGTAAGTAAGTCATCTGTCTTTAGTCAACACTTCTGGATTTTAATCTCATCTCATAAGTGGTCATTGGATTGCAGTGGAAAACATTGATCTGATTCCCATCTAAGGTTAATCCAACATGGAGATGCAGATTCAGTGAAGGTTGAAACTGTTTGGTCTAAGGCTGAAGTCAGTTGTCTTCCACTGTTTGGGGAGCACTGAAAATGTATCCAAGATGAAAGTGTTACTGGTGCCTTTCTCTCTCTACCTCTCTCTCTATCTCATCTCTCTCTATATATATATCTATCAGTCTTTGGATGTCACCAGGTTCTTAGCATCTTACTTAAAAAAAATGAAGAAGGGAGTACACAAATAGTTAAGCTGTAAGGAATTTTATAAAAAGCAGTGCCATAATAAAGGTTTGGATTTGTGAATACACTGCCAGGGAGCATCAGCCCACTCAAGTGGCAAGTACTCAAGGCCCCAGGAAGTGGTCCTGAGATTTTCTTCATAGAATTTTTATGGTGCATATTTTGGGTTCTGTTCTGTTTTTGTTTACAAGTTTGGGTTATATGAGATCTTTTCTATATTGCACATGTTCTTTCAAAGATGCATCCGAATTTGTTCATATGCACACCATTTGTACATAAGTAGGGGCTTATCCCTGAAAAGAATCACTCAGTTTGACTTACTGTGCATGCAAACAATCCACCTGCTATTCTTATACAGAGACAATGTAATGAGATGTTTGGGTAAGAATTAATCACAAATGACAGTCTCTGATGAGAGTAGAAAACTAGTTTACTATTTGGAGGGAGTGTAACTGCAGCTCAGTACAGTTGGGGGTCTCCAGGTTGCTCAAGAATGTTGCTAGGTGCATTGTTTATGAAAAGTGTGTTTAATACTCAAGCCAATCTGTGTAACAGGTGTCTAAACTGTTCCTATGCTTGACTGATTCAGAAAGTTTTTATCAATGTAAGACAGCCGTTGTAAGCCTACTTATAGTTGTATAACTCAAACAGACTCACTGTGCAAGCTCATCTGTGTTTGACTTTCCTTCACATGTCTTGGAGGGTAAGTACATAAATGAGGCAACCCAGCTCCGCCATTCTCTTCTTCCAGACAATAGCACAGGTCTAAGTCATTGGCCAAGTGACTATCGCAGCAGAAGTGACGCCATTCTTGTCAAAGCAGGCACAGGAGCATTCCTAGTCACAGCCATTGAGGGACAGAGAAAGAACTGGTACATTTCTATTGGAAAGTCACTTAACCTCTCTCGAGCTTTCAATTGTTCCAACAAGCAGAGAAATTTATCTTTTAGTTTAGGGCAGAGGGTTTTCCCAAGAGAATAATATTTGTGACCCTTTCACCCAAGTATCAATCTATCTTTCTTTTCTAATCTAGTTAAAATTTACTAGTCAAGGGTCAGAATTTAGTACAATGACAAATCTGTCCTTATAGAAAGGAAAAGGTGTTAGTGACCTTTTATATTTACAACCCAGCCCTATAAACATTGATTACTCTACTTAACATAGAAACAGGACAAATTGATGCTTCTGTGGCCACCGGCACATCTATTTCCTAATTGCCATTAATGCCTTTCAGTCTCCTAAACAATTAGATTTTCTTTTGGATAATTAATTTTTATAGAGCCCCATAATATCACCTTATTGGAAAGATTATGGGCATGTTTATATCAAATGGCATGAGATGACAGGAGGAGAAACTGAGTTAAGTTTAAATAGTTAAGCTGTTGTTGACTTCAGCTCATATATCCTGAATTAATTTTTATATTTATACTTTGATATATTCATTTGTATAATTGGCTAAGACATAGAGGGTTAAAATATTTCTATCCCAAAGTAAAATTGCCTTTACCACGGCCATAAATATTCCCCCTCAAGGCACTCATTAACTTAGTTGAGTCGGGATTCGTGGGTTCCTATTTTCACCATACTGAAATGTTCTTTCTCACCAGCTGGTTATCTGTTGTTTTTCATCTAACATGAGATCAATTTGTAACTTGCTGGATGAACTAAATTTGCAATGCTTTAAAACAATCCAAAATGTCTCATTGAAATAGATTATTTCATGATAAGGCAGTAAAATATATGAAAGAGGACTATAGCATAGCCAAGAATCCCCCCACTTTTTTTCTGACTTGTGAGTAACGACTTTTCAATTCACCTCTGTACAATAAACAGTACATAGGAGGAAACACCTCCAAATAACTGCCCCCCGTGGTTATTTTCTATGTACTATTAAACTTACATCATATGGCATAAGCACTGTCAGGTAATTTAAGATTAAGTAGGTAAACTGAGTCTTTACTTTAGGATGTTTGCACCATGGTACATGGGCGCACCTGCACTGCAGTTTTAAGAACTCAGGTGGCAATAGAAACATTGCTTGTCAACAGTGAATAGACATTCTATAAAGAGACCCCAGATAAGAGTCAGGTGAGAGGCAGATGAGGGATGAGGGCTGCTGCCTAGCAGTTTGGAATGTACTGGGCATGAAGTATGTTTTCATCCCTGAGATAGGTACCTGGTCCTACTATATTTGGAGGAGAAAATAATGTTGTCCTTTCATTTCTTGCATCTGTGTTAGTGAAATACAATAGCTTTTATTTCCTTGTAGTTTAACAACTTTTGTGGTTTTATTATCAATTGCTCAATCTTATAAATAAATGTAGAGTAAATCCTACTTCACTATTCCCCAGACTAGATTTGTATCTTTTTTAAATTGTTTCTGTTTATTTTTATTTATTTATTTATGTGAGAGGAACGGACAGAAGAGAAAGAGGCAGATATAGAGATATATAGAGAGTGCCAGGGCCTCTAGCCACTGCAAACGAACTCCAGATGCATGCGCCACCTTGCACATCTGGCTTACATGGGTACTGGGGAATGGAGCCTCGAACTGGGTTCCTTATGCTTCACAGGCAAGTGCTTAACCACTAAGCTATCTCTCCAGCCCTCTTTAAAAAAAACTACAGTTTATTTATTTGTGAGGGGAGAGAGAGAGAGAGAGAGAGAGGGAGAGAATATATGTGTCAGGGCTTCTAGTCACTGCAAGCAAACTCAACAAACTCCAGATGCATGTGTCTCTTTGATCATATGTCTTTACGTGGGTAGCAGGGGATTAAACTATAATTTTTATGCCTTTCACCTGAGCTTAACAGCTGAGTTATCTCTCCAGCATGATTTGTATCGTTGTTTAACTGTGAAGAGATCCCTAATAAACATATTTGGGCCTGTAGATTTTTTTTTTGTTTTGTTATTTTTGTTGTTGTATGTGTTAAACTAACCACTCATACACACCTACTCTTGCTTTAATGTGTATCACATTGTGCTATCAAGGCTGCTCTCACATCACAAAAATCTGTTGTCTGAAATGTCCCTCTGTCTTCAGCCTTCTATTTTCAGGCGTTACAGAGACATACAACAAATGTGGCTAAATCCATTTTGGGTGAATAGGATATTTTTACAGAATTACTTTTATCTCATGAAAATTGGAGAAAATATTGTAATATAAGTGGTAATAACTCAAAAAATCCCTTCAAGTGGTGAACTGATAACTGTGGTATATTCATTCATACAATGGAAATTTACTAAGAAATAAAACAGGAACAAGTGATAGATATTTGCATGCAAGTGGATGAATTTCAATTGTGATGCAAATGAAAGCATGCATATTTAAGATATAGTGTGATTTTATTTATATGTCACTCTATAAATGATAGAACTGTGGAGGCAGTGCTTTTAAAGCTGTTAAGGTTAGGTTAAGTTGAATGGCAAAAACTGAGAAGCTAGTAAGATTAATATATGTGATGATTTAACATTGACTAAGTTCCTGTAGTATTCTGTGTAAGGGTATATTTTGTATATACTATATATCAACATTTTCAGGTAGGAGATTAAAAATAAGAGTAAAATCCAATCCTTCTTAATGTTTACTTATGAACTATGGTACCTGACATGGTATTTCATTTCATTGTTTTTTATCAGTTATTAATGAAACTCTCCTCTTTCTATAATTTATGTTACTTGTATCTATGACATAAAGATTATGAAGACAATGATGCTTACAGGAAAGCCAGGTATCTGAGCTTAATTTGATCAAATTGGAGGTAGAAACAACAGGTGTGGTTCAGCTAATTTTCAAGTCATACCATACTTCACATTCAGAGGAAAGCCTGAGGGGTACTTAGGTAACTAGTCAGGAGAGAAGGTCAAACACGGACCACCTTGCCTGCCTGCTCCAACAGAATCAGAGAGCCGCTTCTGATCCTGCCTATCCAATCAGTTCTCACACCCTAGCCCAGACTAATCAGCTCTCTCCCAGACTCACCTGAGCCTGAACATAAAGCCACTAATAATAAGATTATAAGTAGACCCTTACTAGGTGGGCAAGGTCTCTTTTTAGCTTTTCACCTTCTCTGAACTTCCAGGTTCCTAATTTGGTAAGGCCCCCTCCTCTCCGCCCTGCTGGGCTGAAATGGTGGGGGACCCTGATCTGCATAGGCAGGTGGGAACTACCCCCTCCTGCCTTCCAAATGGCAGGAGCCCTTTGTAGTTCTCCTTTGCTTTATAAATCTAATTTAAAGTCTTTTTTTAAAGCAACACCCTCTGGTCTATGGATTTAATTCTTAAATTCCTAAGATAAGAATCCAGGGCATCCTAAATTTTTTGGTGTGAGCATATCGGTGTATTGTCAAGGAATCCCAAATCTCCCATTACAATTCAGGTGTGGTGATATACACCTGTAATGCAAGCATTTGAGGGAGTTTGAGGCCTGCCTACATAGTGTCATGCCATATCTGAAATTATAAAAAAAAAAAGAATTAGAAAAAAACAAAAAACAGCCGCTCTCCCCACACACAAAATAAGTATCAGTAGTATTTGGTGTGACATGAAAATCTTGCAACTAATTTGAAATGGATAATAGTAAAAATCAAACTCAGAATCAAATGAATATTTAGGAAATAGTTAGGAAAGCTGAGTAGGAGAATGAACACTAACCAAGATATCTATCAAAGACCAATCATGAGAGAGAACTATAGTCAGAATGATACCAGACAATTTGGATAGCTGATTCTAAAAACTCTTCTATGTTTATACATGAAATGTAAATGTTATACAGCAACAAAAATAACATACAGATATCATTTTGACATAGGTATGCAATTCACAACATTTAAATCATGTTAAATATATCTTCTGAAACATTTATCATTATAGTGATTTTTTTGAAATTCTTCATTTTGGTGTTTTGAAATTTACAGTAATTATGCTATTAGCTATAATCTCCCTCTTCTGCAACTGCACACAGGGGATTTTTACTCCCATCTCGTGTATGCCTTATCTGCCCATCAACCTTTCCTCTCTCACCCTCTGGTACCCAGAATTCTACTCTATGTTGATCCTGAGAATTCTAAAGGCACAGGTTTTCTGGAAATATCTTCTGCCAAAGTAGTTCATATATTTTGAAAGAAAAGTTCCCCTTAACTGAAAGCCACTCAAGGATTGCATGTGAAGTAGTTTTCACTAGTGACACTTACCCTCTTCCCATCCCTGATTAAATCACATTGTTCTAAATTTCACTGTGCTCAATTTCAGTAGAGGGAAAGACAAAAAAAAAAAAAAGAAAGAAAAAAAGAAAAACTGTCTTTCACAAAAGAAACAAGTTAAAATCCAGAGAAAATTCAAGATATTACTGATAGGTATTGGGATAAATTTCATGAACAGCAGGGGAATGCTTTTATAAGAATATGATTCCAGAGGAGAACATATGGTTAGATGGGGGAAGTGATTGCTTACCTAAGTATGTTTGGACATGATACAAGATTTAACTTTCTAGAGAGGCTATCTGGAGCTATTGTCTTAGGTTGCAAGAATGGATCTGGGAGGCTGAAATATGATGATAATCTGATGGGAAGGAGGTGGAATTGACCAAAATGTCTTCACACATCTTTAGAAAAGGCTAAGATACTAAGATGGTTGAGTTCTTAGAACAAATTTTTTAAAAAAATTTTGTTAGTTTATTTATTTATTTGAGAGTGACAGACAGAGCAAGAAAGAGGCTGAGAGGGAGAGAGAGAGAGAGAGAGAGAATGCGTGTGCCAGGGCCTCCGGCCACTGCAAACGAACTCCAGATGCATGTGCCCCCTTGTGCATCTGGCTAACGTGGGTCCTGGGGAATCGAGCCTCGAACCGGGGTCGTTAGGCCTCACAGGCAAGCTCTTAACCACTAAGCCATCTCTCCAGCCCCAGAACAAATTTTTATGTAACATCAGAAAAGCCAACATCTGACTATATTCCCAGGGAGAACTTGGAGGATGTTGCCTTTCAAAGGACTAGGTGACTTGGTCTCGATTCTCCTCCAAGCCAGGTGCTAATCACAAGTAGTTTCTATTCTTTAAGCCCTACAAAAATAGGTTAACAGATGCACAAGGTAGCACATGCATCTGGAGTTCATTACAGTGGCTGGAGGCCCTGGTGCACCCATTCTCTCTCTTTCTACCTGCCTTTTTCTCTGTCTGTCGCTCTCAAATAAATATATAAAAATACACAAAAACTTATTAAAAAGGTAAAATTCAAAATCTACAGTTATTAAGTATAAGAGTTCCATGAAGGCTTCTGAGGTGTTACTCTGATAAAATGAAAAAGGGCTCTCTGCTTTTAATGTTATTTGGAAGAGTATGGCATGAGCATTTTTAGCTAACATGACATCCTCAAGTTATTAAGAACTAAGACATTCAAAAACCATGATATTTACACTATAGCCTAATTAGTCAATCCAAACAATATTTATCTTGAGTTTTCAAGGACTTACTTTTTTAATTATTTCTACTTATCTGATCAAACAGTCTATGTTTCCTTAATTTTTAACCAATATTATATACAGCATAATAATAAGACTTCGGTTTGTTTTGGTTATGGTTCTTTCTTACACACAGGGAAAGTAAATATCTCTGAGGACTTTGTTCTCCGTTTTTCAAATGTCCACATCCATATCAGTTACCTGCTCATTGCTGGAACAAAATTCTCAACAAAGATCAATTTATGGAAGGAGAAGGTGTTAACTTTGGCCTTGAGTGCTGGAGGTGGAGATCATCATGGTGAGGAAATCGCGTTGGGCGCAGGAAGCAGGTGGCTCATCACATCAGCATGAAGGAAGCAGACGGATAACTGCTGAGGACACAGGTGGCTCTCCCTTTGATATCATAGTCCAGGAACCCAGCCTATGGCATGGTGCTGCCCAGATGAGTGTTGGTCCTCTCACATGAGCTGATCTAATCCAGGAAGTTCCTCATACACATGACCAGGGATTTGTTTCCATAGTGATTCTAAATTCTGTCAAGTTGGCAACCAGAGATTATCTATCACAACAGCTATGATCTGAAGTATAGCCATGTCTGATATTTTGATTCTTACCTATCTGCTAATGGTTCAAATTTTGTCTGTTCACAGCTTAAATTCTCATTTTATTCAGTATATTTTCTCATAATCCCACTCACAGTTGTACATCAACACACTATGAAAAGTAACCATTTCCTTAGTTTTGCATACATTCTAACAAGTGAATATATTCATATATTTTATTATGTTAAATAAAATAAGCTCTACTTTTAAAAATATATTTTATTAATTTGAGAAAGAGGGAGAGAAAGATACAGAGAGAGAGAGAGGAGAGAGAGAATGGGCATGCCAGGGCTTCTAGAGTAAGTGCAAATGAACTCCAGACACATGTGCCACCATGTGCATCTGGCTTATGTTGGTTCTGGGTACTCGAACCTGGATCCTGAGGCTTCACAGGCAGCTGCTTTAACCACCAAGCCATCACTTTAGTCCCCAAAGTTCTCTTTTTTCATGGTATCAAAAGACAAAATGAAATCAAGCAATAATAATAATCCCCAAACATAAATAATGACAGAAACAAAAACAAAAACAAAAACAAAAACAGTCCTTGGAGGACTCTCATTCATAAAGAAGCCATGGTAATGTTTAGAAGAAATGAGTTTCCTGGAGCACGTTGTCTTACTTTTATGACCTTGGGCTACACTGTGCTTTGTACCCAAGCTGAATATACTTACAGGGTTCTATGCAGGTAGTTTCTTTCTCTATTTCATTGTCATAGTAAGATTCAAGAGCTTAGTGGGCTTTAGCAAAACATGGTTTAAGGAGCCTTCCTAGAACACAATCTGCCTCTGCTGCTGTCCAAGACACTGACTATTTTATATAGTATTTGCAAAGGAATATTCATAGAAAGTATGAGTCCTACAAATCCAGAGTTTCTGGATTCTTCCAAGTTGGGCTCTTGTCACCTATGCCTCTAGCATTGACAAAAGCTTTCACGTTCTCCTGCTAATCACCACCTCCAGGACACTAGAAATAATCTCCTCTACAATCCTTTAGGATTTGAGTTTTGAATAAGAATGCATATGTTACCTGTTCATTTTTTTATAAATCACCTTTTTTTCAACATATGAAGGTGCTAGTAATTTGCTTGAGGTTTTATCTCTCTTGATCAACCATTAGTTCTTGATTAAGTTATCTCTAGATATCTCTCAACACGTCTACTCACTGTCACTTGTTCTGTTATTTCAGCAAAAATCTCCACTATCACCCCCACACAGTTTTCAATACCTTAGTCACAGTTCCTGTAATCAATTTTCAGACCAATGTTTCCAAATGCAAGTCTTACTGTCGTACCATCTACTCCAATTTCCTACTGTAAAACCTCTATTGGATTTTTATTTCCTTCATTTGGAATTTCACTGATCACCTCATTAATGATAGCTGCTTTGTAATGAAGAGTTCATCTGTGATAAGCACTAAAGTCTCAATTCTCTAATGTTAACTAACTAAAAAGCTCGCTATTTTAACACAATCATTCATGACTCAGAATTCTAGCATTACTTTTAGTATTTCAATATTGTTTTCTACTTTTCTCTCACAAAATTGCCCAACTTACTTAACAAGCTGAATGACCAAGACTTTTATGACGAGATACTCATTGCTGTGATTATGTTACATTACTGAACTCTAAACATCATAACAGATTTCCAGGAGCTCTGTCTGCTAGCTTTAGAGAGACAGGTGGCCATGCTAAGGAAAGAGAATATGGCATGCACAATTCCTCACCAATAATAGGAAGGTAAGGACATTAGTTCTATAACCAAAATAAAACAAATGCTATCACAAATGATGTGTAAAGGAAATGATCTCTGGACTTCAGAGAAGACTGTATTCTCTTCTGACTGAATTCAACTGTCAAGACCCTGAGTAAGAGACCCATAAAACCTGCATCTTGGATTGCTGCCCATAATAAATGTATACGCTTCTCAGATGTTATGGATATAGTCATGTCATGACACAAGAGAAAACAAATCCACTGTTCTTTACGTCCATCAGTAACACTAGGGCAATCACTAGGTGGCCTGGCACCTAATTTCTGCATTTCTTAACTAAAGGTGAAAAAATTTGTGGAGACATTGAACTTGTCTCATCCTGTTTATGAAGAAACCTAATTTCGGTATTGTCTGTTTGATATTTAGTGTCCATCATATTGAAGGATCAATGCTCTACTTTGCTTCACTGCTTAAATACAGTATACTGTCTATAGCTAATGAATCACCACCATTTATGAGCAACTAGCACCAGCTTAACCTAGAAGAGAAAGAAAGCTACAGGGATTGGAGAGGAGAGTTTCACTTTTTGACCTTTCATTTGTGTGCTCCTGAAGTGTTTTAAGCAGAGTTTTTAATTTGAATTATACAAATTCATATTTGCATAGTCATTTGAACATTAATCTTCATAATACAATTGTGAGAAGCCATAGAATGTATTATTATCTTTATATTATCATTTATTTGATTTCACCAAGGTTATTTAAAGGACACTAGTAAGTCTGGTTCTGGAATCAGTTCTTTTAAATATGCCATCCCTGTGCACATTACTCATCTACACTTTTTGTTTGAAAAATATGATTTATTTTTGAATTTCAACTTCATAATATTCTTAAACTTCTTAATGAGTGTGTCTTTATTTAAATAAGCTTATTATTTCCTCAAGTGAAATATATCACAGTTGAAAGACTTTTACATTCTCCATCTCTACCATTAAGATTCCACCAATGATACTGCACTTTCTTTCATTACATGTCTGAGGATATTGCAATCTACAGAGGATTCTGTATTATTTTTGATGCATTTCAAACCATATTTCAGATGCCAGTTTAATATCCTACAAACAGCATTCACATTGTCAAGTAAAGTTTGCATTTAAATTTTCTTTTTAAATATTTTATATTTATTTGTTTATTTATGAGATAGAGAGGAAGAGAAAGAGAGAATGACAGTGCCAGGGTCTCTAGCCACTGAAGCTGAACTCCGGATGCATGTGCCACCATGTGCATCTGGTTTACATGGATTGTAGGGCATTGAACCTGGGTCCTTGGGTTTCCCAGGCAAGTGCCTTAACTGCTAAGCTAGCAGTTAAGCTAGCTCAAAATCCCCCCTCTATATATGTGTGTGTGTGTGTGTGTGTGTGTGTGTGTGTGTGTGTGTATGGAATTGAATGTAAAGATCTTAATGTACGTTGTCTCATTTTTGACAAAGGTATGTATATTTTTGAGATTCCCAATACATACCAATGATTTTTTTCAAATTATGTTAATATTTTTAAAATATAACCCATATACAGCAATACCCCTACTTAAAGTACTTGCTCAGAGTAAACTTTGTTTAACCTATCATTTGTACTTGTACACTTGAACCTCTGTAATGTGCTTTTCCAGACGTACTTACCCTTAGGCACTTTACTTTACAGAGCTTCCTGCATGCCACATCACACTCTGGCTGCCTTGTTCCTTTTACTGCTGATCAACCTACTTCCCAGAGACATATACACCCTTTGCTAATGGCCAGAAGGCAAGTGAGTCTTAAGTTCACAATGGCCCTCCTGTGTGAGAGCTGAATGAAGATAACTTGTGAGTTCCTCTCTGCAGGGCTACATTTCAGGGCACTTTGACAAATAGACATAAAGCCCTTTGCTTTGGCTCACAAAATGGAATGAAATTATTATGCATTTTATGTGAGTGTCAATTCCGGTTTACTAAAATAAATGGATGATCAATAATTGATAGATGACAAGTAGATAGAAGCTAGATTGAGAGGTAGATAGATCTATTGATAGATAATGATCTTACAGGCACAATGCTTTTTGCTATTGGGAATGGGGGTTGCTTTACAACCTCATCCAAGATATTATCTGATCCTTTTAATTCTCATAAATGCTCCCATGTATGAAAGAATACAGGAAGAACACAGCACCATTCTGAAAGCAATGGGAGCATAGTGTACATTATCACAAGCAATCCACCACAAGTAATTAGAATGATCCACAAATAAATGTGAAAATAAGTTAAAACCAGGTAGTAAATTTCATCTGTAGATGTACATGTGAATTCCATTCTTCATCAACATAAGGAGCCATGAGTATTTAACACACACACACACACACACACACACACACACACACAAATCTAGTTACTTTAACCATTAAGAGGGATTTAGTACTTATAAAAGTTAAGGTTCCAAATTCTAGGATAAGCTTCAAAGAATAGTTTTCACAACATACACTGGATAAATTGGAGGAAGAATTTACCACATCTAAGATACGGTGTGAAGGCTTAGAATGCAATAACCCAAAACATGACATTCAGAATTCAGACAATAGAAGAGGCAATATATTCATTCTGAATGTCTCCTAGCTTTCTTTCCTATGTTGATAAAGGAATGCTCTTACCTACCTTACCTGAAAGGAGGTTATAAGGACCCATCATAGTAGAATTCTGATCTATATCTTAAGGCCAAAACAGATCTGAAAAAATAGAATCTACTAGGTCTCTCCCACCTCATATTGCTACAATTAATCAATGCCCACACTGTGCCCTGTCATGCTTTTGGAGCAGTGAAGATTCATTATTGAATCTAAGCATAAAAATGTTTCTATCACCAGGTGTGGTGATGCACACCATTAATCCCAGCACTCAGGAGGCAGAGGTAAGAAGATTGCCTTGAGTTCGAGGCAACCCTGAGACTCCATAGTGAATTCCAGGTCATCCTGGGTTAGAGTGAGACCCTACCTCGAAAAACCAAAAAAAAAAAAAAAATGTATCTATCTATTCACTAGATCTACTGGACTGCATTTCCAAAAGCTGTCATGTCACATGGTTGCTATACACTTCTCTTGTTAATCTATGTTTAGGAACAGAGATGGCAATCACAAAAATAAACGAAATTAACTCATTTCTCCTGTGATTGTCAAATCAACACTTCTTCAATTCTAGGACTCCACGGACTAGACAGCATATCTCCCACGAGGGTATACTGAGCCTCAATAAATGAGTTTTACCACTACGTCTGCCATTAAGACATTACTGTTGCAGGTATGTCTTCACTGCCAGAAATTCTTACTGGTTATATTTTTAAAGCAAATTTATCTCCAAAAATATAAGACTGGTTGGGGGCTAACTATAAACTTGAATGGGGAATACACATCATAAATTATAATATCTTCTACAAGATACAAAGAACATTCAATTTAATTAATGACTTTGTTACCATAGTTACAATTATCTTCTTTAAAAAGTTCATCATATGATATGTTTGATCAGAGCAGTTTTTATAGTTTTATAGGTTACTGTGTATTTAAAATTATAAAAAGCCATATTATATTTTATAAGTAAAATGAAAAATATCCTTCACCAACAAATTTTCTCATGTTTGAATAGTTCATTTTCACAGTTTAAAGGAAATATGATTACATTGAAGAAGCAGATGATGTGAAATAAAAATGATTGCTTCCTTTGAAGTAGAAAAGTATGCAAATTAAAATGTGAATCCAATAATTTGGCATTACAAGAGCTGAACTAGAACACAGAAGGAAAATGATTTCTACTAATTAATAAAAAGGAAAAAGCAATTGCATGAAATGATTGAAGAAAAATGACCATACACTTCCCCAAGAGAGTCAGGTATATTATTTGAAATCAGGTCGTAAGTTGAATTCTGCATTTGTCCTTTTCTTACAGTCAGTTGATGTCACGTGGCAGAAACTGAGAACAGAAGGGTTAACCCAATTTCAAGTTTGTCTTTGATGCACTTCCAAATCTCCTCTTGTGGGAAATGAAAGTGAATTGCTCTAAGTGGGTAGAGAGTGGAAATAGATCAGAACAGTCAGTCTGTGTCCTTGGGAAGAGAATGGCTTAGCTTATTTCTTCTTTAGAACAATGTGTCTTGGTTGATTGTCTATGTCTGTGTGAACTGCAATGACCTGCATATTTCTGACACAAATGCATTTCTGCACAAATGCAACAAGTACAGTCATCTCCAAAGAAAACTGCTAACATTAGATTATATGTTAATCACAATGCCAAAGGGCTTCGAGTTTTCTGGAGAATATTCCTGTAAACTACTTCTTCCTGTTTGGCTCCTACTTCCTGAATGGCTCCATTATTTAATACTTGCCCAGGGTTTAAAAGAAAAAAGATTGGCACTTATGTATGTGAAAATATAACTTGGAAATGCCCAAGAATATTTCTCAGGAAGAAAAATAAGTCTGTTTCTAGAGATGAATTATTACATATAAATGACTACTGATTAAGTATGCTTGGATGTGTGTATACTACCCAAATGGTTACTAGAAATCTTTTACCACCGCTTTTCTACCAGCTTCTTATTTCTCACTTTACATATGGTAGTGCAACCTACTGTAACTCCGTATGGCGTCCTGAAATATCAATCTCTACCACACTGCCTATCATCATACTTGCCCACGTAAGAAGTATTCAAGGCATGTGACAACTGGAGCAATAATGCAATGCCGACATTGGCTTATTAAAAAGGCTCCAACAGGGCTGGAGAGACTGCTCAGTAGTTAAGGTGCTTCTGTGCAGTGCCTAGCAACCTGGGTTCAATTCCCCAGTACCCACATAAAACCACATGCACAAATTGGTGCATACATCTAGAGTTCATTTGCAGTTGCTAGAGGCCCTGGGTCATTCATTCTCTCTCTCTTCCCACACACACTTACAAATAAATAAAATATTTTTTAAATTGAGGTGCATTCTCTTCTTGTTTTGTATATTTCATTTCTTGCAACCATGAAGTAGGTGAAACATATCTCAAATTATGCAGTTGATAACAGAGACATATGGCAAAATTGTACTAATGCCTACTTTGAAACTATAAGTGAAGAAATGGATGTGTACAATTATTATTTGAAAACATTGCAGAAAGGAAAATAACATAATTGCATTTGCTACCTGAAAGAAACATGAAATATTCACTGTGGAGTGTTTTTCACTTGCACTATCCATAAATTATACCTTCTTTTAATCAATACTATATTTATTTACATGTAATTAAAGGGAGAAAATAAATGTAATTATGACATTGTAGAGCTGTTACCAGAAGTATCAAAAATAATTGAGAGCCATTTAGGATAAACTATTTATAAATAATGGGCTAAATTCCAAAAGTGAAAAACTTCAGACTACAGATCCAAAATGTTAAAATAGCCTTATCAGGAAAGGAAGAAAGAAAATCTAAACTCTGCATACTTTAATCAGATAGTCAAACCTGATGACACTATTTTGGAAGTAACCATAGAGGTTGAGAGCATGATGTACACAGAGGAAAACAGTAGCAAAAATGACCACTGGCTTCTCATAATCTTCAATGCCAAAAGTCAAAGTAATGGGTAGTTTAAAGTTTACGAGGGAGGAATAAACTTGTTGGAACACTATATCTAACAGAACAATCATATATAAGTAAACTCAGTAAATAATTGTTATAAAATTATGATGCTAGATATACTAAGGAAAGTTCTGTAAGCATAAAGGAGAAATTACCAAATTAACCAAGAGGGCTCCCTCTGTAAAATGGAATACAGACGGTTGAACAGAATAACAAGTGAATAAGTAAAATATATTTTTTCCTTTTTTCCATAAATTCATTAAAAACAATGCAAAACTGCCTTAAAAACCAGACTACATATTTAGAAGCAAAAATGTGTGACAATAAGTTAGTCAAACTTTGCTAATTGGAAAGATGGAAGACATGGAAAATACGATGACAATGATTGTCTATACATGGGAAGAGTAGCATTGAGAAAGTGGCAATTCTACTGAAATGAAGAAAGTCAATGCAAAACTAGCACCTAGTTCTTCATGAAGAACTTTCTAATTCATTTAGTAAATCTATAGTAAATACAAAAACCACTAAGAGCCAAAGACACTTTGCCACCTTGCTAATGGAAAGATATCAGGGAAGATTACAATGGAGAGAAAAATAGGTAAACCAACCAATGCAACAGAATGCAGAGTACAGAAATTAATCTTACACATGTCATCAAATAAGTACAATCATAGTTGCCAAAGGCATTCAACTGGGAGATGAAATTCTAGAAGTTTATTATGGGATAAGTGGAACGCTGAAGGAAAACAGCAGCACCAGGGTGAGTTTGGTCTTTACATTCAACATACACAAATACTAACTTGGAATCTTTATTTAAATTTTGGCCAGTTGACATAAAATGGTACATATATGGGCACTACATAAGTTTTTAACATAGCATTATCATAAACTTAATAAAAACTTTGATTTTTTAAAATTATCATGATGATCTCTCCATTGAAGTGGATCTTAGAAAGAACATGGGGCATACCTATATGTTATGAAAGAATATATAAATTGAGTATCGAAAACTACTTTTTCATTATAACATTTCACTACTAAGAAAATTTTAAGGCAGTACACTTTTAATGCATGACATTTTTAGCCCATTTTGCTTATGTGCATTAAACTTAATTATAACCCCTCTAGATGTTAGCTACTTTTACCCACTCCCCAGTTCTTTTTCTTTCTTTCTTTCTATTTATTTATTTATTTATTTTTCTGGACTGTGTCTCACTCTAGCCCAGGCTGATTTGTAACTCACTCTGTAGCCCATGCTGGCTGAAACTCACAAAAATCCTCCCATCCTAGCATCCAGACTGCTGGGTTTAAAAGAGTGTGCCATCATTCCTGGTCTTGCATTATCTATTAATAGCCTAAATAAGGGTAAATGGATTAATATTTCAAACAAGAAGGTATTTATAGACATTCACATTTTTATGCCATTTGTTCTTTCAAATATATACGTTGAGAGTTAATACTGGCCAGGAGCTATGTTCAGCACAGATTATAAAAATGAGAAAAACCATAACAAGAAACCTGTTCCAGGGTTGTGCATTTCTCTCCAGGGCTCCCAATGCCTCACAGCACAATGTAGAAAGTGTTAGAAGTCTGCATTTGGTGAGAGGAAGGTACTGATGACAGACCCGTAGGTGTTGAAGCCAGATAGGAGAGGCAAGGTGGTGAGTGTGTGATCACGCCATTCAAGGTGGAAGTGACAAAAGCAACTTGAGTACTTAGAAGATTAACTTTGCCGTGAATTTACCACCTTATCATCGTGCTTTCAACAAGGAAATTGGAAATTAAAATCCACACTGTATTCACCCATGAAAGCACAAAGAACGACTTTAAAATAAGTGAATAAGATGACATTGGAAGTAATTTTTAAAGTTAGCACATTAATTTTTTGTACAAGTTCTGAGTATTACAACCCACATCAAAATTATGTTGATTATCATTTTACTCATATTTTCACCTTTCTTCCCATAATCATCACATCTTATTATCCATAATATTATAAAATATTTTGCAATCAGTGGATTCAAGCTTGCCATCTTAAGGTTCTGCTGTTGAAATATATATTTACTTTAGTTGCTATTGATTCCTACGTATGGACCAGATTGTTTGGAGCCACTTTCATCTAATAGGAACCAGAGAAAAAAGTGTATTGGTTTTGAGAGTATATTAATATAGATTACTTTCTTAAAGAGTATGTTATGCACTGGGGAGATTGCTTAGTGATCAGAGGCACTTGCTTGTAAAGTCTATTGACCACATTTGGCATTTGGCTTCCCCAATACACATGTATAGCCACAAAGTGCTGAATTCATCTGGAGTTCATTTGCACCAACAAGAGGCCCAGGTGTGCCCATAACACCCCTCTCTTTTTCTCTTTCCCTCTTAAATGAATAAAAGAAAAATCCTAAAATATGATAGTTCAACTTCAGAAAGACATGTAGTAGCGATGATTGTTTGGTGGTTGAGTACCTGCTGTATAAGTAGGAGAGCCTGATACCAACAGAGTTCAATTACCCACACCTATGAAAACAGGTGGGTGTAGCTACAACCATCTGTAAAAACAGTTCTGAGGGCAGAGGAGGGGGGCAGAGACCAGAGAATTGTTGGAGCTTTCTGACCTTAAAAAAAGTGAAAAATATCAGCTCTGTGTTGTGTGAGAGACTCCTCAAGGAAACAAATGGAAAGCGAAAATAATAGGCTACTCAACTTCTTTCCTGCTCTGTGTGTGTGTGCACACAGGTTGCACATGCCTGCACATACATTTGTGTGTATACCAAACACACATCTCATCTCATCACATCACAACCTACACCACACTTTCTGCAAACATATATTTTCAAAAAATAGGTGATGTATTTTTTTAGGTAATTTTAGAGGCAATACTCATTTTTGGTCATATTTTATTTTTATTCTTAAGTACACAGCTCTCGATTAACATTTCAAAACTGATTAAACATGATCAAGCTTATTATTTATTATTTTAATAAACTATCAACCAAAACAGGCTTCAATTTTTTATTCCCAAAACAGCTCTCTTTGAAATGACATAGATTTAGTTTTACTTCCCTTTATAGTGAAAACCTCTCCTAGGATAAAAATAGGTTTATATGAGATTATTGATTTTGATATTTGAAAAGTGCTTTCTTCTTTCTTCTTATGAACACAGCCAATAATAGAAACTTGGTTAAACCCAAAATAAATATTGGAAAATCACACGTGGGAAATTTTTGCATCTGAAGGATTTCATGAAGTGTTTTCCCAAAATGTAAAGAAGGAACACAGAGTCCCATTGCTGAGATCCTTCAGTTGCCAATCAGAATTGGAGTTGCAGTGGCTCCTCAAGAGAGAGAGCTGCACATCAAAGACGTTGGGATGGAGATTTCATCAAACAGTTAAACAACCCTGTGACTCTCTCTGACTTCCCCTGGTTGAAAGTGATGGACCTACGTAACATCCTGTCAAAACAGGGCAATGGAAATTTCCTTAGAAATTCTAGAAGCTACCCAATTTTCCAAGAAAGCGTCTTCCATGTAGACTTTGCATGTAGCACTATTTATTACAATAATAATTATTCAATTAATACCGTGCATACTCAGCTAGATTTCTTAGGACTAATATTTAGGAAACTATAGTAGCTTTTTAAAAAAATCAAATTAGAAACAACCGTGTTAAACTTAAGATTCTTTTTTTTTTTTTTTTTTTTTTTTTTTGGTTTTTCGAGGTAGGGTTTCACTCTAGCCCAGGCTGACCTGGAATTCACTATGGAGTTGCAGGGTGGCCTCGAACTCACGGCGATCCTCCTACCTCTGCCTCCCGAGTGCTGGGATTAAAGGCGTGCGCCACCACGCCCGGCTTAAGATTCTTTAAGATATATAATTTTCAAGCCTTAGTGTGTTAATATTTACCTTCAAGGATTTTGCACTGAGACAGAACAAATACCTAACACTTCAACTATACTTTTGTAAATTTTTTAAAAGTCTAAATAATGATGTTTGTTACATGGTTGACTAGATATTTCACACAAACATGCAAGAAAAGTATATCAGAGTTATTAATCACCAACCTCCCGTATTAGTTCAGGTAAGTTTAGACAATATTCTCTCCTGTGGATTAGGCTGCTCATTATGGCAGACTCACACTTCTGTGGAAGTATGGGAAGGAAGGCATTACTGACTCTCTTGTGTGCCGCCAAACCTAACTAGGATATATTTATTATAATGTTAGGAACAGAATTTTTAATATCTAGCTTAAATATCCATCAGAGTAGTAGATTCTGACATAAAGTGATTTTTAAAAGTTTTATCTCTTCTTTTTTTTGTGAACCTAAGTATAATATGGTCTTTCTATGTTAAACAAGTGGCAGAAATGAGCTAGAGGGCTTTGCTCAGTATAAGAATGTCCTTGGCATATGAGTCACTCTGGGTTTAATACCACAAGCAAAAATGAGACATTAAAATTAAACCATAAAACTAAGGGAAATAAAACACATTGCTGTCACGGGAATCCCATTTTCAACTCCCCTCAGCTCACCCAGCCTTGTGATCTCCATCCAGAAAGTTTGGGGGAGGCTAAGAGAGCACAAGGTACAACGTAAGCAGACCTGCGACCCAGGAAAGAGTGGAACAGCTACAAGGGAACAGAGCTGACAATGGCCATAGTGACTTCACTCTGATCTATCATTTTAGGCAAGTTTTATACTGTTTTTGAAAATCTTTGGAATATGCAGCTTTTCCAGAGGGACTTTCTCCTGTTGAAGTAGTTGGCGAACCAGTTTGCTTTAAGCCACACAGTTGTGGATAGTAGTATGTACTCTTGTATACCAGAAAGCCACCTTCTATGCAGCAGTCCTAAAAGGGCTTAGGGGTCTTGGGATCTAATACAGACATCAATCAATGGCCCTACATGAAGTTCAGGACGCCACTTCTCTTCCAGGAAGGGCCAGGAGTACTGAAACAGGATGTTGGGGGTTCAAGAAGTTCTTTTAACCCCAAACCCTGGGATCATGGTTGCATTTAACCAAAAAATTGGGCAAATCAAATTAAGGAGGATAATTACTAAATTGTTGTATTTATTGAGGGAAGTACAGACCAAGGGAAGGAAAATGAATATACCCATGTGGCCTGAGAGTCCACATGGTGGTTCCAGGAAGAAATGCAAAAGAGAGAGTTAAAATCTGTACAACAAACCTGAGGTCTAAGCTACTCAGAAGCAAGCAACCTGACATGATGCTCACACAAATGCAATAGTGGCACACAGCCATGGTTGGTAACCAACTACTCTTGGATCAGCCAACAGATCAACTCAGTTGAAAAGATCCCATGTCTGGAACTGGGAAACAAGCCAGAATCATATCCAGATAATGATTTTGCTTTCCATTATCAAGTTCCCACTATTCTTGGGCTACAAGAAGGTCTAAACCCATTAAATTCTCTCTAAATTAATAATGGTTATCCCATTTAACCTGTGCTGACTTCACTCCCTGTTGGAAAATCTGCTTCTCTTTTCAGATAGAAGCAAGACCTGAGGAGAGAAATGACCCATCACAGTTCACCAGGGCCCCAGCTGAAACCATAGAGGAATTGGGTAAATGAGCAAGAGTGCTGCTTTCAAGGGTGAAGCAGATAGACGCTGTGGACTCTCAACACCTAAGAACCAGAGATCCAGTGGCTCCTAAGAGCCCATCACTGACTTATACTTAAAACAAACCTAACAAGGCTCAGGGAATTTCAGGGAAGAGGCAAGCCACAGTTGGGATATTATGCACAGAAACATTGCCTCTCCCCCATAACTGAGGGATGTCCCCATAATGCATGACCCATGATCCCCATGGGGATGCCAGGCATCCTCAACAGCAGGGTTCCTTTGGATGGAAGGCAGGGATGAGAGAAAGGATGGTACCAACATGTGCTGCTTACATGCTATGTCCATAACTAATAAAAGAGAGGGGGGGGGAAGTACAGAGTGTTCGTCCCATATAGAGGGTAGGAAGGGGTGTGGAGGCTATGTAGGAGGTAGGGGTTAGGGGGTGCTCCCCTTATATCAGTCAAGCCCAGCAGTGTTGAGGGGAAACTCTTCAGAAACTGGAGGTTTAGTAGTGGCAGACAGCCCAGAGAGCTTGCCCTCCCCTGGCAAAAGTATTTATCACCTTATTGTGATGGGCCCTACTTTCCAGTTTAGGTGAGCAACAGAAGCAGCTGAATGGTCTGAAATAGGATGAAATCCTAGGAATGAAGACCTCACTCTCAGGAATGCCCAGGTTGTTTGTGGAAAGCAGATCTCCTTAAGAAAGACAAAAGGAGTCAGATCATTCTATGATGTCTAGTAGGAGCAGATTGCAGAGGGCAGACATTTCTGCCTTCTCAGGGGTCCAGTCACCATAACTGCCTACCAAAGCTACCTCCCTCTCAGTGTGATTAAGATCCTATTCTTCTGCAGCCCTTGACTTGATACATTGTTGATAATTGGAGTGGTTCATCCCCATGATCTCTGATGCTGCTAATAGATCTGTAGCTAACATCTACACTTCCTCCATTAGTATATCCAGTACTCTAGAGTTACATTTTTTATTGTAAAACTGCCATTAACATAGCTGCTCCAGTGTAAGAAAACTGATTATACCCAGTTTTTAGAGTAGAATAGAGAATTCTGTTCAAACTTTTCTGTTATAAGTGGTGTGTACCAACACACATAGAACTGGTAAGAATGTGAACCCAGTGAGACATAACTCTTTGAGAAACAAGTTTTCTTGACCCCATGTTTATTTTTACTTAAGAGAATTATGACATCTGAAAATGCTAATTTTATTCATGTTCAAGTTCATGAACACATAAATTAAGAATAAACGTATAACTTATGATGCCATTAGTTTATGCAAAGTAATTTATGATCTTTCTAATAATGTTAAGAAGATAACACATCAATAAAAGATGGGTTCAGTTCTCCCCACCAGATTCCAGAGGCCACAACTAACTTCACATGAAGGGAGTCAAGTGCTGAGGTCCAGTCTCAGCAGGGCTGTAGAGCTTGAAGGGTTGAAGGGGATGTGTGGAGTTAGCATTGTGAGAAAATGATTTGGACCAGGAGTTCAGGTGAAGCATACTGGGCACAGAGCAAAGCTCTGCTTCTTTATTTATATTTTTTATAGTACATTATATTTTTTTGTGAGCAAGACATAGTAATTTACTCATGTGGCTTCTGTTCTCTAAGAAATCTTGCAAAATATTCATCCTTCCCCTTGGTTTCCCCCACTTTTGCTTAACTCATGAACCTCTTTCCCCATAGACATTCTGATAACATCTTTAACAAGAAAGTCAAAGACTACAGCAGGTTAATATCTTACCCAGGCTCATGGAAACTAGCCAAGAGCCCTGGCAGGCAGCTCTTGTGGTTATAAAGTGATAATATATTTGACCTCAGAAAGGGCTGTGTTAGCCACTCTCTACATAATATTTTCTTGCAGCCTGAATAACAGTACATTTCTCTATTTCTAATCCAGTACTTACATAATTGTCTTTCTATGACCATTCTTTCTAGCTCCATTTTACAGTTTGGTCCTAACCTTATAAATCTCTCTATAAAAGGAAGATTTTGATGTTTAACTCTTTTCCCATCTTTCCAGACCATCCTTACTCTGTTAATGTATTCCCTTGTATATGGTAAATGTCAATCTATCCAACCAGTGTTTTGCATTGATGTCTTTCCTTTAGGAGCCCACCATACTCTATTGTTAATTCTAAAAGTTACATATTCTGTTTTACTCCCTTGTGTGGGCCCAACCCAATTATTTGAAAGATATTTACTTTTGCTCCCTAGCATTTCAGGCTCCTTTTCTAGTAAGACATCTGTAGGCTCAGGAAATGTGCCCATTAATTCCTGTAATCATCTTGACAACAAGAATTTTCTTGTAAGTAATGTTTCTTGGGAACAATTGATAAGGCATGTGACATAGCATTGCAAGGAACATGTCTCATTAGGTGAAATATATTTGCGATGTTCAGAAATTTTGTTAATTCAAACTAGCTGTAGTTTCAGGATCCATAATCTGTTTATCTGCTTAAACATTACAGCCTCAAAAATTTCTGTAGAAACATTCTTTCCTGTTTAATCATTGTTGACTGTATATATTCATCTGAGTTGAGTTCCCCTATTACTATTGAGAAGGGGAAAGTAAAAGCAAAAATAAGCAATAATAAACTTAAAATTCCAAAGAAAAGATAGCAATAGCACAAACTGTCAGGCAACAGACACTCCAGGAGGTCTCTGAAAGACTTCTTGGCCCTGTAAAAGAAAGTCTCCGATGCCACAGCCTTGCTGAACAGTGTCCTGTCGGCGACACTCTTCAGAGCTGACAGTTGCTGCCATTTGGGCCACCGCCAGCCAAGGAAAGAAAAGTGTGCTTCCATGCACCCAAGAGACATGCCTAGTTGATGCCAAGACTTTGTTCTAGGCTGTTCAGGAGGTAATTAAAAGCAATTCTTTGTGCGCATTTAAATTCAGTTTGTTACTTGGTCCCCCTGTTCCTAGCCAATGGTTATTTCAGGCATGGAGAAATCCTGTCTACCAGAAGCCAAGGAAGTTGATAACTGGATAATCAGGAAAGCAGTCCTTGAAACTCTGCAGGATTTTGTTTGAATCAGGCCATAGTGCTCTCCAGCAATGCTACTTATACACCCGGAGGGTTCCTGAGCTCTTTTTATTAGACATGTACAGGATAAATTTTTAGATTATAAACTTCAATCAAGATGTCTTGGGCTGGAGAGATGGCTTAGCAGCTAAGCGCTTGCCTGTGAAGCCTAAGGACCCTGGTTCAAGGCTCTATTCCCCAGGATTCACGTTAGCCAGATGCACAAGGGGGCGCACGCGTCTGGAGTTTGTTTGCAGTGGCTGAAGGCTCTGGCACGCCCATTCTCTCTCTCTCTCTCTCTCTCTCCCTCTTTCTCTGTCTTTCAAATAAATAAATGAATAAAAATGAACAAAAAGTTTTAAGAAGATGTCTTACAAAGGGAAATTTTCTGTATTTCTTGTTTTTAGGACATTCTTTACACTTCTTTCTCTCTTAATTGTAAGGTCTCTTTGTTTAGCAAACATTCAGTCATCTATTTATTTATTTTGAAATGAGGTTTCACCATGTAAATCAGACTAGTCTTGAACTCTTTATGTAGCCCAAGCTGATATTAATCTCATAGTCCTCAGAACACTACATCTTAACTGTCAGTATTACAGGCACATGCCACTCTGTGTAAATTATTTATTTGTATATTTTTTGCTTGAATTCTCTTTTGATTTACTACCCCTTTCTCCTTCCTCTTCTCTCTAAGAATGTTGATTCCTGTACTACTCGGTTATAAAAATATTTTCAGATAGTTTTGAATTTTCATTCCTCCAATAAGGCTTTATTTGTAACTTATCTTTAAATTTATGAAACACTGCAATTCCTATCAAAACACCAATGGAAATGTTCACATAATGAGGAAAACATCCTAATATTTTTATAAAAGCACAGAATATACAAAATACACAAACAATTTGAGCAATAAGAACCAAAAATATAAGAGATAATTGAAGCCTCCAAAACAAGCTATTATTTATGGGCAACTGGTATACAATAATCTGTGAGAGGATGATTAATATCAGAGACAGATTACAACAAGTATTGGTGAATATATGTACATATTGGAGCATTCACAGATTAACATATGGATATAAAAGGAAGCAGTCACTTCTGAAATGTATAATAGGTATGAGCAAAACATCATATGTAAATACATAATAATATATATATAATATTATATATATCTATCTATATATATCTATATATATATCTATATCTATATATATATATATATAGATATAGATATATATATATACATTATTTAACCACAACAACAAAGTACTGGTATATCCTACAATATCAATGATCCTGAAAACACATGCTTAGTTGTGCACAGAGTTCACATCACATCTTAAATAGTTATACATGGGAAATGCCATGTAAAGAAATTCAGAGACAGAAAATTTGTGATCGTTACCCGAGGTTGGGCTTCAGAACATGGGTGGGGAGGTTGAAGAACATGAAACCAAAATGGAGTAATCTTTATTTTATTTTATTTATTCATTTATTTATTTATTTTGGTTTTTCAAGGGAGGGTTTCACTCTAGCTCAGGCAGATCTGGAATTCACTATGTATTCTCAGACTGTCCTTGAACTCTCTGCAATCCTCCTACCTCTGCCACCCGAGTGCTGGGATTAAAGGCGTGTGCCACCACGTCCAGTTTATGGAGTAAACTTTTGATGAACATAATGGTCAGGGTTTTCTAAAAGAACAATTCCAGTAGAATATATGGAAAGGAGATTTATTCGAGCACTTCATATGAACATAGACTGGATATTCTACAGCTGTCCCCTGTGAGCAGGTGAGCAGTGGAAATCAGTAGCTGATCGGCCTCAGAAGATGGAAGCGTACAACTAGAGGGTCCAATGACGCAGCCCCAAGCCTGGGACGAAAGTCCGGAATTTCCCTGGAGTGTTGTTGGTCACAAGTCGAAGAAGACGCTTGAGTCTGTTGTCCAAAGGCAAATGGCAGCACAAGGGAGGCTTATTCAAGAAGCATCACACTTGCACAAGCCATTGTGATTTCAAACAGTTTATAGAGGCAAGCTTGAGAAAACTAGAATGTTGTGAATGGAGCTCTGCACGTAATTCTGGTGGAGCTTAGTGGAAGAACAGAATGGTAATAGGAGTATAAATGGTTAAGTACAAATGTAGGAGGTTGCAGATGAAATGAGGAATCTTGGAGATTAGACTAGAACTATTTCTATTACACTTTAGAAAAGAACTTGTCTTTTTTTCCCCATGCCCTGAAACTTTCTGGTAATCTAACTAAGTTCAACATGATAGTTTAATTTTTTTTTTTTTTTTTTTTTTTTTTTTTTTTAGTAGTAGAAATTTCAATCCTTGATATTGCTGGCTGCTTTTAGCCAAATTTGTAATGAGAACCTGGTGAAAAAAGAAAAAGTAGATGGAGAGCTCCAGGGAGATGGCTCAGCACTTAAAGGTGCTTGCTTGCAAGACTGACAGCTCGGGTTTAATTCCCCAATACCCATGTAAAGGCAGAGGCCCAAAGTGCTACATGTGTCTGGACTTTATTTGCATTGTCAGGAGAGCCTGATGTCCTCATATTCAGCCTCTTTCTCTCTCTACCTATCTATCTCTCAGTCTCTCTTTTTCTCTTTCTCTGTTTTTCCAAATAAATACAATATTTTTAATTAAATTATATTTTTCCCAGAAAAGATGTGGATGTAAAGCTGTGGCCAAGGAAGGCACGGATATTAACACCATTGACAAGCAGCCAAGGGAGGGCAATGGGGATTGCTCAGCTGCCCAAGCATGAAGACCTGGGATTGAGTCACAGGCATCCACTGATGCAGTGAGTCAACAGCGCTGAGAGAAGCAAAGAGAAAGATTCCTATGGATTACTGGTTAGCTAATCTAGCTGAACCAGTGAGCTCTCAATATAATGACTGAAATTTTCTCAAAAAAAAAAAAAAGTGAGCGGGAGGGATGGCTTATCGGTTAAGCGCTTGCCTGTACTTGATATAGTTTTAGTATTGTACCAAAGAGAAAAAGTATTATTTGCAGCAATTTTATCTTTTTTAACAAAAAGAAAATAAAATAATTTGCTTACAGTCTAATCACTACTGCAAGCAAATATTAGCTAGTACCAAGTGGAGTTTGTGAAATTATATATATATATATATATATATATATATATATATATATATATATATACAGTCTTTTTCAGTCTATATTTCTCCCTCCCTCTCTCTCTCTGTGTGTGTGTGTGTGTGTGTATGTATGTGTGGTATGTGTGTGAATGTAGCCACATGCATGCTGTGGTGTACCCATAGATGTCCGAGGACAAATTCAAACATTGGTTTTAGTCATCTACCTTTTGTGAGGCAAGGTGAGTCACTCTTCACCATTGTGTTTGCCAGGACAATTGGCCTACAAGCTTCTAGGAAACACTTCTGCCTATATGCCAATTCTTACTGTAAGCACATGGTGATTACAGACACTCTCCCAACATGTTTGGCTTTGTGCTCATTCTCAGGATTGAACTTGGTTGTCAGGCTTGCAATACACACACTCAGCTCACTGAGCTGTCTCCACAGCCCATGTGAATTCTTACTAAGTAGGAACATTTCATTATATTTACAGTTAATATTTAGAATATTTTTAACAAAATGCTAGAATTTTATATTTAATCTTATACTAAAATATATTCATTAAATCTAATTACTAATTTACTTCAAACTTTCTGGTTAGGAATATAATACAAGCCTGTATGGAATGATTTTTAAATATGTTTATATTCATGTTCTATCTACCTGATAATAGCTGTTGTGATTATTTATAACATTAACCATTATTTTTATAATTCATTTGCAGGTATTGTATTGAGATATGTTAATTCCCTGATCTTCTTAGAAGTTAATAAGAATAAAACATATGAAAAACATATTCTGCTTTTATATAAAACAATATGCAAAGAATGATTGCATTTTTCATTGAAATAATGGTAAGTATATTTTTGAACAGTTCTTAGTAGAAGTCTCTAAAGTTACAGGTTAGATGTGTAAAACTGAAATGTTAAAATGAAGAATAGTTTTCAATTCACTGATTTTTGGTTCACTGGGTCTTTATTTTCATATTTCTACAATGTTCTCCTTCTTCTCTTTCGCTTGCTATAAATACAGTCAGTATATTTTTCTATACTGTATGTATATGTGATTTGTAAGATTTTTAAATGCCTACTTATAAGGTTTCCTTCCATTGCCCAAGACTTATATCCTAGAAGAAACCAATCTGAACTGTGAAAATCCTCATTTCCACTGGGATTTCTTATTTTTAGACGTTCATTCTCCATCCATCTGCCTTTGAGCAATTTTTTGTGCTTCAAGCATGAGCAAGCAATATTAATCCAATTTCTGGTTTCTGTGAAGCACATTATGTTAGATCTTATGCAGCTCAGTGCTTCTCCTCAGAAACTATGTGTTTATTTAACTGCTTCACTATCATGAACTTTTATCAATGAGAGAAGAAAAAAATATAAACAACTACATACAAATATGATTAACTTTATTTACCATCTTGAAAAAGCAGAAACTAAATCCTATGAAATGATTAAACACTTTCACAGAGCCGAATTACATGTTGATATCTGAGCAAACAGTAATAAACTATGAAACACAGACTATTAATTATGTTTGAAGCAGCATATCAAAGTTTCAGTTTTAGTAAGACAATATAATTTTATATGAACCATGGTTTTTGAAACTTTATTTCCATCTCTTTCAAACTTATAAGAAAATACTGAAAAAAAAACCATATTTCTATTCAAAGTATAAAATATTATCCTAGAAATTTGGTAATGAGAATTGAAAAGATGCACTGCCTTGCTAAAAAAAAAAAAGCCTCATGGGAACATTGAATAATTTATATTTGTTATTTTCTAAATGTATTTTACTGTCTCTCCAAAGAACAGCTTAATTGACTATGTCTGTGGGATGCAATCCTTAGCATAAATATTGAAAATTTGGTTAAACATTAAACTATATTAATTATAAATTTTAAATGAATGAGCATTTCAATATTCTCTTAGTCTCCTAGGTAGCTCCAAAAATTTTAATATAGTTAACTTTTATCTAAGAGAAATAGAATTGTACATAATATATCACTTTCCCACATATATGGTAGTATAAAAATAAACAGTCCTGGGAATTTCATAATTGGAGGAATAGAAAACACTTTTTTTAACTTAAAATAAGATGAAGAAACTTTAATTTAATTTTGTACCAAAAGGCCAAGTAGCACAACCAAAAACCATGCTGGTCACTTTCTCCCAGTGAAAATCCTGCCTGAAATAAAAGGACATGAGAAGAAAGTAAAGTTTATTGCTGAAAAAAAGATAAAGCAAATTCAAATGCACACTAGGGTTAGAAATGACTTGATTCAGATTAAAATAATCTTGGATTTTTTAAAAATACTTTTTGTTTTATTTTTATTTATTCATTTGAGAGTGACAGAGAGAGAGAGAAGGAGGCAGAGAAAGAGAGAGAGAGAGTGACAAAGAGAGAGAGAAGGAGGCAGAGAAAGAGAGAGAGAGAGAGAGAATGGGCACGCCAGGGCTTCCAGTCACTGCAAATGAACTCCAGACGACTGCACCCCCTTGTGCATCTGGCTAACTTGGGTCCTGAGGAATCGAGCCTCGAACCGGGGTTCTTGGGCTTCACAGGCAAGCCCTTAACCACTAAGCAATCTCTCCAGCCCTTGGATTTTTCTAATATACATTATTCACTTAAGGCATGTTTTGAATTAAAATGATTATTTTCTTCAGCTCTGAAGATCAGTAGGTGCTCATGCCACAAAAGAATAGGTGTTTAATAGATTCTGAGGATGTGAAATAATCAGTGTTTGAGCTTTGGACAGGTGCTGATCTTTTTCATGAAAATGTAGAATTCTTCCCAATCCTTCACCACTGGCCAAGGCAAAATAGGATATTGCCAGGGAGGGAATTTTTAGATCTATTATCAGCTATCTCTGCCCTGTTGATACTGGTGGTGGATTAACACACCAGATAAGCTCAAAATAAGTTCCATCAAACACTGCTTTTAAAGTGGACAGGATGGAAAAGGAAGGATGAGAAGGAAAAAAATGGACTGAATGTCCTTGACAGCCATAGATTGACTGTGAACCAGAGATACTCAACCCAGGGCATAATAAACAAGTTTGGAAGTATTTAAAAAAAAAGAAAAGAGAAGAAAATCAGGCTTGCACAACCAAAAAAAAAAAAAAAAAAAAAAAAAAAAAAAAAAAAACAAGGACTGTCAGACTGTCAGAAGAAAATTAAGATTTATCCTCTTTGAGAAGATTACTTCAGACAGGATCAGGGGGGCCAAAAGCAGCCAGTGGTACCCAGACAGAGCAATGCTATGATGCAGTGCCTCTTGTGGGACTCAGGAAAAAAGGATGGGAAGTGTTTTTCAGTATCGCAGTTTTTCAGTGAGAACATGAACTGGTAGAGAAAAGAAGCTAATGGTTCCTATCTCTGGACTATAACTATCTTCATAGCAAACAAAAATAAAGAAATAAAGAAACATTTCTCCCCTTTTGTCCACTGTAATCTCATGGAGAGGACTCCCATTTGCTAAACCTAATCAGAAACCAGCAGTGATACCATCCACAGGGCATAGGTGGGTAGAGGGAAAGAAGACTTGAAGTGCGTGGGCTATCTAAGTACGAGGAAACAACTACATAATTCAACCACATGGACATTTTGAATGTTCATCATCCTGAAATTGTCTAGTTGCTTGGGGAATTTTCATTGTATTACTTTCTTAATCATTATTTGCATTGCATTTCTTCTTTCTGGTATTTCATTTAATATACTCATTTAAAGCTTTATTAACTTGATAGCGGACAAATTTAATTTTGTAAAACATTTGCTTCTAGATATAAATTTTGAAGGAACTATAGATAAGCTTCTCCCCCGCCACCCAGGGCAATTTAAATACTGTTTGAATTTTGTAGACAATGACTTAGTCTGTGAGAGGGGAAGAATATCTCTAGTCAGGAACATGTATTGTTTTCTTTTTTCCTCTCAGATATAGAATTGTATTTTTAGATCACAAAGACTGCTAAGGAGAAAATGGTGAAACCTATCTTGGAAGACCATGGAGCATATTAGCAAAGCTGACTCTTTCTCAACATCTTCAGCAAGGTTAATACTACTTTTTCACATGGTCTTTTAAAGGACACCTTTAGCTTTCTGGTGAAATTCATCATAATAATGTCTCCATCAAAACAATGAATGAGGCTCACCTCTGCCCTCCCTCCTCTTCCAGCATCCCCCCCCACCCCCACACATTCTCTTGGCTTTGTTCTTTGGACTTGTGCACTGATAGTGGCACTTGATATCACTGCCTGTTGTGGATGGGCACTTTACTGAGAACGAGGCAGATGCTTCTGAACTCTCAGGATTTTTTCATTTTCTCTGTATTTTTATTACCTATGTTTTTGTTAACTTCAATACATAAACATAATGAATTTTGCTCATGATCCCTTCCCATTACTTTCTTTGCTTCCCCACCTACATCTCTCCTCTCTTTCAGGGAACCTCTTTTTCTTTACAATCTGATCCTCTCCTCGTCTCTTCTTTTGTTTGTTTGTTTTGTTTTCCCTCCATCATCTGTGATGACATGAGGATTTTTTTTTTAATCAAAGGATCCATCTCAGTATTTACTTACTGTTATAATAAATCCATGGTGTTCTCAAGAACATTCCAATACATATTGAAAATTTTTAAGTGTTCTTACTGTTTTTATACTATTTAATCCAATTTTGTCATGCAGCAAGTATATACAGATTTGATTCATTCAGCTGAGGAGATTTACTGTAGTCTTAGACAATAAGGAAAACAAAGCCATATGTGAACATTGAGGAATTTATTATTTGATGAAGAATTTCTTCTTGAAAGCCAGGAGTATTCATATTGTTGGTTTTTTGTTTGTTTGTTTTATTTATTTATTTATATATTTTTTATTAGTTTTGTATTCAGCAAATACAGTCAGTTTGGTACCATTATTAGGCTCATCTGTGACCTACCCCCTCCCCTTGTTTGTTTTTTAAATTTGTACATTTTTGTTGTTCCCACAAATCAGAAAGGGTTTCAAAATGAAGTTTCTCCATTTTTTTCCCAATTAATATCTGTTGAATCTTTGAGTCACTGTCTCCATCTTTGATGCTATTTGTTTCTCTCTTATATGCACTGAAGGTCATGCAGAAATCTTTGAGAATAATGGCAACACTGACCAGTTAAGACAAACTCGTCAGGGCCACATCACTCACAAGTTCACAAGCTGTTATAGGGTTAGTGTGGTCTCATCATTATGCACTTCTAAAGGGCATCCTGTCCACACCCACCTTCAGACTTCCTTTTTAGGATCTCCCTGGAATAATCAATACATTAAAGCTGAACCATATTTCTCATACAACCTACTACCTTAGCCACTCTAAGACCAGGTGGAAGCTGTGAAATTACTTCTCATAAGTACTTGATTAAATTCTTAGCCAAGGGCCATCCTTCTCCCCAATCTCTCAATGGGGAAGAGACATTCATTTTCCTCTTCCATTACAAGAGGTTTTCAAGGGGGAACAAGTAGTCTGTGATTTTGATTGCTGTGGATAGGAATAGTGGAACAAGGACTTCAAAGAGACCATTGAATTTGTTAATTAGTGGGTCTTTGGTGAATTGAGCTCTCAAAAACTGTAGTTTCAGAAAACGGGTAGGAGGAAGAAAAGCCAGTGGAGGTAAAAGGACCATTTTGAGAATTTTGCCAGTGAAAGAAAGAAACAGGAGGTAAGTGAATAGTTTGGGGAAACACTGGATTGAAAGGTTGATATTTGAAGACATCCACTTTGAATATATTTAATATACATATAACTGAGGAGCATTTATACTTTTGGATTTCAAAAATAAAAACAAAAGCATTAAACTTGTAGAAAATTAATCCAAATGGTGGCAGTTTGTGTCTAAAACAACCTAACTTGTGAGATGATAAGTTAATTATCTTTGTTGGAGAATGTGTGAAAAATATTTTGTATGTGGGTCTTATTTTTGGAAGTCCTTATTTATGAGCTAAAAATTTTAACTAAACTCTCAGGGGTCCTTTGGATGCCTTCCATACCTCTAACACTTTCTTCTTACACTTGGAGGAGGAACTTCTCACATTTCATGAGTGTCTGTAAGCAGCCCCAGATGTAGAAAGGTTGGGAAAGGAAATCACCTGTCTGTGGACAACCCCACAGTATGGTAGCTGAGTTTGTTCAAAAGTAGTCCTGTGTCTTCTGGAATTAGGCCTCTGCTCACTACATATCCATGCTAGCTCCATACAGTCCACATACCCAGATTTCTCCAGGCAAGACATGGACAGGCAACACAAGACAAAGAAAGGCAATTATTGACAGTTACACTCTGTTTCAATTCTGCTCTGTTGCTGGGAGGAGGTCACTGTCATACTGCCTAACCTAAAATCACTTCTAAATCATCTTTTCTGTGACAGAGGTGATGATGTCTTCACCTTGGGTTCTACAGAACTTACATGAGAACAGGTAAGAATTATGATCAGACTAGTGAGTGGTACAAAGAAAGCAATCAGTTTCAATACATAATATTGTTTGCTTTCTATTTTTTGTTTACTTTCTACATTTATCTATATTTTTTTAAAAAAATGTCAGGCGTGGTGGTGCACGCCTTTGAGCGCAGCACTCTGGAGGCAGAGGTAGAAGGATCACTGTTAGTTCAAGGCCACCCTAAGACTACATAGTGAATCCAGGTCAGCCTGAGCTAGAGTGAAACCCTTCCTCGAAAAAAAAAAAATCATATACCCTTCCTTACAGTTCAGAAAATAACCTTGCATGAAAATCAAACATACAATTCTTTTGCAAATCTTTAGCAAAGAAAGCCTGGTGGCCAAGAGTAGTAATAACCAGAGGAAGAATATAAAATTTCTATGTGTCTGAGTGTGTAACATACCTCATATCCTTTGTTAGTTTACATCTATAAAAATTAGAATTGTAGGGGCAACAGTGAGAAGAAATCAGTGGAATTATTTGCTGCAAAATGAGATGCTTATGGTTTACATTTGTATCTAAAACATAATTAACTGCTACAAACAATTTTCTTTGAGTGTATATAAAATATGATTGAGATTGTTTCAAAACAATAAAGTTATATTAACAATAATAACTGAAAGAATCCATCCATTGTTTTCTTAAATATTCTAATCGCATACAGATTAAATAGTATGAAAAAACTTTCAAAAGAGGAGCCTGCTTAACTTTATCTAAAATTTGCTTTACAGACTGGAGGCATGGTTTATCAGTTAAAGCACTTGCCTGCAAAGCCAAAGGACCCGTGTTCAATTCCTGAGAAGGCAGTTAAGCTAGATGTACAAAGTTGTGCATGTGTCTGGAATTCATTTGCAGTGGCTGGAGGATTTGATATACCCATTCTCTCTCTCTTTCTCTCTCTCTCTCTCTCTCTCTCTCTCCCTACCTGTATCTCTCAAATAAGCAAATAAATATTTTTTTTGAAAATATTGGTAAAAGATCACAAAAACAATTTAAAACATTTATACCCCACAGTACTAATGTGCTATACAACCACTTTATAAAAGTTTGGAGTACCTTGAAATAATACATATTATGTCTCTCACCAACACCTTAATAAATGTACAAAACCTATGTTACTCCTCAAAATTTACATGGAGGAAGTGAGATCTGAGTGCAGTGGTAAAGATAATTAAGAAGAAGACACAAAAATATGATTTGTCAAAATCAAAGAGAGACTAATCAGAAAGGGGAAGGGATTTGATATAGGGTGGATTTGAGAGGGGAGGAAGTATGGGATTGTAGGGAAGGAATTATCATGGTTTATTTTCTATGCATACGAAAGCTGTCAATAAAAAGTTTACATAAAATGATCTGTTCAACTTTCCTTTGTACATTTCAGTGGTGGGGCTATGGGGAAACAACAATTTGCAGGAGAATATCAGTATTTATATTCTTGTAGAACACAAATGAACCCTGCTGTTCTGCCTTGAATGTATATCTTTTCCTCTGTTACATTTGTTGATACTGTGCAATCTTTCTGCATGTTCCCACTAAGAGAAGGGATCCAGAGGACCTGAAGTCATCTACTAGTGCTTAAAACTGTGATTCTATAGCCCTTAGTGAAACTTGCCATCCGAGATGTCTCCATGCTGTGCCATTACACTGCAATTTGACATTGCTTTGTTGAACAAGAAAAACAAATTACATAACTGTGCTTTTTAGCAAGTGCACTGCCAGATACAATCTTCTTCGATGTTGTCTATTCCACAATGATTGAAACATTTGCAATATCCACTATAAGCAAAACATGATCGGTCTTTGTTTGGCACCCATTACAACCCTAAGTGTCACGGAGGTGTTTCTTTCATAATATTGGACCTCGAGATTGAAAATGCTTTGAAACCTCTAAATATTTGGTTTAACTTTTATTTTCTGACTCGTTTCATGTTAAAGTTACCTGTTTTACTTTCCACAAAAGGGAGATAGACACAGCTCTCTTTTAAAAACATAAAGGACTTGATTTATGCATGTTCTTTTTTTTTCTTTTTTTCTTTATTAATTAGTTTTGTATTCAGCAAATACAGTCAGTTTGGTACCATTATTAGGCTCATCTGTGACCTACCCCCTCCCCTTGGCCCCTCCTTGTTGAGGTATACGGGTCATGCATTCTGGAGTCAGCCCACAGTTATGGGTAAGATAAATGTCTCTGCATATCATGACCCAACATGTGGCTCTGACATTCTTTCTGCCCCCTCTTCCACAAAATTTCCCTGAACCATGTTGGGTCCATTTTTGGTCTGCTTCAGTGGTGAGGTGTTGGGGGCCTCTGGGTCTCTGTATCTCTGATTTGGTAGGAGTTGATTTTTCTCTGTGTTGATCTCCTTCCCCCTTGTGCTGGTATCCAGTTCGTCAGGAAAACAGCCCCCTTGCTTGTTTCGCCATTTTTTCTGAGTTTCAGCAAGGGCCATTTTGAGGTATGATGGGGTGGCTCTCTCCTTAGGATCTACATCTATCTGAAAAAGAGAAGCAGACTCTCCAACGGAGAGTAAGTTAGCACCAGGACAAATGAGATAACCCTTATTTTTTTTTTATAGAGAATTAATAGGTGTAGGCCCTCTTGTAGCCCATAATTGATGGCAGCTTGATATTGGAGAGCGGGCTTATGTTTGGATATGGTTCTGACTTGTTTCCCAGCTCCAGCTATGGTACAACCACATTTTGTATTTCTAGGCTATGGTCACTCGTATTTGGCTAACGAATCAAGTAGCTCTTATTTCATTTTAGGTGAGAGCTGTGTTTTGCTTTGACTAGGGGGGGGGGACAAGGATATATGATGGAGAGTGGAGTGTCAAAGGGGAGAAAAATAGCATGGATATGGTTTACAAATATGGAAGTTGTCAATAAAAATTTAAACTAAAAAAAAAAAACTAATGGGCTGCCACAAAAAATAAGGGACCATCAAAGTTTTAATAAGTTTAGGTCTAGTAAAAAGTTGACACTGGGGGCTGGTGAGATGGCTTAGCGGTTAAGCGCTTGCCTGTGAAGCCTGAGGACCCCGGTTCGAGGCTCGATTCTCCAGGACCCACGTTAGCCAGATGCACAAGGGGGCGCACTCATCTGGAGTTTGTTTGCAGTGGCTGGAAGCCCTGGCGTGCCCATTCTCTCTCTCTGTATCTGCTTCTCTCTCTGTCTGTTGCTCTCAAATAAATAAAAATAAACAAAAAAAAATTTAAAAAAAAAGTTGACACTGGGACAAGTTCTAGACAAAATATCATGTGAAATAAGATTATGGGTTCCTTGTATCCTTCATGCCATCTGCCTGGGAATTCTGGGGTGAACATTCTCTGTGGAAAATACAATATGTTCCCCTAGTTTATCTAAATCTAACTTTCTTCTCATTAGAAAAATTTTACAACTCTGGTAACAATGCAAAATATTTATCAACAATTATGCCAATTTATTTATTTTTTTGAGGTAGGGTCTCACTCTAGCCCAGGCTGACCTGGAATTCACTATGTAGTCCCAGTCTGGCCTTGAACTCATGGTGATCTACTTACCTCTGCCTCCTGACTGCTGGGGTTCAAGGTGTGTACAACTACGCCTGGCCTATGCCAATTTATTTTTATTGGTGTTTCAACTAATTGATCCAATGCTATGTAAGAATCCTTTATTGCCTCCATTTATATATACTTGTTTTAAGATTCAAGAAGTCGAAAAATCTGGCTTTTTAAAATTCTCCATAAAATTATTAGGTAACCATCTTAAATATAAGATAGATAATATGTCTAACACATTTTTAGTTTATGTGTTTGACACTATTTTCTTAAGGGCATCTCTGAATATGGAAAATACGGATATTTAATATGCATACCTAGAAAAGATAAGGATTCTAATTCAGTAGATTCCAAAGGGCATTTATAGCTTTAAGTGCCTCTTACTTTGATTTTACAATAATCACCTGGCAACCCAGTTGAGCCAGATTTCAGAGATTCTGGTATTTAATACCTAGGAAACATAGGACAGAGCATGATAATTTGTGTGTGTGTGTGTGTGTGTGTGTGTGTGTGTGTGTACAGGCACACACATCCCATACCATACACATGAGATTCAGAGGACAACCTTTGACACCAGTCCTCATCTTACACCTTTTTGAGGTATGGTCTCTCTTGTTCTCTATCTGGCCTGGGAGCTTCTGGGTGTTCTTTTAATTTATTTTTAATTTGTTTTTTAAAATTTATTTTGAGAGACAGAGACAGAGACAGAGTAAGATCCAGAGAGAGAGGGAAAGAGAGATCATGGGCATGTGAGGGCCTTCAGCTGCTGTAAACTCCAGATGTGTGCACCACATTGCACACATGTGTGACACTGTGTACTTGCATCGATGTGCATCTCAGTTACGTTGGACCTGGAGATTAGAACATGAGTTCTTAGGCTTCGCAGGGAAGCACCTTAACTTCTAGCCAATTTAACTTTTGCACACCATCTCAATATATGAGCACTGGGTTAACAGACACTTTACTGTGTCTATCTCTCTGAGGTATCAGAGATGCTTGTATAGTAAGTACTTTACCCCCTATGCCATATCCCCAACACAAGTATTTATATTTTTAAGCAGGTTCAATTAATACTAAGTCTAAATTAAGGTGGCTTTGCTATAAGCAGTAAAACTTCACAAGAAGAATTGAATGGACTGATATACATAATGCTATTCGATTTACAGTAAATAATCCAATACCAATATCCATTCTTCTCTGAGTAAATATTTAGTTGCAGCTGTTCTCTGAGTAAATGATATGTAACAGTGTGCAGCAGTATAATGGCAGGATTAGTAGAAGGAGGTAAATTATTTGGGTAAGTTACTTTTGAGTAATTTTCAAAGTTTTCCTCTCTTGACATTCTCTTGCTTAATTGAGGGATTGAAAACCTAAACTAAGACAACAGTACACAACAGGACAGAAATAAAACCACTGGGTTGGAGAGATACTTTAGCTGTTCAGGCACTTGCCTCCAACGCCTAACATTGCCAGTTCGATTCCCCAGTACTCATGAAAAACCAGATGCAGATAGATACACTTGTGTGCCCATTCTCTCTGTCTGTTTCTTTTCTGTCTATCTCTCTCTGCTTGTAAATAAATAAATAAAATATTTTTTTTCGAAAATAGTACCACAAACATTTCTACCATTTTGTAATCAAAGAGCTTATTTTGCATATCACAGAGGTGAAAATCTGTTGAAACTGCTCTTTTAATCCATCTATAAACTTATTTTGTAATTCCTTCACCAAAAATGCATGCACTCTAACAGATACTACATACTATATATTCATTTTCTCTAACAATATGTAATTTTTCTCCTGCTGCTATCATCTCCATAGACTCAAATCAAAAACCCTTTATCATGAGCTGGAGAGATGGCTTAGAGGTTAAGTGCTTCCCTGCGAAGCCTAAGGACCCCCGGTTCAATACTCGATTCCCCAGGACCCATGTAAGCCAGATGCACAAGAGGGTTCACACGTCTGGAGTTCATTTGCAGTGGCTGTAAGCCCTGGCACACCCATTCTCTCTCTCTCTCTCTCTCTCTCGCTCTCTCTCTTTCTCTCTGCCTCTTACTCTCTCTGTCTGTCGCTCTCAAATAAATAAATAAAAATAAAAACTCTTTATCATTCATAAGTAATTATTTTCTTATTTTCAAAACATTTTTACTATTATTGATTTGAGAATGAGAGAATGAGGCAGTGAGAGAGAGAGAGAAAGAGAGAGAGAGAGAGAGAGAAGAGAGAAAGAGAGAGTATTGGTATACCAGCGCCTCCAGCCACTACAAAGAACTCCAGATGCATGTGCCACCTTGTGCATCTGGCTGCTGTGGATCATGGGGAATTAAACCTGGGTCCTTCAGCTTTGTAGGCCAGCATCTTACCTGCTAAGCTAACTCTCCAGCCCAAGTAAATATTTTCAACAACTATGAAGTTTAATATAAACAACAAAAAGCTGACTTCTTGTATGTTTCTTCCTCCAAAAAAGCTTTGGTTATTTTAAAAATGTATCTAGCAATAAAATAGGTAATATATAGTGTTTATATCTAACCCTATGAAAATGATTGGGAACCACAGACATCATCCTATAGGCCTAGACAGTTTATGTAATTGAACATTTATTTTACCACTTAGGAGCAGACATACTATAACAGTGGTTTTATATAATTTTCATTGTTTAATAAAAGAAAAAAATCAATTCTTCAGGATTATACTATTATTTCTTAGAAATGCATTTTAAAGAATTTATTAAGTTTATCCTTATTCAATAGATATTAAGTAACATGTCAGACAATACTGCTAAAAGTAATTTAGCAGTTGAATAAATAATAATTTTCAAAAAAAGTGTTGACACTGGGCTTAACCAGGAGATTGTGTTCATAGAAGACAGTCGTGGTCAAGAATGACACTCTTCCCAACACACCTCTGCGTTCTGGTAAGGTTATCCTTTGAAGAAATTCTCTGTCCCACAGAAAATGCTGTCCTGTTTCAGGAGTCAAATAAGTCTCGCAGAAGACTGTTTAATGTGTATGGTCTTCATTGTTATGACAACTCATTCTATGGAGTAGCCTGCACAAATTCATTTCCTTAATGGGACACTGGGATATGCCTTTTACATTATATCAACACTATTTAGTCATGTGGTACTGAGGATTAGAGAATTTTTTTTTCAAAGAATCCAGCTTGCTTACATTGCTATCTTGTTTCATTGTTAAGTATGTTTCAAGCACTGGTTTTGAGAACTAATTCCTGTTACTTAAAAAAAAAAAATAACTGTGAAGCCAGGTGTGGTGGCGCATGCCTTTAATCCCAGCACTTGGGAGGCAGAGGTAGGTGGATTGCCGTGAGTTCGAGGCCACCCTGAGATTACGTAGTGAGTTCCAGGTCAGCCTGGGCTAGAGTGAGACCCTACCTCTAAAAACCAAGAAAAAAAAATATGAAGCTAAGAATGTAGCAAAGCTTGCCTACCATTGTGTGAAGTCCTGGTTTCTATCTCTAGACATGGTGCCATATGCCTATGACTATAGCGTTATAGTTCTGGAGACAGGAGAAATGGGAAGCCAAGGGCAGCCCCTCTACATAGTAAGTTTAAGATAATCCTGTCTCAAAAGATATTAATTTCTTTATGTTAATAAATTTGTGTTGTGAAAATATGGAAGATGACACCTGCACTTATAGAAATTATTTTGTGACATACATATAAAAGTTAATCATCACTGTGAATTCATAGTTTCAAAATTATTATATGACAACAGCTTTATTTCTTATAAAACTTTGTGAATTGTTTCTGCCAAGATCAAAAGAGACCTCTACTCTCTTTCATCCTAATAAAATTTTATTCTTTCTCTGCTCTGTTACCTGTGATGATTATAAACACTTTTCAAATGTCTTTGAAAGAAAAGCAAAATGAGGTAACAAAGTTAGATGTGATATTGGCTTTCAGAAAAATTGCTGCTCATGTTAGACATATACTTTAAGCATAGCAGGCTTATTTTTAAGTTATTTTCTTAGTGATAATGTAGAAACACAACTGGAATATTAAATTTTATGGCTATTTTAGGAAAATATCCCATATCCAAACATTAATCAAACTGCAAGTAAATTTACTAATGTTTATTTATATACACTGAATTTTGCAAAAGACAAGATATAGATGCTTAAAATTTACTGTATAATTTGTCTATAGTCAATTTCAATGAAAAATGTGGTTTGTTAAATATTTGAATAGTTATGAATATCTATTTAATACAATTTACTGGGGGACAAACTTTCAGGCATATAAATCTATTGATAGGAAGTCCATGTATCAATGGGTTGGTGCATTGACCATCTTAATGTTAAACCACAAGCTTTAAAATGGACAAAGAGAAGAAATTATCAAAAAGTAAGTATCAGTGCTTTTAAAATATAGGTACTTCTTTTAATTTACTCAGGTTGATTGAAATAATAAACAATCATCCCCATATACACCTTGATTTAGGATTTATGGCAAGAACAATTCAGATACTTTTTGGCTATGGAAAGTAATAAAAAGTGGATGCCCTTTATTTTATAAAGTGTTGAAAAGTATTCCCTAGTCCTCTATCTTGTTAGTATACTTGCATATCTTACAATAACAGTTGTGCATTCTTTAGCCTTTTGCTGGAGACGGCAAGCATGACATTTCAGGATCACAAGGAATGGAGCACTGAAAAGCTGCATGACACAGTTCCAGCCCAGCTGTCTCTTCCTGGAAGTCCAATGTGGCCTCTCTATAGAAAAATCTTTGGCTCTCTATACTACAGATATCTGTGGTTTTTCTGTGTGATGTTTGTCTTTCTCTGTCTTTCACTTGGTGTCCCAATCTCTAAGTTTACTTTTCCAGTAAAAATTGGCGTTAGTGAAGTATTGGTCAATGTATCTGAAAGAGGCTCTGGCATAGAATTGGAAAAACAAGAAAATGGTTCGGAGATAAATGTTTTCCTTAAAGGCCTTAATTATATTCAGGCATGGAGTACAGTACACTTAGGAGGAAACAATGAACCTCCTGGAACAATGTAAAAATTGTTCTATGACTAATTTTTCTAAATGGCGGCCATTGCAGCAAACTATGACTCTTTACCAAAAATTCTTACAGAAAAACAACAGAAGTCAGAAAGAGTTCAATGGGGGGACCAAAGTCTAAGTATTAGAGAGACATGAAAAGGAAAATTCAAAATAAATGATTGAAAGATAAATAGATCTGTTGGATCAATGATTAATGATGGGAAATCCCATTTGTGGTTGTTTTGTCTCCCACCTTTAATATAATAATTGAAAGTAGAAGTTCAGGAAATTGCAAGTGCTTCACCACACATACATGGGGAAAGTGTGAAAACAGTAAATCATAACAGAGACCTGACGACTTTACTTGAGGTGAATAATTATGGGATTGTTTGATGAAAAGAAATAACAAAAAGTTTCTATGAATTCTGTGAAACCATACCTTTCTTGAAGTTTGCTCTTGCATGACATGATCAGAAAATAAAAGACTGGGTCTAAGAGCTGTGGCAACAGAGAAGCATAGAGGCAGGAAAAAACAGAGAACAGAGAAAAAGACAAAAAAAAAAAAGAGAGAAAAAGAAAACAAAAAGAAACAGAGAAGGAGAGAGAGAGGGGGAGAGAAAGATGGAAAAACTCAGCTGCCTTCAGCATTACCCTGTCAGCTTGCACCAGAACTTGACTTTGAGTCGTTATTGCGCCGCTCCCTTTCACACCTCTCTTCGGGACCCTCCTTCAAGCCAGGGCTAGACCCCAGCAGCCTTTTGTCCCAGAAATAACTGGCACAGTAACTAGGCCTCAGACAGGATTGTTTGTATTCATAAAAACAGAAAATGTTCCTAGTTCACCACATTAGGGAGAAGTAAGATTAACTATACTATACTCATGTCATCAAATACATTGAAATATTTGAACAGAATGCAATAAATACAAATGTGTTGAAATATAAAGTGATATTTGATAAACTAAGGGAATAAAAGGCAATGTATCATCTATTCATTATCTATAACATAAATACATCTGTATTTGTGTCAGTGTTGATGTATGTTGAGAGGGGATACAAATCTCCAATTTGAAAATAAATATTCAAGTAATGCAACTCTAAATTCTCTTATTATTTTAAATTATTTTTATATTTATTAAAGAGGAAAAGAGTATGGGCATGCTAGAGCCCCTTGCCACTGCACATGAACTCCAGATGTGTGTTCTACTTTGTGCATCTGGTTTTATGTTGGCACTGGGAATCAGGATTTTCAAGCACCTTTAGTGACTGAACCATCTCCCCATCCCAACTTTAGAGTCTTGTCTGTAATTTAATTAATTTCTACATTGTTCTTTGGTGTTTATTTGAGTTCAATTTGCTTAGCAGTTGCCAAAAACTTAGCACAATCTTTCCTTTCTTCCAGGGATATTTGAGTGAGCCTGGATGTTCTATCGTGATAAAACACTGATAAAGCAGGGACCTCTAACCATGGCAACTGGGAAATGTGAGGTCTAATAATCCTGGAGGGATCTTGTGTGGCACTCCACATAGTTAGATGTGGTAGTTCTCTTGTGGAGCAGAGCAGTCTTGACAAAAACATCATTTGAGTACTTATTCAAAAATAAGCTCTGATTTCCACTCATCTTATATATTTTCTTTTTTGTTTTTCTTTCTTTTTTTGTTTATTTTAATTTATTTGAGAGTGACAGACAGAAAGAGAAAGAGGGAGAGAGAGAGAGAGAGAGAGAGAGAGAATGGGCACGCCAGGGCTTCTAGCCTCTGCAAATGAACTCCAGACACATGCGCCCGCCCGCTTGTGCATCTGGCTAATGTGGGTCCTGGGGAATCAAACCTCGAACCGTGGTCCTTAGGCTTCACAGGCAAGCGCTTAACCACTCAGCCATCTCTCCAAGCCGTCTTATATATTTTCAATGACATGCAGACATTTGCAACTGTAATCTGACTGTAACATATGCATGGGAATTCAAAGCCAAGGAAAACCAAGAATCTGAAGCTTCAGTAACTGAAGCAATGTGATAATGGCATTCAACAACAAAAAGTATAAGCAAATCAAATATTCTTTAGACATATTGGAAAGAGGATCATCCTCATTAGCCAACAGGAATATTCACTTTAAATTTCAATCCTAAAATATTTGCCTGTCAAATAGGTGGACTGTCAAACAATAAATGACAGGGAACATGATGAATTATGGTGCCGCTTGTGCTGAAGCTTCTGGTATTCTATATTTTTACAACCATCCTGGAAAACTATTTAGCAGTTCATAGTAAGTTGTATGATGTATCTTCTGGAATTAGCACTTCTACTTCTTAGCATATGTCAATAAAACAAGTAAAAATATCTACCAAATTCCATGCATATTTATAGAAGGATAACTTGTAACACTCCCAATCTCGAAAGGAGTCCACATCAGTACCACAGTAATGTGAACACATTACAATATTAAATAATAATGAAATGTCACATGCTGTGCAATGTTCATCACAAACATACTCATGTAATATGGCCTGGAATAATTCAGAGAAAATAAAGTGAATATTGCAAAAGGATTACTAAAGTAAACAAATAAATTAGCATAGTAGATGCTTTTAGATGATTGCCATTAGGATTGGTATAGACAAGATTTTGGGGCTCTTAAAAGGGTCCTAGGATAGTATTATTGCAAGATGTTTCAGGAGACCAGGGAGGGGTTAGATATCCATAGAGATGTAGGAGACACCAGTACACCTCTGGACAGTAACTTTGGATGCTTGTCCAAGTTATCAAAGAACTGAAGACATGGACTCAAAGAAGGATAAATCATCACAAATCACGAGATTATTTTAGGGGCACTAGGACCCAGTGAGAAGGCAAACAGGGAGGCCCAAGACCAAAGAAAGCTAAGAAGGGAGTGGGGAGAAGGAGAATATCTCCTGCATACAGACAGATGGTAGGGGAAGAAGCCTCTGGAGATGGGGATCACACAGGTGGCATGAGGAGCAAGAAAGCCCAAGCCAAGAAGTTCCTCTCACATAGGGGGTAAGAGAAGACTAAGAGAGAACACCATGATCAGAGCTTTAGGCGAGATCACATATATATTGCAAAGCAGGAAAGCACCAGGACAAAGAGAAATTATCCCCTTGGAAAGGGGAGGGGTAGAAATGAAGAAGATCTTCCACATGATAAAAAAGAGCCAAGAATTTCTCTAGGAGCTAAGAAGCAGTAAGAAGCAAGAGTGTCAAGGAGCCAAAAGCCAGGGGCTTACACGTGCATGACAGACCCATTTATGTGGATCAAACCTTCAATTAAGATGAATCTTATCACTAGACTCAAGTCTATGAAGGAGAGGCCTGATTGACTTGCAGATACAAAAGGCTAACTCAGGAGCCAGCACTAATGGGAAGCTCTGCTGGGGAGTTTCTGCTTGCAGACATCTTGAATGAGACTGGATGAGAAGTGGTTTCTAGTTTTTCCAGAACATTTATGTTTCTGTGGACTGGTCCCTAGCTAACCCTACCAGAAAAAAAAAAAGTTATTTTGTACCCAGCTCATATCAGTATGATATCTTTTATAACTATGTTGATTACATAGTCATGTGTGCTTTGAGATGGCACATATAAATTTTCTACAATGTTCAATATCTGATTTAGGAAAAAAAAACTCTGTCTTCAATAGTATGATTAAAATAATCTTTCATACCTTTGAAGTAGAGAATTAATGTTATTTACTATTATTCTACTATTACATATTAAAGCAAAAATCTCTTGGCATATGGTAAACACTTCCCCTACTTGTACAAAATCCAACCAGGTAATTTATGTCATCACAATTATAGAAAGTATTGTGGTTGTTTCTTTCCCGATCTGAAATTTATTCCAGAATAGGGTCCAGATGACAAAAACACATAATTTACTAGAATATTGCTTAGAAGCATATATCAAAGCTTTAAAATGGTAGCTTATTGTGATAACTAACAAAATAAATGGTACAACCTTTATATACAACGCACAATTAAATTGGTGTATAATTTGCTCAGACATAATGCTAATTATTTTGGTAGAATTAAAGTGCTTTATCTCAAGTGCCTCCAACTAAATCAGCGTTTGGAAAGCCCTATACTTGTATTACTGTTTCCTACTTGATGTTGGGACAAAGCACCTAACCAAAAGTATCTAAGGGGAAGAAAGGGTTCATTTTGGTTCACAGGCTCAAGGGGAAGCTCCATAATGTCAGGGGAAATTGTGGCATGGGAAGTGGCTGAATATCACATTATGGCCAAAATCAGGTGGACAATAGCAGCAGGAGAGTGTGTCAAACACTGGCAAGGTAAGCTGGCTATAAAGCCCCTAAGCCTGACCCCAACAAAAAACCTCCTCCAGCAAGGCTTCGTTTCTCAAATTACCACCAGTTGGGGACCTAATATTCAAAACACATGACTTTGTGGGGACACCTAATTCAAATCACCCGAACTTGTAATAATCTGTGTTTGGTGTTATCAAAAATCATTTGATCATAATGTAATCAGTGTGACAAAATATGTTCCTAGAGATTATGGATGTATAATTTGGATGTTGTAGCTATCAAAACTCCATAGCTAGCAGGGCATGGTGGCGCACGTCTTTAATCCCAGCACTCAGGAGGCAGAGGTAGGAGGATTGTCATGAGTTCAAGGCCGCTCGAAGACTACATAGTGAGTTCTAGGTCAGCCTGGGCTAGAGGGAGACCCTACCTCAAAAAAAAACAAAACAACAACAACAACAAAAAAAAAACAGAACAAAAAAAAAGCTCCATAGCTAATTTTTGGCGAATATATTTTCAAATAATTTATCTGAAAATACTATACACATATAAGCACATCACTTTCTATCTCTACTGCTTTTTTTTGGTACAAACCTCTCTCATATTAGTAATTATATCACAGATTTCAACTAGATAGATTTTTTTTTTTTTAGTGCTGGGTTAATTTTACCCAAACACTTGTCATACTAAAGCTACATAATTAATAAGATCTATAGTCTGTGTTGTTTTGTTGTTGTTTGTTTTGATTTTTACACATAGTTTCTTGCTCTAGTCAAAGCTGACCTGGAATTCACTATGTGGTCTCCATGGTCTTCCTACCTTTGCCTCCCCATTGATGGAATTAAAGTTATGTGCCACTATGCTGATCATGTTTTCTTCTAAATATTCTTATTTTATATCTTCCATGTTTAAATAAAGTATCATTTGACAGAGCAGAGAAGAAAAACTAAATAGGTTGTTATACACTGAAATATTTTTATCACTTCTAATGCAATTATTATTTATTTATCTGTTTATCTTTTTGTTTTGCTTTGTTTTTTCAGGGCATGGTTTCGCTCTAGCTCAGGCAGACCTGGAATTCACTATGCAGTCTCATGGAGATCTTCCTACCTCTGCCTCTTGAATGCTGGAATTAAAGGCATGTGCCTCCACAAACAAATCTAGTATTATTTTTGAGATGGGGCCTCACTCTAGGCCAGAATTAACTGGAATTCTGGAGCCTAGGCTGGTCTTGAACTCAGACAACCCATCCTGAACCAAACTCCCAAGTGGTGCCATTCTAGGCATAAGCCTTTTAAAGATTCTCTGTCTTCTTACAGTTGAGCTTTACCCACTCTTCTGATTTTAAAAATGCATAGATCACCTAAGAACTTGCCAAGTTCTATTGTAAAACTGTTTATCCAGTATCATCCATCAAAGTTTTGTCATAGTGTTGTCTTATCACATAGCCTTCTCCAAGCTTATATCAATCATCTAACATCCTCAAAAATAAGTAAAAGTGATATATATTTTTTAATTTCATGTGAATACTTTTCTTGTAGCCTATGTTCCTTTAGTTCTTTGAATTTCTTACCCTCTATTCTAGACAAATTTATAATGAATAAGAAATCCCAAACAACTGGCCTTTATTAATGTTTTTGAAAATATTTTTAAATTGCATATACTTTTAATATTCATAATAATATGTTACTGAGTTCTCCTAAACAGATGAAAACCATACTCCATGTGTCAGTTTGCGAGCATGGCTGAGAAGCAGCTGCCTTGGTCATTGAGCACCCACACAACAAGTTATCAACATCACTCATTTACATAGTGATAGAATAAGAACTTATTTTCACCACATGCCTGCTCTTTATATTGCCTCTTTGGCCACAGTGGGCACTGGAACTGAAAACACCTTGTATAATTCCTAACCAACTAGTAAGCTCTTGTAATTGTTTCATTGAGGAAAATTTAGCATTTCCTCTTGCCTCTAAACTACCACTTTATGGCAATGAGAAATAACTTGTCAATTAGCTAACAAAACTCGCTCCAGCTTATTCCTCTCTTGAACCCAAAGGGGTATATATTTATCACTTTTCTCATCCCTGTGACAAAATGGCTCTTAAAAGTGACTGAAGAAAGACAGAGTTGGTTTTGGCTTATAATTCAAGGGATCAAATTCTATCTTGATGGAGATTCAAGGTAGCAGAAGCAGGAGGGCTGACTGGACATTATCTCATGGTTTGGAGGCAGAGAGCAAAAAGTGTTGGTGATCAACTTGCTTTTTCCTGTTTATGCAGTCTGAGACTTCAGCCCATGGAATGGCACCACCTATATTTAGGATGGGTCTTCACATCTCAAGTAAACGAATGTGGACAAGCCCTCACAGACATGTCTACAGCTTATGTTTTGAGGTGATTCTCATTCTGGTCAGTGTTAAACATCACAGTGTGTCACCTCACCCAGGCTGGTTTTCCTTCATTAATCTTAAGAGTTGTGAACTGAAGATAAAAGAAATAGCTGCATCTATCTCAGATAAGGCTGAATGGCCTGATAGATGTCCTACAGAGATGTAATATTGCAAAATAAGAGAATGTGGTGGTTTGATCCAGGTGTCCCCTATAAACTTAGGTGTTATAAATGCTACGTTCCCAGGTGATAGAGATTTGGGAATTAATGCCTCCTGGAAGCATTGTATTGCTGGGGATGGGCTTATGGGTACTATAGCCAGTGGTCCCTTGCCAGTTTTGGGCACACTCTCCTGTCTCTGTTGTCCACCTGATGTTGTCTAGGGACTGATGTCCACCCTCTGCTCATGCCATCATTTTCCCTTGCCATTATGATGCTTTCACTCAAGCCTGTAAGCCAAAATAAATCTAATTTTCCCAAAAGCTCAGTTTGGTTTGGTAATTTCTACCAGCAATGTGGACCTGACTACAACAGTCATTGGTACCAGAAGTGGGGTTGCAGCTAGACACCTGAATGTGTGGCGTTGGCCTTTTGGAGCTGATTTTCAATAGGAATGTGGAAGGATTTGAAATCTTATCCTAAGAGATGCTTTTCAACACTGTAAGTACTGCTTGATGGACTATTCTGTTCAGAGTTAAAAGGCCTGAATAAAGTAAGAACTATGGACTATGAGTATTGGCTTATGAGGGTGAGAAAGAGCTTTGCTTGGACTGGACTAGAAACAGTTTGAGAGGCTTGCTGTTATGACCGTGTCCCGAGAAGTTGTGCAAGGTTGCACTGTGTGGAAATGGGCTGGTGAGAGCAGAGGGATATGGCAAAGAAAAAAAAATGAAATATTTGGGCCTAAACTGCTGCCCATTCACATGCAAATTTTTGACAGATTATACCCATGGAGAGGGGGCCAGCTGACCTGCAATGGGGCAATAGGAAGAATGTAGACTCTTTTCAAGGGGCCTGATTGGTCAAGGAGTGTTGTGTTTTCAAAGTCTGTTTTATTCCACCCTCATTAACAAATTGTCACCCTACTTGGTATTGTAGAGTATAAGAAATGCATGAAAAAGAGGTTTGCAATATGGTCTTGTGTTTTGGAAATGGCTATGGGCAGTGTGAAGCATGCCTACAAGGTGACCCCACAGTGCCTTGAGGATGAACTGTGGATTGCAGTGCAGAACCAGTGGAGATGCTGGGACCACGTGATAGCAGCTAAGGAAACCTGCCAGCCCTGATGAAGTTTTCCAGGACTGTGAGTAGCCTAGCTGGAGGGGTGGAATTAGAACTCCTGAGACTTGTTGCTGGTTAGAATTACCAGACTTGGAGATTTGTCACTGAATAGAGTTGGTGGACTTGGAGCTACAGAGTTTGATGTTTGCCCTATTTAAATCTTGTATTGGTTGAATATTACCTCACTATGTACAATGCCATCTTTTGCAGTGTGAATGTTTATTCTGTGCCATTATGTTTTTTTTTTTTTCTTTTTCTTTTTGGTATTATGGCTCAGTTAAATTATCTTGGATTATGGGGATGTATGAACATCATTAAAATTGATAACTACGGGGACTTTCAAAGGTGGATGAATGTATTGCATTCTACATTACTTATGATTATCAGCTTGTGGGAACCAAGGATTTAAAGTGGTGGTTTGATTCAGGTGTCCCCCATAAACTTTGGTGTTCTGAATGCTAGGTTCCCAACTGATGGAGATTTGGGAGTTAACACCTCCTGGAGGCAGTGTACTTTGGCGGGGGGCAGGCTTATGAGTACTGTAGCCAGTGTCCCCTTGCCAGTGTTTGGCACACTCTCCTGTCCCTGTTGTCCACCTGATGTTGGCCAGGGATGATGTCCACCCTCTGCTCATGCCATCATTTTCTCCTGCCATTGTGGAGCTTTCCCTCGAGCCTCTAAGCCAAAATAAACATCTTTTTTCTCACAAGCTGCTCTTGGTTGGGTGATTTCTACCAGCAATGCAAACCTGACTACAGCAGAGACCAATTACCTTTAGTCCACCTTTATCCCCTTAATAGCCATTTATTGCCCACCTCTGGTTCTGACCTAATGTCTTGGTAACTATTAATTGAATAGTTACCTTTTTGGAATGTACAAACAGACTCCTAGATTGTACCAACATAAAGGCTAACAATGTCATCAGATAGCACCTAAGTCTATGGTGGAAACCCCCCTCCCTAGTTTGCTATAACCTGCCTACCTGATGATCAGGCAATGTATTTGAAAAGTGCTTTGACTTTCTTTTGTCCTGTAGCCATAAAACCTTCATGAAAACATTGGAACATGAAATTTGGGATATCTTAAATCTGTGTTCCCGGGCCATGGTCACTTGTATTTGGCTCCAGAATAAATCATCTCTTCTTATCCTCATTGAGATGACAGCTGCCTCTTTTCCATGAAGAAATAATTTTATAGAAACAAATGTGTTATAGTTTCTTTCAAAACCTTTTTTTCTTTTGCAAAATTTTATTATAAAGAATAAATATTTCACAGTATTTAAAAATGTTATCTTTCTAGTTGTAGCCTAGAACCCTATATAGTTGTTTTTTTATTATGGTCTAATAAATTTTCAAAAACATATCAGCTTAAGAGACAAGTTAGTTATTATCTTATAAGTTCTGTAGGCTAGTACCTTGCATGCAGCTTACTTCTCTCTACTGTTAAAGATTTCATAAAACTGTAATCACAGGATTGTCCAGAAGAGTCCTTGTCACAGATATTGCTGACAGAATTAATTTCCTTGCAATGGAAGGAATGATTGTCCCAGCTTCTTCTTGGCTACTGAAGCCTACCTGGAGTTCCTAAATAATTGCTCATATTTGTAAGACATATGAACTTACCCTTAATGGCCAAAAGTATCATAAGAAATAGAAAAAAAAAACTTTCTAGAACAGTCTGTCAGAAATACAGTGTCATTTTGCAAAACAGATGCCCAAATGGATTTCCCTTTTCTATTCTCTTTGCCATACAAGAAAGAAAAGTTGCACTTGGGCTAGCAAGGGAAACAGTGATGGTGACATGGAATGAATTCCAGGAACCTATGAAGTCATTTTAGAATCCCATTATGCAATGTCATTCCTGGACTGTTCTTTTTCTCCATTGAAACCAAGTCTGTGCAATTTGCTTCCCAAAATACTGAACATGAAATAATGACCTTAAAAATTGTTTGGTAATTATAGCAGAAAGGTACACAATGCTGGAATGAGCATCCAACCAAACATAGTTTTATGGGAGGAATGTGATTTATTTCAGCTTACAGATCCAAGAAGTCCCATCAATGGAAGGAGAAGCCGCTTAGTTCCATTGATCCAAGCCGGGAGAAAAATGGCTGCAAGCAAAATACCAGCACCAGCACACACAAACCTGCCAGACACCAGGCTTGTTCTGTCACAACTTTGGACTGAAATTCAGGTTCCCCCCTCCCCTAGTGAAACCTTAGTTGTGGATTCCAGGATCCACCCCAGTGACACATCCTCCAGCCAGGAGGCTAGACATCCAAGTTATTAGTTTAATTTAACATCTTGGTCTATGGAGCCATACATTCAATTTACCACAGTGTTCTAAACTATTTCCTTGGCTCCTCCATTTCTTTATAAGAGGAAAATCAAATTCTGTTATTTCAATTTAGAAAAACGATATCAAGTTTTAGATAAATTTATTGAAAAATAAAGTTCCACATATATGTGCCCATTGATTTGTGTATTAGAAATAAGGTTATTAAAATAATAAGCATATTAGACACTATTGGATAGTAATCAAAACTTTAAAAATAATTTACTTTCAAGCAGAGAGAGATAAGTGAGAGAGAGAGAGAGAGAGAGAGAGACTATAACTGCTACAAACAAACTCCAGATACATTTGCCATTTTTTTGCATCTGGCACTATATGGGTACTGGTGAATTGAACCTTGGTTGTTAGGCTTTGCAGGTAAGTTCCATAATTGCCAAGCAATCTACTCAACCTTATAATCAAAACTTTTATTGGTCTTTCAATATAGCTAAATAAAAGTAAATATCTCATGCATAATCAAATAAAATAGAAGCTTTGATATGATGGATGAGAGTATGATTGCATCATAGACATTTAGCATCTGTTGATACATAATGTCCAAGCAATGCTCATGCCCAGCTCCTGGCAATAGATTTTTTTTTTCATTAGAAGTTTTTAAATAAATAATCAACATCCTCAGAATGAACACATGTTATATAGGACCCACATGCCCAGATTCATTCCAAATATATTATAAAACAGTCTTAAACATTTTGCTTAGAAATCATCTTATGGGTGTGTAAATTTGTGTGGTAGCTCTGGGGGAAAATGTTATTCATCTGCCAGGGTCGAAAAGTTTTCAGATTCTTCAGCATGCTGCTAGTTGGAACTTGGTGTTTAAATTCTCTCATATTCTCTCTCTCTCTGATTTTTTTCTCTAATAAATCATGTGGTTTGTAGATTCAGACTTAACAGATATAAGAACTAAGCATGGTTGTGTATGCCAATAATACCAGCACTGGGAGGCAGAGCCAGAATTGCCAAGAGTTACAGGCCAACTTATACTATTGAGTGAGACCCTAACTAAAGAAAAAAAAAATAACTGCAATGAGTCTTCAATTTAAAATATATGATGTTTTTAGTAACTAAAATATAATAAACATAGCTAATCACCATGAACACTAATTCAAGTTGCTAATCTATATCGATCAAGGTTATTTTTATTGAGAAAATTTTGAACATAATTAGTGGGGAAGATATGGAATGCTATCAACACAAAGACATGGATACTGTTTGATATATCGGTTATACCAGTTACCATGACCTGATATTAAATATTATACACATAAATAAAAATACAACATTTTGCCCTAGACATATAAAAATAATTATTAAGGAAATAAAATTAGTGGCTTGGAAGATGACTCAGCAGTTAAAGATGTTTGTTTCCAAAGCCTGCTGGACTAGGTTCTGTGCCCAAGCCTCCCGCATCATATAGACACAAAAAGAGGTACTTGTCTAACTTTCATTTGCAACATCAAGACACACACACACACACACACACACACACACCACAAATAACTAGGTAATTAGAAAATGAAATTAGTCAAAAATTGAACATATATACACTTACACAAATGTGGATGTATAAAATAATCATAGATATAAGAATGTATACGTGTTATCATATGCAATGATAGTCTTTTTAACAGAAAAAGTGAAAACTATAGATCAATATGTAGTTAAATTTTAGCATTCCAAAGTTATATAATACAATGAAATGCAATGAATTTACTATTTAGCAATAGTAAGACTTGACAAATCAATAAGTCAATGATGAAGAGAACAGTATCACTGAGGTGACCACACTATGGACTGCTTAATCCACTTTGACTCTTATCTAAAGAATTCTAGAAGTGTAAAGGATAAATGATTATCAAATGTATGTTCTATTCTGTGTTATTGAGACAGCTTTGCACTCCCATATTTAACCAAACTGATTAGCTATATTAGTATTAGCTCTTTACTTAAAATTCTGCGATTCTGAAATTTTATTATAAGGTATCCATAGTAGTAATTTTATTCTTTACAATAGAATTTTTGTCCCAGTGTTATTATATCTATAGCATATGTAGTGACACATTACAATATTAATAATGAATTATGACTTTAGTAATAGTAAATATATTGGGATGTTTATTTACTTCTAAATCTCTTATAAAGGATTTTAAAATACATCACAAATATACTGTTAATTTTACCTCTCTCAGATTGATGACAAACACAGTATGTCATCCAATGCTAAAATGTACATAGATAAATGGGTTTTCCCACTCATTGGTGTTGGGAAAAAAATGAAAATATAAACAGCCACTCTGGAAAACATTTTGGTAGTTCATTACAGAAACATTACAAACAAAACAAATAGCCAACCAAAGTAAACATTCTCTTTTCTCAGAATTATCATTCCAAGTCACTGATCCAAGTAAACAAAATTTATTTTTATCAACACATAAACAAATATATGACTGTCACTTACATACTTTTATAACTCTAAAATGAAAAATAATCCAAAGGTTTTCAGTGACTTAATGATTGGAAAAACTGTGAAACATCAATATTGTTGTGTTTACTATTTGCACATGCAACAATTTGGATTAAATTTCAAGTGCATTGTATTAATCTAACTTATTTGATATTGTTGAAATGCCAGTATTCTAGGCGTGGGTGGAGAGGATGAGTAGAAGAAAGATATAACTATAAAGAGGTAACAAGCAGGATCTGTAAGGTCCTGGGAATTACACAGATCTTGAAATGGGATAAAACTATCCCCTCATTACATGCAAATGCAAATAAAACTGGTGACAATGTAATAAGGCACATGGATTTTACTTTTGTCAGATTTGTGACATTGATATTTACTGACTAGAGCTTGACTCCAGATAAATAGATCAAGATAGATTGTAAACAGTAATATACCATTGTGATCATCTGTAAGAGTTGAGCATGGACTGAAATCCATTTGGGGGTTTACAAAAGTGACTCATTGTTTTAAAAGGAGAATGGGAAGATATAGAAAAGAAGTTAGCTCTGGTTTCCATATTCAGGGAAGTGAAGAGGTACCAAAAATGAGAAGCAGTTGTGGGTTCATATATGACTCATCTGTATTTGCTAAGGCTTTTTTCTCAGTGTTAGACTACTACCTCCCTCAAGTGCTGGGAGACAGAAACCACCTACAGGTGTCAGGTGAAATAAGCAGCATGTTCCTTGGCAGCCTTGAATTTCCTGAGGCAGGCACTTTAAGGAAGGCATGTGTCTCCTTAGTATTAATGTTGCTCCTTTCTTCCATCAGCTGTCAAGCAAGGGAGATAGAGATGTTGCCTTCCGGAAATTCAGGCCAGCATCTGCATGCATTTTTGACTGATGTGTTTTGATTAGAACTGCTGCTGGCATTGAGGAAGCAGAGGCCACACATGCTACCAGCATTCCATCAAGCACATGATAGCTTCCAAACAAAGAATTATCTGACCCAAAACAAAAGTCCTGATATGGTTGAGCACTTTCTTCTACAACCATTTGAGTATATTTAATAATTTGTAATGAAGATTTCCAATTTTCCAAGACAACCTCAGTACATTTGACATAAAATAGAAGGTCACTTGTCACAACTCATTTGATCCACTGTTGATGCTAGAGGAAGCCAGATTTGGTTTGGGAACAACTTGCCCAAGGACAGTAAGTGTATCTTGGTTATCTGGAGACTAATTTCTGAACAAGAGCTCAGATTTCTTGATTCTTAGGCTATGAATCATTTTTTTAAAATGAGATAGTTAAGAATTCAAGTCATTGAAATGTAGAAATGATATTTCTATACAAGAAGATAAAATGTATTTTGAAATCCTTGATTCTAATGATGATAGTCAGTTTAGTGATTTTATTTCACCATGTACTGAAATGGAATTTAACTTCGGAGACAGCTGAACATATCACTTTGATAAGATTAAACATGTTTGAGAAAGTTATTTTAAAAGTACTGTGATGAAATGAAGAATTTCATGTTAGACTTTTAAAATTATATTAATTATTCATTTCTTCTCTTTATTATTATAGTATAAATTCTACGTAAGTAAAAATAATATTTCATTCATTGCATGTGTACATTTAGTACATTTAGTTTTTCTCTTTTCCCAAGCTACTATTATACCTAGCAAATCACATTTTTTCAGATGATAATTTTGTCCTGTTTAAAATTCACATATTAAAGCATATTATATGGTTTAAGATAATAAAGATTATGTTGTAAAATTAATGCATAAATTACATTTTTCTTTTGCTTTTCTTTTTTTGTATATGTTATAGTGATTTCCATAGTAAAAAGTGAGGTGTCTCATAAGAATTATGAATCCATCTTTTCTCTGGCTTAATAACTGTACCTTTCAGATAAATTACTTATGAGAAACTATATCCAATCTGCATCTTACTGAAGTGAAGCTAGCAGTTGGGATGAAGTAACCAACAGCAGGGGAGAGAAAAAGGAAAGAAAAACTGCATTATCCTGAGTTCAGTCTCACCAGGAAGCCTGCTGAAGTCAGACTTGACCTGATGCCATTCAAACGGAAGACCCCTAGATAATAGAAACTCTAGTCTGCTGTGAAAAATTCTAGAAGAAAGCTTACAATTTATACAATTTTCTCTACCACATTTTTTTCCTTCTGTGAGGTACGAGCACAATGGCATATAACGTCTCAGCCTCTCACAGGGAAGAGCTGCAGGCACTGTGAGCACAAGGCCTGTGTGTTGGCTCTGTTCCATGTCTGCACCCTGTCAAAATAAGGAATGATATATAAACCTGAACACTGTGCCAACAGCAGCATATAAACTACCTGGAGCTCACCCAGCATTGTATAGAGGACACCTTTATGCAGTCAGTCCACAGTATTACCACATTATCATTTTATTCAAAGATGCCATCAAGAGGCTAGTGTTGTGGAAATCTTGACAATATTTGTCAAGTCTTTCCAATTGTATATAACCTAAGTATCCTTTGCATTACAAAAAAAAGATGAGGCGATTTATGCTTTAAATAGTTTCTTTATTTAAATGTCTGTGTGTTTATTGTAAACTTATAGTTCGGTAAAGATTTATCATGGAAAATGTCAAAGACATTAAATAGCACTTGACATAAATGACAGCCATATTTCATTGAACAAAAGTAGTTGCTCACAGTGAAAATTGTTAAGCAAATGAAGACGGATCTAGGAAGAGCAACAATAAGCATGTAGCCATGTAGCCATGCTTTCTATCGTACAATACACAGGGAATGCAGCTTTAATCTTGGGTTACTAGAAACTATTGTACGAGAAATTTCTTTGATACCTGGGGGCATTTCATTTAAAAACTATGAAGTGGAGCGACTTTCAGAAGGTAGAAACTCTATCAAGGTTTGAATCTGGGAGCAACTGAGAACTGATGGAAACCAGAGGGGGAAGTTAATAACAGAGATTTCAGAGCTGTCTTCTATCACCACAGTTATTCCTTGTGTGATTCTCCTCACAGTAATAAAGTTGGATATAACTTCTGAGCACTGTAATTACCTACCCTGATGGAAAAACTGTTTTGGTGTGTACAAGTGTGTGTAGTATGTGTGGTATTGTATGTGTGTACTGTGTTTGCACATGAGTACAGATTTGTGCACCCCACACCTATGCCTGCAGAGGCAAGAAGAGAACTTGAGCTGTCCTTCTCTTTGCTCTCCCCCTTTGGGGAACATGATTTGATTCTTCGTATCTTATTTATGACAGTTGGAGAGGAGAGAAACAGAGAAAGAGAGAGAGAGAGATCGAGAGAGAGAGAGACAGAGAGAGAGAGGATGAGGACGGCAGGGCCCTTTGCACTGCAAATGAACTCCAGCAGTTCCACCTTGTGAATGAAGCTTTTTGGAAGCAAGCACTTTTCATCACTGAACCACGTCTCCAGCTCTGGGAAACATAGTTATTAATGAAGTTTCTGTTGATAAGGATATCTAGACAGAGCTTCCTGTCTGAAAGTGTCCCTCATAACTACAAATCAACTGTGGGTGAGTGAGGCAAATTGAATATAGTGTAGCTCTTGATTTCTACAAACTTTGCCAAAAATGAACTGAGATTCTGGGATTATTTTGAACCCAGACATATAGTCCAGCAGTATTTCCCCCTTATATATTTTAAGAAGAGTACTCAAAGGAAAGCCCATTTTTGAACATGAAAAATCAGTTGCATCTTTAAAATGCATGCTTTGTAACTGACTCAACACACTGTGTATTGATAACGCCTTCTGGGTTCACATGCTTGAAGACGGATAAGAATGCATAGAACATATCAGTCATTGCAATTCAGTTTCAAGAGTGTACAGAGTCCTTCCTTGCTGAGCAGTTCGGAAGCACTGTCATTGCAGTGTAACTTAGTAAACCTCACCCACTGTTTTGCTCTCACTATAGAATGATAGCAGATAGATTCTTGTTTGCACATAACTTCTACATATGGATGAGCCTTAAAAGAAATTGTTTTTTTTAACATTGTGATTCTTGTCAGATCAGAATGTTTATTAATGTTTTCATTGAGTTTATCTATGAGTAGGACCTAACTGTTATATTATTAACTGCAGCAAGATGATTTTATAGCTGAGGGAGTTTGATGTTCATCTTTTAGCTTGATGCCTCTGGCTAGACTTGTGTACCACACAATATTATTCACTAAATGAAGTGATTCATTTCTAAGACTACCTCAAAGATAGTTCACTCCTGAGGAACAAAAAAGGAGGTATTTTGTTTAGCTAGTTCAGTGTTACCACACCTAACAGTATGTTTTACCCTAGTAGAGCTATACCTGCTTGAATTTGCATTGGATACCTACTGTCAGCAGTTAATATTCAAAATCTCTGTATTCTTTTAATCATCATATCTTTAATTTTTTATCTTGAAACAATTTCCAACAAGAAACATCTTTAAGAGCTTTTAAAAATAAACATGCTATTTTTGGGGTCATATTTTAGTCCCAAACCAGATCCCTGGTATTTTCTGCTATGGTATCATTTTTGTATTGACCTTGGAATATAGTCACATGCACAAGTTGGAACGCCATGGTTGTTGTTTTTTTTTTTCTAGATTTTTCCAAGATGAATTTTTTATAGCATGTTTACAGTTTTCCATTGCTATCTGTCGAAAGGTGCATCAGCTAAAACATCTGGTTCATTAGTCTTTTTCAGAACTACATAAAGCAAATTCATTTAAAACTCAGCAAACTTATTAGCAAGAGGATAATTCTAACATATAAAAGTAAAATTCTATGAATCCTCAGTACTTGATAAGGAAGTTGTAAGTAAAGCTGTTCACTGAAAGCCGGTATAATCATGAAAAGAAATAAAGATGCAATTATCAGAACTCTATACATTTGCAGTGCAATAAATTCAGATAAGGACAATTAGGGAGAGAAATTTAAAAATAAACATCACAATCCTTAAGTTTTTTTTTAGTAAACATGTATTTGTAACTAATATTTTATATGCACCATTTTAATTAATCCTTCAGACAGCTAAGGTTATGAGAATAATTGCTGTTGTTAAACTGGACTTTATAGTAAAAAAAGATTCAGAGAGATGGAATGACTGATCATGTCATTTGATGAACAGGATTTTGACCTTGATTTTGCTGATTCTGCTAACTAACCCTATCATAAACCCAAGAGACACAAAGATGGATTTTCCTAGTAATTTCCTTGAGGCTGGTGCGTTTATTCAACTTTAGTTCCAATATTTGTCTTTGAACAGAATTCAAAAGATATGAACTTCCTTTCTCCATGAATTAAATGTATTGCTTTGTTTCCTTCAGATGACCATCTTAGAATCTCACTCAGATAAACTCAGAGGCTATGTTGAAATATTTTTTTAAATTTTTTATTTATTTGAGAGACGGGAAAGAGGCAGCAAGAGAGAGAATTGGCATTCCAGGACATCCAGCTCTTGCAAACGAATTTCAGACATGTGTGCCACCTTGTGCATCCTGCTTATGTGGGTTCTAGGGAATTGAACCCGGGTCATTTGGCTTTGCAGGCAAGAGCCTTAATTGCTAAGCTATCTCTCTAGTCCTGAAATAATTTTATTATGGAAATTAACTAATATTTAATAATTTCTGATGAAAGCCTGATAGCTCAAAAATAAAAATGTTTTTAATAAGCCTTAGCAAGTCACTATTAAATATCACCATGAGAAAATGATAAAAAGCTGAACATATTTGTAATTCTATCATCACCCAGAAAGAATTATCGTTCATAATTTTTCTATAACTTCTTCCACCTAACATCTTGAAATTGTCTAAGTCATGATGTACGCTTGTGTAATGTCCACTGTGTTAAACAATAATTGCTCTACTGTTAACATTATGATAGTATGATCAACGTTATATTTTTTTTATTCAACAAAGGTACATTTTTTTTTTCAAAATAAGTAGTATGTGTAACCTTACAGCTTGAGAGATTCTGCTTATGCCAGTTTTTGGTGACTTAGAGGAAAAGATAAAAAAAAATCTAGAGTAATATAGAAGGTATAAACAGCACTTTTTACTTGTATATGTTTTAATTTTTATTTTCTTAATTATCTATTATTATGTACCAATATCTAGTAATTAGCAATTCATGTTAGTGATAAACAGCTATTATGTAAGAGACTAAGTGAATAATTTTATTTTGGTGGGAGTGATTTTCATATTTTTTCTTTATTATTATCATTATTATTACTATTAACTATATGTTTCATATGGATGCATCATGTGTTTGTACCCTCTTTTCCTTCATCCCTGCCCCCATTCCACTGGGGACCCTCCTCAGTGGAGTTGCAGATATTCCCCATGGGATTGTGGATTACGTGCTGTGGGAGCAGCAGTCAGTTATTTTGTGGAAGGGAGAATGCCTCTCGGCATGGTGTATCAACAAGTGGTTCTTACAGACTTTTTGCCCCCTCTTCTGAAATATTTCCTGAGCTGTGGTGAGTAATTTTCATAATTTTGATAAAAAAAACATACATTGTAGAATGCAGTTGGATCTTGTGGTACAATGGCATCACGCATAACTCTGTAACAGATATAGTAGAATAGGAATGGAGGCAGATACATTTATAAGTTTGATTTAGGAAAAGACATATTCATTAATATATGCATTTTTAATTTTTTCATATTAGGTTTTCACTATATATCTGATACATTTGGTATATAGAAGTGAATCATAAAATTTAAATAGCTTAAAACTGGAAGGCTGCATGGTATGTAAAAATATTAAATAGCACAGCTACAAGGTTTGTAAAAGTTTGAGTTATAAAAGAGTTTCTAAATTAATATTTTGTAAACATGCTGTAAAATGCTACTTTTAATTAAAAATTAGTACTGTTCCCCTTTTGTGTTAGTATGTTCATAAAAATTTACAAACATGAGCTTCTTAGACATTTCTATACCTAAAACTTCTTAGTTTAATATGCTCACTTCAACAAATTATATTTTTCACTTTTGGTAGAAAAAATTTAAAAGAGTAACTTGGCTTATAAATTTAAAAGTCTAATCATTCATTCAAACGAATCTTTTTGCACAATATGAAACTTCAGTTGAAGGAATCATTTTGTTGTGTAACTTGAAAAATATCTTTGACTTAAAAAGAGCTACTGAGCTGTTTAGTTCATAAACAAGTGAGTGTCTGGTTTAAATATTTAAAATCTAACTTTCTTATTAATCATAAAGTGAACATAGAGATAGTTTCATTACATGCTTGGAAATATTGCTGAGCATTTAGCTCCAGAAAATTTAAGCTCAAATTGTATTTTTAGCCATGCAGTTCAAACAAATGGCCCTCTTAAATTTAATATGAACATTTATATATATTCAAAATCTGTATTAAAGCAAAACAATCAACTTTCTTTTGATTCCATCAGTATTGAACTATAAAGTACAAATAACAAACTCTTCATTACACACTAGTGTGTTCTTCAGAACTATTAAAATTTAGTGGAGCATAGGACGTAAGAAGGTGAAAAATATATAGAATAAATTTATTATGGGATATTTTAGCTGTGAAGAGAAGAACATAAATAAGAGGTTATCACTGTTCTGTTCCATTTACTCTTATCTCAAAAGAAAGAAAAGCTTTGCTGTGGTGTGGGCTGGAGAAATGGCTTAGCAGTTAAGGTTTTTGCCTATACACAAAAGGAGCCGGGTTTGATACAAAGGACCCCAGGTAAGCACAAGTTGTGCATGCATCTGCAGTTTGTTTGCAGGAGCTGGAGGTCCTGGAGTGTCCATTCTTTCTCTTTCAAGCTGCCTCTTTCTCTTTCTCTCTCTCAAATAAGCAAATAAAATAAAAATTAAAAACTTTGTTGTATAATTTCAAACTCCATAAATTCCCATCCTTTATGATACATAGATTCAGTCTTACTGTATCCTGGAAGTAAGAATTTCCTGTCAACAAGTGTTAATACATAAACCTAGCTTCTTTTATTTTTATTTCGTTTAAGCTTTTTTGCAGTTAAATAAAAAATTTATCTGTAAGTTAACTTTGCCTGAGGGAAAAAAACTGTGACAGGATGATGTAGTTTTTTTTTATTATTTTTTTTTTTGTGTGTGTGTGTGTGTAAAATTATGTCACTCTGATTAAAAATGTTTCCTCTCTAACAACAACAAAATGTTTCCTCTCTCCCATACTGTAGCATAAGCTAAAAGAAAGGACGATTATTGAACTTCCATTTTCTTCCAGATCGGGGAGGGGGGGAATTTTTGTAAATATTGTCACTATTTTTATTAATAAAACTGATAATTTATTATAATTGTCTATTTATTTATATTTCCCATGCTCAGTCAGTATTGAAGAGCTTATGAGAAACTTTTCAGTGGTTTCAAATATTAGTGTGGAATCTAGATTCTGCCGAGAAAATTAGATTTCTTTTGGAAAGTGTTTATGTAGTCATATCAAATCTAAGCATTGCAGAAATAGTCATATCAAATCTAAGTATTGCAGAAAATACACCATTACTGTGGAAAATTAGTAAATTCTAATAGGGCTGGAGAGATGGCTTTGCAGTTAAGCGCTTGCCTGTGAAGCCTAAGGACCCCGGTTTGAGGCTCAATTCCCCAGGACCCACGTTAGCCAGATGCACAAGGGGGCGCAGGCATCTGGAGTTCGTTTGCAGAGGCTGGAAGCTCTGGCGCGCCCATTCTCTCTCTCTCTCTCTCTCTCTCTCTCTCTCTCTCTCTCTCTCTCCCTCCTTCTCTCTGTCACCCTCAAATAAATAAATAAACAAACAAACAAAAAAATAAATAAATTCTAATAAATACATTCTAATGTACACAAATTAATGAATGTGGAAGATGATAGGAAAATGATTTCTATATATAGTCCCCAAATGCATTAAGACATATAGTCCCCAAATCAAGGTACAACACTGCTGTAACTCTGCCATAAATTTCCACTCATTTTGCACACCAGAAGTCAATGCCATCTGCTGTGAATCTGGTACTCAGCAAATCGGTTTGAATACTAGCTACTAGCCTTGGGTATGTTGTTTAATTTAAGTAGAAATGCACTTGCATGGAATTGCACTTGCATGGAATGGCCCTTCCCTGAAAGTACATTGTCACTTTAGTTATGTAGGAACATGGGAGGAATGAACAATGCCTGACCTTGCTCCACTGTAAAGATTTCATTCATAGAATAACCTTCTTAGACTCTGGGTATATGTATCCCATTTTGGTATATTTCTGAAACATGTTTTTCTAATGAGGCCATTTACAAACAGGGAGATAAAGTACAAGGCAGCAGCCCTGAACCAGTTTCTCCCTGATATTCCCTAATATACCCTTGGCCACTCACTGAAAGGCTAACAGTCACAAAATGCTCTGAAGAGTCAGACTAATAATAAATGTTATTGCCAGAATCTGAGAGCTGTCTGTACTACATGAAGTGACTGGATCTGTTCTCCAGTATTAGCTGACAAAATTGTGTCCATTGAAACATTTCTCATTTTTCATCTATAAAGAGATTTTAATATCAAAAATAAAAAAGAAGCTCAGCTCCTATGTCAATCAGGAAATAAGACTGGAAATCATCTCCTGAAGTGGCAGTCTACCCAATTTACTTTGGTCCACTTCTCTCTTAACAGCTCAACCTAGATAACTTGGCATTGTGTGAAAAGACTAATTCTAGATTGTGCAATGTTATCCGTTACCCGACTGTGGCATGTACATTAGCCCATCTGCTGGTCCTTTGAGATCTTGTGCCTAATTCTCCATAAGAAAAACCAGCACTGCCATGTAGTAGTTCAAATTAAAATACATACACACAGTAGCCAACAGACAAATAATGAGCTGCCTTTTATAGACCCAAGAAAATATTTTAATTTTAGGAGTGACAAACTTGAGTGCTTGAATATTCACTTTTTACATGTGTGTGTGTAGCACGTATGGTGCAATGTATGTTGTGGTGTGTGTGTAGTGTATGCAATTATGTGTACACATATCTGATACATGCACATGCAGAGACTGTAGGAGAATGACAGACAGCTTCTTCTAGTCCTCATCTGAGTGTTTCCTTGAGATGGAGTTTTCAGTCAGACTGGCTGACCATGTAACCCCAGATATTCTCCACTTATCAGCATGCATTACCAAACCCAGCTGTTCAGATACGAGGGAATTGAAATTAAGGCAAATCTGGACCTTCATGCCTGTGTGCTTACATGGCAAGCAGTCTGACCTGATGTGTCATTGTCTCAATGCAGGCTATTCTTTCCCATGAGGACTTTGGGGAGAGAACGCGGTAGGTTCAGACATCTATTGCTGGGTGATTACATTGTCGAGCCTTTTCTCCTAGGCTGGCTCTGTTTTGTGTGCCTGTCTTCAGAAGTGCCTACTTAGATCTGTAGCCCTACTTTTCCTTATCTGCTATTGAATTTTCAGTCTTTGTAACTTTTGGATATCAAACACTTGTCAAATTATAACTTACAACTTTTTCATTCTCTAGGTTGTGTCTTCACTCTCAAAACGTTTTTGTGCTATACTAAAATGTTTTAGGTTACCATAATTCCATTTAAAGTGTGCTTGTTGTAGGCTCTCTGTTCTGCCCCACTGGTCTTTGTGTTTCTATGCCAATGCCATTTTGCTTTCAGTGCTATAACTCTGTGGTATATTGTGAAGTCAGGTAGTTTAATGCCTCCTGATTTATTCTTTTTGTTCCTAATTGCTTTGGCTGTTTTGATTTGTTTGCTTATATTTTTATTGTTTTGTCATAATTCCTAAATAATCTTCCATCTGGCTTTTCTACATCTGTAATAATGTGGCTGCTATTTTGATAGACTTTGCATTGAAACTTAGGGTGGTTTTGGATTGGATGTTCATTGGCCATCATTGTGACACAATACCTAATACAATCTACTCATATGGAGGAGAGATATATTTTGTCTCATGACTTCAGATGTTTCAATCCATGGTAACTGGGCTGAATTCCCTTGGGTCTGAGGCATCACAACACATCATGGTAGGAATGTATGGTCTCAAAGATTACTTGTCCATAGCTGCTAGGAAAGGAAGACAGAGAGAGAGGAAGGGGACAAGGTCCCACTGTGCCCTTAAAGCATGACTCCATTGAACTAACCTCCTTCCCCTTGGCCCCATGCATTAAAGCTTCATGACATACTAATAATACCCAGGCTAGAGACAGAATCTTTAATTAATTCATAGCCCTTTACAGATAGTCTAGATCCAACTATATGTAAATGCCTAGAAATTTTGCCAGTATTGATTCTTGAAGTATACTAACACATGCTATCTTTATTTTCTAAAAATGCTTTGGGATTTTTAATTAGTGTTTTATAACTTCCTTGTAGAGATCATTTTACTTGTCATTGCTAAATATTCTCCTGTATATGCTGTAAATGGAAGTGAGTTTCATAATTCAGCTTCAGATAATTTGGTGTTGGCAAGCAGAGCAAAGCTACTGATGCTTCTGTGATGCAGCGTCAGAAAACACTTGTTCATGATAGTTGTTTCATGGAGTTTTGGGGGCATTTTCTTTATAACAGCAGGTCATCTGCAAATAATGGCTAAAAAGAGTGATAACTAAGATAAACCAAAATAAAAAAAAACATTATAACACAAATTATAGTAAATGGGAACATAGGCAAAGAAGGTTTTTGTTTTTTTTTTAAGTCAAAGGTCCATCTCAGGCTGGAGACATGGCTTAGCTGTTAAGGCACTTGGCCTTTGTAGCCTAAGAACCCAGGTTCAATTCATCAGACCCTCGTAAGCCATATGTACAAGGTGGGGCATGTGTCTAGAGTTCATTTGCAGTGGGTAGAGGCCCTGGCATGCCCATTCTCATTCTCTCACTCTTTCTCTCTCTGTCTCTCTCTCTCTCTCTCAAATAAATAAATTATATATATATATATATATATATATATATATATATATATATATATATGTATATATATATATATATATATGTTTAAAGTGATGAGATTTTAAATATATATGTATACATGTACAAATATATATGTACATATATATTTAAAATCTCATCACTTTAAGCAGAAAGTGGCAGTACTGTTTCTGAAGTAATATGTATTCATGTTTCATGTTGCTGAGATTTATACATATGACTACTTGAAGAACCAAGAACAGAATTTATCAACTACTACTATTGCCAGAGAATAGACCAGAAATGAAAAGAGCTTCTTGAAAATGCTTGAGTTTGGAATTTATGAATTATATGAAAAAGAGTTAATACTGAGTTCACCACAAAATCATTGAAACTGAAACGAAAACATTAAGACATTAATTGGCAACAAACAATGGTACAGACCTATGTTTCCAGCTATTCTGGATGATGCCACAGTAGGATCAAAAATTCAAGATCTACCTGCACTACAGAGATAATTTAATGCTAGCCAGAGCAACTTAGAGAGGTTTGTCTGAGACCAAGTAAGCAAAAGCATTGAGCATGTAACTCGGTGACAATGAGTAGGACTAGGTCAGATACCACACCTTTATACCACCAGCCTGCTTCAGCACGACTGGAATTTAGCTGCTGACCCTGTCTCTACCAAACAGCTCTTGTACCCTACTCAGGTGTGCTGATTTCTTTCTGAGGCAGCTTCCTGAATCCAGACCAGTCAGCCCACTCTCATACCCTATTCTGCTGTGCAGACCTCTTCCTGAGACAGCCCCGAGTCCAGACCAGTCATCTCTCTTGCAGCCTCACCTGAGCCTGAGGATATGGCTCCAGCACAATAAGATTATAAATAGATACTTATCAGGTGGGCATGGCCGCTTTTCTGACTGCTCACCTCTCCTGAATTTCAGGTCTCTGCTCTGTTAAGCTGTCCTCCCTGGTTCCAGGGACAGTAGGGGGGAGGGGTTCAACGCCCATGTGGGCTTCCCACCCCTCCTGCCTTCCATATTGCAGAAGCTCTCTGTACTTTCTTATCTGTCTTTCTATTAATGTAATAAACCCTCTGGTCTGTGGACTACTTGGGGTCCTTATTGGTGCATTGGTGTATTGGCAAGAAACCCCAAAACTCCTGTTACAACAAAGCATTTGACTGATGCATGAGGCCCTAGATTCAATCCCCAATACACTCAATAAAGGGAAAGACTTTAATTAAATATACACATTCTTTCCTTGAACGAATAAAAATTATTTTAAATAGTAAATACAAATCTGTAAACTCGTAACCTCCCATGGTTTATTTATCCTCTTACTTACCTACTGAAAGCCGCCTTGGAAGGTTCCAGGTAAAACTGCTTGCTGTGATTGCACTTGTAAAACAGAAGCATGAAAAACAAGAATCCTCCTCAGTGTCTAAGAGAATAAAACAATACCCAAGTGTGTAGGGGACAGTCAACACCTTGGTAACTACAGTCAGCAGGGTGTCTGATTCTGGGACAAAACAATTAGACATAGAATAAATGCTTTCTGCACTTTGGGAAGTATTTTCTAGGTATGACTCAGCTTGGATGTTTTCTTTCTGATGAAACTAGGTCAAGCTTTCTAACTCTCCTCTTGGTATTGGAGTCCAAAGATGAAACTGTTCCTTTGTGGTCAAAGGCAGCTGTGACAGGCACCGTTTTATCAAAAGTGTATAAGAAAGACATTCACCTTGAACTTTCCAGATGCAATGAGTTTGTGGAGTATAGAAAAGTGAGAAAAATCTCTATTTAACCAAAGCTCTCGAAATTCAGATGGTGACAAATCCATACTTAAAACACAAGATTTAGAGAAATCTTGGTAAAATCTGAAACAATAAAGGGAAGATATGATATACTTTGATTTAAGACAAATTTCACAAAATTTAGAAGCAGGAAATAAAATAGGAAGGTAAACATGAGATATAAATAGAGCTATGAACTCTTCCTTAAGCTCCTTCAAAAAGAGAAGCGGCGACTCCCAAAAGAAGTCCAGAGAATTAACATATGAGTCAACTGTAGTGAGCACTGAGTATAAATTCAGGATGGATGAATGGATGTGTACATTTGTGTGTGAGAGAGTCTGCTGGTGTGTATGCCTTTGTGCATTCTGATGGCCAGTTACTCCTTGAACTCTGCTTAATGTATATCACCCTCAAGTCTTGCTTCCATATGTTATTCTATAAAAGTAAATTGAACATGGGGGTGTGGTGGAGCACGCCTTTAATCCCAGCACTGGGGAGGCAGCAGTAAGGGATCACCATGAGTTCAAGGCCACGCTGAGACTACATAGTGAATTCCAGCTCAGCCTGAGCTACAGTGAAATACTACCTCAAAAAACAAAACAAAACAAAACAAAACAAAAAAAGTTTGAAGTTAGTAAAAGTTAGTTGTTTGGAAACAAAAATAAAAATAAATAAACTTAAGACATATTCTATATAAAAGAAAATGTGTAGTAGCTCGTTTAGAGTGGTATCTATGGCAGGCTATATGATATCCATGCCTAAACCCTGGGAACTGGAATAAGTCGAATTAGATGACAAAAGGAAGCATGTATTAAAACACCAGCCATAGAGGCAAACAGTGACATAGTCTGTGTCACCATCTGGAGGAGTCCAGTGCAATTATTCCATTTTTCACAAGGGGAGGCAGAAGACGGAAGAGTGGGCGAGTGTGGCAAAAGAGGCAGCAGGATTTAAAAATGTGACAGACACTCCAGCTGCCTCAGCTGGCTTTGAAGATGGAGGGCAGGGCCAAGAGCCAAGGAGTGTTGAAGCCAAGAGCCAGCCCCTGTTGGCAGCCAGCAAGGAAACAGGACCTTCAAGCCTCCAGTGGCAAGAGGTAAGAGTTTCTTTCTAAACCTGCAAGCTGCTGTCACTTGCAGGATTTAGAGATAGACTTTTTCTTAGGGATCCAGAACAAAACTGTATCCTACTAGCATCTATATCTTTGCCTAATGAAAGAAAGATTTGGTTTCTGGCATAATTTTTTTTAAAAGTATTATTTTAAAATGCTAAACTTGCAACAGTGTGTTATGCCATCGGTGAAATCCAATCTTCTCAAATGATTAATCTAGGATAATTATGTACCTGATCACATTTCCTTCGAGCTTATTATGTGAGTGGTATGAGCAAAGGACACCACACACAATGACACTTAGGAATTCCATGCAGAACTCAGGCACTTTGCATATGTTTAGACTAGAATTCCAAATTCACCAGCACACCTTTAGGCCTGACCCTAAGATCCACACAGTGACACCTCCAGCCACGTAGCTGGAAATCTAAGAAGCTTTAATAAGACTCCTGAATCTATTGGGGGACATTTATTCAAACTACTGCATCTATTTTTATTTTTCCTTTAAGTAAAAAAAAAAAAAGACTTGTTATAAATATTTAAATGAATGTTAATTATCTTCAATAACCCTTTTGAATATATTTGCCTTAACAAGTTAGTAAACATATTTACTAGGCTTGTGATTAAATATTTATTAGATAAATTTTAAAACTAACACAGATTGAAATTAGATTTAGTAATGTAAATAAAACATGGATATATAATTATATGTAACATAAATAAGACTTAAAACTTAATAGAGTTTTACAGTCAGTAACAAGGTACATGGTGAGGTCAAGGCTAGAAGATTAGTCTGTAATTCTGTGTCAAAAATTACAGAAATAACAATGAATATTAAACAAGTATATACTTGAGGCTTTATGTGCCTCTTTAAAAAAAATTTTGTATTAGGATATATTCTCTAATTTTTTCTAAGGCTTCTGTCAGCATAAACACCATCACTCCATCATTGCCCCTTTCTCTTCAAAGAGATTGTATAGTTTGCCTCACCTAGTGAAGTCATGAGAGTGTGGATTTAGGTTTTAAGGACCAGGATGAAACCAAGCCCTCACTTTCTGAGGGGAGCTGAAACATATTATGGGTGAATTTTGTTCTTCTGTAGGAATAAAGTTGACTTCCAAATGAGAGGATGTTTGGCAAATTATTTAAAAGAGAGAGGGAGAGAGAAAGAGAACTGGGCATGGTGGCACACACCTTTATTGGAGGCAGACGTAGGTGGATCGCCAGGAGTTTGAGGCCACTCTGAGACTAAATAGCGAATTGCAGCCCAGCATGGGCTAAAGAGCGAGACCCTCTCTTGAAATAACCAAAGACAAAGAGAGAGAGGGAGAGAGAGAAGTGATAGCTCAGCTGTTAACGGCACTTGTCTGCAAAGCCTGACTGCCTGCGTTCAACTGCCCAGTTCCCATATAAAGCCTTATGTACAAAGTGGCACTTGCATTTGGAGTCCATTTGCAGGGGCAAAAGGCCTTGACATGCCCATCTCCTCCTCTCTCTCTCTCTTTCTCTGTTTTTTTTTTTTTTTCCCTCTCACCTTGCAAATAAGTAAATAAAAACATTAAAAAAGAGACAAAACTTAGAGCAAATACTAATCAGACACACTAAGAGGAATGGAATTATATGTGGTATTGTATTAGTTAGCTTTTAGCATCATTATGACCAAATGCCTGATGGAAGCAGCGCAATGATTGAAACAGCTTAAATGACAGAGTGGGAGCTGGAGAGATTGCTCATTGGTTAAGGTGCTCGCCTGCAAAGCCTAAAGACCTGGATTTGATTACCCAGTACCCATGAAAAGCCAGATGTGCAATGTGGCACATGCGTCTGGAGTTCATTTGCAGTGCCCAGAGAAGCCTTGGTGATCCTGCTCTCTCCCTCACTCACTCTCTCTCTCTCTCTCTCTCTCTCTAATAAATAAATACAAATATTTTTTAAATATACGTAAAAAAGAAGAAGTGGAGTGTGGATGAGATATTTTATAATATATAAGTGGAGTGAGTGGAGAAGACAGAGTATGAGTCAATTCTCATAGCAAGACAACAGGGCTAGGTGGAATATTTAAAAAAAATGAGTGTAATAATAGTAATGAAAAATATGAAACGCAATTGTTTTTAGGAGGAATTGGGAGAGAGGATGTTGAAGATGACATAGGCATTGACAAATAATGCAGGAGTACTCAGGCCATGACCAGTAGTTTGGATTTTACTCTGATTATACTGAGTTGAAAATGAAGAGGTATTTTTGTCTGTTTGTTTGTTTTTAGTGTGGGTGCTATTTGTTTTGTGATAAGGGAGAACTAGCCAGGTAGTTTCACTTTTGGGTAGCTAGCTAGGAATGGGCCCAAGGACAGTTCAGCACCTGGCCCAGCCCAGTCTCATCCCTCAGGGACAGCACCATTTATTCAGGTATGCCGGCCTCTTTTTGGTTCAGCTCTTGGGTCCAATCCACTCAGCTCTCTTTCAGGTTCATCTGAGTATCAGGGTAAAGCCCACCCAGAGAACTTATAAGAGGGGCTTACCAGGTGGGCAAGCTCTTCTTTGTCTTGGCTCCTCATTCTTCTCCTGATGTCTGAACTCCCACATCCTCAATCTGGTAAGCTCTTACCCATCCCACTTTCTCAGCATAACTGAACTGAGATGCAGCTCACTCTTTTGTTTTTTCCTTATTATTGACAGCTTCCATAATTATAGACAATAAGCCATGACAATTCCCACCACCACCACCACCACTTTCCTCTTCACAACTCCACTCTCCATCATATCCCTTCCCCCTCTCAATCAGACTCTTTTATTTTGATGTCATCATCTTTTCCTCCTATTACCCTGGTCTTGTGTAGGTAGTGCCAGGCACTATAAGGTCATGGATATCCAGACCATTTTGTGTCTGGAGGAGCACATTGTAAGGAGTCCTACCCTTCCTTTGGCTCTTACATTCTTCCCACTACCTCTTCTGCAATGGACCCTCAGCCTTGGAAGGTGTGCAAGAGATGTTCCAGTAATGAGCACTCCTTTGTCGCTTCTCAGCACTATATTGCCTTGTGAGTCATCCCAGAGGTCACTGCCATCTATAAAGAGAAGCTTCTCTTACCAAAAGTGAAAGTAGCATTAATATTTTGGTATGAACATAAAGAAAAGCAATTACCAGGCAGTTTGTTGAGCATAATATTTGCATTTAGCCAGACACCAGCAGACATTACATACTCATTACTTCCCTGTCATAGGTTTTCAGTACCAGCCATGTATTCCCTCAGTGTAGTGGACCTCCAGCCCAATTAGAGAGTGGTTGGTTTCCCCCATAATTGACATGCCACTATTGCACCCATTGACTCCTTTGGCCTGGGTGGCCAGACTTAAGGCTTGCAATGTCCACTGTTGTTTATCTCCAGTGATGACTTCTCTCTCCTGTAGGACTGCATGCAGTGTGGCTTTTTCCACCTTTCTGTCAGCTGGTCTACATGGAGGAGGTTTTCACCTCAGCCTCAGCAAGATTTCTCAGTGACCTTGTAGCCCAAGGATGTAGAATCTTCAGAAATAGGGTCTTACCATCTATTCCTGGTGGGAAACCAAAAGCCTGTGATGTTTTGGGTACATAAGAGACCTCCCTGGCTAACAACTCACTCAAAGGTATCCTATACATGACACTGAAAATTTTCTAGTAACAATCTATGGCTTCTGGAGGTGCCATTGTTCAAAATATCAGGTTTCCATATGACTTATTCATTTCTACTTAAATATATACAATGCCATCCCCTATTCCTCCCCTCTCTTCTTCCCTCCCTTATAGCCCCTTTCCAGCTTACTTTTTTTCCATTTAATTACTATCTATGAAGCTAAGTGACCCTTAATAAACTGACCTCTTAGATTCTTTTTCTTTCTTTCTTTCTTTCTTTCTTTCTTTCTTTCTTTCTTTCTTTCTTTCTTCCTTTCTTTTATTTTTTACTGTTTCTTGTTTATTTATTTATTTATTTATTTATTTGTGACAGAGACAGAGAGAAGATGGCAGAGAGCTAGAGAAAGAATGGGCGTGCCAGGGCTTCCAGCCACTGCAAATGAACTCCATATGCGTGCACCCCTTGTGCATCTGGCTAACGTGGGTCCTGGGGAATCAAGCCTTGAGCCAGGGTCCTTAGGCTTCACAGGTGAGCGCTTAACCACTAAGCCATCTCTCCAGCCCTTAGATTTCTTTTCTAATGTGAAGGCAAAAGTCTAACATCCTTTTGCTTCACTTGGTGGGGGGGGTCTTTCTTTAAGCTCTCGCCCTTTTTCAATTTCCATAGAAATTTGCTCAACTGTTTCAGCCTTTCCATGCTACCAATTTTCTGAAATAACTTATAATTTAACTGGTTTGAAATCTGCTTCTTCACTTCTTTGTTGGACTGAAGAAGGACCTAAAAGTTGGAATTCACAGGCCAGAGAAGGAAGCACCCTGCCTCCCAGTCACCCAAATGAGAACAACAACATAATTCCTACTATAGTTCTCACAGAGATGATTCTCCTTGGGTAAGATGAATAAGGAGATGGATAACATGTTTCATGCTGTGTAAGAAATGGAGTAAGAATGACTTTTGTTTGTCTCTATCAATAGGCTTGAGTGGACTATTTGTCTATTTGAAAATGACTGAGAATTCATTTATTCTAATGGGTGGATATCAGTAATATTGAATTTATAAATATTCATACATCTTTATTGGAGGAAATGAATAATTACTTCTGCCTCTTGTATTAGGAAGAGATCTGAGATTGCCCCCTTATTCCCATTTTCATGGTACATACCTCTTACGATTTCAGTGTCAAGTGGTCCCCACATGCTCATGTATTTGAACTCTTGGTTCTAAGTTAGTGATGCTCTGTTAGGATGTTGAGAAATCTTCAAGAGGTAAAGCATAGTGGGAGGAAATTGATCAGTATTCATGTAGTGGACTCATCCATATAAGATTTGGGTGAAGAAAAATCTAGACTTTGAACTGGTAATATGGTGGTATGACCATCTGTAGCTCATTGAGCAATGGTAAATAAAATTGCAACTTGGAGGTTTAAGAGTCCTTGGAATACAAGAGAAAGCAGTTATTTTATGCCTGAGCCTCTTTGTACAGAGATGTATGATACTGACCTTGTGGATTTTTAATACTATTTTTTCAATTTAATTTTTTTTATTTATTTGAGAGAGCAAGAAGGTAAAGAGGCAGATGGAGAGAGACAGAGAGAGAGCGAGAGAGAGAGAGAGAGAGAGAGAGAGAATGGGTGCACCAGGGCCTCCAGCCACTACAAACGAACTCGAGATGCATGAACCACCTTGTGCATCTGGCTCATATGGGTCCTGAGGAACATAACCGAAGTCCTTTGGCTTCATAGGCAAACACCTTAACCGCTAAGCCATCTCTCCATCCCATGACCTTGTAGTTTTTAAGCAATAAATTTGCAGTCATTTGTGAACACAGCAATTACAAACTAACATCCCATTAATGCATTAGTTTCATAAAAATTGCAGGTTGTATGTATTTCCCTTTGTGGGCTGCAACCCCGGAGCTCCACCTTTACTGGAGTAACTGCCTAAGGTCAGCCAGGCTACCTGGAATGTTTCACTTTAATTTCTTACATTGCTTGCATAGAAGCAGGTGGCTCTTCCATCCAGGAAAAGGACATACAACCTTGGAGCTACCTGGGGCCATGTTTCCTATTGGATGAACAAAAAAGTTAACTGAGAAACAGGAAACAGAGCCAAGTGATAAATAAACAACGAGAGTGCTGTTGAAGGATGCTGGTATGTCTAACTCACTGTTGTAACCATAGTTGGCCTCAGCGTGTCCTTGGCTCACAAGTTTCCAACAGCCTATCATGCTTCATTTTACTTTTAGAGGATAATTTCATGATTATTTTATAAAGTATATTATATGTGCCATCCAGTTGAATTCATTTTTCATTGTTATTGATCAAATTGCATCTCTACTGCTTGAAACTAAAAGTGCCTTGGCTAATATAACTCAAGCCATGCTGTAGATTTTACTAGAGATGAGAAGGACCCAAAGCTGTACAGCCAGCGATAGCAACATATCTGCTCTCTTTTAAGTTCTTTGCTTTCAGCCTGGCAGAGGTTCAAAACTTCTTCAGTGAGAATTGCATTTTTCATATTCTTTGCCTTTTATATCTTCATTTTGTTTTTCTCTTTAGAAAATATTTTTTATGTTACTAAACTGTCTTTTGCTTACTTCCCCCCCACACATACTTTTTTATGGCTTGCAGGGAAGCTCCTCATGTGTTCTAGAGAACACAGTTTTCAAATTAAACATGTCTCCATTTTCCATTAGAATAAGTGAATACTATTTTCACTGGGGCTATTAGTCTCATTCACTCCTGTTTCATCAGTTTTCATTCAACTAGCATTTCCTTTCTGTCCCAAATGATCCTCAGTTCTTTCTTATGCCCAGAATCCAGTTTTAAGTCAAATCTTTCTTGCTCCTCTTTACTGCCAAGTAACTTCTATAAAATTATGTAAGCTTTATTTCCTTAATACATACTTCTCTCTGTGTTTATTAAAGTCCTGTCATGCAACAGGACCTATCCAGTTACTAGGAAGATTGTGTCTGGTTTAGGTGGGTTGCTTGAGAATTTGCCCTGAATGACAAACTTTGTAGGCAAGTTACCTTTAACCTGCAAAACATCCTTTAAGCTCAAGGAAAAAAATAATATTGAAACAACTTTACCTGAGGTATATTTTTGTCCAGAAAAGGTCCAATAGGAGGCTTATGTGGCTTCTAGGGAGGAGCTATAGTTGACAAATGTCACTTCTCCGCCAAGGCCACCAACAGAAGCGTAGGGAGCTACACACAACCTTGGGAAGGTAGAAACGCACTGAGGTTTCTGTAGAGACTAAGATAAGACTCCTGAGCAGGCAGTGGCCTTACAGGAGTGCTGGGTACTCCGAGGATGGAAGAGTGGGCCTATGAGAGGCAACACTACATAGACTGTGTCTGAGATGCCATTACCAGAAAACTAGGATTACCTGATTCCTGCGGCTACAGATGTAATATTGCACTGCCATCAAGGAACTCTCCCGGAGAGGAGAGGCCCCACAAGAGGCAGAGCGGAAGAGGTGGCACCAAGAAGAGGAGGAGAGACAAACCACACAGCCTCTTCGCAGCCACTTGTTGCAAATCCTGAGGTGGAGTTCAGGAAGGAGCTGCACCAGCGCAAAGCTAATAGGGAAGTCAGTGGGAGTTCCTGCCCTGAGGTAAAAGCATAATCCTGCAGCTCTGGAAGGCGAGCCTGTGCTTTTGTGTCAAAGCTTTGTTGGTCTAATCACAGTAATGCCAGAGATAACAAATAAACTTACAATGAATACAATTTTTATCATAGTTATATTGATTCATATGATTATTGACCTTAAAATAGGTCACAGTTTTTCTGTCAGATAGTGAACATGTAATCTCCCTAATATATGTAGATATTTGCTTTCTAGGCTTATTTACCTATATTGCTAATGATTACAAAATATCTGTACCTTTTTAGCAAATATTAACAATAAAAGTATTTATTCAAAATATAACATGACCCAGCCACTCTGCTATAGTTGGGTAACATGATTCTGTCCTGTGTGTTTTAAGTGAAAAAAAAACAATAATAATTCTGGCAATTGTTCCTGTAGTTTTCAATAAGAACTAAAAAGACAAAGCAAAGGGCAGAATGAAAGAGTAGAAGGCTAAATCTGTCAATGTGTGCTTCTATGTGCACATATATCCAGATATGTATATATGTGTGTACACACACACATACACACACACACACACACGTGTGTGTGTGTGTGTATGTCAAAATAGATAGCATGCTTGAGGTTGTATATATTTGTCTTTGCATCTGACATGGCAAAATTCCATGGAGTATTTGAGCATCAGGCAGAGCTTCACTGAAATACTTTCACTTTTTACTTAAAGAAGACTTTGCTAAGAGGAGTCTCCCAGAACTGGACAAAACAGTGAGAAAGGCATCATGTAGGAAGAAAATTACTGTGCACTTTAACATATTTTTATTTATATGGAGTTTAGTTATCATGTGCTTAAGGACAGTAAGGACAGCTTATTTTAATGGCATATTGTTGACAGTGTATTTTAATAGCATCCTATGATGTTTTACTCATACTTAGGAGAAGCAGATAATTTAATTTCACAAATTTTCAATATTTAGAATAAAAATATATTGTTTTTCCAGTCATCTGCATCCACTCTGCCTTTTCAGAAGCTTAGTTCCAGGGACTCAACAGTTATTTTTTGTTGTTTATTTGTTGTTGTTTATTTTTCATTTAGTGCAGACCGTTGATTCTATTCATTCCTGTCTTCTTTTGATTGTCCTTGGTTTTCTGATACAACTTTATAAGATCACAGAGAAATGACTGTGTCTGATGAGCTGAGTTAATATCAAAGTTCATTTAGTGAACCTATAAATTTATCCCTGCTAATATATTTAATCTCACATTTGCTAGTTTATGATGTCTGCTAATTTAGAAACGATATTATAAGTGACTTTTCATGTTAGAGGAAATGACAAAACATACATTTCTCAGTATGTTAATGAGAATTTAAGAAAGGTCTAGCCTTTATCCTTGGCTTCAAGGAAAAAAAGCTTTGGAATGTCATGCTTGAAAAATGGATCTTGTCTATTGGGCCACACCAGATAATGTAGCAGCATGTTTTAGAGAGGGAAGTACTGATCAGACAGGTTTCAACCCAATATGTTCTGAAGGTCTGGGAATGGAGGTCTGATATGTGGAAAGTTGACCATGCATAAATGACAGAGGCCAGTACAGATTCTGGGACAATTAGCCTTGAGAGAGTGCACATTGTCTCACATTGCTGGGAGGGACAGGATCAGCACTACTTATGAAGACATGAAAATCCAAAACTCTGAATGAATCACAATTAGACTTCTCATCCACTTTGTCTCATGTCTCTCTCACCATTGATTTTAAGATGGATATTTGTAAATGAAGCAACTGTATACATGATACCACAGTTTTCAGCGATTTTGAAGATTTTTTTTCCCCCAGAAAATAAGTAGCTCCTGGTGGAACTTGCTGTTCCTAAACTCACTGCACTAACTCATGTGTAGACACTGTGGGTAACTATGCCCCCAACTTTCCCTCAGTCTATGGGAATGTGCTGCAATAGCTTAAGTACGTGAAAAATGGATGTAAGTTAAGGTGGCCATATTTTAGGGTGGTACTATTATGACATTCATAATGAGAACATACTTAGAGAAGATGATATTATTTATATTATAATGACATGATTTAGTATATATTTTTCCATGAATTACTAAAGCATATCTCTCAAATAAATAATTAGCTTTATTGTTTGAAATTCAAAAACTATATAATTATGATAGTTAATAAAAGATATAAAGTAAAAGATGATGCATATTAACATCATACATAGCACAGAAAATGAGAGTGATTTTTGAGATTCCACTTCTACAATGAATTCAAAATTTCCCTGAAATATTAAAACATTTTGCCCCTCTTTTCTATCATAGTGTTCAAGGGGTAGCCAGGTAAAAATCAGAAACTTTTTTTTTTTTTGGTAATGACACAGTGGTTCAAATTGCTTGCTTGTAAAGCCTAGTGGCCCAAGTTCAGTTCTCCAGCTACACAGGTAAAACAGGGCCCTAATCATGGTGCAAACATCTGGCATTCCATTTTCTGTGGAAAGAGGACCTGGCACTGACACACACACACACACACACACACACACAGAGAGAGAGAGAGAGAGAGAGAGAGAGAGAGAGAGAGAGAGAGAGAACAAACAATATTTTTATATGAGAAATTATTTTCTTTGGAGTTTTTTAAATTTTTCTTACCTTCCTATGGTGTTTTGGATGTAAATGTATATCCCTCAAAGCCCGAATAAATTCTTTTATTAAGACTGAGCTTGAAACTTTGAGTCTCTAACAGCAGAGCCCTGCTAGGGAGGAGGTGTGTCACTAGGGAGTAAATCTTGAATCCAGCTGTACTAGGTGTAGACAGCCAGTGTTGAGCTTTGCCTGTTGGCTTTTACTCTCCCTGTGATGGACCTATGGATATGAGCCAGATTCTCCTGCCATGATGGAACTTCTCCAGAAATCTATAAGCCTGAAAACAACCCTTTTCCTCCTTTAAGATGCTCTAGTTATATGTTTTCCCAGCAACATGAAGGTAACTGCAATAGAAAATGTGTGCCAAGAAGTGGGGATATTGCTACAGTGAATCTGACCATACAGATTTTTGTCTTTCATAATGAGTCTATGAGAGGAATGTGGAAAGGATTTGGTCTTTGGACTGGAAAGAAACTTGCATATCTGTAAGCACAGTTTTATGGTATATTTTGGTAAAAGTTTAAAAATTCTAAATGCAGAAAAAATTGTGGACATTGAAAGCTTTGCTTATGAAATTTCAAAAGGAAAGAGATAATTTTATTAAACTTAACTACTGGTATGCAGACTGGCTGAATTCTTCTGCTGATATTTTGAAAATTTGAGTGGGATGAAGTATAGGACTGGTGTGATTGGCAAAATATGTAAAACAGAAATATTTGAAAGATGTGTGACTTATTCCCAGGAAAATTCAAGCAAATTTGAAGTTACTGACACAGAGCCTGGGTTTAGGTTACTTAAACTGCAATTATTAAGTTGTTAACCACCATTAAGGGTCAGGCCAAGTGCTTTGCATTAGAACAGTGGCAAAGGTGCCTGAGACTCTTAGAAGGCTCAAGTGAGTAACAATGGAAACTTTTTTGCAAGGAGAAAGCTTAAAGGAAGAATTCTGCAGTAGTAAAATGCTTTTCAAGGCCAAGATTTATTTATTCCTGGATTTACAAATTGGGCTGTAGCCTACACCTGATACTGATTTTGGACACATGAAAAGTGCAGGAAGGAAAGGATCATTGGATGTGAAACATAGATTTGTGTTTTGGAAATGACCCCTGGGTGATGTCAAGTAGGGTTGAAATCCCTGGGCAGAGATCCATAAGGCCATGGTATGAATATAAAACAATTCTAGCTACTGCTGAGATGCAACAGTGGAAAACAGGTTTGAAATCCCTGTATTGAAGAACAAGAACCATTGCATGGAGCTATGAAGATGAACCATGGTTTGAAATGTAAACCCAAAGATGTTTTGGATATGCCAGAACTATGGAATGATTATCACGGAGTGCTACTGGCTTGAAATGGATTGTTCCAAGGGCTTCTCAGCCCAGCTGGAGGGGACAGAATTGTAACAGAGACTTCTTTATCACTGATGATGAATCTTGGACTTGGACTATATATGTTTGATTTTTGCCTACTGGCTATTGATTTTGCCTTGGTCCAGTCTCTCCTTATTGCTCCTTTTTGCAATGGGAATGTTTACTCAAGAATCACAGTTAAGAGAGAGTCTTGAAACTCATATGAGATTTTGGACTTTGGAAAAATATTAAAGTTGGTAAACACTATGAGGATCTTTGAAGCTGGAATGAGTGCAGTTTATATTGTGAGATGGTCATGAGACTATTGGGTCCAGGGGATGCTTGCTGTTGTTTTTTCTTATCTCTGTGGATCTAAGGAAATCAGCCAGCTTCTTCCAACATGATGGGACTTCCGTAGGAATCTGCAATCCTCATTTAAGCTGCTTCTGGTTGGATAATTTTCCCAGCAACAAGAAGGTAACTATAATAATTTCCTTATATGAATTTTTCCTTTATAATTCCTATCAACTTATATAGAAAATACTACATTGAAAAGGCTGATATTTATGGAATTACACAAAGAAATCATGAGTTTCATACTAATTTATGAAGTAACTCAAAAGTATAGGAGAATAGGCAATTTGATGCTGATGTGGAAATATTCACTGCATGCTAAAAGTGTCTCTTTTGGGGTAATAAAATCATTTGAGTTTACTTTAGATACATTCAGAAAATTTCACACAGATTATGAATCCCATTTATCTACTGTACATTTCACTTAGCACTTGTTTATCAATACTTATAAATATTGTTAACATTTTTTGGAACAAATAGATCTCAGTTCACTTCTAACAGGTTGTGATATGCTCTTATGAAATTTTAGAATTTCAGCACTCATGTTCATTAGTGAGGAATATCAAAATAGAAAATAGATGACCCAGTTTACAATGAATACTGAATTTTAGTGCTGTGAATGAGAATTGTTCTAAAAAAAATAACCAGTTTGTCTTAGTAGCAAAGCCATATCCTAATGCTAATTGCAGCATCCTATAATCGAAATCAAGAATGTTCTTGTCAAAACACTGAATCAACATGGGGAAGGAAAATTGTTTTTATTAATTTATCACATGCATTATAATGAGTAAGTATTTGCAACTAATGTATAAAGAAGAAGCCTCCCTCATATGTCTTCTCCCACAGTGAGTGGCTTCTGATTCACAGTCATAACTTTGGTAGTCTAGGAGTCCTGTCCATTACTTATCTTGCTTTTCTACTTCATTTTCTAAAACTAAAACCCATTACAAATGCTAGTTAGTAATTATCTACAGGCAAACAACACAAGACAGCTTTCCAGAATTTTTCATGTCTCTTTATTAAGGAGATAATATTATTCTCTTCAGATTTGCAGATGTTGAAATGTTCATGTATTATGGGTACTCAGTATAGATTTTGCTGTTCTGTACTCCTTAAACATAACCTATCTTCATCATTGGAAACCAAAAGAGTTTTTAGAATGCTTTATTCCTCCTATCTTGGTTAGGCTGACACAACCCTGAACTTAGCACAATATTAACACTTAGCACTCTATCTATCATGTTCCTGTTCATCTATCATCTGTCTATCATCGTCATCTCTCTATCATCACCCATCTACCTATCTATCATCTATCTATCTATCATCATCTCTCTATCTATCATCTATCTATCTATCTATCTATCTATCTATCTATCTATCTATCATCTCTCTATGTATTATCTAGCTAGCTAGCTACCTATTCATCTATCTGTCCATCTATTGTCTATCTATCTATCTGTCTATCTGTCTATCTATCATCTGCTGCCATACGCAGATAATGAATACTGAGTTATGATCATTCCTCATTAAGGGTACATTTTGTTCTATGAAATATCATAATACTCTTTCTAGTGCTCTGAAAATCCATGAATATATCAAATCAAATACTTCTTAGGAACTTTCCTAACTTTGATTTCATTCTCAGCAGTGCTGATCAGTGTGAAATCTCAATTCTCCTAGAAATAACTGAAAATTCAATTTAAGATATGGAATTTAGCTAGATCAAAACCAACAGAGGCTATAATACATACACTGAACATAAGAAAATATCAATCAGAAAAGATGTAATGCTTATAGAGAGAGATATGAACATCTGAAATATCAAAGGAAAGTGTGATGATGAATTAGTTTGATTAAGGTAACTGGAGAAAGTTTCAGTAGAAAGATAGCAATGAGAATGATAAATAAGTTTCTATCATGCATCTCTGGCAAATGTTTTCAGAACAGCTATGTATAATAAGGTATAAACAAATATAATATCCTCAATCAGGTACAAATTATCCCCCTTTGCAATGAAAGTATTCCTGAGTGTGTTTGAAAGCCAAATGTCTGAAAGTGTAAAAATAAAATTACATAGTAAATAGGATTTTCTTACCAGTAAGGCAAAAAAAATACTGAAATGTATTGCTATATTTAGTCTTTCCCTGTTTTAAGCATCATCACCAAGAGAGGAATAAATGTATGAGAACTCAGATATCATGGAACCAGACACAGTTGTCTTCTTTAATTTCCCATAATGGATTACATCTATAGAGTAAAATGGCAAATGGTAAATTCCTTTTCCCACTAGATTGCAAATTTGGCTTGCAACTTTCCTGTGTTATATAACTGTGATCTCACACAGAAAAACCCTGATTTTTATTTTTGTTGTTGTTGTTGTTTGTTTTGTTTTGTTTTGTTTTGTTTTGTTTTGTTTTTTGAGGTAAGGTCTCAGTCTAGCTCAGGACAACCTGGAATTCACTATGTAGTCTCAGGGTGGCCTTGAACCCATGGTGATCCTCCCACCTCTGCTGCCCAAGTGCTGAGATCAAAGGCGTGAGCCACCACACCCAGCTGAATTATTGTTAACCTGAAATTCCTGGCATTATGGGAAAAGAAGACACAACATGCAGGAACCGTTCAATACAAGAAGACCAGTGGCAGAAGATATATGAGTACCAGAGCTATGTGAGAACAATGAAAAGGAAGTGCAGATATAAAAGGAAGTAAGGTTAGTCTCTTGTAGGGGTAATGGAAAGTAAAGTTGTCAAAACTCATCTTCCTTATATACATGTGGAGAAACCTTCAATTTCAGTAGAATTCCTGTGCCGCACTGTTAGCTAGAAAATATTAATAACCCCCAAATCTCAGTTACCTGTGGGGACAAACTATAAGAACAAATATTGGGAATAAACTATAAGAATAAAACTTGGGAAGAAACTGTGGGGATATTTTTATAGACCCAACAGATAACTTTTCTGAGATTATTGCTTTGAGATACAAAATTGTTACTTGCAATTTACCCTAAAGATAATATTAGAGTTATATAATCCAACTGATGAAAGCAATATGACTGGGTACCCGTATCCTCTGCCTTAGTGGACTTTTGGCTTAAAAAAAAAAAACACAGATAACCAGTATGGACAATGTTTAAAGATGTTCACTCATCTTAAACTCTGCTCTCTGCCCAATTTTCTCAGTGGCCTGGTTGGACTCTCAAATCAGAACAAGCATACACATGTAAAAAGTACTAATCATAACACTGAAGAAAATAAGGTCAGTAACTAAGGGCCCATGCGTCTGCCCAAGACAACAAGTGGGGAGCATATGATTGCATTGATGATCAGAATATCTGTGTGCTCTGGATAAGCAGAACCCAGCAACACTTGAGCAGGAATTGTCAAACTAGTAGTCACTAAGGAAACAGATTTAGATAAAAGGCATCTTGTCACATAAGTATAAAGAATAAGGATTTCCATGGTCCCATGCCAATAAAAAAAATTTTCTTAGGGCTGGAGAAATGGCATAGTGGTTAACGTGCTTGCCTACAGAACCAAAGGACCCAGATTCAATTCCCCGGGACCCATATAAGCCAGATGCAAAAGGGGACACACACATCTGGATTTCATTTGTAGTGGCTGGAGGCCCTGGGGTGCCCATTCTCTCTTTCTTTCCCTCTCTCTCTTCCCCTGCCTATCTCTCTCTCTCTCTCTCAAATAGAGAAAAATAAAAAAAAATTAAAATAAAATATACTTTAAAATTCCTTACCAAAAAAGGCTAAAAATAAAATTTAATGTATATGCTTTCTTTCTTTTTTTCTTTCTTTCTTTATTTAGTTTTTTGAGGTAGGGTTTCACTCTGGCCCAGGCTGACCTGGAATTCACTATGTAGTCTCTGGGTGGCCTCAAACTCATGGCGATCCACCTACCTCTGCCTCCCAAGTGCTGGGATTAAAGGTGTGAGCCACCACATCTGGCTTCTTTCTTTTTTTATTAAGTAGAGACTTTGTATGGATTCATCAAGTGTTGGTGCCATCATTTCCCTCCTCCCTTCCCCTACTCCACTAAAGGTCCTCCTTAAAGGGATTACTGGTATTCACCAAGTAGTTGTGAACCAAGTCAGAATCCTATGGAGAACAAGAATATGGACTCCAATTAGAAGCTTACGCTAGTCTTTGGACAAAAGTGAGGATACCCCCACCAAAATCTCTAAATTAATAATTCTTATCACCTTTAACCTATCCTGATCTCAGTCTTGTTGGAGAATTTGTTTTGCTTTTTCCGGAAGAATTGGGGACTGAGGACAACCAAAATCAAACAACAAGACAAGGATAGCTCACTCCCTGTCAGCAGATGAACCACCTCCAGCACAGCCACTAGTGCCCAGGTGAAACCACAGAGGAATCGGTGAGATGAGCAAGAGTTCTCCCTCCATGGAGTCTGACAATACGTGCCAGGGTGATGGAGATAGACGCTGGGGACCCTCAAAATCCACCAAAGCAGAAATCCAGAAGCTGCAGAGAGCCCAACACAAAAGTAGACTTAAAGCACACCCACTAAGGCTCAGGGAATTTTGTAGAAGAGGGGAAGAAAAGAATCTAAGAGCCACGGGGTGGGATGGAATATCCAAAGGCATTTCCCCAAACCCCTGCACAATGACTGACTGCGCTATATGTTTTCTTAATACTTAGAGATGAAATAAATTATTTATAAGGTTATAAGATATGGTGTTCATGAATAAAATGGAAAGACCTCATGCCTGCAGCTTAGACATGTCTAAGTGACAAACTATAAAATATAGATGTGGTCCACGAGATAAATGACTCATATACTAACACAAATCTATAATGTCACTGAAGTAAAGAAAATTTAGGAAAATATTAAAAAATTTAAAATATGAACACAATAAATTCCATTTAAGTTGCCTCCTATTTAACACCTCTAGGAAATATGTGTGTGCAATTGTGTGTGTGTGCTTAAGATCAATTCCAAAACAGTCTCTTATAGGTTAGTCTCTCCAAACTAAGTGAGAAAAAAATGATATATTTTTTAATGTAGGCAAAAATGAGAGAGAGGTAAGAAGACAAGAATTAATACTTGAAGATGAAAATCAGAGTGCATATGTGATATTGATCATTAATATATAAAATTTTAAGGTTATATTTGTCTCACAATTTTTCACTTACCAAATGTGGATGTGTGCATATTGTGATGGTTGATCTTGACAATTTGACATGGCTTAGAATCATCTAAGAAATCAATCTCTGGATGTGGAAGTGGGGACATGTCCAGGAAGGTGTGATTGTGGGGATAAGACCCACTCTGGGTATCGGGGAGGGATAGCCTGTGTGCTGAGGTCTAGGATCAAATAGGAAAGACAGAAAGAGGAGAACCAGCATTCCTTTTTTCTCTGACCCATTGCTGGTTAAAGTATAAATGGAGACCCATGAGTGTTGGAGATGCCAGGACTGTGGGACATCCACTGAAGAAAGCTGTAGTTAAGGAGTAGTACAAGCCGAAGGATTTGTGTGTGCTCCACACAGGAAAACTGGAAATCGCAGGCTAGAAAATCCCATCACAAACCCCAGACGTCTGTCAACATGGAGCCTCAGGCTTTGGTGTTTGTCCTTCCGGGTTAAAGTCTTGCTTTGGGCCAGTCTTTCCTTGCTATTCTGTGGTCCTCCTTAATGAAAATGTCTATTTTCTATCAGTGAACATTAAAAGTATGCATACTTTCTTGAGGCAAGCCCAAAAGACTGGCCTTTTCTTTCAATGTGCAAGAGCAGAAGAAAGTGAGAGAGAGAGAAAGAATTGTGGCAGGGCCTTGGGCCACTGTAATCGAACTGCGGATGCAAATACCACCCTGTGTGCATGTACTATCTTGAGTGGTTGTGTCACCTTGTGCATCTGGTTTACATGGGACCTGGAGAGTCAAGCATGAGTCCTTAGGCTTTGCAGCCAAGTGCCTTAACCACTAAGCCATCTCTGCAGTCCAAAAGTATGCATATTTTTGATGGTTTTTAAATATTTTTATTCATTTATTTTTAGCAGGGAGAGATAGAAAGAGAGAAAGAGTAAGTGAGAAAGAGAGAGAACATGGAGTTCCAGGGCCTCCAGCCAGTGCATATGCAATCCAGATGTATGCACCACTGTATTTGGCTTTCCATCGGGTAGTGGGGAGTCAAGCCTAGGTTGTTAGGCTTTGTAGGAATGTGCCTTAACTTCTGGGCTATCTGTCCAGGCCCCTGATGTTCTGTTTTGATTTGATGTTATGAGAGGTCATATTTAAAAGACTACCTTGAGTCTTAGAAAGTACTGTGAACTTGGGAATTTCAAACAGTGTTAGAATTATTAAGACTTAGGAGGTTTCTGGTGATAAACTAAGTGTATTTTATGATAAGAAATGAACATGTGACTTTTAAGGCTAAGGGTGTAATGTTGTGGATTAAAAATGATACATTTGGGAGTCAAGTTTGACAAGGGATGGACTTGCATTTGTTAATTTTGACTATTAATGTTACAGGATTATAATCACTGAGAAAACAAACATCTGAGCATATTTGTAAGGAAAGTTTGACAGAGAAAACAATACCACGTGGGTGTGGGTGACACCATTCAATGGGCTGGAGTGAACAGAAAGGTGAACAAGAAAAGGAGCCACATCTAACATTTACTGCACATGAGAGATGGACAGCTGCCTCACACTACTGATGCTATGACTTCTTTTCATGGTACACTATACCCTGAATCTTTGGGCCAAAATAAATCCCTCCTTACTATAAAGTAACCTTCAAGTTGCTGGGACAAAATACCTGACCAGAATTATCTTATGGAAATAAAGGATTTATTTTGGTTTATATCAGGAGAAGCACATCATGCGCAGGATGCTGGCTCACCATATCACATATCAGGAGCAGGGTAGAAGCAACAAGAGTGACCTAACTAGCTCTGGCAAGATGGGGCAAGGTTGTAAAATTGCAATGCCTGCTTCCAATGACAAACCTCCTCCAGCAAGGCTCTGCCTCTCAAAGGCCCCACCATCTATGGGTCAAATATGGGGCTCCATCAGAGACACAGGAGGCTATGTAGGACATTTCACATTCGAACTTTGTTGCTGCCTAAAGAAAGGTAACTAGCACACACGTGCAAACATTTAGCTCTGATTTTTCACTGAGTGTGTTAACTGAGGCTACCTTCACATCAGGATGTGCATTCCCGACTTCATTTTACAATACAAAGAAAACAAACTTCAAGGAAAACTAACGCTTGACTGTAAAGCCATCACAGGAAACAAGAGCATTGCACGGTATGAGAAAGTATGAAAGGCCTTGTAGGTGAACGTATTGGGACATACACAGAAGAGATACAGGGTTATCCACAACTTTCAATGACTCAATCTGGAGCAAAGTGAGGTACAGATTAATGTAATAATGCAGTATAACCAGAGGTATATTCACAAGTCTACACACATATTTTTTTAAGATGCATTTGCAAGCAAAGAGAGAGGAAAGAGAGGGAGAAAGTTAGAGAATGGGTACAACAGAGCATCTTGTCACTGAAAATGAATTCCAGATACATTGCCATTTTGTGCATACGGCTTCAAGTGAGTACTGGGAAATCAAACCTGGGCTGTCAGATTTTGTAAGTAAGTGCATTTAACCACAGAACCATCCCTCTGGCCCATGAGTAAACTACTGAGTAATTGAAGAAATATAAAAATATACAAATAAATAGGCTTTATTAATTATCTCAGTATAAAAGAATATTAGTTAATAAAAATGTAGCAAAATGGAACTCCAGATGCATGTGCCATCTCATGCATATGGCTTACATGTGTCTTGGGGAATTGAACCTGGGTCCTTTGGCTTTGCAGGCAACCTCCTTAATTGCTAGGCCATCTCTTCATCCCTCCATATGCACATTGATGACAGCAACCGGGGGGGGGGGGGGAGAATTATAAAATACCTGTAGATTTCCCTGAATTCAACACTACTATCACTAAAAGCAAAAGGCAACATAAAGTCGAACATGCTAATAACTTTGGGAACAGGCTAGAAGTCACACAGAGAGGGTAATCAGCATATTCATAGGACAGAGCTTGGATCCCCATAGAGCTGGGCCCCTCCTTTTCCTAAAGGCAATGTATGGAATTGGTTCATATGCCAAGTGTTTAAAGGGTATGTTGTTCAGTTTTCTTTCATGTCAACAAGATAACTAAGATAGATTTTTTTTTAAAGAGAAAAGGTTTTATTTTGCCCCACAGTTTTGGGATTCCTGTTCTTTCTAAGGTCCAGCCCATGGTTAGGCAGAACCACTGCTTCAGGACTCTGATGGGCATAACCTGTTGAACACGTGGCTTGTGGTAGAGCATGGTGGAGCAAAATGCTCACTCAGATTAGGAAGAGGAAGAGAGAGAGAGGAGAGAGAGAGAGAGAGAGACAAAGTTTAGAAGGAGTCCCATAGTCCCTGTCAAGTGCTACCTCCAATGACCTAGGGGCATTTCACTGCGCTCCACCTCTTGAAAATTGCACCAAGTTCCAAAAGTAACACATTGTAGACTGATTGATCTTCTGGACCTAGACTCCGGGGCACATTTAACCTTTAAATGATGGCAAATTGTTTCCCAGCATTGGGAGACAACAAACGAAGTAGAGGAACGGAGTAGGTTTCTCCGTTCTGGTTGGCACCCTGTTGCAGTACTCAGCTACTCACAGAGATAGCCTAGGTCTCGTTAGATGCTCTGTTCGGCTCCTCAGATGTAAGCCTTTTAATGTGGAGTGTTAAGACAATTAGAAGGAACATACTACCCTTGCGATAATACATGTTTATCCATAACATACCAGGAAGCAAGTTTCTGAAATGAGTTCTCGAGAACAGAGCAGAGCTGTTAGAAGCGCATACTTCAGAGATCGTGGTCATAGTTGACAATGCTCTCCCAGCACACGTTTTCAAGCAGTAGGTTTCCATTCTTGCTGCACATGAACTCCTTAGCTGTCACGTTGTGATGTGCCTATAGGCTTAGGGAGGTGAGAAGAGAGCAGTGAAACTTGGGTACAATGAGGGTGAGTGGGTGCGGACGGTTCTACAACACTCAGAATGCTAGCAGCCTGTGCCTTACAGGTAGGTTGTTAACATCATAATGACAAACAACATTCTGATTTTTATTCCAGTTCAGCAAATCATCTTGTTATGGTCCTGTGTTTTCCAAAGAGGAGGGGAAAGGCAGGAGAATCGTGGGGGAGGTGAGGTTGTTCCCGTCTGTATCTGAAGACAGGATGATAACAGCAAAGCCATTTTGGAAGGAGCAAAGAAATACACAGTGAAGACAGCGGGTGGTATCACATGTGTCAAATTAACTTTGCCCAAATAAATCTCTTCTCTACAATCCCCAGCTGTGTAGAAAAGTAGAAACCTATGAGAGTCTCCCCATGATGGCATTTAAAAGGAAGATGCTATTGGTGGCGCCTTAGATAAAGCAATAAGTTTATGGTTGGGTATTGGGAAACTATTCCTTTACTTTTTTTTTTTTTTTTAAGTCTCTGCAACAGAATACAACTATGCTTTCTTTCTCCCTTGTGATTAAAATACAATGGTTATAGCTACTGTAGAATCAGGATCAATGGTGGGAAATTTCTTTCTTTCACAACCCTTTTGATATTATTTCTCATACTGGAACAAGAACAAAAATATCTCAGAAAATAAAATGTTAAGATTAATTGCTAAACTGGAATGAACATTAAACTTCAAATACATAAATTGTGTGTAATATTCTCAGAGGGATTTTATAGATTGCCCAATGTGACAGCTATTGGGAGCCAGGATTCTATCTGCTATTTAGTATTTCTTACAAAGTGTCTCTATTCATGTACTTAATATAGGTGTCCACTTTTCCTTTATGTATGCATTAATCTTTCTATAGCAGTTTTTTTTTAAACACACAAATTCCTTCACTAAATATTGCCTAGTGTCTGACAGATGCCTTTGGATTCCTTCTCACATCTCAAGGAATTATTTCAATGACATGGTGCTCATAATTTATATGAAAAAATTATCTATAATATCTGAATCAAAAATGATATCAAATGGAAAAAGTTGTCTGAGGATGAGAAAGAAAAAAATTAGAAATGTGTTCATGTAATAGGCAAAAAGTGGAATAAACGTTGAATGTTTTCCAATCTATTCTTATAGTCATAGAAAACAGTTGCTGATTATTTCTCCCAAGATTAAAGCCATCTGTAGTTAGGTTGTAAATTATTACAAATATAAATAAGGTCCCATAAATTTGGGTAAATCAGTTTACTCCAACATCTGTTTTATGTTTTCTGTCTTGATAAACATCAATAAAATATGCCAAAGGGCCAATCTATTTGTGTATAGAGTTTGCAGAAAATAACCATTAATTCTAGGAAGGAGCAGAAATTGTAACTCTTACATGCATATTCCATAAACTTCCCAACCCTGTGTATTTTATTTACATAGTCATTTCAATGTAAAAATGGCAATTGGTTATACTTCTAGGAGTCCATTACTTCTAGGAGTCCATGATTTGAATGAAATAAACACATTCTTTAATCAAAAGCTCTTACCTGGGAAACTATAGATTTCTTCATATGAGCTACAGAACAGATATAGCAAGAGAAAGGAAGATTTCCTCATTACCAACATCTCAGGATTTTGTAATATATTTTATTGGCCAATGCAGTCCTATAGTGCTCTAGATGCACTAACTGTATTAACATCTATTATTAACTATCATTTTCACTTAAATGAACATGAAGATAACTATTCATATAAATGCAAATTTCCAATCATAACAATTATATCCATGTCATTCCACAGGAGTCCAAAGGAATTTATGACTCACTTTGAATGAAGCAGAAGTAATGGTTAGTAAAGACATCGTATTGCCAGTGGAAAAGCACTCCCTAACAAAGTGGACTTTTTGAATTCTGGCCTATCTCTTATTTGTCTACATTTTGCTCCTACACTTTCTCAGAGACTAATGATTGTGCTGTGTCAAGAATTTAGTACAAGTTAAAATGGCTCCTTTCCGTTATATATCTCACTACTATTGAAATGGTTGTCACAGTTTGAGAATCATGCTTTCATTTCTCATCAGTGAGGAAGAGATGAGCAATAATGCTCCCTCCATGGGAAAAGCCTGACAATCTGCCCTAGGGTGATGGAGACAGACACTGAGGAAACTCAACACATACCAAAACAGGAATCCAGAAGCTCCTGAAAGCTTAACATTGAAGTAACCTTAAAATATACCCACCATAGCTCAGAGAATTTTGTGGAGAAGGGGGCAGAAATATTGTAAGAGCCAGAGGTTGGGACAGCCTACCCAGAGGCATTCCCCCACCCCACCAATGACTGGCTTTTGCTCTCAGTACGCATAACCCACAGCCCCATTGGGAATACAAGCCGTCCCACTGATGTTGGCCCTCAGCAGAATGAGGGCAGGGAGGAGGAAAATGATGGCATCAACACATGGTGAGTCCATACAAATTATATTCTTTTAAAATTTTTTTGTTTATTTTTATTTATTTCTTTGAGAGAGAGAGAGAGAGAGAGGAGAGAGAGAGAAAGGGCATGTCAGGGCCTCCAGCCACTGCAAACTAACTCTGGATGCATGTGGCCCCTTATGCATTTGGCTTACGTGGGACCTGGAGAATTGACCAGTGTCCTTAGGCTTCACATGCAAGCACTTAACCACTAAGCCAACTCTCCAGTCCACAAATTTCATTCCTAATAAAAATAAATAAAATGCTGGGCTGGGGAAAACATAAAAGCATAAAGAGCTTTTCTCTTCACCTGTTTTTGTTGTTGTTTTGTTTTTTGGTTTTTGGTCTTTCGAGGTAGGGTCTTGCTTTTGCCCAAGCTAACATGGAATTCACTATGTAGTTTGAAGGTGGCCTTGAACTCACTCCATCCTCCTACCTCTGCCTTCCAAATGTTGGGGTTAAAAGCATGTGACACCATGCCCCACCCTCTTAATCTGTTTTCAACTCAAATTCTAGACCTTCTACTCCTTCATTTAGAGCAAAGAGAAAATTGCACTTAAAGTTGGTGAAGAACAATCTAAATTGTACTTGTTTACTACTGTGGGTCAGTTGTTAATTTTTAAAAATATTTTTATTTGTATATTTGAAAAGAGAAAGAGAGAAAGAAAGATAGGTAGAGGGAATGCATTCACCAGGCTCTCTTACCACTGCAAAGGAACTCCAGATACATGTACCACTTAGTACAACTGGTTCTACATTGGTGCTTGGGAATTGGACATAGGCTGTCAGTCTTTGTCATCAAGCACCTTTAACCACTGAGCAATCTCCCCAACCCCAGAGGTTTAAATTTTCATTGAGGCTAGGAGAGTATGACTTAATGTATGTGAGGAAAAGACTCTCTACTCCTGATATTTTACCTTACACTTAGGTATAAATAGAAATGTTAGGACAGGTTCATACATTTGCCTTTTGAAATTAAATGACAGAGAAAGCTCAGCCGCAAAACCAGCAGAAAGATTTTTTTTTTCACTTTGACACCCCAAATGACATTTGCAAGTGTGACTGATCATAATGTGATAAAATGGTTTCTTTCTGTCAGTTTCTGTGTGAGAAGTACAATTGGAAATAGTGTGAAAAATTTTTCCCGTGTTACTGATGTTTCGATTTCAAATCAGAGAGCAAGGGAACAGCATTGTCTATGCATAAGAATGTGATGAAATAAAAAGAAAAAAATGTAGTCTGTGAGGACTGGCCTTTTTAGTTGCTAATATTCAGTGAAATGTGTGGTTAAATCACAAAGTACACAGACAGATGTTCTGAATTCCAGCCACTGCCTGGTGGCTTTCTTAACTACAGCGTTTGAACAAGCTACTTACCCTTTTAAGGATCCATTTTATAACATACATAAAAGAGCCACTGACTACATTTTAGGAATTTTTCATATAAATAAATTGTGTAATAGATTAACATAAGGGGAAATATTAATTAGTTAATATTAGCTTTAGACTCATGAAATTACAGAATAAAATTATGGTTTTGCATTGAGCTATGTTTATTGCTCTGAAAGACTATTAGTTATAGGAGCTTTTCCCGTGTTTTCACAAATAATGCTCCAAAATATCTACTTTGCTTTAAGTACTCATCCTAAGATCATTTTACTTAGTAATTCAGGTACTCATAGATTTTCTTCTAAAAACAAGAAACATCTGGAAAATCTAGCACCGTTTTACAAAGAAAATACAAATTATTAAATTTTCTACTACAAACTCATTCTTCCTCATTAACTAATTTGTTCATGTGCAAAATTAATTCCTTTCACTATTATTTACCAATTTTAAATTTATGAATTTATGTTCATTAGCCATGCTAGCCACTTACTTTCTAACAAACACTAATTTATACTTTGTAATGTGAAAAAAGAAAGACTCTCTACTTTCTAGGAATTTGCTTCCCAAATTGTAAACATGGCACTGATTATAATTCAGTGCCTTATAAACAAGGGAAGACAATAAAAGTAAAAAAGAAAAAAATATATCCTAGTGGGATTTTCATGAATCATAAAATTGTGAATACTTAATATTATTTAACAAGAAATAAGCATGTAATGTATGAAAAATAAGAAAATATATTCAACAACATTCTGCTGGCTTCAAAGAAAGTTATCCTCACATACTGTATTTAAGTGGGAAGACTGTACTACTGTGGCCAGAACAGCATCCCACATGGGTCAAGACTCGGTTGAATTTCATGACAATCAAGTTGGAATTTCTTGTATTTGGACCTGCATGGTTCACTGAAACACTATTAAATGCCTGCTTTTATTAGATTCTTGTTGGAATGAAGGAGAATTCCATGCATCTCTAAATATTCACAGAACAGATGTTCTATGATTCATACATCACATTCCTAGAATCCACACTTATGTTTGTTTTGTCAAGCTGTTCAGACACTTATAGTCATTATTATAATACTCAAGAATGTCATAAAAAATGTTTCCCTATCTGAAAATGGATTGATATGGAGCACAGAAATATTAAAATGCCATTGAATGCATACCAGCAAAAGTAAGATGAAGGTTAGACCATATAAGAGCCATGGCATTATGTAACATCATAACATGGGATGTTTGTTTTTAGGTGTAATTAGACAATCAAAAATACTCCAGTAAACAAGTCAAAATAACTTAGTTATCCCAAAATTTCATGGTGAAAATAAATTGAAGAAAAATGCTACTTCTCAGAAAGAAATGTTTAATCATGATAGTGTTTGCACACTTTACTATGATGGCTACAGTATTTTGGTTCTTCGAGTATTTAATTTCTTCAATGAATTAAATTATTTTAGATGTTTAAGAAGCAAAATGGGCTGGGGAGATGGCTCAGTGATTTAAGGTGGTTTGTTGCAAAGCCTGGCGTTCCCCAGTACACACATGCACACAGATACACAATGTGCCACACGCATCTGGAAGTCTTTGGCAGTGGCGAGAGGCTCTCGTACACCCGTACTCACTCTTTCTCTGTCTCTCTCTCTCTTTGTTTCCCTGTCTGTTTCAAATAAATAAACATTTTAAAAAGGAACAAAATAATATTATGCAGTACAACAACATATAGAAGAAAAAACATTTGTGGATCTGGTTTACATGGGTCCTGGAGAGTTGAACCAGGGTCCTTTGGCTTTGCAGGCAAGCACTTTAACTGCTAAGGCATCTCTCCAGCCCTAAGCAAATAACAGTTAACATGAAATTTCAAAGTAATCCATCATAGCCCCATGGTATTTTTCTTCAACAAATTCTAAAATTAAATGGGATATCTCAATGTCTATTCTTTTTTTCCTTTTTCTGTGCAGGCTTTGTTATGCAGCCTAGACTGGCCTCAACTTATGATTCTTCTGCATCAGCCTCATGGCCAGTGAAAGACTATAGATATTTTTAGATCCACAAATCAAATACAAAAGACAGTATACATTTCATACACTTTAATGTTATTCTTCATTAGTGATGGCATGTGAGTGCCTAAACAGCAGATTCTGGATGAAATAGCCTTGAGAAAATTAGTTTAAGTAATATAGATATTGTCCTCTCAATTATTTTATATAACTATCACATATATTTATAAGTATCCATTCTGGGGCTGTAAAGATTGCTCAGTGGTTAAGTTGCTTTCCCAAAAGGCCTAACATCTCAGGTTCAAGTCCCCAGTACCCACATAAAGCCAGATACACAGTGACGTTTGCACCTGGAGTTTATTTGCAGTGGCTGGAGGCCCTGGCATGCCCATTCTGTCTGTCTGATTCTCTTCTCTTCTTTATTTCATTACAAATAAATAAATAAATATTTATCCAGGTGTGGTTGCACATGCCTTTAATCTCAGTACTCTGGATGCAGAAGTAGGAGGAACCTCATGAGTTCAAGTCCACCCTGAGACTACCTGTTGTATTCCAGGTCAGCCTGTGCTAGAGCCAGACCCTACCTTGAAAAAAATATGTATTCTGTATGTGTTTATTTGCTTAATGTAAAAGGAAATCTATAAATAAATAAATAAATACTCTTAAACTTAGCAATTATTTTTACTACAGTTGCTAAAATGTCATATTCTTTCATTCTTATGCTGAAGCATAGCTTAAAAGTAGCACTGCTGAGGATTTTGTTCTGAGCACTCAAAAGGCTTTGGCTGTTTCAGGTCTAAAGCACAAGAAAAGGTAACTGGGAGGTTCAGGTTGACATCATCATGAACCCACAGTGAGCTTTGATGACTACAGAAAAGCTTTATCAATGTTGGCATGAAGAAAGTGACTAATGCCACAGACACATGAGATCACGACAGAAATGACTGAACCTCAATGACAGGGCTTTCAAAGTCCCATGCTTTATTTCACCATAAATTCCAGAAAGCCTGTATAAATCAAGCTCTTACAGTGAAAGCCTAAATGCTCATGTATTTCCAGAGAGCTAGCAATAAAGAAAGAAAACCAGAGTTATTATTCACTAGTGCTTTTGGAAATTACTTAATACTACCTTTATAGAATAATATACATAATATATATATATGTATATATATTTATAAATTTCATTATTCTTCTTCAAAACAAAATAACTATCTGATGACTTTAAGTCCAACAATTGTCTCATTGACACAAACAATTTCTGATATGTCTAATACACTTAAATTTTATCTCTGTTTTCATCATAGGTAAGTCATAGATCACAAAGATAACTAAGACAAGGATAATGCCTTAGTGGGTTTTTATCTTATATTCATTTTATACAATTATATGGGGATGAAATAAATGCACATTTAGAAATGCCTGAACCGATGTAGAAGGTTGGCATCATTGCCAGTGCGTACTTGTCAGCCAAGAGTCAGTAGCCACAAGCAACAGCTCAAAATGTTCTTTCACCAGTTGAAATATGAAAATCCAAATCTGGCATGAAAAAAATGAGATAAGAGGTGCCAATGTGTGATACATAAAAGTTGTGTGATTGTTCAAACCATGAAACTGAAAGATACCTTATTAGACAAAGCTCATCTCATCTCAAAATACCAAAAAAAAAAAAAATATGCATTCACATCTACTTAGAAAGAGATGTTAATCCAAACTACTAGATATAAGAACACAATAGGTCACACATCAATCCATGATTCTCTCCATGTTCTTATTCTCAATGTCTGTCATTTATGTTTACTATTCATAAATGTCTGTGAATTAATATTTAACTCTGAGATGTCATATCTGTCATCATGGTAACTGTAATACTTTTACACAAATGTGCTACAGTTTGTGTATATTGGATTCAAGCTAAATATATGACTTTTCCTATTTGCCATCACTTTATACATTTTATGTACTTAAGCTTCTTTTTAATGTATGGAAATCATTTTCATTTGAGAGGTAGTATTTCTGTACATAAAGAAAGCTTAAATAAAATTTTAAAACCTTTTTTGTATTTTATCCTTTTATTTTGAAAACCACTGAATCATATTTTTTCTTAATTACTAACATGGAAACTTTAGAATTTTTGTGTGATAAAAATCAGATGTACATGAACAGATGAATGGATAAAGAAAATGTGAGACATCTACACTGTGGGATTGTATTGAGCCATAAGGAGTAAATTAAATTTGCAGGAAAATGGATGGAAGACTTTACATTAAGGAATATAACCCAGGCTCAGAAAGATGACCATATGTTTTCACTCATAGTGGATCCTAGAATCTAATTGTTAAATATGCTTACCTAGGATGGAGTAAACATGGGTAAAGGCCAGGAAACTAGAAAGTGGCCCATGAGAGGAGACAAAATTAGGATTTGAGGGAAGAGTGGGGAAGCCAACAGAAAACATGAGATGTTTAAGTGGAAGGCACAGTAATGGAAGGCAAAAGAACACAGTAGAGCAATGTGGGGGTTAATATGATAGGACAAATGAGAAGAGGGAGTAGAGTGAATGAATCTAAACAGAATATGTAGGAAAATGCCATAAGGTAACTGCTACTTTATAAACTGATTTAAAAAAAATGAATAACTTGGGTGTGGTGGTGCACACCTTTAATCCTAGTACTCTGGGGAGAGATGCAGGAGAATCACCACGAGTTTAAGGCCACCCTGAGACTACACAGTGGATTCTAGGTTAGCCTGGGCTAGAGTGAGACCGTACCTTGAAGAAACAAAAACAAGAGAGAGAGAATGAGAGAGAGAGAGAGAGAGAGAGAGAGAGAGAGAGAGATAGAAGATACTAAAATGGAAGTGATGGAAGAGTTTAGCACCATTTAGTTATCAATTAGGAGTCACAGTCCATTTTTTTGGGGTCAAGTTGAGTGAATGTGGAAGTTGAGTATGATACAAATGAGTGAATAAAGAGAAAGTCACCAAGAACTCACTTTCAGTAACTCTCAACATTGAAAAAGAAATAGAGCTGAGAAAGTTAAATGAAAGAGAACTAGAGTATTTTTCTACAGAGACTGGTAGTGACTGTCAGTGACATTCACTTACAAAAGGTTAGTTTTCTAATTAAGAAACAGTCTGTATTTTCATAAATCATGAAGTGATGATGGTGATGATGTTAGACTAGAAATGACATTTAGATTAGTATGTTTCTAAACTGAGAATACTGTACGTTATGCACATATAATCGAGTGTTTGGCTTGCTTAGGAAAAACAATTTTCTTGGCAAAGGAAAGCATAATGCTGCTAAAAGCATACTATTAGTATCATTTTCAAATTCAGAATTTGCTCCTATCTGCCTAATAGTGTTATATCTCCACTTTCTACGTGTTTTAATTTAGTTCTGACTCAACGATAGGACAGAAAGGCTAATTTAGCACCTCACTCATCAGATTTACATGGGAGAGAAGCAAGACACTACCTTGAAAAACAAAACAACAACAACAAATAAAAAAGTGTGTAAGTTGAAGTCATGTTAGCTCCTTTCCACTGTTGAGACAAAACACCTAGGCAGGGGGCACCCTAAAGGAGGAAACAGTTTATCTTGGCTTTCAGTGTCAGAAATTCCAGTCCATAGTCACTAGTTCAATTGTGTGTCTACCAGTGGTAAGGCACAAACATCATGGAAGAAGGGCATGTCAGAGTAAAGCTATTTAGCGCGTGGCAGTCAAGAAGAAAAAGGGAAGAGCTGAGAGAAGGAAGTAGGTAGGGATTGGAAAGGGAGACACAGAGACAGTGAAAGGAGGGTGAGCAAGGGGAAGACATACACTTCAAAGTTTCACTCCTGACCCAAGACCTACTGCTGTCTCCAATAGACCATAATTGTTATTATAGTATTTTTCTATTTATTTAAGAGAGAAAAAGTGAGAAGAGAAAGAGATAGCAAGAGAATGGTCATACCAGAGCCTCTAGCCACTGCAAATGAACCTTAGATGCATGCACCACTTTGTGCATCTGGCTTACATGGGTCCTGGGGAATCAAACTTGTGTCCTTCAGCTTTGCAGGAAAGTGCCTTAACTGCTCAGCCATCTCTCTAGCCATAGTTCCTTCAATTATGAACCCATCAATGCACCCCTCTACTCACAGTTAACTTCCTTTGGGCAAAGCACATCTATGGGACAACAAAAAGAAAAGTCTACCCTAGAACAGTAGCTATGCAAATGAGTATTATGAAAGCACCAAAAGAACAGAATGATGCCAATGAAGGCATACATTGCAGTTATAGCTCTGAGTGTTAGTGGTACCAAACCTCCAGTCAAAACAGAAACAGATTATCAGACCAGATTACATACAAGGCCTACTTTTTTTGTTGCCTGCAAGAAACATACCTCATTGACAAAGACAAATGCAGTCATAATGGAAAATAAATAAGGCATACCAAGAAAATGGAACTAGAAAGTAAACATGTGTAACTATAGCAACATCTGACAACATTGACTTCAAAGCACATGAGTTTGAAGAAATGAAGAAAATCACTTTTGATTAAGAGAAAAATCTGTCAAGAAGGTTGAACAATTTTCTTCATATGTGTCCCCAACACCAGTTCTTCTACTCTTCTAAAACAAACACTAGTAAATTTCAAAGCTTAGACTGATCTCAATGAAACATTCTCTAAAATTGATTGTATTTTAGACACAATGCAAATGTTATTAAGAAATTCCAGAAAACTAGGCTGGAGAGATGGCTTAGTGGTTAAGTGCTTGCCTGTGAAGCCTAAGGACACCGGTTCGAGGCTTGACTCCCCAGGACCCACGTTAGCCAGATGCACAAGGGGGCGCACGCATCTGGAGTTCGTTTGCAGTGGCTGGAGGCCCTGGAGTGCCCATTCTCTCTCCCTCTCTCTAGCTTCCTCTTTCTCTCTCTGTCTGTCGCTCTCAAATAAATCAATAAAAATAACCCCCCCAAAAAAAAGAAAAGAAAGAAGGAAAGAAAGAAATACCAGAAAACTGAGTTATCAAAGATATCAGGAAAGAGAATAAAAGTTTCTGGAATGAAAATGAAAACAATGTAACAATTCCTATGGGATACAGCCAATCCAATTCAAAGATGAAATGTATAAGTATAAATGCTTATATTCAAACATCAGAGTCTAAAATAAATAATTTAGTGCTTTGATAAAAGGTCTTAAAAGTACAAACAAGCCAAACTTTAGATGAGTAGATAGAAAGGAATAAGATCAGAGCAAGAGTTAATGAGATGTAAATTAAATGAACACAAAAGATTAGTGAAGCAAAGAGTTGGTCCTTTGAAAAAAAAAATAAACAAGATTAACACAGGCACCATAGCCAGAATAGCCAAAAGTCAGAAAAAGAATCAAATTAATATAATTATAAATGAAAAGGAAGATATTACAACAGATTCTCATGAAGTTCAAAGGATCATTAGCATATACGTTCTAAACCAAACCCAAAATTGTATTAAGTTGCAAAATCGAACAGAAAGTGCAGATTTTTAGACATGCGTGACCTATCAAAATCTAAAAGTATAAGATATAACAAAATGTCTCCCAACTAAAAAAAACATCCCAGACATGGTTACTATTCAAAACCAGTATTACCTGGATAGCAAAAGGCAGATAAGAATACAACACTAAAAGAAAATTAGATTCCTCTGATGAACAGATGCAAAACTCCTCAAAACAAAACAAAACATAACAACACAAATGCATATGCACCAAATCTGACCATATATTTTAAATATCATTTATCACTGTGAAGTTGGTTTTATTCCAGGGATGTTTCAACAGGTGAAAAACAGAGAACACAATACATTGTGTCAACAGTATCAGGATTGCAGTATCATAGAAATGGACGTAGCAAAAGGCATTTGATAAACCTGCATTACTGGTAAAACTCATGAGGAAACTAGAAATAGAAGGAAATACCATAATATGATAAAAATCTATAAATTACAGGGCTAGAGAGATCACTCAGTATTCTGAGGTGCTTGCCTGAGAAGCCTAAGGACCCATACATATCCCACTATCCAGATCTCACATAGACCAGATGCACAAGGTGACACAAGCCCACAAGGTTGCACACGCTCACAAGGTAGCACTGCAGTGTCTGGAGGATCTAGTGTGCCAATTCTCTCTCTCTCTCTCTCTCTCTCTCTCATAAAGCTCTGTGCCACCACATTCAGCAAAAAACAAGTACACTATTTTTCAAACCTATACCCAGCATTATACAAAATAAGGAACAATGAATTTGTACTAAAATCAGAAATGAGATAAGGGAGCCCACTTTTTCCACTGTTATATAAATCTAATATAGTGCTTCAGGCTTTAACTTGAGCAATAAGGTAAAAGAAATAAAAAAGGGACACGAATAGGAAAATGAAGAAATCAAAATATCCTTGTTCACAGACAGTAAATCCTTCATGTGACAGAATCTAAGACCCCACCGCAAAACTATTAAAACTTTCAAAGGAAGTTCTAAACTGCTAGTGATTTCAACAAGCAGTAGGATAAAAAAAGTCAACATACAAAAATCAGTATTTTTCCTGTATAACAAAATTAGTAAGTTGAGAAAACACTTAGGAAAACAATCCCATTCACATAGCTTCCAAAAACATCCTATGGAAAAAACCTAATCAAGGAAGTAAAAAGCTTTATAATGAAAAATAAATAAATAAAAGAAACTGAAGAAATTACCAAAAAATAGACAACTCTTTGCTGCTCATAGATTAGCAAAGTTGATATTATGAAAATATTATATTACAAAAAGTGATGGTTAGATTCACTGTAATCTTTATGAGCATTCCAATAGCATTCTTCAACAAAGTTTAAAAATCCTAACATTTATAGGGAGGAAGGAAAGGAGAATTACAAAAGCTAACCTGAGTAGAAAGAACATGGTTGAAGTTATCATACTCCTTGGTATTGTTGTACAACTGAGCAATTCTGGTAAAATCAGCATGGTATTGGCACAACAGATATGTAGATCAATGGAATAGAAATAGATAGACAAGGCCACACAGCCACAGGCAGACAGATCTACAATTGTTGTGCTGTAAAATTGGTTTTCCGCATGCAGAAGAATGAAATCAGATCCTTATCTCTCTCTTTGTTCAGAAATTCAAGTTACAATAGTTACAAAACCTTTATGTAAGATCTGAAATTCTGAAACTTCTGGAGAAAAAAAAAACAGGGATAGTGGTTTATGATAGAGGCATTCACAGGGACTTTCTGAATAGATCTTCACTATCTCAGGACATCAAACCAAAAAGGTTGTGCTCAGCTGTGAAAACAATTAGTAATGGGTAAGCCTCCAGGAGTGGAGGAAATCTTTGATAGCTTTGCTTTTGATAAACAGTTAATATGTAAAACATATAAGTAACCCCACAAAATTAAAAAACCACAACAAACAATCCAATCAACAAATTTCTGCCCAAAATGGACCGTCTTGAAAAGGCGAAGCACAAGTGGCCAACATGCAAGTTGTTCAGCATATTCAGCTATCAGGGATGCAGATGGGACTGCATTGTGACTCCATTTCACCTCAGTCAGAATGGTTGTCATTTAGAAAGTGAATAAGAAAATATGGCTGATATGGGGGAGGCTGACCTCTTAAACATGTTGGTTAGGATGCAAACGTATCCAGATGCTATGGAAATGGAGGTTACTATAAAAGCTGACATTTAAACTACCATATGACCCAGTTATGCCACCAAGAGAATTGTAAGTCAACATATCCCAGACATACTTTCACAGTAAACACTATTCACATCAGCCAACTTAGAGAATTAGCCTATCACTGAACAAATGCCCAAAGAAAATTTTCTATACAGGGCTGGGGAGATGGTGCAACGAATAATGTGTTTGATATATAAGTAAGAGTCCCTGAGTTCAGATCTCTGGAACTTGAGTCAAGCTGGATGCTGTAGCACTAGATCCCATAGTCTAATTGCATCTAGGCCCTGAAGGGAGGCAGACACGGGAGAATCACCCAGGAGTCTGTGGGCCAGTGGGATAGTTGGAATGTAACCCCCAACCCCAACACACACACACTGAGTAGGTGTTAAAATTAAACTTGAAGCCGGGCGTGGTGGCGCATGCCTTTAATCCCAGCACTCTGGAGGCAGAGATAGGAGGATTGCCATGAGTTCGAGGTCACCCTGAGACTCCATAGTGAATTCCAGGTCAGCCTGGGCTAGAGTGAGACCCTACCTCGAAAAACCAAACCAAAACAAAACAAAACAAAAATTAAACTTGTAAATTGCATCTTCAGCCTTCGCACTGGAGGTGGTATCACTAGGGGAGGATCCTGGTGTAAAGCCCAAAGTGGAAGAGAGCAACGTGAGCTCTTGGGGATCCTGCTTGCTGCTGGTTTGTGCTTACTGCGTTTTGGTGTTGCTGCCTGTGTGGATTCTCTGTCTGCTTGGATTTATGTATGGGAGCCAGCTTCTTCCGCCATCAGTGGAACTTCGCCTTGATCTTGTTTGGATGTTCACCCAGCAAGGTGAAGCTAGGCTGGTGGAAGCAGTGGTGAACAGCAAGAGACGCTTCCTCCAACAAAGTGAAAGATATGAACTGACATCCATAATTGTCCTCTGACCCCACGTTGGTCATGGCATGCATGAGCATGCACACATGTGAGTGCACGCGAGCGCGCGCGCACACACACACACACACACTCACACACCAGAAAAGATAATGTAGTTTAGGTACACAATAGATTCATTCAGCCATAAAGAAATGTAAACTTATGCCCCCTGCAGGAATTTGTATGAAACTGCAGATGATCACATCCAATGAAATAAGACATACCCATAAAGGCAACTATTGCATGCTTTCTCTCTTTTATGGATCTTAGATCCCATGTAGACAAATACAACAATTTATATAAATAGAATAAGAAAGCAGTATTGTGACATCTGAGAAAGACAAAACAACTCCGTTTGGGGAGGAGCAGGAAGAGGGAGAAATGAGAGACTATGGGGGAGGATGAATACAATTTATGTGATATACTATCAATGTCAATAAAAATTGTAAAAAGAAATGAGCAAAATAAGTTGTAAGGCAGTTATCACTTCATTCATCATTATAAAGATAAATTTAAAGGAAAGAAATGATGAATGGCCCTAGATAATTGTGTGTGTGTATGTATACACATACAAATGCATATTTAGAAAAGTGACTAAAATAAACTCAGAGGAGCTGGGTGCTGTGGTGCACACCCTTAATCCTAGAACTTAGGGGGCAGAGGTAGGAGGATCGCTGTGAGTTTGAGGCCAGCTGGGAACTACAGAGTGAGTTCCAGGCTAGCTTGGGCTAGAGTGAGACCTTACCTTGTGAAAAAAAGGCAAAAAAAAAAAAATGTCAGAAAAGTGGCTGGAAAGATGCCTAAGTGGTTAAATTTTCTTGTCTACTCAATGCCTGCCTAAATTTATACGCATAAGATAAAGCATGTATCTGCGGTTCATTTGCAGTTGCAAGAGGTCATGGGATGTCCATGTTCTTTCACTATGTGTCTCTCTCTCTTATAAGTAAATAAAAATATTTTAAAAATATGAAAAAAACTGTTAGAAATAACAATATTTTTAAATTTTTAGTATATATATATATATATATATATATATATGACTAATAAACAGAGAGAGAGAGACAGAGAGACAGAGAGAATGGGCATGGTGCCAGGGCCTCCACCCACTGCAAACGAACTCCAGATGCATGCACTTCCTTGAACATCTGGCTTACATGGGTCCTAAGGAATTGACAGGGTCCTTTGGCTTTGAAGGCAAATGTCTTAACGGCTAAGCCATCTCTCCAGCCCCTATAAAATATTTTAACAAAATGCCTGTGATTCATGATTTAAAAATCTTATAATATCAATGTCAAAATTATAACCAAGACTACATGGTTATATCTGATTTTTACCATCATCTCCCTATAGATGGACTGATCTCAGTGATTAACATTGAGCAGAGTACCTATGTGAGTCAAGTGGTCATTCTAGTGTGCCACTGGAATAAAAAAAAAAATAGATACATTGAAAAGGGTTTCTAAAATAGTTTCGCTTTATGTATGCATGTGCATATATAAAATAAATCCATTCCCTTTATTTTCTATCAACCAGACCCCCAAGGCAGAAGAGTTCAATGCCAAAGTAGATTATCTTGTTTCCCAAGCTGTAAAATAAGGATACAGCAAATGTTTCCCTTCCCCATGGGACACTGCCCAACAGGACTGATTTTTATTTATTTTATTTATTTTTTGCTCACCCATAATACTAAGGTGGTCTGCATGATTGTGGCATGGGAAAGACAGGGAAATCATAAACCAGATTATGGACTTAATGAACAGAACAGTCCCATAGAGTCTACTGGAAAACCACCTATGAGCCACTGAGAATTATTTGCTTGTAGATCCACTTTCCAGCTGTCCTCAGATACCAAAGCACTCATACACATGAATTGTACCTCCCTGGAGGGTACCACTGTGGAATCTTTGGGGCACTGTTGTACAGAAAGCAAACAAGAGGTTTCCAACATTGGGCTGACTTTGAAAGCTCAAGAAAAGCACTGGACTTTAAGAATGCATCCAAAGGAGAACCTAGAGTAGGGCAGGAGCTACCTCAGCTGCAATCATTTTGGGAGATTCCGAATCCTTCAGTGGAGAGATTGGTGAAGGTGTTTCTCTGGGAAAACACTTCCTCCAATACCAAGGTAACAATATGAAACACTGAAACTTGACCCACACATTTCACCATGCACTACACTCAAGTCCAAATGGATCAAAGACCTCAATATAAGACCAGAAACTCGAATACTACTGGAAGAAAATTTAGGAAGTACTTTCCATGATATAGGAATGGAAAAAGACTTCCTGAACAAAACCCCAGTAGCTCATGAACTTTAGGGGACATCTTTATCATGAATGAAGCATGGCAGCAACATAAACACAATGATAGCCAATATTTATTCCCAAAATTATAGGGACACATGAGCTCCTAGACAAAATGTTCAAAATAAATGGATACAGTAGCTGCCCATCTTCCATCACTGCCCTTCCTTGGGAGGTTTTAGCGACAATCTTTCTACTTACTGTTACTGTGGGATCTTCCTTTTCACATTCCCCATATAAAGCATTGTTTCTAAGGCTGCCTGGTATTCCATTTTGTATATATACTTATCTTCTTTATCCATGTTTTTGTTGATGCAAGAATAAGCTTCAGTACTGTACTGAACTGCACGGGGGCCACAAATAATAATAACATATATTTCAAACTATCTAAAATGGGCTTTAATGTTATCACCACAGAGAAAAATTGGTGAGATGATAGATGTGAATTACCTTTATTGACTACTACGAACACACACACACACACACACACACACACACACACACACACAGGACAGGTGACCTAAGAGAACATCAACTGGTAATATGAAAACATAAAACACATAAAATTCTATACTTATCCCATATTGGTGATGGGTAAGTAGCTTAGAATTTTCAAGTAAGCTTTGCAGGAAAAAAAAAAAGAAAAAAAGCTGGGCACATATCTCAGTGATAGTGCTTCAAGCCTGGCTTGTACAAGGTCATGGGCTTGCTGTCCAGCACAATCCACAAAGGATTAGATGAGTGGTAAAAAGGCCATAGTTTTAGAAATTTGTTTAGAAATAAGTTATGATGAGTCCCAAGGTCTGAAATGAAAGCCATAAGCAAAAAGTACCTATAGATTAGAAATTTAAGGAGAGGTAAATTAGCATTCTAGTCAAATGATTTACAAACTTCTCAGGACTTTCGTTGCCTATGTATGTATGTGTGATGTTTACGTATGTGTGTGTTCTCTTGTGTGCAGTGCATGTATGTAATTGTTTAACTGTGTGTAGAAGTCAGATTCTGAATTTTGATTTTGGATGTCTTTCTTGATTGTCCTCGACTTTATTTATTGAATCAGGGTCTGTTTTTTTTTTGTTTGTTTGTTTGTTTGTTTGTTTTTAGTTTTTCAAGTTAAGGTCTCACTCTAGCCCAGGCTCACTTGGAATCCACTATGTAGTCTCAGGGTATCCTAGAACTCATGGCAATTCTCCTACCTCTGCATCCCAAGTGCTGAGATTAAAGGCATGTGCTCTCTTGCCCAGCTGATGCAGTATCTTTTATTTGAACTCAGAGCTCATCAATTCAGCTGATCTAGCAGGCCTACTTGCCTCAGGGTTCCTGCCTTCAACTTCTAAATTTTGGGATGACAGAAGAACACAAAGTCTGCCCAGTACTTACATGAATGCTGGGGAGCCTAAATCCAGTCATGACAGTTTTATTTCATCTTCTGAGTCATTTCTCCAGCAGACCTTTCGTACAAGACACTAATATATTAAAACCTATATGATACATGATATGAGTATTCCCTTATGAAGTTAGAAAACATGAATAGACAAATAATCTGAAAAATAATATAGGTAAGAGAGTTATCGTTTGAAAAGTTTTCCAATCTTTTACATAGATCATTTATCTTGTTTATAATATTTTAACTATTATAAAAACATAAAAATCCATGAATTTTATTATCCTAACTTGACTCAACCTAATAACTTAAAAATCAAACAGTATATATCACTTATGAAAATATTATATATAAAATATTAACATATGAATCCAAAAGAGTATGTAAGTAATTCACTATGACATGATATCTACTAAGCTGGTAAGTATAAGTTAGAATTTAAAATCATAAAAATGAATATAAGCTAACTTCTCTGCCTAAGATAAACTAACCTTATAATGTATTTATTATTTGTTTTATTTATTTTATTTTATTTATTTGGGAGAGAGATAATGGGTAAACTATGGCCTCTATCTACTGTAAATGAACACCAGTCATATACAATACTTTGTGCATCTGGCTTATGTGGATACTGGGGAGCCAAACCTGGGTCCTTAGGTTTCGTAGGCAAGTGCCTTAACCACTAAGCAATCTCTCCAGCCTTATTATTTGTTTTAAACATTTTATTTACTTGCAAGAAGAAAGAGAGAGGAAGAGAGACTAAGAGAGAGAGAATGAACATGTCAAGGCCTCTAGCTGCTGCAAATAAACTCCAAATACACAGGCCACTTTGTGCATCTGGCTTTACATGGGTACCAAAGAATCAAACCAGGGTTGTTAGGCTTTGCAGGCAACTGCCTTAACTGCTGAGCCATCTCTCCAACAACTATAATGTGTTTTTAAAAATATATCTTTGCCGGGCGTGGTGGCGCACGCCTTTAATCCCAGCCCTCGGGAGGCAGAGGTAGGAGGATTGCCGTGAGTTCGAGGCCACCCTGAGACTCCATAGTGAATTCCAGGTCAGCCTGGGCTAGAGTGAGACCCTACCTCGAAAAACCAAAAAAAAATAAATAAAAAAAATAAAAATATATCTTTAAATTTATTTGAGAGCTAGAGACAAACATAGAGAATGAGTATGGGTGGACCAGGGCCTCTTCGCAATGCAAACGAATTCCAGACACATGCACTGCTTTGTGTATCTGGCTTTGCATGAATACTAGAGAATAGAACCAGGGCTATCCGGTACCCTTAACCACTGAACCATCTCTCCATCCTCTCTCACGTATTTTTAATCAGATTTCTTCAATATTCTATAGATAAATACCTAAAGCAAAGAAAGTAGATTACTATTTTTATTTTATTAAAATGTTTTATTTATTTATTAGAAGAAAAAAAAGCAGATAGAGAGAAAGAATGGGCATGCCAGGGCCTCTAGATACTGAGAATGAACTCCAGATGCATGTACCCTCTTGTGCATCTTGTTTAAGTGAGTACTAGGGAATAGAACCTGGGTCCTCCAGCTTTGTAAGCCAGGACCTTAACCTCCAAGTCATCCCTCCAGCCCAAGAATACTATTTTTAAATCTGTCATTGTAGTTATTGCTGTATAAAATTGTTAAGCCATTTTCTGCCAATGTTTAAGTATTATAGAAAGATAACAGATAATAGTACACACACAAAGCCAGATGCTCAAAGATTATTCAAGATTATTCTCTCAGCAGGTATTAGACCAATCTTGGATCAGCAATTATAGTAAGCACAAATTTACATAATTATTTCATTGATCATTGTAGTATTGATTTATTTTTTACATAGCAGTTCCATTGAGAAGAATAAAATAAAACAGAAAAGCAACAGCTCACCAAAAACCTTATTCAAGAAATGTCTACTATATATATAAAGAAGCCATGTTTCTGTTTCTATGCACTTTTCTCCTGAGACAACAATTTTTCTCAATTCTTTCTATTAAAATTCAAAGTATTTAAAATAAAATACTAAGCATAAAATTGATTCAAAAGCAAAATCCATCATGCCAAGTATTTAATAAAAGATACTACCAAAGATGATTTTAGGTTATTAAAATGTACTCCAACCAGGTGTGGTGGCTCACATCTTTAATATCAGCACTCTGGAGGCAGAGGTAGGAGGATCTCCATGAGTTTGAGGCCACCCTGAGACTACATAGTGATTTCCAGGTCAGCCTGAGCTAAAGTGAAACCCTACCTTGAAAAAAAGAGAAAGAAAAAAGAAAAAAGTACTCCAGAATCATGATCCAAGATTTCAAGGGAACATCACCAAGGTATTTTATTTCTTCTAAAAGAAGAAAAAAAAAAAAAGATTAAGTGGGCATGACAGATAGCCCAGTGGCTAAAGACACTTGCTTGCAAAGTCTGAAGTCCAAGATTTAATTCCCAAGGATCCATGTATAAAGTTAGATGCACAAAGAGGCACATGTATCTGGAGTTTATCGGCAATGGCACTGGGCTCTGGAGTGTCCAGTCTCATACTCGCTCTCTTTTGCTGTCCTTGAAAGTAAATAAATAAAAATCTGTTTAAAAATACTGTACTGTAATATACTGTGTATATTCAGTACTTCCCATAATGGTAAATTCTGTTGTGTTTCTGGGTACATTTCTTTTCTGCTTGATTGTGATGCCACTTTTGGGTTTCAAAAGAATAATCTGCATACAATGTATTCTTTTATCACTAATACTGGAGGACTGCAAACATTCTACATGACTTTCCTCCTTATTTTCTTATATGTACCTGTATAGTATAAGCTTTCCCTTTTAGTTGTTGGATCCATTGCATTTTCATAATCATGAAATTTATATTTTAGTTGAAATATATGATAATTCAATTAGTAATATGCAATAATCATTGGCAACTAAGTTGCTACAGTAATGGTAAAAGTACTATGATTAATTCTATCAATTTTTATTATTTGAATTTTTATGTTTCAGGAACTAGAATGACTATTATTACTGCACTTAGAATTACATCAATATATCATAAATTATCTCTGGAATTTCATTCAATATTTCTTTCTTTGATATTTTTTTAATTTACTTTGTTTTTCCACAGTCCCCCACTTAAGCCATTGTAAAATGAGATGTTTAAGAACTCAAACTTTTATTTTTCTTGGTATAGTTTCAGCAAGTCCCCTTGAACCTGGCCTTGCTTGTTGTGGAATGATACAAGAAACGACTTGATAATCATCCAAATGTAAAAATGTCACCAGCTGACATATGAAAATTGAGTATAGAGTTCATGTTTAGAAGTCTGCTTGAGAATGCCCCAGATGTTTTTGGCTATCAAAAAATCAAGCCCCAGATGCTTTGATGTTAATGGAATGCAACATGTTCTTCATTAAGGTATATTAAAATTAGGCAGCTAGTCCATATGGAAATTTGATGGTATTGCAAATTGACTACCAGCAGGTAGAAGAACGGGGAAATCTGGATACATTCACCAGGTCTACTAATCCATTCTAAAGCAAAGCATAGGATCTTTTCACTTCCCAGTCTTTGTAATCAGAAAAACACATATGTATTTAACCACTTAATGAATGTCCTTGGACACATAGTGTCAGATGGAAAAATTGAATTAATTTCATATGACATTTAAATCTATGATTTCGAAATATATTCACAACTGTCATTTTGATAAACATTTGATTCTTTAGTTGTTTATTTCTATATGACAATTCTCTTATAAAATCCCACAACACCTGCATGAATTTCTGCCCATTGTCATCTACAGTCTAATATTTCCATGCATATTCCCATCGTATATTCTCATCGTCCATACATCCCAGAGTGTTCTAGGCACTGACAATCACTTTGTCATATGAAAAACTATTGATCCTTTTACTTGGCTTGTTTAAGAAAAACAAGCACAAATAACTTAGGACAAAAATGTCAACTCTATGATGAAAATACCAATTTGCCTAGAAGGTAAATACATCTGATTGGTCATCCTTTTAATGCTCATTTAATCAAATTTGAAAACTTTTAGCTTACATTCTACATTTTGAATTTTTATTCATTTAATTGGACAGATAATGATGGGCTTATATACTAAGAATGCAAATATTTATAAATAACAAGTATATTAACAATGAGTTGAATGTAAAGAAATGGCACAAGCCATATGAAGATTGTATGTTTTAGTCACCTACTTTGAAAATACAACTTATTTTATTTTTGTGTTTCGGAGTTCTCATTATATTCTAAGGACGTTAAAAGTAAATTAGACCACTTGATTCTAAATTATAATGCAAGAGAGAGCCCTGCTGGCAGACCTTTATAGATGCAGCAAATGGACTTGGAATTGAAGCTGACCATCTTCAGAAAACCGATTTTGAAGTACAGCACATCTCATTTCATCTTCCCTCTTTAAAATCTATATTCTCAAATTAACTCTCCTTAGGTTTTAACTCAAAGTGCACTATGCCTCTGAGAATATATATCGCATTTCCTGAGCTCTGTCTATTATGGCAATCCTGAAACATGCTGTTAACTTTCTATTTGGACTTTAGACAGTGAAGAAACTGGTTACATGGTATATATTTGCAGATCTGGAATTGCTCTTCCACTGAAATATTGAATTTATTAATAAATTCAGTGTGATGCTCACAAATACAGTTAATTTATCTTGATGTTTGGGTCTGCGCTGTGGACTTGCAGTACTTAAATGTTCTTTGTTACTACCTCTTGGGGACATCTTAAAGAGAAATAATTTGGCATTAGACTGCAAGAAAATAGCTTGTTTTGCATGTGAAACAAATTCAGGATGGAGCTGAGTTGAGATTAATATCAGAAAAAGATGGATATCAGTAACTTTCCAACTAGTTCCTTAGTGTAGATCTCACACTTGCTTGTTTAGTTGAAATGAATGCACAGGTGACTAAAAACAAATCTACTTATTCATACAAGATTGGCAAATTCTAAGCCGGGCATGGTGGTGCATGCCATTAATCTCAGCACTCAGGAGGCAGAGGTAGGAGGATTGCCGTGAGTTCAAGGCCACCCTGAGAATGCAGAGTTAATTCCAAGTCAGCCAGAGCTAGAGTGAGACCTTACCTTCAGATTAAAAAAAAAGAAAAAAAAAAAAACAAGATTGGCAAATTCTGAAATAATTTCACTACCCTTTCCTTGGAATATACTTATTTTATATACATATATGCACATAGATGATTCTTCAAGTATTTTAATTATAAGTTACCATACACCAAACAATTATCAAAAATATTTTAAAATTTTAGAACAATCAGATTTGATAATGAAAATCAAACCTTTATCATTACTGAAAATATTATGACAATAAAGAAAGTTAGAAATGAACATTAAGATTTTTATTATATTTTTTCATTAAAATAGTCTCCTGGTTATGACAAAATTATTATGCATTCTCTCAAATGGAATTTTTATTTTACTCCATGTAAATAAAGGACATAGTTATATATTCTTCCTTGATTTAGGTATATCATTACTTTAAAGTACAAAGAAATACCTTAATATCACTGATTTTATTTATTTGAGAAAGAGAGAGCAAGAAAGAGGAAGATAGAGACAAAGAGAATAGGTGTGTCAGTGCCTTCATCCACTCTAGACAAACTCCAGACACCATAGTGCTGAGAAGTGACAGTGGAATGTTCAGCATCTTTTTTTTTATAAATAAATTTTTAAACTTTTTTTGTTTATTTTTATTTATTTATTTGAGAGCGACAGAGAGAGAACGAGGCAGATAGAGAGAAAGAGAGAATGGGCGCGCCAGGGCCTCCAGGCACTGCAAACGAACTCCAGACGCGTGTGCCCCCTTGTGCATCTGGCTAACGTGGGTCCTGAGGAATCGAGCCTTGAACCAGGGTCCTTAGGCTTCACAGGCATGTGCTTAACCACTGAGCTATCTCTCCAGGCCCATGTTCAGCATCTTTATGTTGATGTTCAGACATCTTTATCATATCTTCCAAGGCTCAGGAGTGATTTTTTGCAGACGAAGTGGTGGAAAGTATGTAAGAGCCAAACAAAGGGTAGGATTGCTTACAATGCAATTTCTAGACACAAAATGGCTTGGATATCCATGACCTCACAAAGCCTGCCACTACCTACACAAGACGCCTGTAATAGGAGGAAAGAATGACATCAAAATAAAAGAGACTAACTGAGAAGGAGAGGGGATATGATGGAGGATGGAATTTGTGAGGGGGTAAAGTGGGGTTAGGGAGGGAATTATCATGGTTTATTGTCTATAATTATGGAAGCTGTCAAAACAAGTAAAAACAGAAAAACAAAGAAAATTAAATTAAATAAACCCCAAAGAAGACATTAACAACATGGATTGCCTGTATACTAAATAGGTGAAGGAAAATTTTTCCTGATCTTTCAATATGGAAACAATTCCATATTCCTAGTAAAGGAATATCATTTTAACAATATTATTATAATATCCACTTCTGTGGTTATCTACAGTCTCTAAATAGAATTATTAAGTTCCATCATTCCAGTTTATTGTCCATAATATTACGAAAATGACACTTCTAAAACACTTCTAGTTCAAACACATTGGTTTAGGGAGAGAGTCCTTTATTCACAGCTCAGTCTTTAGTCCCATTCCCCCTTTCTGCCTCCTTTAGTCCCATTTCTTGAGTCTCTCGCATTTGTAAGATGTATCATTCAAACTAAATTACATGAGCTTATTTAACACACCTCAAGGTATTTCAATTCCATCCAATATGTAGTTTCTTCCACTTGGAATAACTTATTTCATTCTTCTGTGGCTTTAAAAATCAAACTCACTTGTATAATAGACAGGATTTTCAATTTATATTTTCTGTGCTCTAGAATATATGCTCACTTCTAAAAGGTTCAGTTAGGTCTGCTGTAAAATAAAGATAATTACAATAGCCTCAAGGAGGAAGGGTCATCAAACTTCCTCCAAAAGGAAGACATAGAATAAATGTATAGACTTTGAAAACCAAACAGCTTTGGTCTATGTTTGCATGTAAAGAGCCATCAGCAATGTCAATAATGGGTTTGGTTGTGTTTCCTTAGTTATTTACAGAATCCAGTGAAGGCCAGATTTAGATCAGTAATCTTGCTTTGCCTAGCTCTCTCATAAAGATGTGGGCATTGTGTTCGTAATGCTACTGAAACAGAGTGAGATCACTCCTCTACACCTTAAGCTGGCAGCGAGCAAAATGAATTGGTAAGTGTAGCCTCATATCCATTACCATGACTCCCATATATTAAATTTTGTCAGTAAAACTTTACAATTATACTCTGAAATGTGGATTAAGTTGTAAATACACGTATCAATGAATAGAACGAAAAAAAAATGAAATGTATTTGTCTTTTTTTGTGATTATCATTGTTATTAACTATTAATATTTTGGTGCTGAGGGCCTTGTGCTAACTCTTCCACACAGTTATTCCCCAGTCCCTCTTTATTGTTTTCATTAAAGAAATTCCTCTCTTTGTAGCTAAGACTAAATGTAACAAAGCACTAATATCTTGAATGTATTAAAATTGTTTTTGGTAGCAAAAGAAAACTTGGATCACAGTTATATTTCATGTCTATATGTTGCATTATTGACTGGAATGAATTTAGTAATGCTGAGCTTATATTTAAAAATCCCTTAAACTGAATATATTATTATAAAAAGTTACATTTATGGCATATTTATTATGAGGAAAAGCATATTCTGTAAATTTGGGAGTGATGTTGGAGATCGATTTAATAGTTCAATGTATTTTTTAATTTGTTTAAAATTAATTAAATCTTTCTGATGTTTTCAACTCTGCATTCTTATGGTAATTAGTTTCCATGAAATTATAAATGAACAATTTACTAATCTGCATAATCTAAGAGAACATTGAACATTGATAATATACATTTATATACATATACATGCATTTAATAAAAGGGAAAAACTGATACATACTGAGTGGGTCCTTGAGTGCAGCAAGTAGGTAGTTTTATAAAAACAGCAAAATATCAAGAAAATATAGATGAGAACACATACAAGTCACAGCAGTAAATGCCAAGAAGATCTCTTTTTTTTAATTTGTTTGCTCGTTTTTATTTTCTTAGTTTTCCACATCTAATAACCAAGGACTGCAGCTAACAGAGTATGACCCATATTCTAAGCTCTGAGAATCACCCTGTGCTGAAGCCAACAACCGTCTCTGTATCTTTCCTTCTATGAATAAAAGGTTTGAAAAAATTAATTATTTCATGAAGGTGTTATATGTGAAATAATTAAATGGCTTTAAATGTATCATGGCCAATCTTTTACTCTTGTATACATTTTATTTAGATTATAGAACATATGAGGTTGATTTATATACTTGAGCATTATCGTCTTTGCCACATTATTAAAACCAAAAAAAAAAAAATCAGTATGATCATCCTGTGAACTTACTAGGAACAAAGGTCAATCAACTATTGTGCATCTCTGCACTGATAAGCTTCAAAGAGAGAACAATGTCCACCTGGCATTCATGAATACCGTGCAGTCAGTCAGTGGGGATTAAGAGAATCTTGTACAGAAAGAAAAGAAATACTCTGGAGAATTGTAGGTGAGAGTGAAGTAATGTGTTGTGCGTGAAACGCATGCAGATTTGTAGTCTAGAAAGCTGCTTCAAGCCTGACTTAGATGGCTTCAGTAAGTGAGCTCAGACAAGGGTGTTAGCTTTTCTGGGCTTTGCTAACCAAAGCCATGGTCAGCCGAAAGTGAAAGTGCAATGACTGATTACTGTGTTTAACATTTCCAGCACTGGACATTGTCATTCGATCTAAGTGCTATAAGAAGCCCAGTGATCAGGACTCAAATTGTAATGTATAGGGCTGGAGAGATGGCTCAGCGGGTAAGGTGCCTGTCAGCAAATCCTAATGACCTGGGTTAGACACCCACATAAATCCAGGTGCACAGTGGTGCATGAATCTGGAGTTTGTAGTGGCTGGTGGCCCTGGTGGTGGACCCATTCTCTATCTTTCTCTTTCTTCTCCTCTCCTCTCTTCCCCTTCCCTTCTCTCTCCTCTCCTCTTCTCTCCTCTCACCCTCTCATCACTCTCTGCTTGCAAATAAATGGATAAAAATATATTTTAGAAATTGTAGTGTATAGTGGAGATGAGCAGGGCAGAATCCACAGACCCTTATGCTCATGTTCTCTTTACTTCCTTAAGAAACTCCACTCAGTGTCCTTTCTGTTTTCATGCCCCCTGTTTCCATTAGTCTTCCCCCTTCTCATCACCTCCTGTTTACCTCTCATGGTCTCATATCTCAAATATTAGCACATACTAAGTCTCAAATATCCATAATTACATACATACAAACACTGAAAGTTTGAAAGAAGGAGAACATGCATTTTTGTGTTTCTGAATTTGGGTTACTTCACTTGTTTTATTTGTTTTCCAGATTCATCCATTTTCTGACAAATTTTATAACTTCATTTTTATTTACAGCTGAAGCTGAGCAAAATTCCACTGCGCCTATCTACCACATTTTCATTATACAGTCATCACCTGCTGGACATTTTGGTTGATTACATATCCTACTAATGGCTAACAGACATTTAAAATGTCTATATGTATATCATCTGTCTATGTCTGTATCTATGTATATTTATATCTATATCTATTCAACATTTTAGCCATCAAGGAAATTGAAATTAAGGCCACTTTGAGAGTTCACCTCACCAGAGTGAGAATGGCTATTGTCAAGAAAACTGATGACAACAAACACTGGCAAGGGAAAGGAGAAAAATATAGCACAGCCACTATGGAAATCAGCATGGAGGTAAAGATAAAAATTAAACTCCATATGACCCACCTATGTTATTCATGGACAGCTATTCAAGGGACTCTGTGACCTACCCAAAAGATGATCTGATATATATATAATGCTTGATTAGTTAATATATTGCCACTCCATGCAATAGATAACCACGGCAAATTCTTTTTTGTTTTTCTTTTTTTGGTTTTTCAAGGTAGGGTCCCGCTGTAGCCCACGCTGACCTGGAATTCACTATGTAGTCTCAGGGTGGCCTCTAACTTGTGGTGATCCTCCTACCTCTGCTGGGATCAAAGGCATGCGCCAACATGTCCAACTCCAAGGAAAATTCTAACTGCAACATTGAACCCTTTGTTTGTCATCCTGTCTTTCACTCATTTCGTCTGCTTGTATCAGTCAACATTTTATGATCCTAGAAATGGTGCTTCTGAGGACGTATCCAGAGTAATGGAGGCCAGTGTGCCGCAGAGAAGCCTGCATTTCTTTTTCTTGTGGCGTTGTGCACAAGAGGGATGGCAAGAAAACAACCTTCCTGTACATCTCCCAAGTAACACGATCCAGCCTTAGAAAAGGAGAGTCTGTCACCAGCTACAACATGGATGACCACCAAGGACACTATGTTGAGTGCAAAAAGAGCTGGGAACAGGATAGATTCCATGTGGCCACACTTCCCTGTAGAAGTTAAAAAAAAAAAAATAACACTGATTAGAAGCTGGTGAGATTCATGTCTTCCTTTAGAATTACAGAACTGTGAGATAATGATTTTGTGTTGTTTTGTCACACGGTAATTATTTTTATAGCAACAACAGAAAGCTAATATGCATACAAATGAGTTTCCCAGATCCTTAAGCATAAATAAAAAACAACCACTGAAAGCAATGCATTTTAAAACATTGGATAAGACTTTCAAAAATTTAAGTTTTCAGCCTGAACAAATTTGTTTTGTTTATGTCTTTATCATTTATATTCATCACCATCTATAACCCAATAAACAAAAGTAAAATTATCCTACTGTTAGATACATAGGAGATATATTAAGAAAAGCAGTGGAAGCCGGGTGTGGTGGCGCACACCTTTAATTCCAGCACTCGGGAGGCAGAGGTAGGAGGATCGCCATGAGTTCGAGTTCGAGGCCACCCTGAAATCACATAGTGAATTCCAGGTCAGCCTCGGCTAGAGTTAGACCCTACCTCAAAAAAAAAAAAAAAAAGAAAGAAAGAAAGGAAGGAAGGAAGAAAGGAAGAAGAAAGAAAAGCAGTGGAGAGAAGCTGGAGAGATGGTTTAGCAGTTAATGGTACTTATTTGCAAAGCCTAACATTTTGGGTTTGATTCTCCTGTACCCACGTAAGGCCAGATATACAAAATGTCTACTTTCGTTTGCAGTGGAAGGAGGCCCTAAAGTTCTCTTTCTCTCTCTGTCTCTCTCTGTCTCTCTCTGTCTCTCTCTCTCTCTCTCTCTCGATTAAACAGATATTACAGAATAAAGAAAATCAGAGTGGGTAGAGACATGTCTCCAGAATTAAAGATGATTTCTTGCAAGCATCCTAACTTGAGTTCTATCTTCCTCAATACCAACATAAAGGCCAAATACAAAGTGACACAAAATGTCCATAATCTCAACATGCCTAAGACAATGGGAGCTGGAGCCAGGGGAATCTTGAAGCTCACAGGAACAGAAGCAACAAAAGAGACCCCATCTCAAGGGCCAGGATGATGCAGACAGACACTGAGGACACTCAAAATACAACAGAGCATAAATACAGAAGGTGCTGCTGAGAACACTAAGACTTAATGCACTCCCACTATGGCTCGAAAAGTGTGTAAAGGAGGAGGGGGACAGAAAGAATGTAAGAGTCACAGGGTGGGAAGGAATATATAGAGACTTAGCCCTCCCCACACTGACTCATAACTCATAGTTTACAATTCCATGGTGAATATCAGCCATTCCACACAGAACAGCCCTAAGTGGAGTGGGGACATGGAGGAGGGAAATGATGGTACCAATACATAATGTGTCCATACAAAGTTTCTACTTAATTAAAAAAAAAAAGAAAGAAAATGAGAGGAACAAAGTCTTGGGTGTGTTCTTTGATCTGCTCATGTGTGCCATGTATGCATGTGATATGTGTGTAAAAGTGCACTTTACACACACATCAAATACATACATACATATAAATATGCACACTCAAGATATTTTTAATGAATTTTTCTTAAAAATAGCAAAATGGTAGTTTAGTATTCAGGTGAAGATTATAAAATTAATAGAAGATATAAATCGGAAAGAAAGCTAAAGAAGATGAAAACAGTTTTCTCTAGTCAGATAATATGGTTAAACGTTTAATAAGTAACAGAGTATAATCGTACCTTTAGCTTAAACCTCAGAGAATAAAATGTATTTTTATATTTGTACTGAAATATGACAATGAATCAAGGTATTATTTGTTCAGATATTTCATGTTTGGAAATGTAAAGAAATCAATGTTTTTATGTAGCTTATTAGAATAGAAATATCATTTTCACACATATGCATTTATCTTTATGCTTTATCTAGAAAAAAGTAACATGTTACTTAAAATATGCCACATATTGAAAACAACAAATAAAAACAATGCACCTTCCATAGTAGAATATTTCAAATGATTCCAACAGAGTTAAGAATGATGGAACTTCAGCCATGTAGGCCTGTCAAATGTGGTGGAACATCTCCCTTAACTGAAAACAAAAAGTGTTAAGAACACAGTAAAGAAAATGATCACTGTCCCAGTTATGTGGTCATCAGTAAGACTAAGATAGGAAACAGAATTAAATTCTAAAATCATACATTCTGAACAGAATGTTATTAAAATGATAGACAAACACTCTATATCTCTTTCAGATTTTTGGTCTCTCTTTTCTCTGCCTATTTATTGGTCTGTACTATTGTCTTTTGTGATATGATTACAAACAGAAAAATTATATCATCAAATGTCATATCGTAAGCTGAAACAAATCTATATTAATATCCCTTACTTATTCTGTAAACATATACTGACAAAGACTGCCATAAGAGATGTGTTAAGACATTATACATGACTTTAGAATTTGATAGCTTAATTTGAAATAGACAATAAACTTTTGACTTTAAAAAACATATTGGAAAAGTTGAGAAAAGAACATCCTGTTATGGGGTCATGTTATCAACTTGCTATGCTCAGCCCTGTGCCCGCCCATTCCACAGAGGGTCCTCTTCTTTCAAGGTTATCATTCCTCTTACTTCTTGCTTATTCCTTTTGTCCTTCTCCAAGTCCAAATATTTATAGGCTTAGAACAGTGCAGATTTTTTTTTTGTTACTTATGTACACAGTGTGTATATAGCCATGTTGATATTATCATTGGCCTCCTCCTGGTCCCACCCCTCTGAAGAGAGCCTCTTCATTGGAGAATGTGGGTCCTGAACTGTGGGGGTAGCCATTAGTTATGGTTAAGAGGCAATGTCTCTGTGCATAATGCCCCAACATGTGGTTCTAACAATCTTTCCACGCCCTCTTCCACAAATTTCCCTGATCCATGTTGAGGTCATTTTAGGTCTACTTCATTGGTGAGGTCTTAGGAGCTTCTGTGTCTCTGGATATCTGGTTTGGTAGGAGTTGAATGTTCTCTGTGTCTATCCCCTTCTCCCTTGTGCTGGTACTAGGTTCACCAAGAACGCAGCACTCTTGGTCATTTCCACAATTACTCTTGGTGTTACCTGGGGCTCTAGTGAGGTGTGATGGGCTGATTCCTCATCAAGATCTGTGTCCGTATGAAAAAGAGAAGCAAATTCTCCAAACGACAGTGAAGTCAGCACCAGGTAAGTGGGATAACCATTATTATTTTAGAGAGAATTTAATAGGTATAGGCCCTCTTATAGCCCATGATTGGTGGGAGCTTGATAATGGAGAGTGGACTTCCTTTTTTGATATGGTTCTAACTTGTTTCCCAGTTCCAGCTATGGGTTCCTTTCCACTGAGGGACTCCATTAGCCAATTCAAGAGCAGTTGCTTACCCACCATAGCTATGTGCCACTATTGCACTTGTGTGAGCATCACTTCAAGTTGTTTGCTGCTGAGTAGTTTAGACCACGAGTTGCTTGGACAGATGTTGGTCATTTTTCCCAGTCGCTCATGTAGCACTTTCTGGCACTAGATGAGCTGTCTGGGGACTGACTCTCTTCCAGATTCCAGACAGGTCTCTCCATGTTTTGTATCAAGAGCATATGATGTCTTCAGTAGTAGGGTTTTACCACTAACCTTTGGTGGGTCATCAAGTACTCTGACAGAATCTGTCTTCTTTGGGGAAAACTTGTAGTTCTTTCTGATCAACATCTCATTGTGGAAGTTAACCACATGCTGGTACTGGAAGTTATATCCCAGTGCCAAGGAAAATAAGGAAGAAAACAGTAATATAAAAGAGATAAAGAGAAAAGAAAGAAGAGGGAGAGAGAGACACAGAGAGAGAGAGAGAAACAGGAGAAGATTAAAGTTAGTCTTCTTCATACCTTCTTTAGGGCCCTGTGATTCAGGTGTTTCCTCTAAGGACCTGATGAAGATTTGATCATTTAAGTCTGTCTTTTAGGTTGTAGAATTTTATGGTACCATTGCTATTTGTGCCCAGTTTTGTGTCCCCCATACCCACCATTACTCTCCCCTCCCACCTCACCCTCCCTATTGTCCAGACCACAAGATGCTTATTAGGTATGTCAACATCTTGGGCAGATTCACGTTAGGAGCCACAGATGAGTGACACCATGTGATGATTGACCATGTGATGATTGCCTTTTGTGATTGAGTGAGCTCGCTGAGAATGATCTGTTCCAGGTTCAACCATTTTTTCCTTACTGCTGTGTAGAATTCCATCTTATAGAGACACCACATTTTGGTTATTGATTAGGTTAATGATGGGCATCTGGGTTGATTCCAGCTCTTAGCTGCTATGAATTGAGCAGCTATAAACATGATTGAGCAAGTCTTTCTGAACTGAGGTATGGAGATTTTAGGGTAAATGCCTAGTAAGGGATTAACAGGGTTTGGTAGTAATTCTGTAGTCAACCTTTTTAAGGGATCTCCATATTGCTTTCCATAATGGTTGTATCATCTTATATTCCTACCAACAGTGATTGCGGGTTCCTATTTATCTACATCCTCACCAGCATTTGCTTTCATTTGATTATTTTAATGTTTGCTATCCTTTCCAGGGTACAGGCAGAATCTCATAGTTGTTTTAATTTGCATTTCGCTGATAATTAGGGATGATTAACATTTTCTTAATGTGTGTTTGCCATTTGTATTTCTTCCTCTGAGAACTGGCTGTCGAGTTCTTTTCCCCATTTTGTGAGTGGATTGTTTGACTTTTTATTGTTTAGATTTTTGAGTTCTTTGTAGATTATAGAAGTTAGTCCTCTGTCCATTGTACAGACAGCAAAAATTTTCTTCACTTCTGTGGGTAACCTCTTGGCCCTGCTTATTGTATGTTTGTTTGCAAAGAAGCTTTACAGCTTCAAGAGATCCCAATGGTTGAGTGGCTGTTTAAGTTCCTGAGCTACTGGGGTTTTGGTCAGGAAGTCTTTTCCCATTCCTATATCATGAAAAGTTCCTCCTGGTTTTTTTTCCAGTAGTAGCTGAGTTTCTGGTTTTATATTGAGGTCTTTGATCCATTTGGACTTGATTTTTGTGCATGGCAAGATGTGTGATTCGAGTTTCATTTTCCTACATATGATTATCCAGTTTGTCCAGCACCATTTGCTGAAGATACTGTCTTTTTTCCAGCCTACATTGTTAGGGCCTTTGTGAAATATCAAGTAGGTGTAGTTACTTGATCCAGAGTCTGGGACCTTGGTTCTATTCCACTGGCTTATAATTCTGTTTTATGCCAGTACCATGTAGTGTTTATTACTATGCTTTTTAATATAGCTTTAGATCAGGTATGGTGATGCCTGTAGAGGTGTTTCTTTTACTGAGGATATGTTGGTTGTCTGAGGTCTTCTGCCAGTCTATATGAATTTTGAGGTCATTTTTTCTATCTCTGTGAAGAAAAATGTTGGGATTTTTTTTATTGGTGTTGCATTAAATCTGTATATTGCCTTTGTTATGAGAGCCATTTTCACAATGTTAATTCTGCCTATCCAGGAGCATGGGGAGGACTTTCCACTTTCCAAAGTACTCCTCAATTTCCTTCTTGAGTGGTTTTATGCTTTCATTGTATAGGTCTTTCATATCCTTGTTTAATGTTATCCCAAGGTATTTTATTGTTGCTATTGAAAATGGTACAATGTCACTTATTTTTTTTTCTTTCTGTCTTTGTCTTTTGCATACAGAAATGCTACTTATGGGCTGGAGAGATGGCTTAGCAGTTAAGCACTTGCCTGTGAAGTCTAAGGACCCCGGTTCAAGGCTCCATTCCCCAGGACCCACGTTAGCCAGATGCACAAGGGGGCGCACATGTCTGGAGTTCCTTTGCAGCGGCTGGAGGCCCTGGCCTGCCCATTCTTTCTCTCTCTCTCTCTCTCTCTCTCTCTCTCTCTCTCTACCTCTTTCTCTCTCTGTCTGTTGCTCTTAAATAAATAAATAAATAAAAATGATAAACTAAAAAAAAAAAAAAAGAAATGCTACTGATTTTGTGCATTGATTTTTTATCTTGCTACTTTGCTGAAGGTGTTAGTCACCTTTAAGAGTTTTGCAATGGAGGTTCTCAGGTCTCTTATGTATAGAATCGTGTCATCTGCGAATAGAGCTCACTTTACTTCTTCCTTTAAAATTTGTATTCTTTTTATTTCTTTTTCCTCTCTTATTGCTTGATCTAGGACTTCCAAAACTATGTTGAAGAGCAGAGGTGAGAGTGGACACCAAAGTCTTCTTCCTGATGTCCATGGGAATTCCTTCAGTCTCTCTCCATTAAGTATTATTTGGGCTTTAGGAGATTATGTTGAGATATAAACCATCCATGCCTATTCTCTCCAATGTTTTGATCATACAGTGATGTTGTATTTTGTCAAAGACCTTTTCTGAATCTATTGAAATGATAATGTGGTTTTTGTGTTTATGAATATTTGTTTGGCTTATTACATTGGCAGATTTCCATAAGTTGAATAACCCCTGCTTTCCTGGGCAAATCCTACTTGATCAAGGTGGATAGCGTTTTGATGTGTTGTTGAACTTAGTTGGTGAGGATTTTGCTCAGGATCTTTGAATCTAAGTTCATTGGGGAAATAAGCCTATAGTTTTCTTGTGGAATCTCTGCCTAGTTATGGTATTAGGGTGATACTGGCTTCATAAAAGGAGTTGGGGAACTTTCCCTGTAAACTGATTGTGTGGCACAATTTGAGAAAAATTGGTTTCAGTTCTTTCATGAAGGTTTAATAGAATTCAGCTGAGAAGCCATCTGGTCCTGGACTCTTCTTTTTGGGGAAATTTTTCATTACCTTTGCAACCCCCATGGGTGTGATAGGTTTGTTTAGAAGATTAGTTTGCTCTGAGTTGAGGTTTGGTAGGTGGTATGTGTCCAGGAATTCATCCATTTCCTCATATTATCCAGTTTTGTGGAGTAAAAGTTTTTGAAATAAGTCTTGATGATTCTCCCAATTTCACTTATGTCTGTTGTGATCCTTCCTTTTCATTTCTAATTTTGTTAATTTGAAGCATCTCTCTCTTTTCTTTCCCTTGGTGAAACTGGCCAGGAGTTTATCAGTCTTGCTTATTTTTTTCAAAGAACTAGCTCTTTGTTTCATCAATTTTCTTAATTGTTTTCTTAGTTTCCAATTCATTAATTTCTGCTCTGATCTTAATTATTTCTTTCCAGATGGAGCTTCTTGGGTTGGATTCTTCTTGCTTTTCCAGTGCCTTTAGGTGGATGGTTAGGTTATTGATTTGGGATCTCTCTATCTTTGTTATGAAGGCATTTAGTGCTATGAATTTTCCCCTGAAGACCTGTCTTCATTGTGTCTCATAAGTTTTGATAAGATGTGTTCTCATTGTAATTCACTTCTAGAAAGTTTGAAATTTCATTTTTTTTTATTTTGTCTGCTGCCCATTTATTGTTTAAATATGTGTTGTTTCAGTTTACAGGAGCTGATGGGATTCTTGGCACATCTTTTATTGTTAATTTCTAGTATACAACATTGATCTGATATCATTCAGGAAATTATGCCGATCTTCCTAAATATATAGAGGCAGCTTTATGACCCAGTATATTATCTATTTTCAAGAAGGGTATAAGGGCTACTGAGACGTATGTGTAGTCTGTGGATTTGGAGTAGAATGTTCTGTTGGTGTCCGTTAAGTCTAATTGATCTATGGTTTTGTTGAGCTCTCTCACTTATCTGTTAATTTTCTGTTTGGATGATATATCTATGGCTGATAGTAGAGTATTGAAGTCCCCAACTATGATGGTGTTGGTGCTTATTTCTGTTTTGTTGTCAAGTAGGTTTTATGAATTGTGGCATACCTGTGTTTGGTACATAAAGATTGATGACTGTGATATCCTCTTGTTGGATCATTCCCTTGATAAATAGGAAGTGGCATTCTTTGTCTTTTTTTTTTTATTACTTTTAGTTTGAAGTCTATTTTACCTGATATTAGTATAGCTATGCCTGCTTGTTTCTTATTTCCATTTGCTTGAAATGTCATTTTCTACCCTTTCACCCTGAGCAGGAGTCTGTCTTAAGTGCTGAGGTGGGTTTCTTAAGACAGCAGATTGAGGGGTCTAATTTTCTGATCCACCCTGTTAGCTTATGTCTCTTGATGGATGAATTAAGGCCATTAATATTTAGGGTATGGACTGTGAGGTTTGATTTAATCCCTGCCATATTGTGGTGGTTTATGCAGTTTGGTATTTTCTTGAGCTTTGTTGTTTTTTGTTCCTTCTCTGAGTTTCGTTATTGTGATCTGATTGTTGTAGGTACTTGAGGTTGGTTATTTGATTCTTCTGTGTGGAGAATTCCCTGAAGTACTCTGTGCAGGTCTCGCTTTGTATTCATATAGTTGTAAAGACAACTTTTATCGTGGAAAAATTTTCTTTCACCATCTATTATGAGGGATGCTTTTGCTCGGGTAGAGTAGTTTGGGTTGGAAGCCATAGGTTCTTAGACTTTTCAGGGTTTCATTCCAGGCCCTTCTGGCTTTCAGGGTTTCCAATGAGAAGTCTGAAGTAATTTTGATAGGGTTGCCTTTATATGTAATGTGTTGTTTCTCCCTAGCTGCTTTTAGAACTTTCTCTTTGGTATGGATGTCTGGAGTTTTAATGATAATATGTCTTGGGGAGTTTCTCCTTTGGTCCAGTATGTTTGCATTTTTATTAGCTTCTTGTAACATGATGGGGCTTTCTTTAGAGAGAGTGGGAGGGTTTTCTTTGATGATTTTGTTGAATAAATTCTCCATGCCCTTGGTCTTAATTTCTTCCCTTTCTGGTATTCCTATGATCCGAATGTTGGGATGTTTAAGGACATCCAACAGTTCCCTCATGTTCTGTTTACAAAAATTTTTGAAGTTATTGAAACTTTTGGACTCACAAACTGTTTCTTCTGTTTTTTCTTCCAGTTCTGAGTTGCTATCCCCCACGTGGCTGACTCTATTCTTGAGAGTTTCTATAGAGTTTTGGGCTTGTTCAATTTGGTATATAGATATATATATGTGTGTGTGTGTGTGTGTGTGTGTGTGTGTGTGTGTGTGTGTGTACTTTCCAGCCCTCTCTGTTGAACTGTTGAATTCCCTTTTCATGTAATGTTCTGATTTTCTTAATGCTTCTTGGAATTCATCCTTGAATTTCTTTATGTCTTCACTGAGATTAGCCAGCTGATTATTGAGGTTCTCTTTTTTTCACTCTCCTTCAGATCATTTAATTGTCCTTGGAACCCATTCTGGTTCTTATGTAGTAGGTCTAATCAAGGGAGGACAGCATTCACATGATTATCGGCCCTTTGTTGCTTTTCTGCAAGTTCTGCTATTTGCTTGGTCAGGGTTGCATAACTTCATCCTGCGGTTCTGATCCAATTATCTCTTCTGTGTTTTGATTAGAGACACCATTGTGGGACTGGGCAACCTTGTTGGATTTACTTGCATTTGACTTTTCATGTTACTCCTTTTGCGCTGTGATCTGCTCATCACAGTGTAGGAATCTTATCTAATTCAGGAGGAAGCTGTCGTTTACCCTTGAAGTGTCTTCAGTGATTTTTCCTCTTTTATGTTTGCCTACCATAGGCTTCTGATGGCAATTGGGCCTGCTTGCTCAGGGGGGAATGAGCCTGCGGTTCTGGTAGCGGCCCAGAGACCTTATGAAGGTGCTTGTTGTTGTTCTGTGATTTGGGGTATGGACTTGTTCAGGTGCCCCAAGGAGCAGGGGTTCGGGGAATGTGGTAAATTAGACTGGTGCTGCATCTGGGCTGAATGGGGGGGGGGGGTTAAAATGCATGGTGGTTGCAATGCTGAGTAGTGAAGGGATGGGATAGCAGGTTCCCTGAGACCCTGTAGCAGGAGGTGGATGGGACTGCCGGGTCCTGTGACAGGACGGGGATATGGGACTGCTGTTCATCAGGTGACATTGGTGGGGGGTGTGGAGGTCCCCTGTGGTGGGAGAGCCTAGGGTGAAGGGAACTCTAGCCTGCTGGCCTGGGTCTATGCACGGAGGGGCAGTGGCATGTAGAGGTCCCTAGTGGTGGTGGTGGGAGGGGTACTGCTAGCCTGCTGACCTTGGTCTGCATAGGGAGTTGAGGTGTTGGCAAGTAGGAAGACATTCATGCATGGAGGTCTCCTGTTGGAATACTAGCCTGCAGGCCTGGGTCAGTGCAAGGGGGTGGGTGTGGCCGTTAGTGGGACAGCATTTGTGAGCATGTGGGCACACGTGAGGCTACACTGGCCTGCTGGCTTGTGTCCCCTTCCCTGCGATTAGTGCAGGAGGAACCTGCAGCTAGGACTAAGGGTAGGACGGCTGCTTGAGAGGATTGGGGTACCAGTGACTTACCCGAGAGCATGGGAATCACTGGATTCCCTGCTTTTCTCCTCCACACACTTCCCCTGGAGGTCTGTTAGAGTCTGTTTTCCCCTAGAAGAAACAATGGATGCTAAATATCTTGCCTTTCCTTCCACGGGAGGTGTGGTGCGGTTAGGTGGATGCCATCTTCTGGTGCAGGTTTTTTCAGGGTATCTGATAGTATGTTTATAAAATACAGCAGAAGATGTTCAATCGATTACATGATGTTAAAATATCATTTAAAATGTTCTGTTTACTTACAAAATACATATTTAATAAAATGAAATATGAATGTTATTAGGATGGATTTTATTACAGCCTGATAAGAAATTCAAACTAAGGACCCGAGTTTTGATCTCCAGAGCACACATCAAAGCCAGGAATGGCGGGCTGGAGAGATGGCTTAGCGGTTAAGTGCTTGCCTGTGAAGCCTAAGGACCCGGTTTGAGGCTCAATTCCCCAGGACCCACGTTAGCCAGATGCACAAGGGGGCGCACACATCTGGAGTTCTTTTACAAAGGCTGGAAGCTCTGGTGTGCCCATTCTCTCTCTCTCTCTCTGCCTCCTTCTCTCTGTCGCTGTCAAATAAATAAATAAACAAACAAAAAAATTAAAAAAAAAAAGCCAGGAATGGCAGTAAGCAGCTGTCACCCCAGTGTTGGGATGGTGGATTGTGAAGGATTATTTTGCCTTGCAAGCTAGCCAGTATAGCCAAATTGATGAGCTCTAGATGTTGGGTGACTCCTATGAAATGGGGCGCTGGGGAGAGGGGACATAAGAGTACAACCTGATGGGAACATGGCCAATTTGCAATATGTTTATATATTAAAGTTCTTAAAAAATATGTTGAAGAGCAATTTAAAAGGTAGTTACTATCAATCTCCAATCTCTACATCTATACACACAAAAATCCATGTACATCTGTAGACACACATGGGCCCACACACATACAAACACACATGCTCACATGCACACACCCCTACATACACACACAGATACACTGACGCAACAAAAAAGGCATTTGTGTATGTATACTATATTATAGATTCCATTAATTTTATACTTAGGACTATTAGATCTGTTCTCATTTAAGTACAATAGAGTACTTCAAAAACCTCAATCACCTGGGGATTCACTTTAAACTCCACAAGTATTTTAAAATTCTTTCCCTATTTTTCAATTTGTAATAACAAAATTGATACAGTAGATACATATTTTATATGGAATTTCACTAATCTGATATAAATTGGCCTAGTAGAAAATAAATTATTATCCATTTTGCCTTAAATAAGGTTATTATTATTATTAGATAAATTAGTGAGAATATTATAATCTAATGTTTCAATTATTCCCAAATGAATTTGCCCAGAAACAGATGTCTAATATTTATGTTTACATTCTCTACTTTATTATATTTTGTAACACTAAGTGGAAATTCCACAGTTATGTCTCTTTCCTAGGTAAATTTTACTTATCTATTAAGTGAGTTACCCTGAAATCTATCAGTATAAAAATTTTATGGTGATCCATTCCTGAACTGTAAACACTTAGGAGGCTGAGGCAGAAGGACTGTGAGTTCAAGACCAAGGATAGGCAAATGTCCATATCAGGACCCTGGCTCAAAAATCAAGGAAAATATTATTACATAATATAGTTTCTGAAGATGTGGGGTCCAGATGTCATTCTCATGGGTTCCCTGGCCTGTGGTTGGTCAGGAGGACATAACCAACCTGTGGACATAGCAGCAGTCATCCTAAACCTTGACTAGGGTTGAAGAATTCACTCACATGGTAACCTATGTAGTAGTTGTAAGTTCTCACATCCTCTCTGGCATCAGCTCAAAGTTTTTTTTTTTTTTTTTCCTTTTGCTGACCATGTCCCTACATGAGATATTCCTATTGTCTGTTTGGAGAAGTTGTCTTCTCCAAGAACAACTGATGAGATTACAAAGAACCTATTGAAATGTAACCTAGGCCACCATGATCTCTGCTTTTGTCATGTTCAAAGGATATTCTGACTCATTGCATCATACACTGTGAAAGAGGCCCACATTCATGCGGGAAGGGGGCTCATAGTCATTTATCCAGGACAACATGGTGTTTTCCAATTTGGGTCAGCTTCTCCTTACATATAGTACTGATTGGAATATTAGATGAATTTGTTTGCCAAAATACATCTAATCACATAAAAATGATCTAAGAGTTAATTAGATTTCATTAATTTTTCATTTAATCTTCCATACTTATATGAGAATAAAGTAGATATAAGAAAGCATGCTTTCCTTTATTTTAATGTTTATTTATTTATGACAGACAATGACAGATAGGTAGAGAGTGAGTACGGACACACCAGGACCTCCTGCCACTGTGAATGAACTCCAGACACATGCTACTTTGTGCATCTGGCTTTATGTGGGTACTCGGTCTTTGAACCCTGGCCATTAGGCTTTGCAAACTAGTGTCTTTAACCCATGGAGCCATGTCTTCAGGCCCCAGAAAGTGCATTTTTCCCAAGGCTATGTCTCCATGGTCCTTTATATAAATGAACTCTTAGACTATTACCCTTTCATTCTTTCTCTGTCTTCCAGCAATGTCACTGAGATGCAGCATTTCCTTCTCTGCTACCTTTGGGTCATCTGCTTTTGCTCCCTTCCCTGATGCTTCATCTGGGCGGTTCCTCATAATTCATAGTCCTTTTCTAAACAGACAAAACATTTAGTTCAGAACTATGAGTATCAAAACCGTAGATATGAGCACTTTGAACTAGCACCTATGTAAGATTGATATAGAGGTAAACATTCTGATTAGAAGATTATGTGTAAAGTCATTTTACTATTTTAATCATGGAATTATGTTTAACATTACATTAGTACTTCTACTTCAAACTTGCAACCTCATTGTATACAATTTCTGATTTTTCAATATTTTATTTTTATTTATGTATTTGACAGAGAAAGAGAGAGAGAGAGAATGGGTGCAATAGGGCTCCAGCCACTGCAAATGAACTCCAGATGTGTGCATCCCCTTGTAAATCTGGTTTACGTGGGTCCTGGGAATTGAACCTGGGTCCTTTGACTTTCAGACAAACACTTTAACTGCTAATCCATCTCTCTAGCCCTACAATTTATGTTTTGACTAATCAGGTGATCCATTCAATGTCTAGTGCAGAGATCACGATCATTCCTGTCATGCTATGATATATTTAATATTTCAGGGAAAGAAACTCACAGAAAATATAGGCTTCCACTGAAATATTGTGAAGTACATATGCCAGACATTTTTTTATGCTAAAAGTTAGAAAAAACTTAAATCAAGCCGGGCGCTCGGGAGGCAGAGGTAGGAGGATCGACGTGAGTTCAAGGCCACCCTGAGGCTACATAGTGAATTCCAGGTCAGCCTGGGCTAGAGTGAGACCCTACCTCAAAAAAAAAAAAAAAAAACTTAAGTCAAAATTGTGCATATTCACAAATAAGTTCGTATTACATAGATCCATTGATCATTACTAAAAATGTATTATTTTTCAAATTCTCCCTGCCATCTGTATACTGTTTTAACCAAAGCATAATGAATACATTTTTTAAAAGTCATCTCATTTTAATTTTGAAATCCCATAACATGAATTAATTCTCTGTTAGCTATCTGGCACCACTTATCTTTTGTGTGAATTTTGCATTTATAGTCAAGATTCCAACAAGGTATCTGCATGAAAGCATTTTAAATTTATTTTCCAATTAGAACCCTGATTGGCAGAAGAACAAGAAACATGGCAGATTGGAGATTTAACATGATTTCTTATTCACTGTGGCTGCCAAGGCTAAACTTGTAATTAAGGGATAATCCCACAGCAAGACCAGGCATATAAGCAAGTAAACATGACACAGGCCCATGTTTATGGGGAACCTTTATTCAGTGCTTTGTAAAGAGAAAATTTTTTATAAAGGTTATGAAATTATTTAAGATACTTGACAAGTTCCATTTATTCCGAGTATGAACATTTGACACATTCACTTTTTCAGGAATCTTTAAAAAGTAGGAATTAGTTCCCAAGTCATAATGACCCTAAAATAGTCATACCAGCTTCACACAAAGCTAGGCTTTTTAGGCTTTAGTATCAGACATACCTTGGTGCTTTTCACTCACTAGACATTTTTACATAACTTTTCTTTCATGTCTCTTTCTCAGGCTTCCATAAAAAGTTGATGTGTAGCTTTGACTAAATAAAAGATAACACACTGAGCCTTGTTGATGAATTACAGGGTCTCACATAGCTTCCTACCACACACTATTAGAGAACAGGAAAAGATAAATGAACTCACGTTTAAGTCACTGGGGCAAATATAGGTGATGTTTTATCTAAGAAAACCAAATGTTTAAAAATCTCATAACCATGCCAATATTCCAACAAGAAGCACTTTCTAGAACATAAAAAAACTTGAGACCAAATTAAAAGAAATGTTTCAATGGGTGGAGGAAATAAAAACCAATGTATGCCAGGTATACTTGGCTAGATTTTCAACTGATTTTTAGTGGAAAGCTAAATGTTTTAGGGGAAAGCTCTATAGATCAGAGTTCCAGATTCTGGAAGAAGGGTTCATTTATATGACTGGATGATAAAACATGAATGCATGTGTGTGACAGAGATTGAAGAACCATCAGGGTTTTAAATTTAAACATAGATAATGTAAAGCAGCAATGAAAGATTTCGTAGTTTCAACCATCTCACTAGAATACACTTACTGAATATCTTGGGTATTTACAAGAGAATCCAAGTAAATCAAACCTTTATTTATTTAATCTCATAGTAACAGGTATATAAGACATGCACAAGCCTTGAAATCAGATCTCAACAACCTCAAGCTTGTTAGTCTATGAGTCAGATACTCATCATAGCATAAATAATCTTTACAAAAAAATAAATAGCAAACAAACTCTTAAGTCATTTTGTGCATGGTCTCAATCATTTAATAAATTATAAATTACAAAAATTAGAAAATCTTAAAGTATAGTACAAGGATACTTTAGTCAATAAAAAAGGCGGAGTCTGGCTTGGTGGCTCAAGCCTGTAATTTTAGCATCTCTGGAGACCGAGACAAGTTCAAGTCTGCCTGGGTGACAGAGGAAATTGATAGCTAGCCTGAGAACGTTAGTGAGATGCTGTCTTAACATAAAATAAAATATTAATTAATTAAGGGTTGGTGCTATCGATTAATTTTAGAGAGCTTGCTTAGCTTGTATAAGGCCCTAAATTCAATCCTAGCAGTGAACAAAATGAACGAAAACTTTATGTACACATTGTAAAGAAATGGGTATGTTTGCTATACTTATCTGAAGGAATAAGATGTATTCAGTAAGACTATCACAGGTATAACAGGTACTTCGTTACAGGAAAATACATACTAGAATAAGCAGGATCAATGAACTGATGAGCAAAATACCAAGTAAGGCCCTCCATGTTGATTTTAAAAAGACTCAGTTTATGAGGACAGGGATGTTCAAAGGTAAACCTCCTAGACTGAAAGGAAAAGGTGGGTGAATTGGCAGTCACAAATATTTTAGTAATGATGAATGTGTGAATAGAGAAGGCAGTGAAGAATGCGTAAGGCACTTGCAATGGAAATACACTGCAACAAAGTGCTGAACCAGCTGATGAGACGCTGAATTCACACATTGTAAAACGCACGAGATGCGGTGTGTGCGTGACATTCACTCAGATGCTTAGTCATCAAGTACATCTCCATGGGTTTCAAAGGGTGTGAAATCATTCATGAAAACTGTTTCATGAAAGCTGATATGAATTCAAGATAAAAAAAAAAACAGCCATGCAAAATGTTTTAAATCCCCAAGCGTTTCAAAACTAATAGTCTCACTTCTAACTAAATCACTAATCAAAATAATTCTACAAGAAAAAGAAGAGGAAATTTTTTTGAACAGAATTTAAATAAAATGGTGATGCATATTTTTAAAATTTAAATGGTTGCTTTATTACAGAAGAGTTTAGGTTTGTAGTCTGTCTATCCATTCACTTACTCTTGAGGAACTGGCGATCAAATACAGGGAGGTGCTCATACTATACACAACTATATTTCAAGTAAATTGAATTGGGGGGGGTGTTTCAAAGTAGAATCTTGCTGTAGCCCAGGCTGACCTGGAATTTATTATATAGTCTCAGGGTGGCCTTGAACTCATGATTCTCTTACCTCTGTCTCTCGAGTTCTGGAAGTAAAGTCTATGCCAACATACCCAGATTAATTAAAATAGTTTTTGAGGGCTGGAGAGTTGGAGAGATTAGCAGTTTAGACACTTGCCTGCAAAACCAAAGGACCGTGGTTCCCCAGGACCCATGTAAGCCAGATGCACAATGTGGTGCACAGGTCTGGAGTTCATTTGCAGTGGCTGGAGGCCCTGGCTTACATATTTTTTCTCTCTCTCTGTCGCTCTCTGTGTGTGTGTCTCTCTTTCTCTCTACCTCTGTCTTTCAAATAAATAAAAATAATAGTTTTTGAGAGAGGTTATAAACACTCATGTTAATAGCCCAGTGTTCCAAAGGAATTATTCATATATGTATTTGTATATGTATTGCTTCTTTGGTCACTATTCAGACCTTACTTGCTTTTGTCATAATGCTGAAGAGTCTCCATGTATTCTAAATATAAGCCCTTATCAGATGCATGCATTATAATTAGTTTCACCCAAGGTATGGTTTAGCTCTTTATTTTATTAATGGTATATTGTAGAGTCTATACATTCAATAAAGCCAAGTTTATCAGTTTTAATTTTAACATATGCATGTTGATTGCCCCTCTAACACACCTCTGATTAAACTGAGATCAGATAATTTTTTCTCTTACATCTCTTCCTTGAAGTTTTATTTGAAAGTTTCTTGCTGGTCTATGATCAAAGTCAAATTGACTTCTGCATCTCATGCAATATAATGTGTGAACTTCCTCCCTCCCTCCATCTTTCCTTCCTTACTTCCATTAAATCTTCCTATCTTCTTTCATTTTTCCTGTACATGTGTAAATATTCCATCCACTATTCAACAAAGACTCATTTCTCTAATAAATCATGTTGACATATCTGAGAATCATCACTGATTGAAAATGCAAGATTCTATATCTGATTCTATTTTAATAGGTTGATTTGCACTCTTGTTCACAAGGCCACACCAAATTTTCTTAATCACACAAAAATTTATTTTCCCAATCAAATACTGATTTGAAAGCTATATATCTTGAAACTTAACATAGTACAAATAATTAAATAGATACGGAGGAGAGACCTAAGGATCTAAAGTTTCAAGAACATAATGTAGAAACATTTTTCATGTGACAAAATCATAGGATCAAAAAAAAAAAAAAAAACCCTAGGGCTGGAAAGATGGGTCAGATGTTAAGGAGCAAAGCCAAAGAGTCTAGGCTCAATTCCAAAGGACCCACTTAAAGCCAGATACACAAGGCGGCACCATGCATCTGGAGCTCTTTTCAAGTGGCTGCAGGCCCTGGTATCCCCATAGACTCTCTCTCTCTCTCTCCCTCAATCCCTTTTTCTCTTTCTTTCCCTCTCTCTCAAATAAATAAATAAATAAATAAATAAATACAATAAATACAATAATTTTAAAAGACTAACAATTAATAAAAATACAAAAATTTTGAACAAAAATTTTTAAAATTACTCACCATCATCATTATTAGGGAAATTGAAAATCAAACCACCCTGATAAACTACACTAACTAGACTGGCCATGCTTAAAATATAGCACACATCAAATACTTCTAAGTTATTGGATCAGTTAATTCCTAAAAGCTAAGTGAAGATGTTTTTTTAATTTTTTTTATTTATTCATGTATAAGGAGAGAGAGAGAGAGAGAAGGAAGAGAAGAGAGCATGGTTGCAAAACAGCCCCTTGCCTCTGCAGAAGAACTTTAGATGCATGCATTATTTGCACATCTGGCTTTATGTGGCTACTAGGGAATCATCCCAGGGCAGTAGCCTTTGCAAGCAAGCATCTTTAACTGCTGATCCATCTTCCTAGCCTAGGTGGAGATTTTTATAAGTTTAAATATACTCACGATCTATAAGTCAGAAATTACATTCTCATATACGAACTCAAGAGAAATAAAAATTTCAACCACAAGCTGATTTTGCTGAACATTTTGATATTAGCTCCATTTTTAATAGATACAATGCAATGCAAGTAGAAGAACAGATTGATGGGAGTTAAAAGGCCTAAGTTAGGTCAGGGGAAGAGATTGAGTAAAGGAAAGGTAGAGGGAGGGGCTTATCAAAATCTAAGAGTATATAAATAAGTCACATGAAAATCTATGTTTTTGGACAATGGAAAACTCAGAAGCCATTGATTGTTACTAGAAAATTTTCAGTGCCAGGGATGGGATACCATCCAGTGAGTTGTTGTCCAGGGTGTCCTTGATACCCCCAAAACATTACAGGCCATTGCCAAAGCTCTTGGTTTCCCACCAAGCATAGATGGTAAGACGCTATTACTGAAGACACCACATACTTGGTGTTATGCCCAGTTCTCAGCACCCCCAGTGACACCAAGGAGAACCAAACACGTATGCAAGGGCAAGGAGCTTTATTTCAGGCTTAAGCTCAGTCTCTTGACTTCACCAACACAGTGGATCCGTACAAGAGCCCCGAGTAGTGGGAGGGTAGAGTTTTTATAGGAATTTGAACATAGAAAAAGCGGATGGGCACATGATTGGTTGATTTAAACAGTGTACTCTTCTGGTTGGTTTAGGATTTTGGCGGGCAAAGTGGTGGACTGGGTCTAGGGGAATTGAACTTATCTACGACTACAGGAATGTATGGTGTAATCAGTTTCCAGTGTTAAACCCACCCTTACCAGAAAATAAAAAAACTTAGATCTTGCCAGGAAACAGAAACTTAGGCCTACTGAGGACTCTGAAGCCTGTCATGGTGTCCATCTAGTTCCTGAGTCCTTCATTCCCCCCTCTCTTTGTAGCATGAGGAGCCAATATTGGATCCCAATTGAATTAGTGAGTGGAGTCTAATGGCATATACTGTGATCTTAAAACCATAAGCTGTACTGTATTAATGTGTTCCCTAACAAAACAACTAATCTATTAATAATGCAAGGTCCTATTGTGATTAGCAACAAAAATAAAAGTAATGGCCCTGCTAAAGCAGACAGAAGAGTTGTTAACCATGGGGAATGACTGAACCATGACTCAAACCATCCTCTATCAGCTTTTCTTTCTTTTCCAAATGCTCTCGTACCTTCACCATTGAGTCTCTAATTATACCTGAACGGTTGATATAAAAGCAACATTCTTCCCTTAAGGCCACACATAGTCCCCCTTGCTGGAGGAATAATAAATACAATTCCCGTCTATTCCATAATACAACCTCAGCTAAGGAATCTACATTTTTCTCTAAGTACGTAATTTCCATTGTGGCAGATAGTCCTCAGGTTCAACCACTGGATCTGCTGGTCGGATGTAGGTGGGTGTGATGAATCCAAGTGGCAATTCCGTCCATTCTCACAGCAGTAGGTGTGGTCAGGATGAAGACAGTGGAGTCCCTTCCAGCGGGGTTCCAGGGTCTCCCAGATTATTTACATATTTTACATACTTTAGATTTGAAAACAACCCTTTGAACATCTCTATTTGTTTTTCTTTATTATAGAATTAAAACTATGGGGAAAAGATGTCTTAATGTTTGCTTCCCCTCTTGGAAAGTTCTTGTGTTACTTAAAAGGCCATTCACATATGTAAGGTATTTTGTATCTTAGGTTATACATTTCTCTCTGAGTGTTTAAGACCATGCAGATAGCCACATTTAATGAAGGATTAGTTTTGGAGGTCACTAATGGCTCTCCAAAGAGACTTTAGGGACACAGGAGTAGCCCCATAGCTTACTTGTGTCTTTTGTCTGTTAGGATGAGTCAGGGCCATGCTGGCCAAGTAGTTTTCCCTTCTTTGAGAAGTCAGGAGGACTGATTGCTCCTCAATTGTGACTCTCCTGTTTCAGACTATACACCAATTCTGTTTGGGTCTCCATATCCTCCCTGCTCAGGAAGACAGGTGACTTACCAGGGGGCCAGTGTAGAAGTGTCCCATCATCTCCAGTGGCCTCATGACCTGGGAGCACAGGTCAAAATATTGGCGCCTCTTGCTCTGATGATTCCAATTGGCTTTGGCTTCTACATAGGTAATTAACACACTTAGAAAGGCAGTTACACCAGCCTGGATGTATGCACATATAGAGCACATTTGATTACTGAAATAGACTTAGTTGAAGAATGGCACAAGGGCTTCTAAGATCATTTTATCCTATCTTTAAAATTTTAGTTGTACTATGGCAGCATAAGCCTTATATACGAGGTATAGAAAGTAGACACAACTCACATTTTAAATATCTAACATTTATAAATATAGGCAGAACCTGCTACCAGTCTTGAAAACAGTACCAATTGACTTATAGACTAACTAATTTAACCTAGAAATTGTCAGAAAAGGACAAATAAGACAGTATAAAGTCTTAGCATCTGTGTTTGAAAACATCATTTTTTTTTTGTTGTGTTTTGTTTTTATTAGTTTAGATACCTGTGTGGGTACAAACTACCCAGAGAACATTGGAAACAGAACCAGAGCTTGAATTTTTTTTTTTTTTAAACCAGAACAGCTAGCTAAATTCTAATATAACCCTTGATAAATCTTTTTGAAAGAAAAAAACATTGTTTGGCAACCAATGACTTTGGCTTAAACTTGATAGCTATTGATTTTATGTACCACAGAATTTTTTATTAACATAAAACAATTTTATGTTTTATCCATGACTTAAATTAGATAGAGCTTAAGCAAGCTATCCCAACATATCCCAGGAAGATGAAAGTTATCATTTATGAAATTAAATCATTTTTAAACCTAAGTGATTAAACCTAGTTATGACCATTCAATAGAATTAGCATAAATAAGACAGAAGCTATTAAAGTCACAATGTCTTTAGGTATGAGTACTTCACCTTTGGAAATTAACCATTTCTATGTGAGCCTTTATCTTAAGAATAGTTAAAACCTTGATGAAAAGAGGAACCTAATTTACTTTACTGAGAGAGTCTTAAAGCCAGTTTTATAACCCTTAAATAATAACAAATTAGCATCAGTGACCTGTTAATGAGTGAGGCCTTATCATAAGACTCAGTTTCTCCACTGATTAAAACCGTGGCATCAGGTAAGCATTAGATTTAATCCAATTAAATGTTTCAATGAAGGGGCCCTTTCCCTGATATACACATTAGGTAAGTCTGATGCTTGTCTTATGTAAGGAGTTTGTAACCTGATCAAATACCTTGACTCAGTTTACCTATTTAACATTTTGTCTAGTGAGAAATTTTATCATAACAGATGTGACTTTAGGTGTTCAAAAGAGAAGAACTAAAGAGAACCACAGTTATATGCTATACTCCTTTTTCCTTGTCAGAGACAATTGGCCATTTTGTCTCAGAGTCTGGGGGACACATGGCTTAAACTTGCATGGGGTCTGAGATAAGGGGGGTTCCATCTGTTTTTTTAGAGTCCAGCTTTCCATGAATTTAAGTAGTATATGTTGGAAAGCAAGAGCAAAATGAAATTACAGAGCAGAGAGATAAGCATCCTGACATTCCTTTCCTATTCTGAAGTTGTTTGTTTTTACATAGCAAATTTACCCATTTGCAAAACACAAGGTGATAGACTCTTGTCTATGTTTAACCTGGTTAAACCTCCAATTACATCTGTACTTATGACTTTATGACCCACCTAACATAGGAATCACCTGTGTCTAATGTAAGATGAATTTAGATTAAGACTGTGTCCCTACATAAAACTTTCAGAGTATCCTTAAGATGTCTGTAAACAGTTCAAAAATTTCTAACTTTAGGCATGGCATTTAGGTTTAGCCTGAAAATTCTTTCCTACATACGCACATCTTTATCCACATACTTTAATATTCTCATCTGAGTACCACTCAAAAAGCATTTTTAATGAGCATTCTATGTCCCAACATTGAAAAATTCCTTCCTAGTTCCTTCAATCAATTCATCTCATCCCATTATTAACCACTCTGGGGGAAGGGCTCACCCTCGGGGAAAGATTTTCTCCTTTAGTTGATCCTTCCTAGAAGCAACCTGTGGATTACTAAACAGATCAAGTTGACAACACCTTAACTATCACACCAAGGATGTGAAGAAACTATATAATGAAAACATAAAAACACTCTAAAGAAATAAAGGAGGATTTGAGAAGATAGAAAGTCCTCCCATGTTCCTGTATAGGTAGAATTCATATTGTGAAAATGGCAATTCTACTAAAAGCAATATACAGATTGAACCCAATGCCAATAAAAATACCACCACCATTCTTCACTGAGATTGAAAAAATGATCTTAAAATTCGTATGGAGTGGCAGAAGCCCTAAGATATCCAAACATATCCTCATAAAACAAACAAACAAACAAACAAACAAAAACCCCTATGGTGGTATCACCATACCCTATCTAAAGCTATATTATAAGGCCATAGTGACAAAAACAAAAACATGGTACTGGACTAAAAAGAGAAACATCGATCAATGGAACAGAAGTGAAGACCCAGACCTTCAGTGAGGTAACTACAGCTGCTTTATCTTTGACAAAGGTGCCAACAATGCAGACTGGACAAAAGATGGCATTATCAAAAAACGGTGTTGGACAAACTGGATGACCATATGTAGAAAAATGAAATTAGACCCACTCATTTCACCACACACAAAAATCAACTCCAAATCGATTAAAGACCTCAGTATAAGACCTGAAACTCTTCAAATACTGCAAGAAAAAATAGGAGGCATTCTCCATGACACAGGACTGGGAAAAGACTTCCTGAACAAAACCCCAGTAGCCAAGGATATAAAACAAACACTAAACCAAAGGGATCTCATGAAGCTATGAAAGCTTTTGCACAGACAAACATACCATAAGCAGAGCCAATAGGTTACCCACTGAATGAGAGAAAATTTTCACCAGCTCTACCACTGACAGAAGCCTAATATCTAGAACCTACAAAGATCTCAAAAACCTAAACAATAAAAAAATCAAATAACACACTCCAAATGTTGGGCAGAGAAATAAGGAGTTCTCAGAGAAAGAATTACAAATGGCTAACACAAACTTAAGAGAATGTTCAACATCCCTAACCATTAGGGAAATGGAAATTAAAACAACTATCAGATTCCACTTTACCCCAGTAAGAACAGCAGGACATTAAAAACTCAAATGCAAGCAAATGTTGGTGAGGCTGTGGAGAAAATGGAACACTCCTTCACTGTTGGGGGGAATATAAGCTAGTACAACTGCTATGGAAATCAATATGAAGTCTCCTGAAAAGAATGAATATAGAGTTACCAACAGACCCTGTTATTCCCTTTTTGGGCATTTCCCTAAAAGCTCCACATCTCAATTCACAGATATTTGCTCAAGGATGTTTATAGTGGCTCAATTTATAGTAGCTAAAAACTGGAATCTACCCAGGTGCCCATCATTGGGTGGATAACCAAGATGTGGTATATCTCCATGATGGAATTCTACTCAGAAGTAATAAGAAGTGACACACTGAAATTTATAGAAAAATGGTCAAACTTGGAACAGATCATTGTAAGTGAACTTATACAATCACAGGAAGACAACCATCACATGGTCTCACTCATCTGTGGTTCCTAACCTAGATCTGCCCAAGTTGGTGACATATATGAATAGCATCTGGAGACTTGGACAGTAGGGAGTGTAGGGTTTGGGATAAGGGGAAAGGTGGGAGGGGGTCACAAAACTGAACCCAATTTGAACTGGTACCATAGAATCCAGTATCTTGGAAATTAGACTAAAAGGTAGAACCCTCAAGAGGACGCTAGAGATGCACCTGACTCGAAGGGCCTGGAAAGGATGAGAGGAAACCTAACCTTAAATTTCTCCTGTTTCTCTTTCTTCTTTGTGTTTTTCTCCATGTCCCCCCCCCCCCCGCCCCTCGCCTTTGGCTCTGGCCTGTAATTCCTTGTGCCAGGATGTGGTTTACATCCACAGTGAGCTGTTGATCAGAGAGACCTACCAGATCTCCCCCGCCCCACAAAAAAAAAAAAAATAAATAAATAAATAAATAACATGACAGACTTCTGTCAGTGCACTTGATTACCAACCACAGATTAGGGGTAAGACCCTACTGCATAAGACACCGTACACTGTTGGCACAGACCATGCAGAGACCTGGTTCGAATCTGCAGGAGAGCTAGTCCCCAGACAATTAGCCCATCTAGTGCTGGAAGGCGCTACATGAGCTACCAGGGGAAAGTGGCCAACATCTGTCCAAACAACTCAAAATCTAACTCAGAAGCAACCAACCTTATGAGATACTCACACAAGTGCAATAGTGGCACATTTACCCATGGTGTGTAACCAACTGCTTTTGGATTGGCTAACAGATGTGCTCAGGAAGTCATATCTGGAATTGGGAAACAAGTCAGAATCATATCTATTCATATTTGATATATCATATCAATTATTTGGCTTTCCATTGTCAAGCTCCCACTAACCTTGGGCTATAAGAGGGTCTATACCTTTTAAATTCTCTCTAAATTAATAATGGTTATCCCATTTAACAGGTGCTGACTTCACTCTCAGTTGGAGAATCTACTTCTCTTTTTCAGATGGGAGCTGGGCCTGTGGGAATTAAACAACCCAGCGTACTCCACCCAGGCCCCAGATGAAACCACAGAGTAATTGGGGAAATGTACGAGTGCTGCTTTATTATTGCATCTGTTATCAGCACAAGGGTGAAGGAGATAAACACTGAGGACACGCAACACTTACCAAACCAGAGATCCAGAGGTCCCTAAATGCCCATCACTGAAGTAGACTTAAAATGTTCCCAGCATGGCTCCGGGAATTTAGCAGAAGAGGGGCAGAAAGATTATTAGAGCCCCAAGTTGGGACATTTTTGCACACAGACATTGCCTCTCCCCGATAATACATGACCCATTATCCCCGTGGGGTTGACCTGCATCCCCAACAAGGAAGGCCTCTTCAGAAAAGGGATAGGGAGGGGGAAAGGGTGGTACCAACATGTGTTATTTACATACTAAATATGTCCATATCTAATAAAAGATACAGTGTGGGAAAAAAGTTCCAAAAGGAACAGAGAAAATTTTGTGTATAGACAGACCAAAGAGTTACTGCTGGTTCATATGGTCAAAGGTCAAGGGAAAGGAAAAGAAACCTGTGAGTGGCATCATTGTTTAGTGCGACTATGAAAATACATTCAAGGGTATTTTGACCAAGATTTCTTTAATGTTCACCTCAAGTTGACTCAGCTTTGTAAAAATATCTTCTGCAAAATAAACTCCTATATTCAAATTTTTAAAGCATTTGTTTTAGAAAAATATGTAAAGTCTTTCTTTGTTCTTTTAAATTGTATGTACATTTTCCATACAAGCTCTTAACATATTTTTTGTTTGTTTGTTTTGTTTTTTCGAGGTAGAGTCTCACTCTAGGCCAGGCTGACCTGGAAGTCACTATGTAGTCTCAGGGTGGCCTCGAACTCACAGTGATCCTCCTACCTATGCCTCCCGACTGCTGGGATTAAAGGTGTGTGCCACAACGCCCGGCTAGCTCTTAACATATTTAAGACCCATGAAATATCTTTGTCAAAGATCTGAAAACTGCTTGAAATATAAACACTGAACGATAGTACTTGCATTTCCTAGGCCCTATGGTAGAGAAGGGCAGCATGCAGTAAGTTGTCTTTCATCCCAAATTGTAAAACTAACTCGTACTGACATAGAAATTTTTGGGGGTCCTTGACAATGCACTAATACTGTCCACCAATTCACTGGTAATTTTGGGGTATTTCTGATTCTTGTCTTATGAATTCTATGAACAAAATTTACAGGCCAGAGGATAAGGTTCTGAAATATTTTATTATTGCTTAGAGCTTCAAGGAGAGAGAGACAGAGAGAGCCTTATGAGAAGGGGGCTTAGTCTTAGGCTATATGATGCAGAGTTTAAAGGAAGGGGACCTTAAGAAAAGGAAAAAGAAAGCTCTTGCACAGGGAGGCACGATGGGGTGTGAGACGCCCAGAATAGAAAAGGCAGTAAGGCAGCACTGTTGCTAACGGAGGGAAAAGGGGGATTGAGAAGCCCACCTCAAGACTCAGGTTGGGAATTTTTATATGAATTTTAGATGGCTTGGCCAGTTAGTCTTAACATCAGGTGTCTGAAGTTAGAATTTTCTCAAAAATGGCAATCTTCCCACAAATCTTAATTTTATAGGAAAGGCCTTTTCAGAAGGGAGTGGAAGAACTCCCTGAAGGGGGCAGAGATAAGGAGATACAGTCCTCTTCTGACCTGTAGTAAAGTGTAATGACCTAGATTTCCCCCTACAGCACAGTTCCTATATGTAGTCAAGGAGAAGGCCATTCACTTTGGGGTCCTGTCACCCTAAGGTATCTAGCTAATTTCTATCTGCTACACTATCATGAAGCTAGAAACAGGACTTTGTTATATGGTGAAGAAACTCTGCAAACACAGGAAGCATATGACAACATTACAACCACACCAGCTATTCAAAACTCCTCACTCGGATTCACTGATGTCAGCCTCTCCCACTGACTTCAATATCATTGCAAAAAGTGTTCCTTGGCAGCTTAACCTTGGTATGCAATGCTAATATTCAATTTTCTTAGCGTAGCTTCCTTGCATTCTTGTGGAAAGTTGCACTTCCCCTGAGTGTCTTGGTATCTGTGAAGACCTGGAGTGCTCTCTTTAGATGCAGGGCACTTCTCTAAGCAATGTTGGTTGAAACACATGTTGATGTCCTTGTAGAGAATGGTGATGAGTTTGTTTGGGGCAATCAACAAGAGAAGAGATACACTCTCCTGTGACAGTCAAAATCTGCCTTGCAATAATCAGTTCGTAAGTGACAGTCTCTTTCCTCCCTACTGCATGATATCTCTCTCCAGATGCTGGCAGAGCCTATTTGAGAAATTGTGTAAACAGATGTGACTGACAGTTAATGAAGCTGCTTCCTCAAGCCATGTATCTGTAATGCTTATTTCTTTATTTCAAATATATGTGATGCTTCATAAGCACAGAGTCATTATAGGGATTTTAGTGACCATATTGCAAGATACACCAAAGCTTCTTCCCGCTTAAATAATGCGGGATTATCTACCCAGGCAGTTGGAGACTGACTGCTTCATTAGCAAGTCAATGTACTTCAAAGCTTCCTACTGATACTATGTTTCTGTCGGTGCACATTGTTCTCTAATTGGAACTGACATTGGCTGCTTAAATGTTCTAAAGTGGAATATAACCAGTTAAGTCAATAGATGTCCTTAGAAATTATGTAAACTTACAAATGTATGTATCTTTTATCCATCTTTTCCTTAGTCAAGAATTCCAAGCTTGCAAATCAAGCAAAGCAGACAGCACATTCTCTGTGTGGTTTAATTATTCCATCTGCTTTGAAGACATGAAAGAGACACTGCCTGAGATGATAATTCAGTTATTTAGAAATATAAAGCTGGACTCATTACTTAAATTGGTCCTGGCATCCAATATCTTTTTAAAATTTTGATATCATTTTATATGGTTTGATTTTCATGCTCTTATGCTCTTTTCCCCAAAAGCAGAACATATTCAATAACATCTGATGTAACATTATGAGAATAGTTCACTATTTTTACAGTTTTTGATTTTAAAACTTTAGTGATTCTTATAGATTTTCTTCATTTGAGAGTTTTGTATTTATTTCAACTTGCAATCTACATACTTAATGACTATTATCATCAGGAAGAAAGATAGGAATACAATTTAAATGTTAAAATTAATATTCTGATTTACATAATTGTTTCTCAATGATGCATTTAATTAAGATGTTAGAAACAAATTTTGACTAGTTGAGTTATCTGAAAATATGGTTGAAAATGATGTTTAGCCCATTTACAAAATCCAAATAAGCTTATAAGTCTCATTTTTGGAATTCAAAGATAGCATGTCTTTTAAGATTAAGTTATTACCAAATTAGGTGCCTATCCTGGGCCTGCTGAAAAAAATTTCAGGAAATGGGACTTGGTAGATTCAGCCTTTATTTGGAAAAATAAATATAAGATTCATAAATTAATTATTAGTGATAAATATTTTTGAGTTTTTCTTAAACATTACATTTGTATGAGCAGAAAAAATTACTCCTGATATTTTCTTCCATCAGTCTTTTAACCATTCTTTTTTCATCATTGCTATAATAAATAAACACTTATATATATAGACAGTATATATTTAGACTTACATAGTTGGCATCATGAAATAATTAACACAAGTAAATAAATCAACATGTTTTTCAACACACATGTGCATATTTTTAATTTATTTGGCATGCCTGATGAGAATAATTCAAGTCCACCTTTTTACACAACTTCAATATGAATACAATATATTAATATTCACTATTAGCACCACAATATGGAAACCACTAGAACAAGTTGCTTGTTTAAGTGGAAGTTGATACTTGAACATCATTGTACATTTACACTGTCTCCATTCTCTTATAATCACTATTCTATTTGCTGTTTTATGAGGACAGTGTTTTGCGATTCCATAAATAAGTGAAATTATATAGCACTTGACTTTTTAATGACTTGCTTATTTCTCTTAGTATGGTGGTTTGAATCAGCTGTCCCTATAAGCCATGTATTCTGAATGCTTTGGTCCCCAGCTGATGCAATTTGGGAAGTGGAACCTTGTTGGAAGGGGTTTATTGCTAGGGGTGGACCTTGAAGCTTATTAGCCCTACCTTGCTTGTGCTAGTTAGTCTTACTTTCCTGCTGGTATTTTTCACCTGCTGCGACAGAGGTGATATTCAGCCTCTGATCATGCCATGCTTTCCACTGCCATCATGGAGCTGTTAGCCAAAATAAAAACTTTTCCTCCCATCAGATGCTTGTGGTCAACTGTTTTATCCCAACAACAAGAAGGTAACTGTGACACCTAGCATATAGTTCTTCCAGCTTAAAAATAACTCTAAAAAGAGCTATAAGATAAATATTTTTCTGCTTTATAAAGACTGAGTGGCATTACATTGTATGTGTGTATATTTAAGTTTTTGTATTTTTATTCACCCTTCAACTGACAAGTAGGCACAAGATCTTGGCTATTGTAACTACTACTGCTGTAGGCATAATTTTGAAGATATTTCTTGACGAGATGTGACTTTATTTCCTTAGCATCTGCACTGTTGTCATAATGGCTCCACCAGTTTAGATATGTTCTTGTTTTGTGATTATGTGATAAAATATCTTGCACTTATAATAGCATATTTTAATCTAATAATAAATTAGATTATATAAAATCTATACTTTTACTCCTCTCTGCCACATTTTATATTTTTATGTCATATCATACATTGTATTACTGCAATTACTTGATTTGTTTTCTGCTATTATTCTTTCATGTTTATTGGTGCCAAAACATTGTTCAATTATTAGGAATAAATAACTCAATTGATTAAGTCTTCATGAGTGGATTTTCTCTTTTTTTTTCAATAAATTTCTCATGACTGAAAGAAGTGGTGACATATCAAATTATGTTCATAAAGACATCACTGGTATGTTACCTTTTGGAAGTCATTAACAAATTTGCATGCAGTTCTTACTGACCCTACCCTGAAAAGAGAAGGGTTTATGTTAAGGAAAATCAATCCTGGAAGACAGCCCTTAGTCTCTTTGATAACCCTCAATTTTAAGATACTTTTGTCCATTCTAGGATATAGACATGTTCATTAACTGTTAATTGGATGACTACTGTTTCATTGAGTTTGACACTTCATTAATTTAACATGTATTGAATGACTATGTGGAAGACTAGCCTTAGTCAATAAATAAAGTATGATTTTTTCTGGTCGGTCTGAAAACATATCGATGAAGTATTTGTTCATAAAAGTAAGATTCATATTATCCATGCATCAGGAGGTATAGAAACCAAAGATGTTGTAATAACAGAGTTTGGTACATTGTTAGAGGAGATTAAGTGTCAGAGCAATATGATAGGTTTTTGGCATTAAGGTCAAATAATGGTGAAATAAAAACCACAGATATCAGCTCAATGGAAGGGGTGCATTTGGAAAGGAAAAGCAATTAGCCGGGCATGGTGGCACACAACTTTAATCCCAGCACTCAGGAGGCAGAGGTAGGAGGATCACCATGAGTTTGAGGCCACCCTGAGACTACATAGTGAAATCCAAGTAAGCCTGGGCTAGAGTGAGACCTTACCTTGAAAAAAGCAAACAAAAAAAGGAAAAACAGTAATATTTAAGAGTAAACAATCTATATATACACATCCATAGTCTAGACTGGTGAGAATAAAGTCAGGAAGTAGTATGCCCAAAAGCCATAGTGAGTCATGTAAAAATTGAGAGCAAAACAGCAAATGCAAGTTACTGCTTGTTGATGTAGGTGGGTCATCAGGGGAAGGAGAGAGACTCAGTAAAAATTAGAAAGTAGCTCATAATGAATAAATTCTCCTTTTCCCTTATAGGTGCCTTCATCCTAACGGCACAAACACATAAACAGTTAAACTATTATCAAAATGTGTCCAGAAATCTCATAGCATATTCCCTGACAAGAGAACCAGAATTAGTGTTGGGAGATAATTTTGCATTCTGAACTCAAAGCCAGTAAAGCCAGCTTGACTTGGGTAAGTGGAATCTATACATAGATGATGCACTTGAGAACACATCTCCAAATAGACCCAGAAACTATGCCAATGTGCCTTTCTTTAGGGATGGGCAAAATAATGACATAAAAATTTTCCCAAAAGTTTTGGATTCTAGATGGATGATCACACACATACACACACACACACACACACACCGTGGGAGGGTCTACAATATTTTATTACTCATGTAGGATGGCTTTACAGAGAATGCAGGATATATCCTTCAGTAAGTGTGAAAATCTGAGAAAGATAAAGGAAAGATTATAACTAATATGATTTGGCAATGCTTATGTATTGAGAATTTTCCAAACCTGGTTTGCATTTCCTCTTTGGCCGTGGGATGGAGGGTCCAGTCTTTGTTACATTCTGAAGTGTCCAGTTGTGAGACAGAAGGTAATGTGACAGCGACAAGGGATGGAAAATTAACACCAATCAACATCAAAACTAAATTAAGGTGCTGGAGAGATAGCTTAGCAGTTCAGGTGCTTGCCTGTGAAGCCTAAGGACCCATGTCCAACTCTCCAGGTCCCACTTAAGACAGATACAGAGTAGCACAAGTGTGCAATGTCACACATGCGCACAAGGTGGCGTAAGAGTTCCAGCGTGGTGGCTGGAGGCCCATTTTGTGACAGTTCTCTCTCCCTCCCCCTTATCTCTTTCATTAAAAACAAAACAAAACAAAACGAAACAAAACAAATAAACAAAAACCCTAGATTTAAACTTCTTGTTCCATAATCTATTCTCTCCATGCACCCAGTTTAAAGGGATTTTTCTAGGGTTCCATGCTAATGTAGAATGTCAAAACACATTTTAAAATATCAGTCATTTTTAAACTAGGTTCCTCAATCATTTATTTTGGAGGATGTTGCTTAATTTGGAGCCACACTTCAAAAAAAAAAAAAAAATCTACATGAGCCAAACCCATACAACCATTACCTTTCTAGATGTCTGCAGGAGCAGCTGTCTCATCAACTAGAACCTTGACCTCTTTCCAGAAGACACGTGCAAAAGTTGTTTGCAGGCAAGGCAAGAGAAGAGCCATTGGCACTGGGCTGTGTAGCTTGCTGATTTTTAGAATGACAGCAGAACGAGGACCATAAAGGCAAAGAGGAGAGTTTTGTCACAAAAGAGAGCACATTGAATTTAAATTGACTGGAAATGAGGCTAAAATTTGTGGTCCCAGTGTAGAAATAGATAAGGTGATTCACATTCAAAGTATCAAGGAAGTTTTTCTTCAATGAATTCCAGTGAGAATAGTCTTTTTTTTTTTTTGGTATGAAATTGATGTGATTATCATACCAAACTTTTGATAATTTATGAAGTCATTTTTATGTAACCCACAATTAATAAAATTTATAAACCTTGAGAAGATTTCTTCCTATGGAAATGTACATGTAATTTTAGAATAATAGCTAATCATCCATTGGCCTATGTAACAACTGGATGGTTTATGTCTAGAGATGAATATTTTTATTTTAAGTCATAGGAAAAATCTCAAACATTCCATTTTGTAGCCTTCAAAACTCTGTTATGTTTTAAACCATTCCCCCAATTTTTTTAATGTAAATGCATCCAGAAGAGACAGAGATTAAATGTCTGTTGGACTTAAGCATGTATTTTCTATCAGATATCTTTTCAAACTAGGATCATACTGTGTAACTCCGGCTGGCTTTGGACTTGCAGGAGGTTTGCTGCCTCAGCCTCTCAAGTGTGAAGATGACAGGTATAGATGACCATGCCCAGCTCTCCCATTTGATTTAAAATTTTAATTCTAGTGTACAGAATGTTCAAGTATTCTTTTTTCTCAATGATTCTTATATTGAAAAAAAAAATATATATATGTATATAAATTATGGCCTAAATATGGGTGAAGCAATGATGATTCACACCAGCTACTTACTAGCATGCCCAAGTTGGAATGGTCATAGATGCTGAACAATTTACATATACACCTTCATTCCTAAAGTGGAGGAATTATTTGTAAAGCTAGAAAATATGTCGTGCTCAGAAAAGAAGATGATAAGGATGGTTAATTTTTTTTAAAAAAAACCTCTTGATATGCATATTGTTTCGAAAGCAGGAATATGTGAACATAGTTTATTAAATTGTAATTATAAAAGTGTAACATGCAAGGCTGGAGAGATGGCTCAGCCATTAAGAAGCTTGTCTGAAAGCCTGACAATTTGGATTTGAGTAGCCAGTACCTACATAAGTCAGATACACAAAGTGGTGCATGCATCTAGAGTTCATGTACAGTGGCTGAAGGCCCCAATGTACCCATACTGTCTGTCTCTATTTTTCTGTCTGTATCTCTCTGCGTGCATTTTTAAGAAGTGTACCAGAAATTGAAACTTTTTAAAAAAGTGTACCAGAGCTCTTGCATTCGAAATATAACTTACTAATACCCTACAAAATGTGGTAGATAATTAAATTGTGAAATTGAATTCACTAATGAAAATACAACAGTTACTTATCCTCATGTTTTTTTTTTTCTATAAATTTTCATGGTACTATTTTAGTGAATTTGTTTTGAGTATATGCCTAGTATTGCAAGCCTAGAACAGCTATAACAGATGCCCATGAACAATATAAAATTGTCAGTATTTTTTTCTTTATACATTAATTTTCTCATCTGTAAAATAGAAAACTTGTTAGATTTATTTTATATAACTCCAGAGGCCAGTAAATATTATATTAATGCATTCTAAATACAAAATAAATATCACACATATGAAAGAAAATATTACATATTTTATTGTAGTTATCTTTTGGTGTCTATTAATTGTATGAAATAATGGTACCATTTTATCATTTTCATGCATGTGTATATAATAGTTTGATTATTTTTACTTTTATTGGCCTTTGAATCTCCTTTCCCCTGTCCCTTAGCCTCTACTTCTTCCCTATCAGTGCTGCTTTCTATTTTATTCATTGCCCCATACCCTAGTTGCTTTTCTTTATCTGGGTGATTTTATTTAACATGATGGTCTCTAGTTCTATCCATATTCCTAAAAATATGCCATGATCTGAGGGGTAGTTATGCAAAAACAATACACAGGCATGTATATATGCCACATTTTCTTTATTCATTCACTTGTACCTTACTGAGGCATCAAAGGGCGATTCTATAATTTAGCTTTTTGAATAGTTTTGTGATATTATAGGCATATTGGATAATATGTTGGCTTTCCATCTTGATATATGTTGGATACTATCTCTTGTTAGGTAAATAGCTGATAAAGATTTTTCTCCCGTTCTGTAGATTGCCTCTTCACCCTGTTGACTGCTGTGCAAAAATTACTCTATTTGAGGAAACCTGATCACCTAGTTCTTGCTAACATTTCCTTAACTACTGGAATCTCACCCAAGTCATTGACTATGCTTGAAATTTTTCCCTATGTTCTCTTCTATTAGACTATGGGTCTTATGTCTTACAAAAGGATCTTTGATCCATTTCAAATTGAATTTGGGAGACACACACAAACACACACACACACACACACACAGAGAGAGAGAGAGAGAGAGAGAGAGAGAGAGAGAGAGAGAGAGACTGAGAGAACCAGGTAACTGTACTGTGTAATGTATTTCTAGGTTCTCTATTTTATTCTATTGACACATGTGTCTGGTTTTATGCAAATGCCTTGGTACTTTTTTATTTTGTTTTTGTTTACTTTTTTGGTTTTTCAAGGTAGAGTCTCATTTTAGCCCAGGCTGACCTGGAATTCACTATGTAGTTTCAGGGTAGCCTCAAAGCCATTGCAATCCTCCTACCTCAGCCTTTTGAGTGCTGGGATTAAGGGAATGCACCCCCTTACCCAGTTTATTGATTGTTTTGTTTTTTAAGTCTAATAATTTCAAATGAGGTTTTGTGGTATTCTCCCATGAATTCTTTTTTTTTTGTTTGTTTGTTTTTGGTTTTTCGAGGTAGGGTCTCACTCTAGCCCAGGCTGACCTGGAATTCACTATATAGTCTCAGGGTGGCCTCAAACTCATGACAGTCCTCCTATCTCTGCCTCCCGAGGGGCGGGATTAAAGGCATGTGCCACCACACCCGACCCATGAATTCTTTTTGACTAGAATGCTATTGATTATCATTTCTGTTCCAATATATATTCTTGGATTCTTTTATTTTATATTCTATTTGCATGAACAATGTCTGACATTATTATGGGATTGCTTTGAATCCAAAGATTGATTTTATGCACTGTATTTAATCCATAGATTCATGTTGATTATCAGTATTATTTCTGGCAATCTCTGAAAATGAGAGATCTTCTAATTTCTTCAAGGTGTTTCCCCAGTATTTTATAAGTATCCTACTACAGAATTGCTGCCTATTTTAGATGTATTTTTTTCCTTCTGACTGCTGTGAACAATATTGTTTCTTGATTTTTTTTCTCAATAGTTATTAGTGAAAATATTAAACTTCTGGATCACTAAAAAATATCTGAGGAAAAAAAAAAACAAGTTGAAAGTTTTATTTTGGTTCATGCTTTTTTTTTTGATTATGGGATATGATGTCCTTGCAACACTGCTGTGGGGCTATGGTGGGGCAGAACATCATGGAGACAATAGCCTGTGGTAGAGCCCAGCTCACGGTGCCAGGAAGAGGAGAGAGAATGTCCTCTAAGCGTGCACCACTCTTAAGTGTGTACTTAAAATACTATCAAATTCTGACCCCATCAACATATTTATGCACAGATCAAGTCAGACCACACATGGTCAAATAAGCTACCAGTAATTGGGATGACTAGCTAAGGACAAAGCCATCAAGACATGACTCTTTTGGGGAAAAATTAATATCTAAAAGAGAACAGTTCAGTCGGCATCCTGCTCCTTGGCTGAATTTATCTAGCGTGTCTAAATCTTTCCATGAAGAGCATGGGTTTATAATTACAGGATCTTATAGACTGCAATTCGGTGTCTTTGTGCCCCTTGTGTATCCCTCTCATTTTCCTTATTTGCTTTACTGCTGTGGCTAACATTTCAAAACTGTGTTTAATAAGACTGGTATGATTACACATTGTTATCTCATTCGTAATTGTAGAGCAGGAGTGTACAACTACTTGATTTCTCTGGTTCAAACTAGACAAAGAATTGTCTTGTCCAAAGGACATCAGTACCCCTTCCCCCAGTTTACTATTCCTCCAGCAAGGCATAGTTTAATCATTTTTAGCCTGCATTATGTTGAAGTGTCATTTTTCTATATTCAGCTTCTTCTGCCTTTTATTGTGACTTGATGCTACATTTGGTTCAATGGATTTTTTTGTATCTAGATCATAGAGATGATCATATGAATTTTTGTCCTTAATTATGAATTAGTATGTGGTGAAAAATTTTTCTTCCCTGATAAATTAACTTGATCATGCATGTGTTTCTTATCCATGTTAAATTTGGTTTGCATGTACTTTCTTGAATATTTTTATCCCTTTTCCTGCCTATGGATTTTTTGGCCATTTCCTTATGTAGTTTTAGTGCCAGGATAATAATGGTTTCATAGTATGAGCATAGCAGTGTTTCTTCTCCTTCTCTTTGATGCAATAGTTTGAGAAACAGTGGTGTTATTTCTCTGACTGTCTGGTAAATTTCAGCAGCAAATATGTATGTTCTTTGGTTTTTCCATGTTGGGATTTTTAAAAAATTACTTCAGTAACATCCTTATTCCCATTTATCTTTATAATAACTTTTGTTCAATTTTGTTTTTCAAGGTAGGGTCTCACTCTAGCCCAGGCTGACCTGGAATTCACTATGTAGTTTCACGGTGGCCTTGAACTCACGGTGATCCTCCTACCTCTGCCTCCCGAGTGCTGGGAATAAAGGCGTGTGCCACCACACCCGCCACTTTTGTTCAATTTTGACAAGTCATATTTACCTAAAAATTTCCATTCTATTATAATATATGCTATTGAAATATTCCCTAATGATCCTATAGATATAAGTGATATCAGTTATAATACATCTTTTTCTCACCAAGGTCCATTGGGTTGGGTCAAAATTCTTTTCATTTGGTTAGTTTGCTAATCTGCTTAAAGATCATTGATCTCGTCACTATTTTTCATTGTACTATTCTTAAGGACTCCTTAGCTTCTGATTTTCTATTAGTTATGTACATAGTGTGTATGCAGCCATGTTGGTACCAGCTGGGTCCCTGGTGAGGTGTGATAGGCTGATTCTCTCCTTAGGTTCTGATCCATATGAAAAAGAGAAGCAAATTCTCCAATAGAGAGTAAAGTCAGCACTGGATAAATGGGCTAACCATTATTATTTTAGAGGAATTTAATAGGTGTAGGCCTTCTTGTAGCGCAAGATTGGTAGGAGCTTGATATTGGAGGACAGGCTCATTTTCTGGATATGATTCTTACTTGTTTCCCAGTTCCAGTTATGGGTTCGTTTTCACTGAGCATATCTGTTAGCCAGTTCAAGATCAGTTGGTTACCCACCATGGCTGTGTGCCACTGTTGCACTTGAGTGAGCATCATGTCAGGTTGTTTCCTGCTGAGTAGTTTAGACCTCCAGTTGCTTGGGCAGATGTTGGTTAATTTCCCACAGTTGCTCATGTAGCACTTTCTGGCACTAGACAAACTAAGTGTCTGGGGAATGACTCTCGTCCAGATTCAGCCAGCAAATTCTCCAATGGACTGTGATAACATTAGCAATAGAGATAACTTTAGCTTTGATTATTCATCTTCTACTAGTTAGGCATTTTATCTGTTCTTTATTAGTATCTTGTGATTTATCTTTAGGCTACTTGATCTCTCTCTCTCTCTCTCTGCATCTCTTTCTGTCTCTTCACTAAATTATATACTTCCCACTTAGGCTTACCATTCTTATATCCATCCCAAAGATTTGGATATATTGCTTTTCTACTTTAACTTGTTTCTAGGAGGTTTTTAGTGTCTTCTATCATTTCTTAAATAACCAATCATTTAAAAGTATCATATCAAATATGTGTGTGTTATGTTTTCTTTCATTTGAATAGTCTGACAATTCCTGCAAGAGACATGCTGGATGTGAAAAGATATAGAACAAATAGTTTGAAAAGATTAAAATTAAAGAAATGAGAAAATTATAGGGAAAAAATGGAAATGTGGATTGGAAAACAAAACTAAAGTACTTAGATTCTATGTTGTCTCTTGCTGTTGATTTTGTGTTTTCAAGCCATTGTGACATGGTAATATTCAGAAAGTCCACTATCTGGTATTGTTTTTTAAAAAAATCTGTTTATTTGCAGGCAGAGAGAGGGTAAAAAAAGGAGAGTAAGAGCGAGTGAGAAAGAGAAAGAATAGGTGCACCAGGACCTCTTGTATATGCACTCTACAGGCCTCACTTTGTGCATCTGGATTTATATTGGTAGAGGGGAATCGAACCTTGGCTGTCAGGCATTTTAAGCAAGCACCTTAAACTGCTAAGCCATATATATATATATATATATATATATATATATATATATATATATATATGATAGATAAGATTTTCCCTTTTTTGTGTTTTCAGTTTTTCTTTCTCTCATACTTTTTGTGACCTTTTGTGATTTTCAGTGCTAATCTAACCCACTTTCTTTGTCTTGTTGAACTACGACCCGTGAAGAGAGTAAGAAGACTAGAGCATATCACTCTTTGCTTGTGTGCGTCACCAGTCCATTAGTGGGTGTGAATTACAATTGGAGGTGGTTAGAATCTCTTTGTTTTCCTGCTTGTTAATACAAGGTAGCTTGAATCCAAGGATATTTTTGCCAGAACAATTTAGTTTGACATACACCCCATGTTGAGCTGACACTGAGCTCTGCAGTGTGTCCTGGCATGCCTATGATGCCCAGATGGAGAGGGTCAATGTACTGTACTATATGAGGTGGGACACAGAAGGTCTCACATATTTCCACTGCCTGTGATTATATTTATTCAAGTCCACTCCCTCTATAAAAATCACACATACCTATGTAGTCATCCAATCCTAGTTACCTGGATCTTGAGCTACTAGTCTAAACAAAAAGAGGTTGCAACCCATTCATATCTTCAGCCTTATTGTACAAACGTTTGTTGTTGTTGTTTTTTTTTTTTTTTTTCAGGTTCTCTCATGGGTCTGTAACTTGCCAATTAGGCTAGAGTAGCTGACTAGTAAGTTCCAGAAGTCCTCCTATCTTCACATCTCTAGCACAGTGATTATACATATGCATGCACATTGTGCATTTTTACATGGTTTCTAGGGATTGTATTCAGGTCCTCAGAATTACAAAGCAAGCATTGTACTAACTGAGCTATCAACCCAACCTTAAAAAGTATTATTTCAATGAGATTGCTTCAGTGGTGATCTGCTGGGGATGTATTTGTCCACATGGTAGACATTAGTTGGAGAAACAGGTCAATTCTTGTTGTGAATTCAAGGGAAATGGGAGACATGTGGACTTCTGTTTCTGAAAGCAATAAGCTTGGACACAAACTTCCAGGATAGCCCCCATTCCTATAATGGGCTTTAAGATGAAAACACAGCATACTACTAAGCCACTGCCAGATCAGTGATGCCCAGACTTCCTCTGTTCTGCATCAGTGTCTTTGCTGATTTGATCTACTACATCTCTCCACCTTTTCCCTTTCTGTTTACTATGTTCTTAGAGACTCAGCATTATCTGAACTCATGTTCTCTTTCTGGATTCTGTGTCCTGCACACCTGGTATTGGTTTCAGAAGCATGAAAAATACATGGAGTGGTCGTGAATTGCACATGCTTCCAGGAGCTGCCGCTGAGATGCTGCATGAGGTAGGGCCTGATGCCCTGATAGGCTGAAAGAGCCTTTCGGAAAATGTGAAGAGTGGTCATGAATTGCACATGGTTCCAGGAGCTGCTGCTGAGATGCTGCATGAGGCAGGGCATGATGCCCTGATAGGCTGAAAGAGCCTTTGGAAGATGGACCGTGGTTTGCATGAAGACCTCAAGATGTTTTGGACATACCAAGACTGTGCAAGGGCTACCATAGAGCACACTGTTGGCCCTGGGTGGAAGTGTTCCCCGGGTACTCTGCCCAGCTGGAGGGGCAGAATTGGAAAGTCTGGAGACTGTTAGTCTCTGGGTATATTGAACTTGAGCTGCAGAAGTTTGATGTTTGTTTGATGGTGGTTGAGTTTGCATTGTTTTAGTCTCTCCTTGCTGTGCCTTATACCAGTTGAAAATGTTTACTCTGTGCCTTTATATGTTAGCAATGTTTAACTTGTTTGGTTTTACAGGTCTTAATATCTTAACTTGGTCAAGACTGTGGGGACCTTTGAAATTGAACTGAGTACAATTTACAATGTGTGATGGTTATAAATCTATTGGGGGCCAGGGGCGGAATGTGGTGGTTTGAATAGAATAGATGGCCCCCAATATATTCAGTTGTTTATTTGTTTGTAGTTTGCATCTCTAGCCATATGGCTGGAGGAAGTGCTATTGTGTAGATCTTAAGGTGTGGTGGTGGGTTTCAGATTTCAATCTAAAGATATGCAAAGTGTGCCTAGCTGGAGTTCCTGAATTGTGCTGTGGCTTTTGACCTTTAGGCTTGTACTGCTCTCTCTCTGCTTGGGCCTGTGAAGGCAGGCCAGTTTCTTCTGCCATTATGGAACTTCCCCTGGATCTGTAAGCTTCAATAAATCCCTTCCTCCATAACTGTGCCTGGTCTAGAATTTCATCTCAGTGAACCTATAGCTGACTAATACACCAGACTTCCTCTGTTCTGCATCAGTGTCTTTGCTGATTTGATCTACTACATCTCTCCACCTTTTCCCTTTCTGTTTACTATGTTCTTAGAGACTCAGCATTATCTGAACTCATGTTCTCTTTCTGGATTCCACTCTTCTAACAAATGAAATCTTTATCTCTCTTGATGCTTTTGTTCTCCAATATTTTAGTGCATTACTTTTGCCATCCATTTGGTTGAGGAACTGTGCTTGTTTTGATAACAAGCAATGGAGAAGGAGTCAAAGGTAACTCGTGTCTAATATGCCATCTTGGGTTCCTCATATTAACTATTTTTTTTATTAGTTTTGTACTCAGTGAATACAGTCAAGTTGGTACCATGTTAGCCTCCCCTCTGTCCTCCCCCTCCACCTGACCCCTCCTTGTTGGGGTATATGGGTCGTGCATTGTGGGGTTAGCCATCAGTTATGGGTAGGAGGAAATGTCTCTGTGTATCATGACCCAACGTGTGGCTCTGACATTCTTTCTGCCCCCTCTTTTGCAAATTTCCCAGAGCCAGTATTTTTAAAACAAGGTAATCCTTTCATGAAACATAAGAAGGGCTCTTCAGACAAAATATTGACCTTTATTTGTCTTCATTGTTTCCCACAGTTCAAACAGAAATCATGAATTTTATGTATTTTTTGTGTATTTACATTTTTAATTTCCTGTTGCCATGAAGATTTCCAAAGGAAGATATGAACATTTTATAGTATAATAAAAAGAGTGTAATAAAATCTGTAACAACTAGAAGATTTTCTTTCAGTTTTGAAACTTTATTTAGTACATGGAAATATCTCCAAGTAGGGCCTATCATTATTTGATTATAGGTGTGAATAATTTCAGTCATATTATATAATTAATTTTTCACTGTTTGACATATTGCCATCTTTTGCTGGCATGCTGAATATATGATTATATGCTTGTGTCTTTCATTCTTCTCCTTTATTTCTGAAAATTATTATTTGTATGCTTTGATGCTAAATTCTTGGAGTAGAAAATGTCATGACTACTAAATTGGCCTGCTGAAAACCTACCATATTCACAACAACAACAATAACAAAAACTCAGGGTAATTTCATATACTATTGCATTTATTTAATGATAAATACATATCAGAGTTTCCCATTCTTGCTGCACTTGTACTGTAGGAATGCCACAATCTATATTTTATCTCCTCTTTGACTATTATCATTAGTGTTTGAACATTTGCATATTAATGTTTATGATTGGGTGCTGAGTATTTCTACACTATTTATATCCTCAGTCTGTCTTGAATTTACCATACCATGCTTTCTATTTCTTATTATTGACTTTCTGGAATTGAGGAAATAGAGACCCATATTTACAATATTCTTACTTCTCATTACACCTTTCAAATTTCCATGTTGAAATTTGTGCTTTATAATTGATTAAAGTAGTCATATTCTGCTAGTACTCTTCATTCATCAATGTGTTTTTAGAACAAACTCACCATTTGTGCTCCTAGTACATAAAATCAATTAAGTGATACAGATGATTATCAAAAAATTCTATTGTTCAAATTTTCTATTCCTGTAAGCACTTCCTTTGTCATTTGCTGAAGCCAAAGTTAAGTTGAAAAAGAACACGATTTCTGTGCAGTTATGTAAGCTGTTTGACGCAGCTCCGACTCTTTGTTGGGTGAAGTAACGGAACCCCGGGGGAGCTTTCTATTTCTTGCTTTGTGTTTGACCTCAGTTCCATTTGAAGAGCAAAGTGTGGTTATGTCTCATGCCCTCCCCTGTCCTCTAACTTTCCATGTCATTGAAGAGCACCTAGGACAGTCCATTAACCTGGTTTTCTGTTGGTAGTCCCACCTTTGTCCTCAGGTTCCCTGCATAGCATCAGGTTAGTGTAACTAACAGCCGCAGCAGCTTCAGGTGGCCTTTGTCACTTTTTATCTACCCTGGATTCCTCCTGCACTGAATACCATTTAGATTTCTATCGGAAACCTTTTCTGCCCTATGTCACAACCTCTCAAGTCACTGAAGTTTCAGCACAGCTGTAGTGTCGACTTCTGAGCACTCTGTTCCACATTCCAATTCAAGGATCTTATCCAGTGTCTCTCTATTTTTCTGTCTCAAGAGTCTTATCAAAAGTTTAGAGGTGGTGGCTGAGCCGGTAGCACATGAAGTCAAACTTGGAAAGAGAGGATTATTATCACCAAATGGCAACAGGGATATTGGTTGAGTCCCCAGCTTCAAGTCCTTTGCATGGCGGAGTTAAAAAATTCATATTTAAGGACTATTTACACTTTGAAATTCCAACCTACTTTGTGTCAACTCAGGTCCTTGCTTTTCTCTAGTCCATGTGATTTACTCATAAATAAGTAACTAGTTCTCAAGTTTAAATGCTAGGCACTGCTTTGCAGCAAATTCAAGGAGAGATCCTCTCATATACCTTGTGTGCAGACATAGAAGCCACTGCAGTTAGGAAAGCTCATTGTGGGCTGGAAGAATGCCTTAGTGGTTAACGAGCATGCCTGCGAAGCTAAGGACACAGGTTCGATTTTCCAGGTCCCATATAAGATGCACATGGTGACAAATGTGTCTGGAGTTCGTTTGCAGTGACTAGAGGCTCTGGTGCGCCCATTCTCTCTCTCTCCCTCTCTCATAAGTAAATAAAAATAATATAAAAAAAGTAAAGGTCACTGTGAGCTCTACTTACATGTATGTTATTTGCTTTCCTTGTCGATGGGACAAAATACCTGACACAAAGCAACTTAAGAGGAAAAGTTAATTTTTACTCAGAGTTTAATGGTAGTCCATCACTTCAGGAAGGCATGGTGGTGGCATGAGACATTTGATCATATTGTTTCTAAAGTCAGTAATTAGAGAAAGAAGAATTATAGTGATCATCTTTACTCATCCTTTTCACTCAGTTCTGGACCACAGCCCGTGCAATGGTGCTGCCCGTATTCAGCATGGAAAAGGCCACCTCAGTTAAAGCTCTCTGTAAACCCTCACTAGACTGACAACTTTGACTATGAAGTGACTCTATGTCCTGCATAGTTGACAACCAAGATTATCCTAATTTATTTGGAGGAAAGAGCCACTAATTTTTACAATTTTCAAGAAATATTGCGATTCAGTTTAGTATTCAATAATTGTACTATATATGTATTCATTTAAGCACATATATTTCCAAATAGATCCATTGCAGTAAAGTGAAACATATTACCTTGGGCTAGATGTGATGAGTTAAACACTGTTCAAAAGAAGGCAGGAGTGTAGTACTATTTACTCATAGCTCTCCGAGGAGAGCATAGGGCACCACGCAGGACTACCGAGGAGAAACATGACAGTCAGTTATGAGGCGGAAAGAAGAGAATGGAAGTGTGGGAGACCACCATCATTGGGATTTCCTCAGGAGTATATGATATTAAAATCTGTGATGAAGAACTAGTAATTCATATTTAATTATGACTTCAGTGCAAGACAGAAAATGGGGAGGAGGGTCAGACAATTGACAGTGTCAGGGTGAATTAAAGGCAGTGCCCTGGCAATAGATAAAGTGAATATTGGTGCAGAAAGCAAATGGGACTGAGAGGAATGAGGAAGCTTCTAAGGCACAACCAGAAAAGATGTGAGTGACACCTTAGCTGCAGACTAGTGTGTGGTCTGCAGGTTACCTGGACTGACTGTAGAACATGGTGCATTTAGCTCTACCAGCACAAGAAGAATTTGTTACAGAAGCAGCTTCTCATAAACAGACAGACAGACAGACACACACACACACACACACATACACACAGAATTCCATTATGACTTGGCAGGAAAAAAGTAAAACATCTGAAGATGGTATTACAGTTAATAGATTTAGCATTTGCAACTTTACACCTGTTGCTGAGTTATAAATTGTTTTGTTCTTTTACTGTGCACTCTTGCACAAAGACTAGAAAAATTGCATTTTGGAGCCCGAACAAAATTGGGTTTACCATAATAAATGTGCGTCAGGAAAACACCTATAAGAACACAAAATTAGCAATAATGTACTCTTTTTTTCAACTGAGCAAGTGAAAACAGACTTAAGGCATACACACCACTTTTGTATAGGTTGTCTGAGCTCACTACATGTTTGACCTTCTGTCCTTTGATCTTGCAGGAATAAGGGATGCACCATGAGATGTTCACATGTTCTTCTAAGCATGGCTTCTTTTACACAATCCATCACAAGGGTGTCTTATTATCGGACTTGTGAATTCAGGAGCTCAGAGGGCTCAGGAGAGGCTGAGGTCTGTCTTTCCCACAGCTATTATTTCAAGGGAGACTGACTTTGGCTCACCATGAAGTTATCTCAGCAAGCATTCCATCACATACTGCTGCTATGTCCTACCTACCAGTGACAAAAGAAACAAGCCCATAGAACAAAGTAACCAGATGCCTCTTTACTTCCCTCTGTCTAGCACTCAGATCTGGAATACTTATTTTACTACAAACCAGTATCTAAATAAATTACGGATTTATTTAGGATTTCTGTGTTTATTTATTCAGGATTTCTGTGTTTCTCGAAGATATGAGAACAAAATGGGAATAAAAGTACAAGCAAATTCTAAATTAGTAAAAAACAATGGTTCTAACTCTGGTTGAATAAGTATACTTTCTTATTTTTCCAATTCTGTTGAATCTCTGTATGTATATATCAAGAGTTGGGACCATTGTTCCCTTCCTCCTTACCCCCACTCCACTGAGAGCCCTCCTTAGTGGGCTTGCTGGAATTCACCAGGGAGTTGTGGGTTATGATTTACGACAGCAGCAGTCATTATGTGTGGGAACAATGCCTCTGGATATTCCCTCCATCCTGTGGCTCTTACATTCTTTCAACCTCCTCTTCTGCAAAATTCCTTGAGCCCTGTTGGGTGTGTTTTAAGTCTACTTTAGGGTTGAGCGCTCAGTAGCTTCTTGGTTTCTGCTTTGGTGCATTTTGAATATGCTCAGTGTCTGTCTCCATCACCCTGGCTCAGGCTGTCAGGCTTGTCATGGAAGCAGCATCCTTGCTCATCTCCCTAATTCCTTTGTGTTTTCACCTGGAGCCCTAGTTGCTGAGGTAGGGGAGGTTCACCTGCTGACATGGACTCAGCTATCCTTGCTTTCTTGATAGATTTTGGTTGTCCACAGTTCTCTCTGCTTTCTGAAAGAGGAAAACAGAATGTCCAATGGAGAGTGGGATCAGGTTAGGTTAAGGGTCTAAACATTGTTAACTTAGGGAGATTTTGATGGATGTAGCCTCACTTTCAGATAAAGACTAGTAGAAGCTTCTCAATGGAGTCCATAATCTTGGTCTCCATAGGATTCTGACTTGGTTCCCAGTTCCAGCTATGGTTTATTTTCCACTGAAGAGATCTCTTAGCCAATCAGAAAGCCATTGGCTACTTACCTAGGGTAGGTGCTACTATTACACAGGTGTGTACATCTTCTCAGGATAGTTAACTGCATAGAGCAGGGTACCCTGCTTGCCGCTGCATTGTCGACCACGTTCACCCAGCATTTCATGTCATGTTTTTCAGCACTATACAGACAATCATCAGGGAGATGATTTCTTTCCAGATTTAGCCAGATTTGTTGTTGTTATGTATTGTCAGCATGTTTTGTCTTTAGCAATAAGGTCTTCCCTTTCCCCTCAGGACAGTAATTAAGTGCCTTGACAGAAGTCTGCCTTATTTTGGGGACCTCATAGGTATCTCAAATCAACAGCTTAACATGGGTTGTAACCTTTTTTTTTTTTTTTTTTTTTTTTTTTTTTTTTTTTTTTTTTTTTTTTTTTTTTTACCAGCCAAGGCCAAATAGTTTAGATTTAGACTTCATCCCACCCTCTCCAGGGCCCATCTTACTATATGATCCCTCCAGGTTCCTACCGAGGGTTATATATTTTAGTGTGCTAGCCAGGAAGAAGGTTTCTATTGTACCAATTCAGTTTGGATTTTGTTTTATGTATATAGCCCCCTCCCATTCCCCTCTCCACAAACCCTTCCTTTCCTCTTATCTAGCCCCTGAGTTGCATATCGTTCAAGGCAGCAGTACAAGCTATTCCAGTTTAGGACCACAGATGACTGAGACCATGCAGTCTTTGCCTCTCTGCCCTTGTATGAGTTCACTTAGTGTGATCTGTTCCAAGTCTGTCCATTTTCCTACAAATTTCATTTTATCATTTTTCCTTAAATAGAATTAATATTGTTAAAATGATAATTATACCAAAAGCAACAAACAGATTCAATGCAATACCAATAAAATTCCAACATCATTCTTCACAGGGATAGAAAAATTAATCTCAAAGTTAATATGAAATGAAAGAAAGCCTTAGATATCCAAACATATCCTCAGCCTAAAAGCACCTCTTAAAGTATTACCATACCTGATCTGAAGCTGTACTACAAAGCCATGGTAACAAAAACAGTATAGTACGGGCATAAAAACAGACATATATTCTGTGGTAGTTTGATTCAGGTGTCCCCATAAACTTAGGTGTTCTGAATGCTCAGGTCCCCAGCTGATGGCAATTTGGTAGTTGAGTCCTCCTTGGAGGCAGTGTATTGTTGGGGGTGGACATACAGGTATCTTAGCCATCTTCCTCTTTCTAGTGTTTGGCACACTCTCCTTTTGCTGTTTTCTACCTGATGTTGGACAGGAGGTGATGTCCACCCTCTCCTCATTCCATCATTTCCCCTGCCATCATTGAGCTTCCCCTCAAATCCATAAGCCCAAATTAATACTTTTTCCCCACAGTTTACTCTTGGTCAGATATTTTCTGACACCAATGTGAACATGACTGTGACATAGGCCAGTGGAACAGAACTGAAAACCTAGCCCTTAGTTCAAATAACTATAGCTTGATTGACTTGATCTTTGTCAAAGGATCATACAATGTGCACTGGAGAAAAGACAGCATCTTAAACAAATGGTGCTGGACAAATTGGATATCCAAATGTAGAAAAATAAAACTATATCCACTCCTCTCAATATGCACAAAAAATCAACTCTAAATTGATTAAAGACCTCAATATAAGACCTCAAAGTGCCAAACCAATGGATGAGAATATAGGGGGAACTCTCCATGGTGTAGGAGTGGGAAAAGACAGGGACAACAGACAACCCACAGAATGGGAGAAAATCTTTGCCAGCTATGCCACTGACAGACCACTAATATCCAAAATCTACAAAGACCTTAAAACACTATGCAATAAAAAATAAATAAATAAAACAAACAATCCACTCCAAAATGGGGCCGAAAGCTGAATAGGGAATTCTCAAAGGAAGAAAAACAAATGGCTGTTACCTAAGAAAATATTCAACATCCTTAGCCATCAGGGAAATGAAAACTAAACCACCTATGAGATTCCACCTTATTCTAGAAAAGAAGACAACAGTAAATATTTGTGAGGAAGCACAGAAAAGAAAGCCCTCATTCACTGCTGGAGGGAGTTCAAACTCGTACAACTACTATGGGAGTCAGTATGGAGACTCCTGATAAAGATGAAAATAGAGCTACCAAGTGACCCAGCCACTCCTCTACTGAGTAATTACTGCAACATCCCCACACTTCAAAGCAGAGATATTTGCTCATCCATATTTATAGTTGCTCGATTCACAATCGCTAAACCTGGAATCAACCCAGATGCCCATTGTTTGATTAGTAATGGATAATGAAGGCGAGGTATATAAGCAGAATCATCCACTTTCATTTTGAAAGTCTGAATTAAACTTCTAGCTGGTATTTCTTAAGCCACAGTACCATTCTCACTTCCTTAGTATACTTTAAAACCATTTTTCTTCTTGCAGCTCTTCATATTTTCTGCCAAGTTACTTGTTCTTTCTCATTTGGAATTTTATTCTTTCTCCCAATCAACTGTTTTTCTTTACAAATGTTAACACACATTTTTGCTACTTCTGACCTACACAATTGGTCAGACTTTTCTTAAGTTTTTCATATAAAATGCAGAATGAGCCCAGGAATGGTGGTATATGACCTTAACCCTAGCACTCAGGAAGCAGAGGTAGGAGGAAGAGTGTAAGTTCATAGCAGCCTGAGACTACATCATTAATTCCAGGTCAGCCTGGGTTAGAGGGAGTTCCCTACCTCAAAAAAAAAAAAAAAAAAAAAGATCAGAGTCAACAGGGAGTATTTAAATGCTCAGCCCATATCCCCCTACACACACATTACACATAAACACCAATGTATCCTATCCTAAGAGCTTGATTCTTGGTATCTTATATGCCTATGTGACATAAGCAATGTATTCTTTCACTAATGTGTTAAAATGAAGGGTCTTATGACCCTATGTAGGCAAAAATCTGACAGGTGAAATGCAGATAAAGAAAAGATGAAGACCGACTTGTAATCTATGTTAGTCAGCAAGAGTTTAGGCATCCTTGTTTCAATTTTAGGCACATTTAAGGAGTGTATAGTTTTAAGGGGAGGGACTGCCTTAATTTGGAAATTGAAACCTCAATTACTGAGTAATTCTTTCCATTCCTATTTATAATTAGGTTTTTTTTTTCTAAAAAAGGAATCATGCCACTTTATGTCATATGTCTCTTCCCCTGTGTTTTGAATTATTACAAGAAAATATATGAAATATTAAAATGGAAAATCTTTCCCCCCCCAAAAAGCATGAACTCAATAAGGTCAATAATTTCCGTATTTCATCAAAAATACTACCTCCCCAGTTTATCAGTCATTTGTCTTTACATACCATACAAAAATGGGCTTTATTTAAAAAAGTGATAGCTTTAAAAATGTTTATTTTTATTTCAGTGCAATACTATAGGAGCAAAGACTTAAACATATATTATAGATATCTTTATATGTTTATGTAGATTCATGGTATTTGCATAGCAATTATCATGTTTACAAAACCAAACATTATGTTTTTCTCATTCTGACTCAAATCATTCCTCCTGCCAGTCACGCTTTATTGTTTCTCATTCAAAGTTGAAGAAACTAAAACTTTGAGAGGTTAAATATACTTGCTTAAATTCAAACCAATGCAAACAAGTTAAAAATGCCACTCGCTGAACTTAAACCTCATCTCCTAAAAGCAAATCTTTCATCCTTGTAATAAAAGGCCATATACCCATTGCTTAAGGTTCTTAAGGTCAATGTTTCTCTAGATAAAACAAGAATAAATTTAATCTTTTCTGACTCTTGGATGTGTGACTGCTTGTACTACCAATGAATTGTCATCATTACATAAATTAAATTTTTATTTTTAATGTGTGATAACAGTTTGGTACCAGCACATTGTCTGTATAGTCCAAGGTAGAAATTCAGCCTGTACTTAGCTAAAGTTCCCTTGAAAGGGTTAATTACATTGAATTCTCTCTGAGTAGATTCTTTTAGTTGGATTTTGAGTAAATATCTGGGCAGGCAAGAAAATGTGGATAGCATGATGTATTATATTTCAAGGTTTCAGAAAAGACAAGACCTCTTGTTTAAAAAATAATTGGTCACCAGGGACACTACAATTCTGCTAGACTGCTCTATTAACCTAGGGGTAATTGGACTTGTAAATGTAAATATCTAATTTCTAAGAACTTTAACCCATTGGCTTGTGGATAAATGAAACATGAAGGACTGGATATTGAATACAAAACTTGAAATTGATTTTGCTTCTCCAAAAAAAAAAAAGCACTAAAAATTTCTATCTAAGAATCTTATTTGTTTTATGCTCAAGGCTCTGGATCTATGGGACAGCACTTGTTTACTCATTGCAGTCATTATTATTCCTTGAATTTCATTTGTTCTTTTAATTTAAAGCCCATATCATAAAGCTAATTCAAGGCAATATCTATGTGCATTATCAAAATCAATGTAGGGCCTCCTCTCTCATTTAATTTAATTAGTACTCCCATGTGTATGTATGTGTATTTACTGAACAAAATACAGTTCTGTATCTGATATTGTACTACTATTTTATTTATTTCCATTAATTCACCCATGACTATAATTATTAATATGCATATTAAACTCATATAGTGTTTGTGTGTATTTTAAGCTGTCCACCCATCATCTCGTAAGGAATCAAGCATTACCTAAGCAGCGACAATGCAACTATTTGATAAGTCTATTTTGCTAACAGAGATTTTTTATTATTTATTTTTATTGACAACTTCCATATTTATAAACAATATCCCATGGTAATGCCCTCCCTCCCCCCTTTCCCCTTTGAAACTCTACTCTTCATAATACCCTGTCCCCCTCTCAGTCAGTCACTCTTTTATTTTGATGTCATCATCTTTTCCTCCTATTATGATGGTCTTGTGTAGGCAGTGTCAGGCACTGTGAGGTCATGGATATTCAGGCCACTTTGTGTCTAGAGGAGCACATTGTAAGGAGTCCTACCCTTCCTTTGGCTGTTACATTCTTTCCACCACCCCTTCTGCAATGGACCCTGAGCCTTGGAAGGTGTGATAGAGATATTTCAGTGTTGAATACTCCTCTATCACTTATTTTCAACACCATGGTGCCTTCTGAGTCATCCCAAAGTTGCTGTTGTCTGAAAGGAGAAGCTTCTCTAACCAAAAGTGAGAGTAGCATTAATATATGGGTATAAACATTAAGAGAAGTGCTTACTGGGCAGTTTGGTGAGCATAGTATATACATTTAGCCAGACAGCAGCAGACGTTACACTCCTAGGTCTCATGACTACCCTGTTGCAGGTTTTCAGTATTCCCTCCCATGGAGCAGGCCTCTAGTCAAATTAGAGGGTGGTTGGTTTCCCCCATAACAGACGTGCCACTATTGTACCCATTGGCTCATTTGGCCTAGCTGGCCAAATTTAAGGCTTGCAGTGTCCACTGTTGAGTATCTCCACTGGTGATTTCTCTCCCTCCCATTGAACTGCATGCAGTGTGTCTTTTTCAAGATTTCTGTCAGCTGTTCTACATGGAAGAGGTTTCCAGCTCAGCTCCATCAGGATTTCTCAATTACTTTGCAGCCCAAGTATGTGGAGTCTTCAGCAATAGGGTCTTACCATCTATTCCTGGTAGGAAACCAAGGGCCTCAGCAATGGCCTGTAATATTTTGGGGGCATCGGGGACCTCCTTGGCCAACAACTCACTGGAGGGTATCCCATCCCTGGCACTGAAATTTTATAGTAACAATCTACGGCTCCTGAGTGTTCCATTGCCCAAAAATGTAGGTTTCTAAATAACTTATTTATATCATCTTAGATTTTGATAAGCCTTCTCTCCACCTTTCCTTTACAGTCTCTTCCCCTGACCTCACTTAGGCCTTTTCACCCCCATTAATCTGTTTTTCTACTTATATATATATACAATACCATCCTATTAAGTCCCCCCTCCCTCCCTATCTATTCTCTTTATATCTCCTTTCTAACTTACTGGCCTCTGCTACTGAGTTTTATTTCTACAGAGACTTCTTAATAAAGTACATAAAATAAGCCCAGATATGTTAATAATGTTTCTTATGTAACAATATATCATATGCACTTGTAATCTCAGATGCCATTGAGGAGGGGTTAAGTAACAGCTAATTCTAAAGTACACGTTAGATCATTGTACAGCCTGAAGATTTAACTAAAGGGTAGTGCCAAGGGGGGACATCCACTGTCTTAATTGAACCCAGACCTTAGGAAAAAATGTCGAGACTTTTTAAAACAAGTTATCTTCAGCATGACAGAAGGATGAATGAGAAGAGACTTTGGAAACACCACCTACGTCTCTGTGTTTTGCATAAGACCAAAGAGAGTCTGATCAGGTATAGGTAGGTCAGGCTGCTGTTGAGCTCTACCAGCACAGCTAGTTGGGAGGAATGCAAACTCCTCAGGATAGCATGGCAGACTGTCTTCCTGTAGCACCCCTCTGAGAGATTTGCAGCCTCTCTGCAGTCTGGCTCTGCACAGTCATAATCATATTTCTCATGGCTACCTATGATTCTCCTTGGGAGAAAGATGAAGATTAGGTCAGTCACCCATCAGTCTCTGCTTTTTATAGGACTCCTGAGGATTACAATATCTGGAGATGCTAAAGTGTCTCACATCAAATAATATTGCATTTGCATACAACCTATATGCATATATCTCTGAGTTGGAAATCATCTCTAGATTATCTGTAATACGTAAACCACCAAGTTCTTATATGAGTAAAGCCAAGTTATTTACACACACAAACACATATATATGTGTATATATATATATATATATATATATATATATATATATATATATGCATATATTTGTATAAGCCAATTCACTGTGCCCAAGTTTTGCGGATGTCATATAATATTATTTCTTGTATATGACATGTAGTATTTAAAAACACTGGGCTGGAGAGATGGCTCATAAATTAAAGGTGCATGCTTGTATGAAGCCCAGTGGCCTGGGTTTGAGTCACCAATACCCACAAATGTAGAAAGTGGAGCCTGCAACTAGATTGTTGGCAGTGGCAGAAGGTTCTTCTATACCTGCTGTCTCCCTCTCTCCATGTCTTTCTCACTCATTCTCTCTCGCTGAAATAAGTAAATAAAAATATTTTCCTTATATTTATGTCCTAAAAAGAAGATATGCTACTTAATGGAGAGTCTAAATGTTGTACCTTTAAAATCTGGAATAAGATAAGAATATTAATTTTTACCAAAACTGTTTAATATTTGATTTGTGTTTTTTCTTTGTTTTTTGGTTTTTTTTTTTTTTTTTTTTTTTTGGTTTTGGTTTTTCGAGGTGGGGTCTCACTCTAGCCCAGGCTGACCTGGAATTCACTATGGAGTCTCAGGTTGGCCTCGAACTCAAGGTGATCCTCCTACCTCTGCCTCCCAAGTGCTGGGAATTAAAGTCGTGTGCCACCACGCCTGGCGTGTTTTTTCTTTGTAATGTTTTATTTATTTATTTGTAAGCAGACAGAGACAGAGAGATAGAGAGAGAATGGTCATGTGAGGGCCTCTAGCCACTACAAAAAAAATCCAGACAGATGCACAAAATGGAGTATGCATCTGGATTTTTTTGTAGTGGCTAGAGACCCTTACATGACCATTCTCTCTCTATGGTACGAGGGAATCAAACTCTGGTTGTTAGGCTTTGTAGGCAAGCACCTGAACCACTGAACCATCTCTCCAGTCCGTCATTTGTGATTTTGAAGAATGCTATGAAGTTAAATGATAACAGTAACAATATAAATTGCAAAGAGATTTGAAAGGAAAATTGTAGCTATTCTTAGCAATCCACTAAAGAAAAGGGCAGAATCTCATAAACTAATTAATGACAGCAATACCAATTCAGAAGACTGATCTCAGTTAGAGATTTAAGTTAGGGATGTTTTTATTATCAGAGTTACCTCATTCATGAAATTGAATGTTCACTGAGGGAAGCAAGTATATATAAAAGAATATAAGATGGAGCCTAAGGCATCCAAACACTTACAAAGGAACACTATAAAGAATAAGAAAGGAATGTAAAACTAGGACTTGGATGTAGTGCCAAAAATAAGAAATTCTGTTTCAAGATGTGAGTCATGAAGCATATCAACTGCCCCCCATCAATGTAAAGATAGTAATAATTGACATTAGACTTGCCACCTTTGACAATGTTTCCGACATTGAAAATAGCTATTTTTATTCAGGTTGTTGTTTCTGAATTTCTGGGTTAGAGCTCATTATCCCATGAACACAACAAATGACAAACATGGACAGCAGAAGAGCAAGTAAGCAAAGTTTTTGTTTGTTTGTTTGTTTGTATTCAGTAAATATTTCTTAAAAAAAAAAAAACAAAAAAACAGCTTCCCACCATAGGGAAGGGACCTCAAAAGAGGTCACCAAAATGAAGACTCTATTTAAGGATTTTATGTGTTGGAGAACAAAGAAAATAGTCTGATTGGTCCAAAGGCCCAGTCTGGAGAGAATCATATATTATATCTGTGCTCTTTTTGCTCCCTGTTCTTGTTAGGCATCACACTGAATGGGAGGAAGTATGTTAGCCCCGTTGTTGAAAATAATTTGCATCACAGGAATTTTCGAATTTGAAACTGACATTTGGTGTCCCCAGGATGTCTTTATCAGGCAACTTCCAGTTGGGTCTCTGGACTTATGCACCAGGATGTCCATTCACGGTTTTCTCATGGGTTGTTACTAGTGTTTGTCAGGGACGTGTGTGTGTGTGTGTGTGTGTGTGTGTGTGTGTGTGTGTGTGTGTATGATGCTTGTTTGTGTCTGTGACCCTTGCCAACTGTACACAAAATCACAAAATGAAGATTGCCATGTGCCTAATTCTTATAAACATATGTTGGGGGCTAGGAGAATATAATTTAAGTCATTTTGAAGGACAGGAGAAAAATAGCATAAGTGTAATAAACAGCTTTGATACATTTGATTTAGTTTATAGAATGTGATAAAGAACAGCTTAGTCATTTACTTATGAGAATATTACAGCATTCTCATAAATGTAAAATAATCACCCAATGATGAGTGTATTTAAAATTTAAAATACTTGATCTCCTGATAGTGGCACTGTTATTGAAAGTTGTGTAACCTTTAGGACACATCAGTGGTGAATTAGGGCATTTGAAATGACTCTTGTTTTATAACTCCACCACACCCGCTGCGTAGTTTGTTTTCTGTTTGCTGATGCAATGTGACAAGCTGCCTTGTGCTCTATGCCTTTCCTCCTAACCTCTCAAACTATAAGCCAACATGCTTCCCTCAAATTGCTTCTGGTCAGATATTTGATCACTAAAAGAAACTAACACACAGTAAAGAGAGAGACTTTTGATATGCAGGAAAAAGAGATCAGTATTGGAGCTGTGTCCTTGAAGATATTTGTTTCTGAGGAATAGATGTGGTAAAGTGGATATTAACCAGAACGTTGATTAGAAGTGCTTTCAAGCTTAAGGCCTATAGGAAGGTCCAGATGCTATGTGTGTGACTTGAACTATTGCACAGAGCCCCTGAAAATGAATAACAGATCCTCAAATGGAGAGTGAAGTCAGCACAGGTTAAATTGGATAAGTTTTACTAATTTAGGGAGATTTTGGTGGACATAGCCCCTCTGTTAGCCAAGGACTAGTGGGGGCTTGACACTGGAGAGCATAATCTTTGTCTCCACAGGATTCAGACCTGGTTTCCAGTTCCAGTTCCAGATATGGGTTTCTTTCCACTGACTGGATCTCTTAGCCAATCAGAACACCACTGGTTACCCAACAAGACTAGCACATAAGGCAGATAAAGAATAGCAGTCATCCAGACTACCAGAAACTGGGGAATGTGTGCTCCAGCTCTGAGTGGGAACCAGGGAATGAGTCAATGATTGACACTGTACTGCTTTATTATTAGAGAGTAAGAAATTTAATATACAAGTTCTCTATCTTGACTAGTAAAATATGTTCCTCATCGAAACGTGTACAGCTGAGTACAAATAAAGAAATCAATTTACAGAAGAGATTTTATTTCCCTGATTTCTCTAGTGCATTTAGTAAACTAACAAGCATGAACATCAGCTAACATGGAACAGTAAGTGGAAGCTGAATTTTAGGAGTGAAGATAATTAAGTGCGCATAGAAGGTTCAGTGTATGGGATTAATCATGATATCCACTATGATACAGAAATTATAAAATCAGTGCTTTACATACTAAGTATACATTTTGTGGAATAGGGTAAAAAATAATAAGCTAAGAAAGTTTAAGACAAATGTCTGAGTTTTTATATCAGGAAAAAAAAAGGTTGCTGAATGATATTTCATGGAAAATACTTCCTCTAGATGCATGCTTGTGAAACTCCTATTACTACAAAAATAAGAAAAAAATATATTAAGCATAAATCAAGGGGAAAACATGCAAAATAGATCACCAGCAAAGAAACTGGAGTCAGAAGGACACAACATTTTAATTAACAATATGAAACTCCAAAAAGCCATTGGATCAATGCTTCCAAAAGGTCAGGGAACATTTTCAACTGTATATTTGGAATTCATCAAAGACCGTCAAGAAAATGTGCACTAAAATATTAACTTATGCTGTCTTACACCCATAAAAATAGCTATGTGAACTGTGTAAGCAAAAGCTGATGTACAACACTAAATAAGTCAAAGAAGGTCCAAGTTATGGGGCCCCTAAAACAGATTCTAAATCCACAGTGATTCCCAGAAAGATTGCATGAAAATGCCTACAGTACAGTCCATTGGGAGGAATTCAAACCTTTTAAAAGTGTATCTCAGCCCATCCCTTTCCTCTGTTATAGTCATTGCTTTCTACTTGTCCTAAAGTGAGCAGCATTTAACACAGTTTTACCATGCTGCCCCTGCCTTGCCAGAGTACTAACGTCAATGGAGTCAGCCAACTATGGACTCAAACTTCTACAACTATGTGCCAAAAGAAATTTTTCCTACTGATGCATGCACCTGGAGTTCCTATGCAGTGGCTAGAGGCCCTAGTATACTGTCTCTCTCTTTCCCTGTCTTTGCAAATAAATGAATAAATAATATTAAAAGGAATATCTCTTTTAAGTTGATATTCTTAAAATAATTATCATAATTTAAAGCAAACATCTATAGTTATGGATAATGCAAATAATCACATGCTATTATCCATTGCCGTTTTAGTAAAAGGAAAGAAAGAAATAAAGTTATTTCAAAGCCTGGGGTTTTATCTTCAAGAATTATGTATTTTAAATATGAAGCAAGTTATTTCTAGACACATATTGGGCAGCTAATGCTGAAGTAAACCCATGTGACACTGAAGACAATGACAGCCCCTGTGACCATGTCTACTGCCTCACTATGAGGTACAGACAATACCATCTTAGCAAGTCATCTGGCTCACAAGCAAAATATAAAATAAAATATCACTAAGTATAAACTCTGCTTAAATGTTGCCATTTTTAGAACCAACAACAACAAGATGTTGACATGTAACCAGAGTTAGAAATACAAATACCAACATGATGCACCTTGATAATGGAAAAGTAGTGTTTAGCTATCAGCTTCATATGACTCCAAAGTGGGGAAGTAGAAATGGGATTGGAACATGAATACTTCCATGGCAGTAAATCAGAAGACCAATAGAGGAAAAAAAAAAAAATTAAAAATACAATGAGATAAAAAATGTGAGATGGCAATTTAATTACAGAAACATTTTAAGAAAGAATTCTTACTTATCTGTGGAAAATTGATGAATCAGGGACATGAGTTATCTAGAAGACCTCAGAGACAGGAGGTAACCCTCTGTTCTGAATACTCAAAATTTCAGAGAGTCAGGAAGGCAACTTTTATGTATTAGTGGGATTTACATCACTCACCTTTATGATTTTGACAAAGTACTTTTTCATCACCCCAGAAACAGTAGAGTAAGAAATGTGAAGAAGCATTACAGAATCAAAAATGATCAAGTGGAAAGACGCCTGTGATATTCTTGAAGAAGAAAGAGCAAATTTATAAACCTTTGTATAAACTGTTTCAAAAAATAGGTGGAAACTCATAGCTATTTTAATTTGCATTTCCCTGATGATTAGGGAAGATGAACATTTTCTTAAGTGTGTGTTTTGCCATTTGCATTTCTTCCTCTGTGAACTGCCTGTCCAGCTCTTTGCCCCATTTTGTGAGTGGGCTGTTTGACTTTTTATTCGTTAGGTTTTTGAGTTCTTAGTTTCTTTGTCCTTGTCCAGCAGATGAAGTTAAGAAAACGTTTCTTTGAACTTTGGGTCACTATTAGGAATTCACCGGTTTATTCAGGGAGCTGTAACAAAAGACCACTGACCAAATTACACTGCAGTGATTTATTTCTCTCAGTTCTGGAGGCTCTTGAAGCCCATGATCAAAGAGTGAGCAGGACTGGTGGCTAGTAAAGGCCATGTTCCTGGGCTGCAGAAATCAACTGACTCTGTCTGTCCTTACATAGATTCTGTGCTCTGGAATACACTTAACGCCTCTTCCTCTTCATGGAAGAACAGCAGTCATACCAGACTGTGACCCCAACATTTTGCACTTATTTAATATTATTAACTTAAAGTTGTCAGCTCCACGTACACATTGGCGATTTAGGCTTCTACCAAGGAATCGTGAGGGGATATAATTCAGAGTTTAAGAATCCTTCAAGCTCTTTGATCATTAGTCCTTGACAGTAATTAAATATGGATAAAACCTCTAGTGAGGAATTAAAATGTCTGGTCAGTTCTACATGCAGCAGTTGGTTTATGTTAAATCTCTCCCAGTGGATTTGTCAGTACAGTGCTCAGTAGTGTGAAACAGGTGTCCATCCCTTCTTCACTCTAGACACTTTCTGTTAGGTTATTTTGCCCAGTGGATTTCAGTGTGGGAATGAAGAGATTTAAGGAACACAGAAATTGTTACTGAGACTCTCTGTCGACATAAGCTATTCTTCAGCATAGTGATTGTTTGAAGGCAATTTTCATTGTCTCTCTCACTCTCATTTCTCTGTGTACCTGCATGTAGAGTAGCGTCCCATAAGATCACATGTGGTAGGGCTGTGCTTACTTATGGTGGGCAGAGCAGAACGGCAGTTGTCCTGCTCCACAACTCTTGCTTAGAGTTGATTTGAGAGTGAGTCTCTGAGGATTCGTGGGTTTCTACTCCCCTGAAGGGAAGGGGTTATAGGCATTCATGCTCACATCCAGCTACTGAGGCGGGATCTGGAGATTCAAACTCTGGTGGTCTCAATCCGCCTCAGGTCCCCATGCTTGTTCAGAAAGCAAACTAAACCACAGAGCCATCTCTCCAGCCCTCACATTTATTTTATATGTGTGCATAGCTCATTGCACATATCTCCTACCAGCATTTATTTTTTATATTCACCCATGTTGTATGCACTTTAGGGTGTACTCCTTTCTATTCTTAAATACTGGTCTGTACTGATCTATCACATATAAATCATATATGAACAGTTTAGTCACCAACTAACAGATGGATATTTATTCCCCTTCTAACCCTAATTATTATAGCCAAGTTCACCAAGTTGTTGTAAACAGCCATGTATATGTCTCTTTGTATATGTTTCTACTTTGGGGAAGATCTCAAGGACAGAAATTTCTAGATGCCATATCAAATTCATGGTGAGCATTTTAAGAAACTGGTGAAACCTTTCTGAAAATTGTATGTGATCATGCTATATGACCAGTAATGCATGAGTGTTTATGTTTATTTATGTCATTTTCAGTACCAGCTGACATTTTCTCTTCCTGATTAAATGAATTCCAGGACTATATTCTAGGTTTACTTTGCCTTCCCTTAATGACTGGTGATGTTGAGTCTCTCTTCCAATGCTTATTAGACATTGGAATATCTTCCTTAATGATTGTCTACACATATACTTTGCCATAATAGGGTTGTAGACCAATTACAAATATCTGCATCAAGGTTCTGGCTTGTATTTGCATTTTCTTAACAGTGTTTCTGTTGAAGCTAAAAAAGTACAAAGATTATGTTAGTACAATATTTCTTATATTAATTTGCATTGGGCTTTCATTTATAACATCTTTGTGACAAAGAGTTTATACAACGTCTTCGTTAGTATTTCTAATAGTTTTTGAATCATATATTAAATTGTGTGGCTTCTTTTGAGTTAATTTTTATCAGTAATGTGAAGTAAAGGTCTTAGTCCATTTGGTTGTGAGAGTGAGTCAGGAAGCTTTGCTAAGTAGTTTGGGGTGACTGTGCACTGAAATTAAAATGCAGAAATGTCCTTAAATCTGCTCCTACAAATTGTACTTTTCTAGAGATCAAAGAAGTCTCTCTCCTCTCCTTATCTCCTCACTAAAGGAGCTACCTAAACCTGTTTTTCCATAAACAACCTGAGCCCCTCCTGGGAGGGATTTCCATTTTCTTAGAATTTAAATCTGATCCTGGCATTGTGGTTGGTTAAGCTCAGTCCCCAAACTTGGCTTAATGGCTGGCCTCTTATTGAAAGTCACTAACCCACACCAATCAGCACTCACTTTGGCTCCCTAAGCATGATGGTAAGGCCCACCAAAATGAGATCATAAATAGATATTTACCACGAGGGCAGTACTGTCTATTTGCTATCTGTCCATCTCTCCTGAGATTTCACATACTGGTAATCCTCCCCTATTCCCACATGGAATCTCTCCCCCTGCTTTCCAAGTGGCACAAACTCTCTGCACTTTCCTCTCTTTCTCTCTCTACATCCCTTTTTGCACTGTAGGCCCACTATCATTTCCCACATGGATTCTCAGGCCACATGGGTGTATTCACTTTCCCTTCCTCATTTCGTAGACCCTCCTTCTCCTTCATATATTCCTGAAAAAAATTGTAATAATTTAATAAGTATACTTCTCTGTCTTGTTTATTTCAATCATGTGGGCAAAACAGGTAAGAACACTGAGTTTGAATTTCAAGACTTCTCCTGAGCCCCATAACCCCATTATAGTTGACTAGAGATATCCAGGTATCCCAGCACCATTTGCAATATAAATAAATAGCAATAAAACTAATATCCTTTCTCTATCATGTGGCCCTGGCACTACTGTCAGAACTCAAATTATCTATATAAGTTGAAGAAAAATCTTAACTGTCAATTTTGTTCCAATGAGCCCTTTGCCTATGCTGGGACAATACTCTTGTTACTATAGCTCCTTATTAAATTTTGAAATTGTTATTTAAAAAGCACTCAAGCTTAATAATTTGGGAAATTCTATGTTATTAGAATTACCATTGCATTAGTATAATATTTTAGGATGAGGTTGACAAATACAGAAATTCTGTCAGAAATTTAATCAAAAATTTACTTAATTTTTACAGTAATTTCATTACACACGTCTCAAAAATAGTGAATTTGCCAATCCGAAAGTGTGTATTTCTCCTGTAGTGCTGTTATTTTATGATCTTTAGCAGGCATATGCACCTATTAAAGTAAGGACTTTAGAATATCACCTACAAATGAAACTTATTCTTCCTCCAAAATTGAAGAACTTAGTGTTTTTATTTATTATTCATCATTGACCTAGAAAATAGTTATTTATCACACTAAATGGTAGCTTTGGATTTTGTAGTTGATTTCATCAATATACAATAACCTCATTTATTTTTCCACAGGTTCAGCATATCCCTGGAGATCATTCCTAAAGTTTTGATTCTACTATAAACACAGTCCAGAAGGTTAACTTTATTATTAAAATTGAATATATCAAAGGTTTATCCCTTATTTATATCATAATTTTTAGTTTTAATATTTTATTTATTTATTTTCTGAGAGAAAGGCACAAATAGAGAAAAGTGAGAGAGAATGTGCATATTAGGGCCTCCAGCCACTGCAAACAATCTCTAGACTCATAAAACACATTGTGAGTCCAGTTTATATGGGTCCTGGGGAATCAAACCTGGGTCCATTGGCTTTGTAGGCAAGCAACTTAACCACCAAGTCATCTCTCCATCCTTATACTTTGAAATTACAGGATAAAAACAAAAGTACAGACCGTGCACATAAAAATATTGGGGGAAGCCATATGTGGTCTCGTACTCCTTTAATCCAAGCACTGGGAAGGCAGAGGTAGGATGATTGACATGAGTTAGAGGTCTGTCTGGGACTACAGAGTAAGTGGGACACTACCTAAAAAAAATAATAATAATATGGAGGAAGAATTGGAAAGATTGCCCAGTGAGTAAAAGTGCTTGTGTGAAACCTTGTGGGACTAAATTTGATCCCCCAGAACCAAGTAAAGCCAGGCACAAAATGGCTAACTTTTATAATTCAAGCCTGCCTATGGCAACAGGAGGTGGAGCTAGGAGAATCCACAAGCTTATAGGTCATGTAGACTAGCACACTTGCAGTGGTAAAAACATCTGCAGAGACCAGGTCTCAGAAGGAAAGTGGAAAGAGAGAATACTATGACATGAACATACCATCCACCCATATAAATAATAATTTAAAAATTACATGGCACATACCTACTATAATTGAAACTTCCATGGCATACCTTTAGTATCAAAAAAGAGCCTAAAATGTCTGAAAAATTATACACATGCCACCAGTTAGTCTCGTGTCATCAATATTTTTATTGCTTACACAGATATTCAGTAACTAATCATGCATGGGCATCCTTTACTAACATATTTATATAGTAAGGAAATGCAAAATATAAAGAAATGATTATTCTGTGTGTTACTAAAAGAAGTTACATATATTTTTCTTACTAGCACACATAAAGTGATAATTTAATTGAATAATTAGCAGGTCATATTATTTTCTATGTACTATTTCATAATATTGGCATACTCAAAACACCTAATTGTTAGTCACTTCTCTAAAATGAGACATTGTGCTGACTTATAAAAGAAGAATTTGTGTATAAGCGTGGTTCACTTATGGAGCCTTTTATTTCCACATAGCATACCATAAAAATTTACCATATTGGGTTCTTCATCAAACATACTAAGTATGTGTGTAAAACTTCAAGAAGTGTGTGCCTGTCTACATTTAAAATTTTGTGAAGTGATTATAATATGTACATAGATTTTACAAGATTCCCTGAAAAGATATTCATTTAAATAATACTAATGGCTATCTCTCGGGTATGAGATCCCATTAGGCTATATGGTCAGAAGATTTTAGCCTTTATCTGCAGCCTTATGTAAGAACCCACCACTGTGTAAAGAGTTAAAAAGCAGAAAAAGTTACACATCTGTCTTGTAAATTTACATGAATAATGAAAACTGTTCACAACAAGGATTTTAGTATTTGGGTGATCTATACAATGTTAGATCATTTGGAAGAGAGACCTGATTTCCTTGCTGAGAGCATTTCTTCTTGCTGTAGCAAGTTCATTTAGTGTCCACAAAGCTGCCCGGAGCTTTCTTGTTATTAGGCCTTATTTTACTGGTTGACAGGTTTAATATTCATGAAACTTTCATTAAATTGCATTGACTTAAAGGTACAACATTGGCATAAAAAATGACTATTGAACTCCATATCTGCTTGAGATATGTAACAGTGAATACCATTGACCTTGATATAAATGGCAAGAATTTCATTAAGCCAACTGCATAGTCTTTCAGATAGTTGAATACAAATGTGGGCCTTGTAAGGAAATGCATATTAATGTTATGAAATAATGTATCATTCAATAATGAGAATTATCCGGTTACTTACATCAAGGAGCACTATACATGCATAAAATGAGAATTTCGTCCTTCATCTATCTGTTGCATCTGAAACTATGAGCGCTTCAAAGCAGACTGCTGGCCAAGAATGCACGTAACATGGTATGCTGCATGGTGATTCATCATTATGGGTTGCAAATGACTCATTTCCCTTTGCAATTGGGTAGTAATCATTGTCCAGCTGGAACATTAGGATGGTCATTTACACACACACAAACACACACATGCACACACACACACACACACACACACACACACACATACACACATGGATATACATTTATTCCTTTTCACAGAAAACAACAGATAACTTAAATCAGCTATCATCATAGCTAATGAACACTTAGTCATAACATAAAGATACTCGAGATTCCCCTCTAGACCAAGCTCATTAAGTCTAAAGCATAACATCACTTACAAACCCAGGTTATGACTCGCCAGCACAATGTTACAGATAGAAGGTGTGTGGAGACACAGTGATGAAAAGAAAACATATTCCTTAATTTCACCCTCTGGCATATTTAGAAGGTAATGAACAAAGTACTGGCCATTACTTTCTCCTTTGCTGTTTTCCCCATTCCTGCTGCTGATTGAATCACACTTGCCAATATCTTCTGTGGTGTGCCAAAAAGCTACCATTCTCCCATCCATGTAGTCTTTCTGTATCCAGTTATAAATTGTGTAACTCAGACAAGATCAATTAAAACCTGTGTTTTTCTTGTTAAATATTGTTTTTCAAAATTTTCCCAATAATTTGTGGACAGTTTTGCCATTACTGTCTATTGCTTTAAAATCGCTACTATAAACCACTGAAACTACTATGTTCAAAACTAAAATATTTGTATATCATTTTCAGAAATTGCTATTCGATATCATCCTTGGAAAATTTTCCATTTAAATTCAATTCATACTTCATTTTGTGCTTAAAAATTATGACTAACTGGTGGGCTTCTTAAACCAAAATGTGATTCATTCATAGGTAAATTCTGAATTTGATTTAGTCCTTGTCAACACACTCTGCTCTTTAATTTTCCATGACTGTACTTATGCATATTTTTGTTATTGTAGGTTTTTATGATATTTATTGTACAGAGTACTGAGTGCTATGAGGACATTTTTATCCAAGTATTTATTTGGTTATGTTTTCTGTGTCCTCTAGCCTACCTTTCTTTTCCTTCCCACTTCAAAGTCCCCTTCATTCTCCTAATAGTTTCACTTATACTTTGTACCCACAAATACTGCTTTATGTGTCTATATAAAATTTCAGAGTCACAAAAGAGAAAACATGATCCATTTGTATTTCTGAGTCTAATTTTACTAAATATGATCTTCAGTTTCTAGCCAATGAGATGATTTGATTATTCTTTTTTAAATTTTTTAAAATTAATTTTATTTATTTGAGAGATAGATAGAGAAGTAGAATGGGCATGTCAGGGCTTTTAGCCACCACAAACAAACTCCAGATGCATGTGCCATCTTGTGCATCTGGTCCATGTGCATCCTGAGGAATTGAACCTGGGTACTTTGGCTTCATAGGCAAATACCTTAACTGCTATGCCATCCCTCCAGCCCTGATTATTCTTTATGGTTGAATAAAATTCCATTGTGTATATATGCTACATTTTATTTATCCATTCTTGTCAGATATCTAGGTTGATTTCATAACTTAGCTATTCTATGTAGCACTTCAGTAAACAACAATGAGTATCTGCTGATATGGAGGATTATACACCTTTGTGTGAATTCCGTGTAATAGTATAGCTGGGTTGTATAACATCGGGAAAACATAAAATAAGAAAAATTATATAACTTTTAGTTATCAGGCTTTTGTTATTGTTATTTAGTTTTCAAGCATTAACTGAAACTAAATATTTGCCCAGTCACTTTTCATTTTTAAAGAAATATACTATAAAGCTAAAAGTTTACTAAGGGGTTATTATAAGTTGGTAAGATTTAAGTAAAATGTTTGCATTGTTTTGTACCATGTCAACTCATTGGTTTATTAAAGCCAGGTAATATGGCAGGACATGGTTTATGCTTTAAACATATTGGCAATAAATATCAATACAGTAAGGTTTACTTTGGAATCTCTTCTACAATGGTGCAATGGTGACTAATCCATTTTCCAAATAAATGATGCCATCAGTGATACAATCAACATAAGTCATGAGCAATAACATGGCATAGGCTGTTTTCATGGTGTTTTGAAGCCTATAATATTTTAAGGTATCATAAAATACACAGAAGAGCATATGTAGATTATTTGAAGTAATTTTACTATTTTCAAAATAAATATAGTCTTGTTGGTGTGATTTTTATATTTTCTTTCTATATGCTCTAAGGGGTAGTGGCTAAGCATAAATTACATGTATTTTCAGTACAACACACTGCTTATTTTTATTCTCCCTTTTTTTCATTCCCAAGAGCAAGAATAATAGAACTCAATGATGTATTTTGTAATATTGAGAATGAGTTCACATTTTACCACAGCATGCTCTAAATATCTACCTATTTAGTAAGTCATAAAATAAATTAGTGTTCTGAAGGGTGGATAGATCACAGAGAACACCTGTGTAGTTTGTGTTGTAGAAACTCAGTTCTCACATAATGATTTAAATAAGCACACAAAGGATCAAGTAAGCCACATTTACATGAAATGAATAGTAAAAGTTGGCTAGAATTAAATGGAAAATTCATTTATTGTGAAGATGCAATTTGTTGAATTCAAGAATGACAAAAAAAGATATTTCAAAATATCTCTTTCAAAGACCACATACTATATTCTCTGCCCTCTGAAGAGTTTAGCTGCTGTATTACTCTTATGCTTGCCATGGAGTTTGATAGAGAATGCCATGTAACTTGTTAATGATTTAGAGGGAAAAAAATGTTGTGCTTTTAATTGCAAAGGCAAAGGCAGTTAAGAATTCTTACCTAGGGGTATTTTGTAAAAAAAGATATCTCCATGTGATTGGCATTAATGGGAGTTTCACATGTGTATTTGGAAAAGAAACTCTTCCTAATTAGTGTTTCCCTCCCATGCACTTCATCTCTAGGAAGGATTCTTTGATGAGCTGCATCAGCAATCCAGTTTTAGAATTGTTTACTAAAGAAAGAATGAAACACAGAAACATTCCTTCATTTGCATTTAGTAAGAAATCAATATAATTTCATGCATAATTAGAGCTTAAATGATGCCACTAAAAGGCATAGTGCAAAAAAGTAAACAGAAACTTCCTACTCCAGAGTGTTTAGCCTTGGAATTTAAAAGTATGTTTTATATAGTGCTAGAACTTAAAATAGATAATAATCAATGAGTATAGAGATAGCTTTTTCATCTTTCATTGAGAGTTCCATGAAGTTTCGTAAGAAATTTACTATAAAAATTATGAAATTAGTGCTGGGCGTGGTGGCGCACGCCTTTAATCCCAGCACTCGGGAGGCAGAGGTAGGAGGATCGCCGTGAGTTCGAGGCCACCCTGAGACTCCATAGTGAATTCCAGGTCAGCCTGGGCTAGAGTGAGACCCTACCTCGAAAAACCAAAAAAAAAAAAAAAAAAAAATGAAATTATAAAACAAAAATTCTAGAGAATCATTTTTCATAGAGATTGCAAGAATTACATAGATCAAAGAAGTTAATAATGGGTCACATGCTATTAAAGTTAAATAACCAATAAATAAATAAATAAATAAATAAATAAATAAATAAAAGAGCCAGGCATGGTGGCATCCTCCTTTAATTCCAGAACTCAGCAGGCAGAGCTAGGAGGATCACCGTGAGTTTGAGGCCATCCTGAGACTACATAGTGAATTCCAGTTCAGCCAGGGCTAGGGTGAGACCCTACCTCGAGAAAACAACAACAAAATAATAATAATAAAGTTGTTGGTTAATCATTGCAATATTCTAAGCATATTGGTAGATAGTTTTAGTTTAACTGTCTATTAAATCTCTTTAGAGATTCATATTCTGGCTTTAGGCATGTCATTAAATATGACTGTTCAATTCTTGAGAATCTCATGCTTCCTACATTCTTGCAGAGTGAACCTTCTTAGAAAGAGTTGGTTACTCCAGAAATGTCCACTTTCACCTCTCATTCTCTGATGCGAAATGTTCTCCTTTCCACAACATACATTGAATTTTCATCATGGGATTAGTCTTAAGTATATTTACAGACAGCATATCTTTTCAAAAATGATAGTAAGCCCCAGGCCCCACCAGAGACACTCACTTCTTAACCCTGGAATTTGTAAATGTACTGTTATATAGAAGAGCAAGTTCATGTTTGAAATGGAAATCAGATTTCAAATTAATTAACATTTTATTTAAAATTTATCCTTTATTGTACATAACTAATTATTAGACAGGTCTAACGGCATTACATAAGTTTATAAATTAAATAAGAAAGGGATAGGAAAGCCAGTGTCTCATAGATGCTTCATGTAAAACCAAGACCTAAACATGGAAGGAGTTATAAGGTAACGGATACTTATGAACTGTACAGACAGGAAAAAGCAAAGAAACAGATTCTCTCTCTCTCTCTCTCTCTCTCTCTCTCTCTCTCTCTCTTTCTCTCTCTCTTTGTCTCAGAAACTCACACCACTTTGATTTTAGCATAGTAAGATCTACTTAGGATTTCTGACAACCTGAAATGTAAAAATGGAAGCTTATATTGTTTAAGCCATCAAGCCTTGAATCAGCAAAAGGGAATTAGTGCCATTCAATACTAAACTAATCCTAGGAAACAAGTAATAATGATAATATTCATCAAATACCAAGGCATGCTGAAAAGAACAAGAGTCATGTCCTATTTCTTCTCTCTCCACTAGGTGTGTATTAACATTTGATTTCAAGGCTTTAGTGTATCTTTTTCCATCCCAAGTATGAAATTTAAGTAGTATATATTTTACAAAAAAACATGCAGTCTAATTATTTATTTTTTTCATGTTCTCATGTACATTGCGGACCAGTTGGGTTCTCAACCTTATTCATCAAGACTAATGCAATGACCTTCTAAAAAAAAACTTCCCATGTCCCCATGGCATCCTTCACCCTTTGTGCCAGAATATAGACCCAGTGCCAACAGATATACAGGACCATCAAATGAAGGCCCAAGATTAAAATCTCTTTTCTCACAAATCTTTGGTGAATCTCAGTACATTCCCTAATTAGTAATAAAGGCATAATAATTCTGTCACTATTTAATGGGATATAGTGAATAAATAGTTGGCACCATTCTACACATTTTTCCTTTCATCCCTCTATTTTTAATGTGTTTATTTATTTATTTATTTACTTACTTACTTATTTATTTATTTATTTAAGAAAGGGAGAGAGAAAGAGACCAAGAGAGAGAATGGGTGCACCAGGACTTCTAGCTGCCACAAAGGAACATCAGACGCATGTGCCACCTTGTGCATCTGCCTTATGTGGGTACTGGGTAACTGAAAATGGGTCCTTATTCTTTGTGGCAAACACCTAAACTGCTAATCCATCTCTCCAGCCCAACCCTTTATTTTTACTCTCAAATATCCTATGTATGAGTTGGTAGGATATTATATGTATAAGGCCTTGCAGTTCAGAAAATGAAGTAATTAATTTAAACATCTCTACAGCTGCTTTTTCAGATAGACACGGATCCTAAGGAGAGAAGCACTCCATCATACCTCAAAAGGGCCCCAACTGAAACTAAGAATAAGTGGGGAGACAAGCAAGGGCGCTGTACCTGGTACCAGCACAAGGGTGAAGGAGAAAAACACAGACAGAGAACAATAAACTCCTACCAAACGAAATATCCAGAGACACAGAGGCCCCCAAGACCTCATCACTGAAGCAGATCCAAAAATGAACCCAGCATGGCTCAGGGACATTTGTGGAACAGGGGGCAGAAAGAATGTCAGAGCCATAAGTTGGGTCATGATACACAGAGACATTGCCTCCTACCCATAACTGATGGCTAACCCTACAATGTATGACCCATATTCCCCAACTAAGAGGGTCCCTGTGTGTGGGGGCAGGGACAGGAAAGAGGCTAATAATGGTAACAACCTGACTATATTCACTGATTACAAAACTAATTTTAAAAAATACTAGTTTGATATATGTACTTGTGACTATAAACTAGCTGCATAGAACATGAAATATTGATTGTGTTCTACGTCTGGGTTACTGTAAGTTCAACAGCTTTGCCCCACCATGCCTCAGAACACTGGTGAACTTATGTCTCTAAAACTGAGCCACAATAACCTAAACTATTATGAATTATATCTATGACTAGTTAGTCTCCAAGTCATAAAAACCTTTTCTTTGAATTATACTGCCCTTTAGCTCCAGTGATAACCTAGATTCTATAAGGCGGATGATCCTTTGATAAACTGATCATTTATAACTTAATATTATAAGAAACATATTCATATGTTTTCAGAATAAATACATGTCAGAAATTTCGAATAAAAAACTTTTCTCCTTCTCATTCAATACTATTTTGAATTTGATTCTTACATAGCATTTTAATTTTTATCTTACTGGAAAGAAACACTAGCATATATATTTTATTTTGCCTGTTGTAATCCCAAATTTAGTATATGATGTGCAATATTTGACATCTTCTTTCCCTTTTGCAAAGTTATAAAATTATAGAAATATGAAATACTGATATAATGATTATCAAAGTTTTTCTTTAATTAGATTCACAATTTCTTCTGTGAAACGTTTGGAACATTTTTAGTGTTCTCCTTAGTCACGTATCCAAAGCCATCTAATGAATCACAAAAAGAAGCAATGAAATAATGACAGGCAAAACTGGAAGATAAACGCATGCTGAGCAACCATGTCTTGGGCTCTTACTAGGTAAAGGTAAGGATGTGTCATCCCAATCACTTTGACATGTGTCTCAGCCATTTCCACTGCTCGGGTACATATACCCTTTGAGAAAGTGTCTGTTCTAAGGCTGGAGAGATGGCTTAGCAGTTAAGCTCTTGCCTGTGATGCCTTAGGATCCCAGGTTCGAGGCTTGATTCCCCAGGACCCATGTTAGCCAGATGCACGCATCTGGAGTTCATTTGCAGTGGCTGGAAGCCCTGGTGTGCACATTCTCTTTTTATCTATCTGCCTCTTTCTCTCGCTGTCTATCGCTCTCAAATAAATAAATATAAAAAAAATTAAAGAAAGAAAGTGTCTCTTCTAATGACTCAGCCTAGAAGGACCTTTTCTTCCTGGAGCTTGAAGAACATGCTTAGTTTTGGAAAGAAAAGTGATGAGGTTGAGGAAAAAAAAAAAAAACAAAAACAAAAACAAAAAAACAGGTTTTGTTCAGAAAAGGTAAAGTTTTAGTGTAAAAAAAAAGGTAAATAAGCTAAACAAAAAAGAAACAACACAATTCAAAACTAATAACAACTCAGGTAGTTTGCAGATCAGTGGAATTAAACAAATTTTAATATATAAAGTAATTTTCAACAACAAAGAGGAGTTTTTATTTCAAGTTCAACATTAATGACATATTATGATCTGTATTATTAATGGCAACAATGAAAACATTGAATTTTAGTCTAGGTGAATAACACAGTCACGTTTCATAGGTTCTATATGCCAAGTAACAGATATTAATAGGTCAGAAACTGGAAATTGTAAGAGTGATGGTTTGAATTAGGTGTGTTTCGTAAACTCATGTATTCTGAATGCTTAATCACCAATGGATGGTAATTTGAGAGGTGGAGCTTGGCTAAGGGAGGCTTGTCCCTGGGATTGGTCCTTGAGGCTAAACCACAGTTTTCCACTGTAAGTTGGCTCACTATCTTATTACTGTTGCCCACCTCTAATGCCCACTCTCCGCTCATGCCATGCTTTTTTTTTTTTTTTTTTTTTGCCTGTCATCATAAAGCTTCTGCTCAAGATTATAAGCCAAAATAAATCCTTTCCTCCCATGAGCTGCTTTTAATTAGGCATTTTATGTCAGCAACCAAGAGACTGAAAAGGATATGTATATATACCATAAGATGTTTATTTTTTCTAGTTTGTTCAGAAAATACGAGAGATGGCAAGTATGTAATGTTGCCCAGGAAATCAGATGAGAGGAAAGGCTTCGTGCTGAGGTTGAAATCTAAAGGCTGTCTCTCATAATTCCTTATGGCACGGAGAGGTCAGCTATTGGCTCTGCTCGGATCTTTACCTGATTAGGCATAATCCACTTACATGAAGAGGACAACTCCACCAACATACATATTCATACCATCCAAAACCCTCTGATAGCAACATCTATAAAAATATGCATATCAGAGCACCATTGTCCAGCCCAGTCAGTGTCAAAATCAGCCATCACAAACATATTTTAATTCATACCAAAATATTATAGTTTATGTATAAAAACAAGATGTTATGTAAAGACTAGAATTAGCATGGCATATAATAATTGATGAAAGTCTGTTAGACATATGAAATTAGAAAACACCATAGGCTCAACATGTTACACACATGCACACACAAGCACACACACACACACACACACACACACACACACCATACTATAGTGCACACTTATTTAGTCAATAAAAGTCTAACAATCACTTTGAAGAACTTCTTGTGGGTAATTTATGATTTTTTTCTTTTTTCTTTTTCTTTTTATTTTTTTTGGTTTTTCGAGGTAGGGTCTCACTCTAGCCCAGGCTGACCTGAAATTCACTATGGAGTTTTAGGGTGGCCTCGAACTCACAGGAATCCTCCTACCTCTGCCTCCCAGGTGCTGTGATTAAAGGCGTGGGCCACCACGCCCAGCGCTAATTTATGATTTAACTCAGTATAATTTGAGAAAAATATATTATACTCTATAATTTAGCTTTTATGTTACATAAGAAAACCATTGAGAGAAATGTCCAAAGTCCAGTAAAGAGAAAATGAATTGTTTTTCCCAACTCGTATGTGAACTTTACACATGCTAGCATTCTCAACATTTCAGCTTTCCCCACATTGTTCATTCTTGGCATGTGAACTGGCTTCTTAAATCTAGATTTTTCTGTTTTTGTCTCCCTCTCATTCCCTCCATCCATAACATAAGTGTTATATATGCTTATAACTCTGATATATACATATATATGAAACTCCTGAAGAAACAATTGGATTCTGCCTTCAGAACCTTAACAACAATAGTGTAGCCATCCATAACATATGTTTATGGGCATAGAAGAATAGAGATGGAAGAAAGGAAGAACATTATTGAGAAATATGAGACAATTACCATTTATAGTGTAATTATCAGCATATTCTTCTACCTCATCGTTCTGAGCGTTTGGCATTTTATGATACTCTGCCAGAGAGTAATCGAATGCAATTGGAATGGTTTGGTTGCAAATTACACTAAAGCAAAAATGAGCAGCTCAAAACATATCATTATAATTTTGTCATCTAACAAGAACTCTGGAGTTAAACATTTAAGGTCTAATTTAGAATGTCAGAAAATCTCTCAGAAACCTAAGCTTGTTTGTCATTTGTTCCTGCCGTTCCTGTGGTGTTAGCTTTTGGGAGCATATGCTTGTAGTTCTATGGTTGCAAAATTACTACTCTAGCTCCAAGAACATTGGCTAAAATTAAGATTAAAAAGAAAGATTTAGAAGTCACTGCCAATATTCTTTGTCCTTTCTGTTCAAAATTAAGGCCTAGGGAGATTATGATTCAGTGGGTAAGAGTACTTGTCACATGAGCTTGATGGCATGAGGGCCTTATCTTCCCTGAGTTCTATTCTTGGACACCCATGCAGACAGCTGGACCCATAATCCTATTTCTGTGGGGAGTGGAGACTGGAGAGTCACTGGGACTGGTTGGGAAGCCAGTCTGACTGAAAAGGGGGTGGGGAGGCTATGGGTTCATTGAGAAACTATCTCAAAGAAACACATATCTGCACACACATGTTCAAACAGCACACATACCACACACACACACACACACACACCCTAAAATTTTAATGGAGAAGATTCCAATATGTTTTCTTCATTAATTTCATTGGGCAGGAATATGTTAAGAGTTTCCGTTCTACTGAGTGTAGGAAAAATGTGTTGTTGTTGTTCATTTTTTTGAGGTAGGGTCTCAATGTAGCTGAGGCTGGCCTGGAATTCAGTATGTAGTCTCAAGGTAGTCTCAAACTCATGGTGATTCTCCTACCTCTGCCTCCTGAGTACTGGGATTAAAGGAGTGTGCCACCATGCCTGTCAGGAAAATTCTTATTAGAAGATAACAGTTTAAGAAAAGTCATCAGAGGCCCATATGTTGAAACCTTGTTCCTCAGATTGGTACTGCTAGAAGCTAGTAGAACTTTTATAAGAGATTTTACTCTACTGGAGTGTCCTTGATGGTGGTTGTAAGGAGCAGCTCTCTTTCTCACCCTTTTACTATTGAGCCACTAAGAATATATACATTTCATTAAGATCAGTTATTGATCAATTACTGTCCCTAGCAGGATGGCTCCCATCAAAATACTCTCTCTCCATTGTCATCCACTTGGTGTTATTTTAACTAATAGGATGCTCAGGGAATATGTCTTGTGTTGTCTCACGGCAGAGTGCAGCAATAGTCACACAGTGTGATGGTAAATTCAGTGAATGACTTGATCATATCAAGTCTATATTGCCTATCTCTAATCCAGGTACTATGCCAATCAAGGCACAGCTATAATCTTTTGGAAGTCATCCATCTGCAGGGATCAGGAGAGAAGGGCTGTGGGCAGAGAGAGAGACAGAGAAGGAGAGAGAGATATCTAACTCAACTTACAACATGACAATATTTTTCCATCTTAGAATATCTATATAAATATATTTTTAGTCTTGTTTCCAGATGGAGTTCCTCCTTGCGTTTCAGTATTTCATAATGGATAGTATCTACTCACTTAGATCTCAAGTATCATCTCCTCAAATGTGAAAACTAGTCTTATGGGTCTGTCCATGCCTGACTGTCAGTCACCTGCTTTCTTTATATTGCTTGATTTCACAATGCACTCAGAATTTTATGTTACTTATATTAAATATTTATGTCTTCCCAAGTGAATTGTTAGACAAACAACCACCTTCTTGCCATCAATAACTAGAACAGTGCTTCCTAGTAAACAATTCTTAAGTAGATGACTGAATTAATTATAAGTTCAATAATTAATAAATGTTTAGTCAGTAGTTGATATGCATGATGGCAGCATATAACACAAATGTCTAAAATGTCTAGATTGGATTATTTAAATGTCAATGAAGTAGAGGAGATTAAAAGTAATATTGTCACATTAAAATATTAAAAATATCAATAAGTATAGTTTAATTCACCAATAATTATTTGGCAAATTCTGAATGTATTGTCACAAATTTGGCTCATTTAAGGGTTGAATCAAACTTGCCTATTTTTTTAAATTGCTAAATGTAATGATTTACTCTTTATATAGTTGTATAAGAAGATAATAAAATAAAAATAATAAAAGATGATTTTATATTTCAAATTGATTATTTTAAGTTTAATTTTTCATGCCATGGTATTTTTCTATGTAATTGCAGCTTGCATTTCTTTCCAAGAAATGCTTATGCACTACAGCTTAAATTACTATTGATTGCTTTTTTTCAAGGGCTCATGTTTACAGTATTGCCTCATGTCTTCTGCAACATGTCCATTGTGATGCATTTGAATGATGCATTCCCTGTTTTATTTAAATCACTTGTCAAATTACTATATTCAGCTAATAGGCATATAATTATATTTATTCTACTTAAGACTTTTAAGTCATTGTATTTTTTTCTAATTTTTTTTCTTGAGTTCTCAGAAAAGGATTTTCTATGTTTCCTTCTTAAGGAGAGAGACACTGTAAGAAGTTGTTCACTAATATTATGCATTAGTTCACTCATTGTCCAAACTTGGTTGCTGCTCATTTATACCACATTAATATAAGCCCTACCAATGTTCATTCTTATTTTGTGAGTTTAATTGCTTATTCTTCATTTTTTGTTTTTAAAATATTTTACTTAATACTTTTACTTATGTATTTACATGCAGTGAAAGGGAGAAGGGGGAGAGAGAAGAGAAGAATGAAAATGGTCAGTCTAGGACCTCTTGTCACTGGAAAAAAGAAAAAAACTCCAGATACATGTACTACTCTGTGTATCTGTCTTAACATGGGTACTGGGGTATCAAACGTGGGCCAGGGGGTTTTGTAATTAAGTGTCTTTAACCTGTGAGCAATCTCTTCGGCCCATTCTTCATTTTATCACATCACATGTCACTGACCTCTAGATTCTTACATGCTAAATGAGGTATAGGTCAGACTTCTGAAGCTTTTAAACTAACATTTGGTCAGGATCCTACCCCAGATAGATTAAAACAAACATTCAAAGTCTTTACTTCTTTCAAAGTAATAAGCACTATTCAAATAACTAATCCTATAAACAAATACACTGTGGTGTCAACATAATATAAAATGATTGAATGTGTTTTGCATTGATAACTGTAAAGAAGTTTTTTTTTTTTTTTTTAATTTACTTGCTGTCAAATAAGTTCAGTCAGAAGCATGTTTTGGTTAAGATACCAAATTAGGAGTGTACAAAGCAAACAGATTTTATGCCTATTATGAAAGTTAATTGAGCACACAATTATATTAGCAATAACTTTTTGATTAAATTAGTGCTCTTGAATTTGCTAAGTCATTATAAATCATTAAATCTTCAATCACTTGTGAAAATCTGTAGTTACTAGCATCTTTTTTGTTTCATTGTCTCATTTTATGCATTAGTTGCAGTATTTATATAAATGTATCACTCATGGTGGGACAAGAAATGAGGTAATATATACAGACGAAATGTGTAAGTAATTCAGATTAGACTGCTTATTTTACGAAGAACAGACAGACTTTATATTTTAGGCAATAAAGCATTTTGATTGAATTGAATAAAAGTTGCTTAGAAATACTTTTTTTTGTTGTTTTTATTTATTTATTTGAGAGAGACAGACAGAGAGAGAAAGAGGAAGAGAGAGAGAGAGAGAGAGAGAGAGAGAGAGAGTGAGAGAGAAAATGGGTGTGCCAGGGCCTCCAGCCACTGCAAACGAACTCCAGACTTGTGCATCCCCATGTGTATCTGGCTAACATGGATCCTGGGGAATCAAGCCTCAAACCAGGCTCCTTAGGTTTCACAGGCAAGTGCTTAACCACTAAGCAATCTCTCCAGCCCAGAAATATTTTGGATCAGTTCCCATTAGCTATGACTTTGGAATGATTAAAATGTCAGTCATCTTGTCAATGAGTTAACAACATCCTGAAAATACTCTTTCAAATTATCTAAGGCCATGGTGAAAAATGCTCTACAACTCTTTTTCAGATATCCACCTACATATTTCTGGAAGGAAATCATAATATAATACAATGACACCTTGAATGTGAAGTGGATTATCTACCATGGAACTCAAAATCAATTTAAAAAATTGTTTTTTTGAGCAGTTTTTATGTCTCCTAAACACAAGGTAAGTATTCTCTTTTGCTATGCTGACCTCAAAAAAATCACTTCAAAGTAATGCTATAGTGACATTAATATAAAAATGTGAGCAATTATCTTCAAAATATTGTACTTTGTTTTATTCATCCAATATATCTATAGGGAGTTATTATTAATATAGTTTGTTCTAACTTAAGTTAGGTGATCTTGGGAGTCATTCCTTTTTGAAACCAAAAGCATAAATTAAAAGTATTCTAAAATAAAACACATTCAGAAGAAAATTAACCTATTAGTGTTGCAGTTTATAATTTGTGGTTGTTAATTTTTTTGTTTTTAAATCTTTCCTGTTTATTAAAATATTTGGACAACAAGTTTCTCTCTAAACACTAACTATATTTCATAAGGTATATTGTAAAGTGTCCTACATTTTTGCATTTTTTTTAAATTTCAGATTCAATTTTTTTTGAGAAAATCAGTACTAATACTTTCTATGCTCTAGGAAGTAGTGGTATTATGTCGTTACTTCTATTGGCTTCTGGTTTGCTTCAATGTGATCTGCATTACTTTTTTTATTGAGTAGAAATTTTGTATGGACAAATTATGTGTTGCTGCCATCTTTTCCCTCCTTTATGGCCTCATTCTGCTGAGGACCCTCCTCAGTTGATTGCTGGTGTTCATCATGATGTTGTGGGTAATGAGTTGTGAGAGCAGCAGTCAGTCTTTGGGCTGGGCGTGGTAATGCCTCAAATATTCCCTCCCACCCTTTCTGCACTTTCCACAAAATTCCCTGGCCTTGGTAGATGTGCTTCACTTCTATGTTAGTGTTGAGCTTCTGGATGTCTGCTCTGGTGCATTTTGAGGAGCCTCAGTGTCTGTCTCCATCACCCTGGCACAGGTTGTCAAGCGCACTGGTATCCACTGGTCAGGTGGTGGCCAGCTATTGATGTGCTCCCCATCTGGATCAAGAGTAATGTCCCAAGGGGGCAGCTGTAGGTAGATGCCCCCAGTGGCGGGGAGGATAGGGGTGAGACAGGAGGTTGGGGCTCTGGGTTCCATGTACTACCATGTATTAGGCTTGAGGGCCAAAGAATTAGCTGGTGTATGGATATTGGTGAGTGGAGGCATCCAAGGGCCTTGGTACAGTGAGAGGACATGGTCCAGGCCCAAATGATCTGCTGATGCAGGAGTATTGGTGTGGGGATGGGGACCCACAGGGTACAGACAGCACAGAATGTGCACACAGGCCCCAAACATAATGGTGCTTCAAACACACATGTCCCAGACATGCTGTGCCTTCACCCAACAGAGCCAGATAGGTCTCAAACACACTGGAGCCCCAAATGCATAAGCCCTAAACATGCTGCTCCCCTCACCAGCCTGGAGTGCATCATGGTCACATTCTATATATATATTTTTTTCTTTTTGTTTATTTATATTTTTTATTAGTGACAGAGGGTGAGGGAGAGAAAGAGAGAGAAAGAGGGAGAGAGAGAATCAACATGCCAGGGCCTCTAGCCACTGCAAACAAACTCCAGATGCACATGCCACCTTGTGCATCTGGCTTATATGGAACCTGGAGAATTGAACCTGAGTCTTTAGGCTTTGCAAGCAAACTTCTTAACCACTAAGCCATCTCTCCAGCCCCATTCTTATGTCACTTTCTTATGACTATTCTTTTGCACCTCATAATTTGAGACAGAAGTAATGATTCCAGAACTTTATAGTGAAACAAACAATTACATGAGATTTATCAAGCTATAAATGTACATAAATATTTTTATGAGATTGAGATAAATTTATTTCAGGTTGAGAATTCAGAGGTTAGAATCTGCTTGAGAAAAAGTTAAGGCCTGGCTAGAGAGATGGCTTAGTGTTTAAGCACTTGCTTGTGAAGCCTAAGGACTCCACTTTGAGGCTTGATTGTCCAGGACCCAAGTTAGCCAGATACACAAGGGGGTGCTCATATTTGGAGTTGGTTTGCAGTGGCTGGAAACCCTGGAGCTCCCATTCTCTCTCCCTCTGCCTCTTTCTCTGTCGCTCTCAAATAAATAAATAAAAATAAGCAAAAAAATAATAAAAAAAGAAAATATTAAAGCCAACTTAGCTTATGACTAACAGATTAAACCAAAAAATTCTAGTGCCATCTAAGGAATGGCCTTTGGAGGTTCCCTTTAGAGAAACCATGTGAAGTATCCTTTAGAGATCCACAGCCGGCAGTCAGAATACCGGCAATGATCATGGGGCACATTGACCAGCTCTGGCCACTCAGAACCCAGAGAGGAACAGAATTCCTTCAAAATCTCATTACTGAGTATGAAGAGAATGAAGGCAAACTGAAAGGGAACATAATTCTATTTAGAATATAAATGTCATTGCCTTGAATGAAAAATAGTTGCCATGCAACTGGTCAAAACTCTCATTCTAGCTAATGCATGACAACAGCCTGTAGCCATTAGCAGATGACAAGATAAGTGACACACACGCCCTGCAGGTGTGCTATACTTCCAGGGTAACAGTGTACCCCACATCAGGACACTGCTTAGAAGCTGATATCGGGCTGATCTTGATGTTCTCAGTGATAGTAATGCATGGACTGTTCTCCATTGAGATGTGATACCGTTGAGACAATCGTATAAGGAACCTTGCAATTTGAAATGAATGACCAAAAGCGAGAGGCAGTCAAACAAGGCTGAATCCATCCAAGGCTGGCATATTTCCAGTGCTCGGTATTGGGTGCTGCAAGAACTGTGGTGTGTAGCAATGTATGCTCCCAGGGGCAGAGGTGTCAGTACGTCTTTCAGAGTTCTTGGGAAAGTGTAAGCCCATTTTCCCGTAAGCATTGCAATGTGAAGTTTTGCTTCTGATATGAGTCATCTGCACACCTTGTAAAAGCAAAGCCTCCACATACATAATGAGACTCCGAGAGAAAAGGATGTGGGTGGGTGGTCACAGCAACCCAGTTACCTTAGTTACCTACAGGGAATGGGCTCAACTGGTAGCTGTATTTAGGTAGGTGTAGGTGTGATTATCGTTTCCATTGGTATACTACTGTTGATACTTTAAAGTTCAGGAAGATGAGTTCACATTTAAAACCCACTGTATAAAGAGAAGCTAACTTTGACTATAATATGATTGCAAAGGATGACAAGCAGAACAAAGCCTCAGGGCATGGAGATGGAAAGGTGGTTCCCAACTTACAAACATGACTTCACGTGCTATTATATTCTCACAGCATTGACTTTTTGTTGTTCTAGAGTAAGGTGCCTATTACATCTCTAAACATCAAAACCCCACCCAACCCAGTGTGACAACAAAAGCCTGCTAATGGTTCTTTCCTGTGTTTAACAAAGAAGCCATAGTTGCTTGTCCTTTTCACTGAGATCAAGTGTGACTGAGAATAACAGAAAAGACACTTTCTCAAATCTCCTAGAACATTTCACTTTTCTTGTTCTAATGATTTTTCCCCCCCATTAGTTTCTAAGTAACTTCTCTTTCCTAATTGATAGAAGAATGTTTATGTGCGTGGAGTAAGATGAAGAGTTTTGATCTATGCATACATTCTGAAGAAATCCTATCCAGCCAACAAACATATCTACTATATCCCATAATTTACTGATATTCTAGTAATGAGAATATATGTACCTGTTTTAGGGGAATTTTCAAATGTATACATTTTTAACTCATGTTCATAGCAATAGATATCTAAAACATTTTCTTCCAGCCTGAGACTCAGCACTGTTAATCAGCAATTTCTCCCATCTCGCCCCCTCTCTCCTGGCCTCTGGTAATATTTGTATAATCTCTTCCTATGATTTTCGACTCCACATTTGAGTGACTTTGTACAATATTTGATTTCTCTGCCTGACTTATTTAACTTCTAATGTCTCTCAGTCATCTATTTATATTATTCAAAAAGATAGAATATTCTTTTTGTGGCTGTATTTTGTTCCAACATAGAGATGTGCACTATTGGTAGGAACGTCAGCTAGTATAGCCATTTTGGAAAATAGTATGGCATTAACTATAAAATATAATAAAGCATAATAACCATATATGAAGTAACTCTATTTTTGTGTATATAGGCTACTGAAACAAAATCAGAAAGTTGAATACTTACCTATATTCTTGCACCAATCATGTTAATTTAAGTGATATTTAATATTACCCAAGAGTGGATGCAACCATTGTCCATTGCTGGATAAAAAAGATGAAGGAAAAATTTACATACATCCAGAAGCATCTTATATTGTAGAGTCACAAAAGTTTATCTGTGAATGCACTAGATGGTAGGAAAGAATTTCTAAAGGAGAAGTAAGCAAGGTCAGCAAAGTGAGCATGCTAGCCACCATTTACGTGTTGTGTTTATAAACTCAAACTTTGAATAATTCAGACTACTAATAGGTTTAGAAGTAAAGCTGGACCTGTGGCATAGCTACTTAGGATAGTGAGGCAGAATTATCATAAGCTTAAGGCCAGCCTAGGCAACTTTGTGAGGTCATGTCTCAAAACTGAAAAATAAAATTTAAAGAGATATGAAATATATCTCAATGGTACAGCACTTGCATTGATGTGTGAAGCCATTGATTCAGTCCCTAGTGCAGCATGCACAAATATAAACATATTATATTAATGTAACATTGGTATATCTCCATATGTAAGAAATTTTTAAAAGCTGTTATATATATATATATATATATATATATATGTCTGTATTTATACCCATATGTCCCAAGCACCTTCCCTTTAGAGACACAGTTCTATATTTCTATTACAGATAAGTATTCACTTGCATTTGGAGTTTATTAACTCATTTTTCTGTATTTTAGCCAAATTGTACATATGTGCCTGTATTTTGTGTGCCTTAATATACAAAAAGGCGATATATATGTCACAGAAACAAAATAGTAAAGTATCTTCCATAGACAACAGATGGAAAACTACAAAATCCATTCATATCTGTGGTGGACAATGATACGCACAAACAGAAATACTCACTTCTGTTGGGATCTAAATGAGAACAGATATTTTGGGGAAAATGTGGAACTATCAATTCATTAAATACATGCATAAAGCAAACTCAGTAATTCCAGTTCTGTGCACAGGGACTGGGGAAGTTTTCCATGTGAGAAACAGGAGGACTGAACAGTAATAATCACAGCACCACTTATACTAGAACCATTTGGAAAAATAAAATCTCTATTCTTTCGAATGAAGAATAGTTAGATAATACATATGATTATAAATTGTCTCATGCTAATGAAACAAAATTGTCTACATTAATGTATGGGTTTCACATGTATATAAAAGAACAAAAACAAATATTATAACATGTATTTATTGTAATGTGCTAAAAGTTTAAATACAGGGCTGGGATGGTGACTCATTTGGTTAAGCATTTACTGCACAAGCATCAGGACCTGAGTTCAAATCACCAGCAACCATACACATGGCAAGCAGATGTGGAGGCCCATCTGCCACCCCAATTCTTGGAGCCTGATTCAGGGGAACTCCAGGGCAAGCTAGCTAGCTAGGTGATCCATATCGACAAGCTATCATTTCAAGTGATACTCCTCTCTCAATAAATAGTTTGCAGAGTGCTTAAAGATATCTGACACCAATCTCTGACATTTGTAAGCGCACACACATGCACGCACCCCACATATGTGCCCACTCATGTGAACATGCAGATGGATGCTGACACACCACACTCACACACATGCACAAAGTCTTAAGTACATGTAATGTCTCATAATATGTTGCTTTTATGGTAAGTAATGTAGCAGAGGAGATACTGTTGAAGGTATGTTGTGAAATGTCAAAAGAGCTGTGATTTGTAAGAAAGGACACACACACACACACACACACACACACACACACACACATTCCTAGAACATATGGTGAGGAAAATGACATAAGAGAATAGGATAGGAAAGTTATCTCTGGAATTCACATGCAGCTCGTTTTAATCTCCTCCCTCACCGTGTTATATAACTGTATGTTACACAATTGACATGACCTGTACAGAGCATGGAGACAACATACACATGTGTGCATGCACACACTTAAACATGCAACTCATGAAATCCTTTTCATTACTTATTTTAGCCCAAGTTATGAGAAATCACAATGGTTTCTTGCAGGAAGAGTATCAGCAGCATATTTAGATGTAAAAATTTTAATATAAACAATTTTAGGAAAATTATTTTAAATGTAATTTATCCTTGAAAGTAAATTTCTTGAGGCTCTTTACAGCTTTTTTTTTTTCCTTTTCACTTTTGAATGCCACACTTCCATGTCAGAAGTTCAAAGTAAAACTAAGAATTTCTACAGATATAATGACTTTTGGATCAATTTTTGTCTCCAGTAAAACTGAGCAGAAAACATTCTGAGCTCCGTATGCTACTTGTCATCGCAGGTGTATGGCCTCTCCTGCTTTTAATGTCCCATACCAGAGTTATTTGCGCTGTTGAAACTGCATTGATAAACCATTACATTCAGCAGTCTAAATTACAGCTCACGCTTCGACCATAAATTCTGTGGGGCTAAGTAGATGAATACGGACATGAATCTACTGCCATAGTGTTGAACACATTCCTACTTCCTCAAAAATACTCTTTGGTCTTCCCATGTCTCCATCCCACTCAACTTTGGCACCCCCTGGTATTTTTACTGGCTCTTTTGTGCTTTTAGCATGTCCTGCCTTTGGGACCACACAAGATGTAGCATTTTCTTATTGGCTTCTTTCAGTTAATGGTATGTATTTCATTTCCCTCCAAGTTTATTCATGGCTTTGTAGCTGATTTCTTTTTCAAATATTCTGAGTAATATGTAATAATATTCTTATTAAAACTAATAAACTAGATGTACTAGTTAATCCATTAGCCTACTAAAGGACATTCTGGTTGTATTTATTTATTTGATCTTGTTGAGTTAACCAGTAGCTCTTCTGTTTAGCTGGTGTTGATTTAGTCTGGCACGATTCACATGTCTATCACTATTGTCGCTGCTGGCCAGAAACAGAGCTGTAGTAAAGTTTACTCCATCTGGGCCTCTGTGTGGTGGTGTTCTCTTAGCACCTTGTAGCTGGTTTCAAAGAGCCAGTCTGCATTCTGAATGCTTCTAATGTCCATGCTACTTACATTTCTGTAGAAACTTTGCGGTGGTACATCTTAATACTTCTGACTTATAATGTGAGGTAGGCCTTTCTCTGCCTTAGTCTGAGAGTTACTACCTGTGGGGCAATATGACTAGTACTATTGAGAGTACGTTGTCTACATGAATGTGTCTATGAAACAAACCTGTAAGACCTTTAGATAATCATCAGTATAGAACAGAAAGTATGCCAGCATTAATGTGCCAGGATTTGTTATAAAGAGTGAAAAGCATTGCTTTTATATTTATGTGAAGAATATCAACTCACTCCAGTCAGAAATACAATTATTAGAAAGAAAAGAGCACATTCTGACTAGGATGCAGAGAAAAGAGAATCCTTGCACAACTTACTGCCAGTGGGAATTAAAATTTCCCAATCAACAAAGAAACAGGTAAAGAAAATGTGCCATTTGTACATAATGAAATTTTACTCAGCCAGAAAGAACAATGAAACTATGGTGTTAGCAGGAAAATGGATGCAGCTGGAGCTCATCATACTAAGCAAATTAAATCATATGCCGAAAGATAAATGTGTCACATTGTATAATTTTTAGATTCTGGATTTTATATGATTTCATAAAATACTGTAGGAACCTAAAACATGAAATTCTTTATTGGAATGGTAGGACTAAAAAGAGTGGGGAGGAAATGGAAACGGGAAAGGTAGAGGTGGGGAAACATGGTTAAAGTGCATAATTTGATTGTATGAAAATGTCCTTTTGAAATCAATTGCCATGTGTCATAAATACAAACCAATAAACATGAGTGAATATCTGCATGCCTGATATTATCTTGATCTTAAATGTATTTTTATGGCAACATTATATATTTTTTCTATTTTCCCTGGAGTCATTTGTTACTCAGACTGTCTGCCAGACAGGAATCTGGGAACTAGATCCTATTTTATTGTCCAACAATATCAGCCCCAAATTGGTGGAATTTGCTATAGAAAAGGCCATGCTTTAGTGTGCACAGTTATTATAAGCTAAATGACATCTCTGAATGTCCTTCCCAGAAATATACTTAAATTCCATAACTTCCTTCTCTAAACTCTCCCTTACTAGTCATTGCTTAACTCATCCTATTCTGTCAAGACTCCAGTATTCACGTGCATTGAGGGTACTTCCTTTCTAGATCTTTGCCCTCTGAGCTTCCAGCTGTAGCTGAGATCCAAAGTTAATGCTGTATTTTGTTAATCTGTTTTGTTGTTGTTGATGTTGCTTTGTAACAATAATGATAGTCAAATATCAAGTTCTGGTTCAGTGTATGGACTTTTGTCTAAAAATGCTCCTTCTGTTTCTTCCTTTGAGGTAACAGTCATGTACTGTATTTTATGATTCTATGGGAATACTAAGGTGGTTTTTCTCCTTCAATTAATGTTCTCTGGGGGACAGATAATGGATGAAAAGTGGAAAGTAGCCTGTATAAGGAGACTTGAAGTTTGGAGGTCCAACTGGAGAATGCGGGGTGGGGGGAGATGTGATAATTAGATTTACATTGCTATAACAAAATATCCAAGATACAGCTACAAAGAAGTAAAATTTTATTTTGTTTGTTTCTGCAGTTTTTATCTATTGTCTGTTGGTTCTCTTGTTTGTGGGCCAATAGCAGGGCAGAAGATCAAAGTGGGGAGTGTGGGAGGAAGCCAAGGCTCTCCCCTTATTTAGGACCGGAAGTAGAAAGAGAAGGAAGAGGCTTGGTGGTCTCTCCATGCACCTCTCAAGGCCTTGCCCAAGAGACCTTATTTCCTCCCACTCTATTTCAGGAACACTGTAAGTACTAACTATAACAGGAAACATAGCTATGAGCATTAAGGCGGGCAGCTCCATGCAGAAAGCTTGTGCTTCTTTCTCACTGCTGCCTAGGTCTTTCATGCTATGAAATCTTAACCTGTGGATCTCTTCAAGACACCTTGTCTCAAACTAAAGCATACTTCTGTTACATTTTCCTGTTTTAAAGATTCAATTGTTACCATTCTATTTTAGTAAATATAATGTTATACTTAATTTAAATTTATCTATTTATTATTTGATGTTTTTTTTTAAAGGTCATACTCTTCTATCCCCTCTCCTCAACCCCATTCTACTCAGGGCCATCCTCAGTAAGGTTATTGATATTCACTGTGGGCTCATGAAGACCTTAGTCAGTGTCAGTCTTGTGAGGCAGGGAGAGTGGGAGCTTGCCTGGGGATATTCCTACCCAGTCTGAAGTTCTTACAAACTTTCTGCCCATCGTCCACATTTCCTAAAGTGTGGCAAGCATATTACATGTCTGATATAGTGTTGAGATCTCTGTGTCTTCTGGATTTCTGCTTTGATAAATTTTATTTCACCATATCTGTTACTATCTCCATGGAGTTGGTCATAGGGCTTGCAGTGAGATTGGCATTTGTGTTAAAATTTCTACTTTCTCTGCAATATCTCCTGGGCCCTGGAAGATGTGGTAGAGGTGAAATGTCTTATGGTAGGTAGTGGACTATCATTTCTTGTCTTATTGATGGATCTTGGATCTTCCTAATATTCCTTGATATCTGTAAAAATAAAACAGATTCTCCAAGTACAAGCAGCTTTGGTTAAAGAGAATAATACACAGTTATTTGAGAAACTTTGTCATGTGTATGCTCATTCTTCTTAGCCAAAGTGCAGTGGGGGCTTCTTTCTGGACCCTTCTGACTTCTGAATTGGTTCCCAGTGTAAGGTATATGTTATCTCGCACTGAGCATTCCTCATGTCCAATCTGACAACAGGGGACAATCCTGGGAAGAACAGATGTTCACAGGGAAAGGAAATAGACCTGCCCCACTCAATGCAAAGAGAGGTATAAAGATTCTTTGTTGAGTTGTGATTCAGCACAGCTTAATCTCTATGCGTAGGTTGGGAATGTTTAAGCCCGATTCACAAATAGCTAAACAAATTTTAAATCTGATAAACAAATAAACAAGGTCCTTTATGACCCACTCCCACAGGCTATTTATGTTTAATGGACTTGTATTAGGATTAGTTGTGATTAAAAGTCTGAATTTCACGTACATCTGCTTTTGCAAATCTTGCCTCTGCTTCTGTAACAAGATTCAATGGACTTATTTTCACCGTGAATGAACAGCATCAGTGTCCAAATTTTCCTGATCAGTCGTCATCCTACTTCCTATTTTGTCCCACAAAAGATAGTTTTTTCTTCTTCCTTTATTACTGTTATTTACTGCCACCCCTATTCTTCCCTTTTTTGTAGATGAGAAATTCTTTACAATTGTAATTTTCTCCTTTGGTGTATTTGCAACTGGTAAAAATATTAAACAATTACTCACTTCAGACATAATACAAATGCTTCCAAATCCACACATCATTTCATGGAGCAAAACCATCCCACACCATTCATAATGATCAGAAAGATGGGTACTAATGTATTCTCCATAGGCAGGTGGGGTCTTGCCATCTAGGCTGACTCCCAAGCATCTCTTCACTGTTGTTTGAAGATGGAAGTCACTAGAAAAGGACATAATCTCTGGTTTATTTGTTCCTGAATCTCTTTTGTGAGATTTGTGATGAGTTATGTGAAGGCTGATTTAGTCTTTGCTAAGCTATCTTCCTTCCTTGGCATGATACTTTCAGTAATGAAAAAAAAAAAAAAATAAGCCTTCTTTGTATTCACACTCAATTCAAAAGATATCTTGATGGTTACATTCATATTACATAACATGTGCCATTACAAGATAAAAGGTCCACTCTGTATCTCAGTACTAACAGGAATATGATATTAGTAACGCTGTTTAAAAAATGCCCACACACAATGAAAAACAAAAGATGTAAAGATAGAAAAGAAACAAGTTGGGAAGAAGAGGTTCCACAGGAAGGAGACTGGGAAAGGACAAAGACAAGGTAGTTGGAGGGGATAATCATCAAAAAACATTACATTCAGGTATAAATATTGTCAACAAATTTAAAAAAAATACAAAGGATTTGATTATACAGCCATTATGCATTTAGAAATGTATTGAACACAGAATGTGTTCCATTATTAAATGAAAAAGTAAATTAATAAAGTCTTCATAAAAAAGAAAAGCTTCTTTCTACTATGGGTTAACATACATTCTAATCCTAGAAAAAAACTAGTAGCAAAAGAGATGATTGATAAAATTAGAGCCGAAATAGAATACCATATGGGAAGGAACATTAGCAGTAAAGAAAAACATGAGAATGGACTATGCATAGGAAAATTTATCATAGCCACAGACTGATCAGAGAACAGTAATTGTAATAACCACAGAAAAGTAATAGCCAATTTCTTTAATCAGCATAATTATTAGGAACATGGCAGAATTATGTGCTAATGTCCAGTTCTTATCAAGCAGGTATGCCTTTTGGGTTCGCAGAAACATCTTGAGCAGTCAACAGTCTCTGAAGCATAGACACTTGACAGTCATCTCTCTAATTAATTGATCAGAGATTAACTTAGTCTTTATAATCTGCAGTGTCTCACCTGGTGCCTATAACAGAAGGTCAGTCTTAAAGACTTAGATACAGGTTTAAAGAGTACCATGGCCCAAATGTTTCAAAGATTTTCAACTCACACCACAAAGCTGTCAAACAAATAGAGGGCTCCATGTGTTATACTCCTATCTCCAGTAGCAATCATCCACATGGAGGAGAACATGTCAGCTAATATTCTTATGTACGAGGTTTTATGTTAATATAAATCTGAGGTTGGCAGGAGTCAATGTCACTATTGTCTCTGTAGTCAAAATAAAAGAAACATTTAAGTCTTAATATATGTGATGGGAGATAGATTCACAACAAAGATAGTTTTTGTTCATTCTTAAAAAATACTTTTCAAGACAAAGCTCAAATTTTAAGACAAAATAAAATCTTTCTTTAGAATCCTCTGCTCAGTATTTTTATTCAAGAGAAACAGTTTTTAAGTTACATTTTCAAAACATCAGCAAGATAATCAGATTTCATCAGTTTAATTACTATGGCTGTCTGGGTCATAAACCTGAATTTAGGGGTGACAAAAAGCTTCACTATTAAAATCATACTGACAGAATTATGATCACACTAGATAAGATAAAAAATTACTGTTTATAAGCAAGTATCTTCTTATCAGGTTATAATTTACTTTTCAATTAATACCCTTTGCTTATTTTACTAAATAACTCTCTAGCTCTCTCCCATTCTAGCCTAGGCTGACCTGGAATTCACTATGTAGTCTCAGGATGGCATCAAATTCATGGAGATCCTCCTACCTGCCCCCCACAAGTGCATGCGCCACCATGCCCAGCTTCTAAATAACTTTTGAAAAGTATTCTAGAGGTGAAAAACTTTCTATGTACAACTATGCAGTTAGGATCTTAATTGAGATGTCTTCATGAAGGGAAATTCAGGTTCTGTGATACATCAACTGTTTACTTTATTAAAACTTTGGCCTGAAAATTGAAGAAAAATTACAATCTCCCTCTTCTCCACATGTATTCATTGTGTAAAACTACTGGTATTTTCCCTCCAAGGAAGTGCTGCCATTTCATTTATAAAGAAACAGGACTCAATCATGTCATTTACAAAAGAAGCTTCATAGAAGTAACTTTTTAAACTGTAGAACATTTTGGTATATGCCATGTTTGACAAATTATTTTCCATAGACTAAGATTCTTCCATCCCAATTCCATGCCTCTTTCATTTTAGATGGTCTTGAATGAAATATGTTTTTCATTTTGTGGTAGAAATTTTTAAATGATTAAATAAGTATGTTCATTACAATCTGAAATTGTGCCTCTCTGCCTGGAAAGTCTATAATGCTATCTTCCCTTGTATAAGCAAATTATGTCACAGTTTATTTTATTCATAGTGTATGTTTAATTACCCTAACCATTTCATGAAGTATAACATAAGAGGTTCAACATCAACATTTTGTATAATTGCAAAGCTAGCCTTTGATTTATAATTTCATTTTTAAATTGGCAATGCCATAATGAGGAATTTCATATCAGTATGATAATAAAGCAGTGGCATATTAAGTTCATAAAGCTATTTCATGCACTTTCTAATAATAAAAATATTAAAATATCCATTAAACCAGGTGTGACAGTACATGTCTATCATTGTATCGCTGGGAAAGCTGTGATAGGGCAGTCACTAATAGTAGACCATTCTAGTCTCCATAACAAGACCCTGTCTCAATAAAAATAAGTTAAAATAAATAAATACTGCTGGGCGTGGTGGCACATGCCTTTAATCCCAGCACTCGGGAGGCAGAGGTAGGAGGATCGCTGTGAGTTCGAGGCCACCCTGAGACTCCATAGTGAATTCCAGGTCAGCCTGGGCTAGAGTGAGACCCTACCTCAAAAAACCAAAAAAAATCAAAAAAGCAAAAAAATAAAAAAATAAAAATAAATAAATAAATACTAATTATGCATTTGACTGAATATAGCTAAGTGGCAGACCACTCACCTAGACTATGCAAGGCCACAGTTTCAATATTCAAATGTGTATAAACAAGATGTATATCTCATAAAAACCTATCAAGTAACCTTTTTATAGATAGAAAAGAGATTAGTCTCAAAGAGGTTATGTGATTGACCTAGTGTTATATGTTGTGATATCAATCTTCATTGTCAACTTGACTGAATTTAGAATCACCTAAGAAACACAGCTCTGCGGATGTCAGTGAGGGCATTCCCAGAGAAATTTAACAGATAAAGGAAAGTCTACCTTGAATGTGTATGACACTATTCCATGGGGGTTCAAGACTGAGTAAAACCAAAATGACTAAGTCAGCTGATCTGCGGCATTCTCTCCTCGCTGCTTCCCGTTCTGTTCCCACTGGCATGGCCTTCACGTTCCACCATGGTGAACTATATTATCTCAAACTACAAGCCAATTGATTTCTTTCCTATCTTGCTATCAAACAGAAATCTGGGAACAGTGGTAAGAGAAGTAACAAATTTTTATGTCCATTAATTATTAGAGTATTAACACATAGAGACTAATTAATTCAACATGATGAGTCAAGTTAAGCTTAAATCTTCATTTATTTACTTAAAAATAATAATCTCAAGCTAGTTAGGTATAAAATTATTAAGTCAAAAGAATAAATATAGTTAGTAAATGATGGATGAAACATAATAATTAGGTCACCTAGTCAGTACTCTAATAAATAAAATAGCGTTAACTAGATAGCATGTGATGAAGAAGGTTATACAGATTAATAGAGTAATTAAGTAATCTGTCAGTACTGATCTCAACCCTACAAAGCTCTGAAATTAAAATTTTTATTTATTTGAGAGAGAGAGAAGCAGAAAGATAGAATGGGCACACCAGGACCTCCAGCTGCTGCAAACAAATTCCAAATACATGTACCACTTTGTGCATCTAGCTTATGTGGTTCCTGGGGAATCAAACCTGCATCATTTGGCTTTGCAGGCAAGCACCTTAACAAATAAGCAATCTCTCCAGCCCCAAAACTGTAACATTATATATTAACTCTCATTAAGTATTTTACAAAGCTTAACAATACAGTTTTATAATCTATTCATGCATTAATGAATTCCCTGTTAAATTTCTATGTAAATTAGCAATTTTGAGAAAATTAACACTTGATGTGTATTTCACAATTGTATGCCTTACAAGATTCCAGTGACACATGATTGCATAACCATAAATCTAGAACATTTACTATACATATTTTTGAAAATGAAAAGGCACAAGGTATGTAATAGAAAAAGGGTTTGTATGGTGTTTAACTGGATATGAAAGATCACTTGTGAAAGACAGTCCCTCTCATGAAGCTGAACATGGAAAAATACATATCAGTAAACACCTGACTGGTTGACGTTAGAACACATTATAACTATATTATACATATTATGATTTGAATGTTAAAAGTTCCCTATAGGCTCATTGCTAAAGGCTTCTTCTCTAGCTACTGGATGGTTATGGGAACATTAGAAAATAGGACATAGCTGAAGGAAGTAGGTAACTGTATATCCATGGGTGGTAGTACCAGTTCCCGATCTCCTCCCTCTCTCCCTCTCTCCCTCTGCCTGTATGTTCTGACGACCCTGACATGAGCTACTCTCCTCTGTTACACATCTTCGCCATGATGCACTTCCCTCCTGCAGTTCCAGAAATTATATAGTCTGCCATCACATGCTAAGAGCTCCTAAAACATCAGCCAAAATAATCCCTCCCTTTAATTACGTTATACCAGATATTTGACCCAGCCATTGCAGTATAAATACTGGACAGCCAAAATAATCAGTACTAATTCAATCATAAGGTACTTATCTTGTGTTAAAAGATAAAATTTTATTAGACAATCTGTAAATTATACTCTAAGCACCTACCACACATTTATAAAACTCAATACAGTATAGGTTTGATTGGATCACAGTAAAAGTAAGGACAAAAAGAAGAAGACTGTTGAAGAAGGGCAGTGGAAATCCTCCTTGGAAGAACAAATGGCTGCACAGATATGCTAATCACATGGCAGAAAGACTGAGCCAACACAATTGTGGATTTCATGCAAAGCCTAAGAAAAAGCTGGTTTCTAGGTAGATTCTCACTTATGTAAAGTGAAGAATGATGTTCCTGGAATATTCTGGAGTATTTTACGAAGTGAGATACTATTTAATGTTTGTGGGGTAGCCATTTGAAGTTTGATATTAAATGAGGATTTGTAATTAGTGCCATTTTATACTCATGAGTCTTGAAATGTACAGTATATGTGTTACTTATTGTCTTTCTGAGGCCAAGTGCTTGACAAGAGCAAGTTGGAAGGGGATTACTTTTGCTTACAATTTAAAGGCATGTGGTCTATCATGGGTAAAGTGTGGAAGCAGGAGTATGTGACAACTAGTCACATTAATCTACAGTGAGGAAGAAGAGAACAGACTGGAAATGAGGCAGAGCTATAAAATATCAAGGCCTCACCCTGGTGACTGGTAATGGCTTCCTCCAGCAAGGCTCTGCTGACTTAGGGTTTCAAACCCTCCTAAACAGAACCACTGGCTGAGGAGCAAGTGATGAAGCATGTAAGTCTATTGGGTCCATTTCACAGTCAAACCATAGCATGTGAGCTTTCAAGCAGAAATATTGAAGTTGAAAATGGATATGGATATTTGTAGCCAAAAGGCTTATGAATGAGAGATAGAAGTACACTTGAAAGATGTGTTTAGTATTCTAATACATGAAAAGTGAGTGGTGAGGGGGTTATAACATTATATTTAGAGTTCTATTAGTAGAAGAAAATTCATAAGGAAGGGTTAACATGGAGATGAACAAATGAGATGAATGCAGCATCAGCATATGGGAGTCTACAAACCCAATTCTACAAAATGAGTAGATAACTGACACACTCCAATACAGTGACATAAAGCAATATTAAGTCTCTCCTGATAACTGAAAATACCAGGACCAATATTTCCCACAGTGAGGAAGCAGAGACTTGACCACCTGCAATAACTTAATGAGAAAACAAAAGATATACTGGATTTAAATTCCATGTGAGTTCTAGTAACTTTGAATATCGTCAGCCATGTCAAAGATCTAGGCATGCAGGAAAAATGTAAAAGGGGACAATGACTAGATGGCTATGTAAAGTAAAGAAAAGATATCATTTTAGTCTTAATTCTTTCAGTGCAAAAAAGATGGAGCTATTGGTTGATCATAAATTATTTGGAATTTTTCTATTCACTGAAAAACATGTGTTTGCATAATCCTTATCTACGGTTAATAAATGAACTGGAAAAATGCAATTTTGTTCTTCCTTTTTAGATTTCTATGTGGAGATATTTCTTCAAAATATTCCTCACTTAAGACCCTATTGATAAAGATACCAATTGCTGTCAGCAGGGACCATGGAGAGACATGATTGGAATCCAGAGGAGACCCAGTCCTTAGATAATTATCCCATCTAGTGCTGGAAGGTGCTACATGAGCTACCAGGGGAATATGGCCAATATCTGTCCAAGCATCTCAAAGTATAAGTTACTCAGAAGCCAACAAGATGCTCACAGAAGTTGAATAGTGGCACACAGACATGGTGGGTAATCAACTGCTCTTGGATTGGCTAACAGATCCATTCAGTGGAAAGAAAACTGCATCTGGACCTGGGAAAAAAGTCATAATCATGTCCAGGTAATTATTCTGTTTTCCATTGTCAAGCTCCCACTGACCTTACATTATAAAGGTGTCTAAACCGTTATAATTCTCTCTAAATTAATAAGGGTTATACCATTTAACTGGGGCTGACTTCACTCTCCTTTGGAGAATCTGCTCCTCTTTTTAAGATGGTAACTGGACTTGAGGAGATAAATGACCCAGTGCACTCCACCCCAGCTCCAGCTGACTCCACAGAAGAAACAGGGAAATGAGCAAATATGCTTCTCTCAGTTAAGCTGATATCAGCTCAAAGGTGATGGAGAAAGATACTGAGGACACTCAACACCTACCAAACCAGACATTTAGATGCTCCTGAGTGCCCATCACTGAGGTAGACTTAAAATACTCTCAGCATGGCTCAGGGAATTTTGCGGAAGATGGGGCAGAAAGATTGGTAGAGCCACAAGATGGGGCATTTTGCACAGAGACATTGCCTCTCCCCCATAATTGACTGCTGCCCCTATAATGCATGACCCAGAATCCCCGTGGAGTTGACCTGCATCCCCAATGAGGAAGGCCTCTTCAGAAAAGGGGCAGGGAAGAGGGAAAGGGTGGTACCAATGTGTTTTGTTTACATAAATGATATGTCCATATCTAATAATAAAAATGAAAAAAATTCCTTACTGTAATTATACTTCCTAAGTTATCTTGCAAGTCCCTTTAGTCAATAAATCTATTTAACATTTCTCAGAAGGTCATTGGGATGCCATATTTACTCTAAGCCAAAACTATACTTTCTTAAGGGGGATGGATGCATAATAATTTTAGCAGACATTACTTACCCTTGAGTTTGTTTGGCCAAACTGCTCCAGTTCTGTCCCTCACCACTGAAATTCTAGGTTCATCCTCACCAAGGATGATGTATGTAGTCTGCTAGAGCAGGGTTGCTTAACCAAATTTTGATGAGCAAAGCATTTCTTCGAGCTTGCCAGTGTCTAACCACTGGCCACAGGGAACTGCTAAGCAATGCTGATGTATCACTAGGAATTTGTTCTCAGAGAACCCACATGGCAGAGGGTGGCACACTTCTACTCTTCTTTCATTCGTGAGGGTAAAATCTAAGGTTTGAAATAGCCAATATTATTTTCCAACAGTGCCTTGAAGTTTTTTTTTTTTTTTTAACCTACTAAAGTAATTTCGGTGGAAAATGCCTCCATGTTTTTCATTTTGTTTTGATTTTGTATCATCGGTACCTGTCAGCCTGCTCTGACTCTCCTACCTGCACTCCACCTTGCTATTGTGTGAACATAGACTCATAGAAGAGGACAGTATCTTCATAGTTAATACATGGGACCCTGAAATTTTACATGAAGGTTCCACAGACACCAATGTTTTGTCAAGATCACTTACTACTGGGCTTCCTTGATACTTTATTTGCCTGGTCTCCATTATCACCTACAATCTCTGGTGGTTTCGTTTTCAGAATTGGGAAAACTGCACACCACAATGATACCTGTTTCACAGCATGCTTCAGTCACTACTCGAAAGAATACATGTTTCGCTTTTATAAAGATTATTGGAAGCATCAACACTTCAAATCAAAGAAATATTTCACAGCGGAGAAGCAATAACAGAAACATTTGAGAACACATATTTAAAAAATTTAGAAAGAGAACTCAGGGTTAGAAAAATTCTAGAAAGAGAAGAAATGTATGCCAAGTAAAGCAACAATACTAGACTATGTGTGTGAAATGTATACTTTGCTTTTCTATATTGAATAAACAAATATTAATGAGCCTTAATGATAGTTCAAGTTTTATGTACCTCATAAGGAAATTGTTTCAATATAGTGTTCATTTTAACATGCTAAGAGTAAGGTGAACATAATTAGTGAAGACTAAGAAGACAGGAAGAACACACATGGGTGACCAGAAAATGATCAACCTTGAGTCCAATCACCCATGTCTACGACAAGTAATATAGTCTGAAAATTAAGTGCTAATCAACTAGAGTTTAGGCATTAGAGAACAGATTACCCATGAAAAAATAACTAAAAAAAACTAAAAGATGAAAGACAAATAAATTTTATAAATGCAAAAAGACTTTGGGGGGTGACTTTTTAGGATAAGTTATTTATCTTGAGCATACCTCTGTAAACATCTGTATGACTTACTCTCTTGTAGGAAACCTTATGAGTTGATAATGGAATATGACAGAAATTAATGAATTTGTGAAGTAAGTTAAATATACTTTATTTGCTAGAAAGATTTCCCTGGGTGGGTCTCAACTAATAAAGGGCCCTAGTTCTTGAAGGGACACTGGTCCTTCCCAGCATGCTCTCTCCACGACTGGATTCTAACAATCCAGATGCCATAAATTTCACAGCTACATAGTGATGAATTCTGTCAAAAATCTGAGGAGTTTAGAAACAAATCTGCCCCTAACAAGGCCTTGAGATGGCACAGCTGCCCCACCAACCAGTTGATTGCAAGCCTGGGAGTCCCTGAGCCAAGAACTCAGCTTTCCCCTCCCACTCTTAAACCACAGGCAGCCTGAGATAATAACTGAGCTCTATTTCACATCACTAAGTGGAGTGATTTTCTTGTGCAGCACAGAATGCTAGTATAAGTAGAAACTCAGTAAATACATATCTTTGAAAGAACATTTAGGATGCTATGCTAATATTTTAGTCTGCAGATATGACAGAACTTCTGTGTACATTCAATATATTTAATCCTTACAAAAACCCTATAGGTACACATAAGGCCATCTTTTGCTGTTTGCTTTCTTATTTGAGAAAATGGATATTTACTGAGTTTTGACTCAAAGCCCCTAGGGCAGTGGTTGACCAAGGATTTGGGCACAGATATATTTTATTTTACAGATGACCTTTTGTCTGTTTCCCTCCACTAATGTCCCTTCAAGATATTAGGGGCATATGAAAGAGCATCTACAGAGAGAACTAATGACACATTATATATTCTAAATAGATGTAGCAGTTTAAAAAAAACTTTTATTTATTTATTTATTTAAGAGAGAGAAGGGTAGATAGAAAATGGGTGTGCCAGGGCTTCTTGCCACTGCAAATGAACTGCAGATGCATGTGCCACCTTGTGAATCTATCTGACTTACATGGGTACTAGGGAATAGAACCTTTGTCCTTTGGCTTTGCAGGTAAGTGCCTTAACCACCATCTCTCCAGCCTTTTAATTTGACATTTTAATTTGGCATTTTAATTTGAATAGTATTGGGCATTTTGTAAAGAAAGTTCTAGAAGTATTCAGGCTGAAAAAAGAGAAGCTCATAATGGCAAAATGCTATTTATCTAAATGTTTTGTGGGTAGAATAAAACAAATCTGTTGCAGGTCTAGCTTATCTGCAAGAATGTTTGCCTTCAAGCTGGCAGAGTGCCTTCAGAAAGCTGTGCTTGCTAAGAATAGTGCAAAACTGGGACACTACATAGAATACAATGCAGAAGGAATATTCCATTAGTTATCATAAGCAAAATCACGATTTCTAATGATCTGAAGAGATCGGTTGGGAGGACCCAAATAAGTTTTCTGAGAGAAAGTCTATGCTTTAACTATATTGCAATGATTAATGGCCCCTGCTTCATTCTAGCATAGCTCTCTGCTTAAAGAGAATCAAGTTAGAATTATGTAAGCTGAAAAATCGAATGCAGTTGGTTTTGCATCAGTTTTCAGAGCTTATAAATCACTATTTGGGTCACATTACTCTTTAAAAAAATAAAACATGAAACACGATTGTCATTGTGTTATGACACTCTAATATATCCTGAACAGATTGTGATTCATTCTGTGGAAAATCATCATAGATGAAGGACATGAACTGAGGTAGAGACACTATACTCAATGGATGCAAGGAAATAAATGCTGAGACTCAATATTGGATTTATCAATTAGATTGTGCCAGGTTTAATAAAATGACCAAGGTGGGTTTATAGGGCCCTCTTCTATTTTCAAATACTTTGGAAAGGTTAAACATAAAATTTTATTCATTAAAATATTTCAAACAGTATAAAATACTACGTAAAGAGAAGGAACTATTATCAGATAAGCTCTTTAAGCAGTGAATGGTGTCACACATTTGTAATTTCTGTTATTCGGGAGGCTGAGATAGGAAGATTGCAAGTTTAAGAACAGCCTTAGCAAAATAATGAGATCCTATATTTAAAAGAAAATATTTTAAAAGTGAATAAAAGAATGCTTCCAACATTAACTCCAGAACATGGACATTTGAAAGACTGAAACACCCTCAAACCAGTGCGACGTCTTTCTCTGCAAAACAATAAGCATGTGTGACGTGGCTGAGATTGCAGTGGTGGGTTGTGTACACAGTGCCTATGTAGCCATGATGTCCTCTACTTACTGTTTATAATGTTATTACTCCATTAGAGTTGGCTTGAATAACTTACTCACCCTAAAAATGAAGCATACTTCTTCTTGTTGGAAAAGTGCCCATACTTCTCAAATCAGATTATTAATAGGGCCCATATCCTGGAGCAAGTCTTCATTTTTGCATTATTGATATAATATCATTAATACCCTCACTCCATATTTTCAACCTTGATCTTTGCCTACTAGAAGCAACAAGTAATGTTTACTTGAGAAAAAAGTGTTAGGGTTGAAGCTAAGTGGTAGAGCACATGCCTAGCATTTACAGGGCCCTAAATTTAGTACCCAGCACTAGAAAACAATAACAATAATAATTAAAAATTAGGTCTTCAGCTTACTGTTTTCTTTTCCCAAAGAGATTCAGACTTGTAAAAATCACTTACATTCTTTAACTAAAATTGTAAACATAAGATTTTGCTTTGAGTAGCTCTCTAGAGTATGTTATGGATAAAGGCCCTTCTGGAGACTCCAATTACATTAAAATCTGAAAATTCATGTGGAAAACATTTACTCTATCATACTAAGCTCCTTTTATGATAAGTAAGTACAGTATATGTAGTAACTACTTTGATGTGAAGACCATATAAAACTAAAATACGAAAACTTTCATGCTATGAATGTATAATAAAAATGACAAACATTGTTAAAGTATAATTTAAAATGACCAACATTGTGATTTATGAGAAATGACATTAATTAAACACGATGTGCCTTAAAAACTGGCAGCCATGATTACCACATCAAAGGGAACTGATAAAGAAATATAATAAAACATTACAAATATAGAAGCCTATTTTATTTTTGTTATGGTTACCTGTCATATCTATTCAAAATTTCTAATGTCTTTGTTCATGATCATTTTTTTCAGCAAAGCAAATCAACAAAGTTTCTCCTTTTCATTATTAAACAGTCATAAAATATAATCAATGGTACATTGGGGAAATAACCAAAGTATTCTCTCTTCCAAATGTCAACCGCCTTGCTACCCCTTCCAGCTTGGAAACGCCGAGCATCAGCCATCCCATGCCCTATATCATGTTTTAATTTACCAAGTAAAGATTAACAAGCATCTTTGACCTGACCCAAGACACAGCGGCTTCTGATGAACGGCATCTGTCTGTCCATTCATCTTTTGCAACCTTTGTGTTTTTTGTTCTGTTGATTGATTAGATTACTGCACACAGAACAAATTTTTGACCTTTCCTTCAAGCTTAAAATTCTACTTTACTTTTGATCAAGTGGAGAATCTTTCATGTCTTCATTAATGAGCAAAAGACCATCAAGCAAGAATTATTCAATCGGCTATGTGTGCTCATAAAGCCAATCTCTTTAGACTCATAAACTCCATTAAGACTTCTGTCTCCCTGTTAGGTGTCCTTGTTACTGCTGACATTACACTTTCCAGAAACTTTTCCATATCTTTTCTTTTATCTCCTTCTACTGTACTATGTTTTCCCCACCCATGTTTAAGGAAAAATGTCCTAGATCTCATAGTTTAAATGAACCTCTTTGTGTTACACAAAATAAAACAGTGAAAAGGAAGTGCCTTTGAAAACTAAGTCTAGTGAATGAGTATGTGAAATAAAGAATCATTTCCCCTGCAAACGTGTTAATGGAAGCACAGTCCTATTATCTCAGATATGATAGAGATATTATTTATTACCCCCCTATAGAGAAAACATCCACATTGCCTAGAGAAGATGGAGAGATGCTACACAGCCCTATTGCTAATGTTTCTGTTTTAGAGATGCAAGAGGTACAAGCTAGAAAGCAAAGCAGTATGCATAGTAGGGATTTTTAATGATAGAGGATGATGATGAAGAGGTAATTTTCTGTAAACTTATTTAGAATGAAAAACGGCTGGAGGCATGGCTTAGCAGTTAAGGTATTTGCCTGCAAAGCCAAAGGACCCTGGTTTGATACCCCAGGACCCACATTAGCGAGATGCACAAGGGGGCACACGTGTCTGAAGTTTGTTTGCAGTGGCTAGAGGCCCTGGTGCACCCATTCTCTGTCTCTCTCCCTCCTTGTCTGTCAAATAAATAAATAAAGATAAAATATAGAATTAAAGAAGATGAACAGTAATGAGATCTAGCTCTCCATCAAGTGATTGCCTATTGTACAGTGAAATTAGATTGTGAACCTTTCTCATATTTCAAAATCTGATTTCCCACCAGAATATAAGTATACATCTGGTAGAAACAGAACAGAGCACAACCCAGAATGCCATTTTAAAATGCGACTTTCCTCACATACATCTTCCACCCACCCACTCCCCCCAAAACCACTGTCATTCAGTAGTTAATATGCTGGGTTTTTTCATCATTTTAAAAACATAAGACTCTTGCTTGTGCCACATAACACATGTTAGACCTCCTTCCACTACACGTTTATGATTTCAGTTTTAGACCTAAAATATATTAAGCTAACATTGTATCATGCTTCCTTATTGTAGTATATTAGTGTATGTAAATTTCATCAATTTTCCTTCTGTTTATCTGGTTCTTGCTGATGTTATAAAGGGAAAGTTTTTACAGATGATATAATAACCTAAACTTTTTTGGATGCATGCTATTGCACCTTGGCTGGTCTGGTGCTCATTAGATTGGTCAAGCAGATCCCAATTTTGTATCCATCCAGTGCCTCACCTCCTTGAGTGCTGGGATGAGAGACATGCAAAACTATGCCTGACTTGTAACCTGAACTCTTGAATATCATCTTCCTTTCCTGGCCTGTTTAAAACCTGTTGCTTATAAGCGATGCAACATTGCCCTCTCTGATTATCACTATGTACATAAGTTCCCTTGTCCGCACAATCATATGTATTTTCTTTGCTAAATCCACAGAGTGGGAAAGTCTAGCCCAAGAGTTGCACCAGAAATCAGCAAGAATAATTGTTGTCTTTCTTCATCATTGGTTCAGGTATGAGTTCTTCAGGTTTAGGATGTTCCATAGCTCAAAGCATTTTCAACAACCCAATATTCCTTTTTCTTTTTCTTTTTATTATAGTGAAGGTGTGAGTCATTTACTATGATGATATATTTTGATTTTTGCAACATACCTACAGTACTTTAAAATGTACTCAGGGGTGAAAAAATTACCTACTTTCTGTTTCTCCTTCCAAAAAGATTTTTTGAAGAAACCTCTACAAAATTCCTCAGTTTTACCTGACATCTTACTGACCAAAATTACATGAGTGTCTGTTATTAACTCCATCCTAATCAAGGGAAATAAAAAGCCCAGACTGGGTTAAGTAAACCAGGATTTGTGTCTCAGGGTTGCAATGGACAGCAGTGCCTTGGACACATATAAACACTGGAAAGGATTAACATGGTAGTAGGAAGGACATATAAAGTTCTGATGTCATGACACACATCTGTAATCTCAGCACTCTTGAGTCTGAGGAAGGAGGATCCTGACTTCATGGCCAACCTGGGCTACACATCAAGAGCCTGTATCAAGAAAAAGAAGGAAATATAATCACCTGCATTAAAAAAAAATAGATAGAACTTGGCCACCAGTGATGCCTTTGCTCCATCAGTCAAATGTAAACTCAAACACATGACCACATAGACACCTTTCTACTTGAACTGGCAATTAAAAATCACCTCCAAATTGAAAAAGTACAATCTATACCAGTGATATGTAGCATATGATGTCACACCCATGAAAAAAATACATATTTTACTGTAAAATTTCAGAAGGATTTTAAAGCAACTTTCATGATGATAAATTAGGGAGGACAACACTATGTGTGAGAAGCAGCTATCTTACAAGGCAGTTTCTAAAGAACAGTTGTTTATTGGGGTACTTTAAATGTGTAGATAACAGAGAAATGTAAAACCATCATTCATTTGTACAACTGTCTATGAAATGTATTTATCTAGAAATTAATAGAATTATATGCCATAAAAATTACCAAATAATGTTTTTAATGCTTTTCAAAATAGTCATGTGGTGGTTTGAATATGAACATATGCTCCCCCACCCATAGCTTCGTGAATTGTTTGATTAAGACTGAACTTGCAACTTGAGTCTCCAGTAGACAGAGCCCTTTGGGGAAAGAGATGTGTCACTGTGGGTGGCTCTTCTATTCCAAACCTATGGTGTGTAAAGAGGAAAATTTGAGTTCTGGCTGTTTGTGTTTGATGGGTATTTTGTGATGTCTCTCTAGTATGTATCTGTGGAAGTAAGCCCACTTTTTTTTGCCATTGATGGTACTTCTCTGGATTAAGTAAATCTTAAATAAATCCTTTCCTCCCATAAACTCATTAAAAGCAACTGAAACAGTAAAATTAGGAAAAGGAGTGGAGTCATTACTGAGATGAATCAAACCATGCGTGTTTTGGTCTTTTGAAATTTCTTTGCAAGAGGAATATGAAAGGATTTGTAGTTTAGACTATAGAAAGCTTGCCATGCTATAAGCAGAGCTTGATTGGCTGTTCTGGTGAAAGTTTGAAAAGTCTTAATTCAGAGAGAATTATAGAGCGTGAAGGCTTGGCTTAGGATCTTTAATAGTGAAGAACTTTGTTGGAACTGATTTACTGGCAAAAAAAAATCTTGCTGTGTTCTTATTTCTATGCCTAGAGAATTTGATCAAAGTTGAATTTAAAAGTAATAGACTGATACACATGTTGGAAGGTATAGAACAGAAAGATATAAAAAATGTAAAGTTTCTCACAGGAAAAAGTCAAGCAAGTTTAAAATTACTGACACAGAGACTGGTGTCAGGTTACTGAAGCTACCACCATTAAGGGTGGGCCAACTGCTTTGCATTGGGACAATGGAAAAGATGCCTGAGGGTGATATTCACCCATAGAAGGCCCACATGAGTAAGAATACAAATACTTTTTCAAGAAGGAAGCTTGAAGGAAGAATTCTCAGGAATATGCAGCTATTCAAGATCAAAATTCATCACCCCACACACTCCACTGCATATACAAATTTGGCTATACTGCAAACCTGTTGTTGATCTTAGTAGCATGAAAAATGCAGGGAAGCTCATTGTGAAGTATAACATGGTTTTATTTATGGAAATGGCTTCCAAGGGATCTGAAGCAGGATTATTGGAATTTCTATGTAGAGACCTAATAAAACCTCTGTACAAAGATGTACTGCTGCAAGGGGAAACAAGTCTGAAATTCCTGAGTAGAGGGCACTATATGGGCCTATGAAGATGAGTCATGGTTTGCAATGTAGACTTGAAGATATTTTGGATATGCCAAGACTGTGGAATTGTTGTCATGGAAATCTGCTGGTTCAAGGCAGAATTTCTCCTGGGCTTTTCAGCCCAGCTGGAGGGGGTGAAATTGGCATCCTAAGATTTTTGTCACTGGTTATAGGTGATGGAATTCAACTATAGATGTTTGATGGTTACCTTGTGGCTATTGATTGTACATTAGTGCAATCTCCCCTTGTTATGACAATTTGCAATGGAAATGTTTACTCTGTGGCATTATGTGTTGGCAGTACGCAACTTGTGTTTTGATTTTATAGGGCTCACAATTATGAGACAGTCTTGAATCTCAGATGAGACTTCGGACTTTTGAACAACGTTAAAGTTAGTAAAGCTGCCCTAGGGGTATAACGTCTGCTGCTGTCTGGCTAAATGTATTTACTATGCTCATCAAACTGCCCAGTAAGCACTTTTATTTATGTTCATACCCATATATTAATGCTACTCTCACTTTTGGTTAGAGAACCTTCTCTTTTCAGATGGCAGTGACCTTGGGATCATTCAGAAGGCACCATGCTGCTGAGAAGAAGTGACAGAGGAGTGCTCAGCATTGAAATATCTCTATCACAACTTCCAAGGCTCAGGGTCCATTGCAGAAGAGGTGGCAGAAAGAATGTAACAGCCAAAGGAAGGGTAGGACTCCTTACAACATGCATCCCCCAGACACAAAGTGCCCTGGATATCCATGACCTCACAGTGCCTGATAGTACCTATACAAGACCATCTTAATAGGAGGAAAAGATGATGACATCAAAATAAAAGAGAGACTGATTGAGAGGGGGAGGGGTATGAAGGAGAGTAGAGTTTCAAAGAGGAAAGTGGGGGGAGAGAGGGAATTACCATGGGATATTGTTTACAATCATGGAAATTGTCAATAAAAATAACTAAAAATAAATAAATAATTAATTAAAACATTAGTTTGGTTTATGGGGACTGTTACAGTCTGGTTCACATTGCTGGAAGAAATCACTCAACAAAGAGCAGGTTCTGGGAAAAAGATTTATTTTGGCTTACAGGCTCTAGGGGAAGTTCCATGATGGCAGGGGAAAACCCCCTGGCCAACATAAGGTGGACAATAGCAACAGGAGAGTTTGCCAAACACTGGCATGGGGAAACTGGCTATAACACCCATAAGCCCACCCACAACAATACTCTCCCTCCAGGAGATGTTAATTCCCAAATATCCATCAGCTGGGAACCTAGTATTCAGAACACCTAAGTTTCTGGGGGACACCTAAATCAAACCACCACATTCCGCCCCTGGCCCCCATAAACTAATAACCATACATGATATAAAATGCAATGCATTTATCTAACTTTAAAAGTCCCATAGTTTTTATCAGTTCCACTGATGTTCATACACCCCCATAGTCCAAGATCTTTTAACTGAGCCATAATACCAAAAAATAACCTCAAAAAACCCATAATGGCACAGAATAAATATTAGCACTGCAAAAGATGGCAATGGGCATAGCAAAGACACATTCAACCAATACAAGATTTAAAAGAACTAGGGCAAACATCAATCTCGGTAGCTTCAAGTCCAACAACTCCAGCCAGTGACAAATCCCCAACTCTGATAATTCTAACCAGCAACAAGTCTCTGGCATTCCAACTCCGCCCCTTCAGCTAGGCTACTCACAGTCCTGGAAAACTTTTCAGGGCCAGCAGCTCTCATTGGCAGCCATGTCATGGTCCCAGCGTCTCCAGTGGGTCTCCACTGCAAGCCACAGTTCATCCTCATGACCCCATGTGGTCTCCATGCAGGCATCCAGCAAACCTGCTTCACACTGCCCATGGCCATTTCCAAAACACAAGACCGTGTTGCAAACTCAATGACCCTCTTTTTCCTGCATTTCTTATACTCCACAATACCAGGTAGGGTGCCATTTTCTTAATCCAGGGGGGGAATAAAGCAGACTTTGAAGAACAGGGCAATCCTTGAACTCTCAGGCCCCTTCAAAAGAATTGACACTCTTCCTGTTACCCCATCGCAGGTCAGCTAGGCCAGTGTCAAAGGTTGTAGTCTCTCAGTTGCAGCTGAACAGGCAACAGTTCACCCAAAGATTTTTCTTTCTGTGCCATATCCTCTGCTTACACCAGTTCATTTCTACACAAAGCAACCCTGCCCTGTACAACTTCTCAGGACATGGGCATAAGAGCAAGCTTCTCACACAAACTGATATCCCAGCCCAAGCAAAGCTCTTTCTCACCCTCATAAGCCAAACCTCACAGTCCATAGTTCTTACTGCATTCAGGTCTTGCAGCTCAGACAAGAATAGTCCACCAAGCTGTACCTATGGCACAGCAAGGCAACTCTTAGGCCAAGGTTTCAAATCCTCCCACATTCCTCTTGAAAATCAGCTCCAAAAGCCCAAAGCCTCACAGTCAGGTGTCCAGCAGTAAACCCCACTCCTAGTACCACTTTACTATTGCAGTCTGGTTCACATTGCTGGTAGAAATCACCCAACCAAGAGGTGCTTCTGGGGAAAAGAGATTTATTTTGGCTTACAGGCTCGAGGGGAAGCTCCATGATGGCAGAGGAAAACAATGGCATGAGCAGAGGTTGGACATCACCCCATGGCCAACATAAGGTGGACAATAGCAACAGGAGAGTGTGCCAAACACTGGCATGGGGAAACTGGCTATAACATCCATAAGCCTGCCCCCAAGAATACATTCTTTCCAGGAGACATTAATTCCCAAATATCCATCAGCTGGGAACCTAGCATTCAGAACACCTAAGTTTATAGGGGACACCTGAATCAAACCACCACAGGGACCTTTATAGTTAGACTGAATACAATTTGCATTGTGAGATGGTCAAAAGCCTATGGGGGCCAGAGGAGAAATATGCTCAATGTGAATGTGTGCCTGCCATAGTCTCAGAGAGTTTTGATTAAGTCTGAGCTTGCAACTTGAGCCTGCAGCAGGCAAAGCCCTGCTGGGGAAGAGATGTGTCACTGTGGGTGGTTCTTGTAGTCCATCCCTAATATGTGTAAAGTGATATATTTAAGCTCTGGCTGTTCCTATTTGTTGATTGTTTGGTGGTTTTTTCTCTGCTATGCATCAATGGATGTGAGCCAACTTCTGCCATTGATAATGCTTCTCCTGGATTCTTTAATCCTGAAACAGACCCATTCCTACCACAAGCTGCTTCTGGTCAAGTGTTTGTCCAGCAATGAAAAAGTAACTGGTTCATGTCCCTTAAATAAAATTTAACATATAATTAATAACAATATTTTCCCTGTGATACATATATATAAGAAAGCAGCTAAAGCATTGGTGCTTCTTGGCTTTTAATGATCCCCTTCCAAGGGTATATAATGCCAAGATAAGTAGAATTTTTATTAACAATTAAGTAGCTTGCAAATTGTTTTTATTATGCTATTGTGTGAAGGAGAGTATGCATCAAGAAAGTAGTGAATAAATTAACAAACTAAATCAAAGTTACAAATATTAAATTATAAATAATAAAATCAATCAGTTAATTATAGAAGTAAGCTTGGCTTTTGTATGTGTGGAATGATTATTTAACTTAATTCTACCTATATACATATATGTTATAAAAATTTATTAAGAGCATCTTTTATTTAAAAATTTTCTTTCATGTAAGTATTTTTTGAAATGTGGTATACTAAAAGAAAATGGCCCATGATAAAAAAGACAATATAATTTTATCTATGCCAAGTAATGGATGCTACTAAGTTTTAATATTATGTTTGAATTTCTAAGGCATTTCAAGTTTCAAAAACAAATTTAGTGAATGACTTTCATAGCTAGAAACAGTGAAACATATTTACTTTCACTTTTATATTGTTCGTTTTAGAAGCTATATTACTAAGAAGGCTAAAAAGTAAAGAGTTTAGCTCTTATATGCATTCCCTAAGGCAGAAAACTCACACATGCATGTGTGTGTACGTAGATGTATGTGTGCATGTATGTGTGTGTGTGCATGTGCATGTGTGTGTGCATGTGCATGTGTGTGTGTGTGTGCATGTGCTTGTGTGCACACATATGTGGCAGATTGGGAGGAAAATAAACACCAGATCCAGCAATATAAAAATTGGGATAATGAATGGTTTATACAGTTCCAGCATGGAAATAAAAACTGAAAAGTAAAGAGGAATGTTCTATACAGAAATCAGAAAAGTATTCAAAAGTGGCCATAAATTACCTATATACTGAGCTTGAAAGGCTAAATTGGAGTATTTATTCTTAAATAGCTAATTTTCTCAGAGAGAATAGAGCCTTTACTTTCTTCCATTAAATTGGCTTCCTGGTCATGATTCTTCACCTTGGAAACAAATGCAACTGCCTTCAAAATACAACTAAGCCCTGAATGGTAATTCTATAGAGAAGGAAATTTAAAACTGTGTGTGAGTTGAAAAGCTTATGAGAAAAGGTACATTTATCTGCCAAGATCTCAGGGCTGTGTTAAATCCCTCACATTCAGCACTGGAGATCTCAGGGGACTGTTGTAGACTTTAATCAAAAGAACATTTTGCAGTTTGGTTTAAAAGGTCAAACTTGCTAACTTATCCTTATGTGCTGGTAGTTTAGTAATGGTCTAGTAACTTGGCTTCTGGTTTGTCATGACCTAGATCATTTTGTGGCAAAAAGAAATTGATGTGAATACTTTCAGCCTTACTCAACCATTAAAAAGATCATTAGGCAAGCTTCAGTGTCAAACAGAGTATAGCTATTCACAGAAAGACAGTCTAAGATGTTATGAACAGAACAGGTCTCAAGTATTACAACTTTCTCTTTTGCACATAAATCTAAAATGCAGCATGAAAATGTGAACATCAAGTGTCTTCACATGGAATAAAAATGATTTAATGAAAAAAAATAACCTATAAGCTCAGGTTGCATTTGGTTACCATGGATGCCTATGCCTACTAGTTGTGAATATTTTCTCTAAGATTAGACAAAAGAGACAATGGGCTGTCGTATCTTCACAATAACAACCTTTATTATAGGTTTCCTTACTGAGACTTGTGCTACTGAAGTTCAACTGCTGCCCAAGAATATTAAGTGGAAAATTCCAGAAACAAGCAATTCCTAAGTTTTAAGCTCAGCCCTGCTCAGTCCCATATTGAACTCTCTCTTCATACCTCTTCTATGTTGTCCTGGAGTGAATCACTGTTTTTCTAGAATTTTCTACCTCTTGAGTACTGAACCATAGGATCCATCATTAGCTCAATTATTATGTCATCAGTTTGTTATAATAGCTCCACTATAATTTTAGAATTAATTCTTCTCTGTGCACACTTTACAAGTTCATCTTTAGCACAAGTGTATACATATTCAAAATGAAATAGATATAGGATCCTGTATTCTGTGGTTTTAGACATTCACAGGGAATATATCCACTATGGACAAGTGACAAATTTTCATTTGGAATTTAGTCTCTCATAGGTACATAAAACTGGACTGATATTTACTAAATTATCTAATTATACAGATAAGTAATGGAAATGATGTTACCAAAAGAGTAAGGAAGATGATGCACTGCTTTAAATAATAATTTCTCACAAATTGATGTGGGATGACAAAAGTGAGTTAGGCATGTTTAGATACATTGCAAATGTGAAGACAGTAAATGTAACATCTGAGATATTTACATGCAAAGATTACTAGACATGAAGGGCAACTTACAAATATAGCTAGCATAAAACTAGGGGATAATCAGAATATCACTCAAACAAGTTTGTTTAGTTTTTTCCAGTACTATATGTGAAAAAAGTATTAAAAAATTTAAATGTTGTAGATATTTCATGTGGCTAGTATTTTTATCTTCTTATAAAATATCCATATTTTTTTCAAAATATGTTTTTCAAATTAGTACATTATATTACTATTAGAAATATACCCACCAATTTTAGATTCTCTAAGAATATGACAATTAAATGCTTTTCATTTCATTTGGGATGTGTGTTGTCAGATTTTAATAACTTAAGGAGAATGAAATATGCCAGTAGCAACAGGTTACTTGTGACTTAGATTTTTAAACATACTTGAGCTTCCCAGTTTCTCCTTCTCTCTCTCTCTCTCTCTCTCTCTCTCTCTCTTTGCTTGCTTGCTTGGGAAAAGCTTGCTGCCCTATTGAGAGGTTGCACAGGTAGCTAATAACACAGCCCACATGGCAAGGAACTGAGGTATTCAAGATGCATGAGAAGTTAGAAGCAGGTCTTCCCCAGATGAGCCATGAAGCAGCAGTTCTGAGTCACCATGAGCAAGAACTTCTCAACTAAGCTGCTCTGGAAATCCTAGCCCCTCCAAACAGAAGAATGAGATACGACATTGATTGTTTAAATAACTGATTTCTCTTAACTTTTTACGCAGATTACATAATTTATGTATGTGCCAAAAGAAAATTAGCTTTTTTTAAATTAATACTGAATAGGTACATGTATACTGGATAGCAGGTTTGGTTGTGTAAGTACAATTTCATACTAACTTACCTATGTGAATAATAGAAAATATATTCAAGGAAAAGATCAATTATTCTTCATTTTCACATTAAGTCAAAGAAATGTTTACCTGACTTTGGTCTAAGCAATTTTTAGGAGGGCCCTGTACTTCAAAGGGATGTTTTAATTGAATAGACATTGAAGGATCCTCAAATATTAAAAGGAAAATGATCTTGGTTGTGATGTAAGGTGAAGTAAACACTGTGCTTTCATCTATTTTTCTCTAATTTTTCTATGCCTTTGTGTATATTTATTTTGGCAAACAATTTAAAAGAAATGTTTGGGGACATGGGGATAGCTCAGTTGATAAAGTGCTTGCCTTGCACACATGAGGAAGGACCTAGTTTCTTACTCAAAACCCACATTAAAAAAATAACAGGGATTAGCCGGGAGTGGTGGCGCATGCCTTTAATCCCAGCACTCACTCAGGAGGCAGAAGGAGGAGGATCGGCATGAGTTCAAGACCATCCTGAGACTACATAATAAATTCCAGGTCAGCCAGGGCAAGAGTGAGACCCTACCTCGAAAAATCAAAATAAAATAAAAAATAAATGAAATAAAATAAAACAATAAAAAAACAGGGATTGGAGAAATGGCTCAGTGGTTAAAGGTGCTTACTTGCAAAGCCTAATAGTCCAGGTTCAATTCTCCGGTACTCTTGTAAAGCCAGATTTACAAAGTGGCAAATGTTTCTGAAGTTTGTTTTCAGTAGTAGGAGGTCCTGGCATGCCTATATTTATTTTACTTTCTCACTTTCAAATAAATAAATAAATAAATTTTTAAAAATTATTGGGCCAGGCATAGTGTTTCACATCTATAAACCCAGCGCCAGGGAGAAAGATGGTCTTGTCTGTGGGACTACCTGTATAGATAGTCTTGTGCTCCAGGCCATAAGGGATCCTGTCGCAAAAAAAAAAAAAAGAAAAGAAAAGAAAAAAAAAAAAAGGTAAGGATGACACCTGAGTTTATCTTCCAGCCTCCAGCCTCCATACTCATGCACCACATGACACACTAAAAGAAACATGCATTAAAAAGAGACATGTTCAAATAACAAGAACAGAAGGGGAGCAAACCTTCTGGAGACATATTTAAGGACTTGATTACACATGACTGCCACTGATGTAGAAACTTCATTACGTATCTTTAAACATATTTTAATATTTAGTTCATATAATCCTTTACATAGGTGATACAGGATCCTTAATGACACACACCAAAAGAAAATTATTTTAATTTTATTACTGCATCAATGAGAACCTAGGCTGTGGCCCACTAAACAATCATTAGAAAGAGATAGTAGGAGACCAGAATAGCATGTGCATGTGATTGTAGCATGTATATACATAAACTGTATCTAAGTAGTGTCCTGTCCCGTAACATAAGTGCACATGGTCTCATCCTTAACAGTAAGCCTGCACCTTACCTCAGAACGTTGTTGATTGGATGGAAAGCAAAGTTACTATGTGACTGATGTAATCCCAGTGAAAGAATCCTGACGAACACAGCCATATAGCTTCCTCCATAGCGCTGAACTTCAGAGCACTCTCACGTAATTTAGAAATCCTTTATGTCTAACAATACTTACTGAACTCGATATATTGCTCCTATTCTATTGAATATTTGCATTCTTTTGTTATGATAACAGCTCTTCTTGTCAGGTACACAGAGGAACTTCAGTGCATAATATCACATTTAATCATTACAAAACCTTATGAGACAAAACTTACTTAAGTAAAAAAAAAAACTGAGATGCAAACAGCAGGACAAAAGTTATAAATTCTTAAAGGAAAAAACTCTGGATTCATTATTATCCTGCCTGTCGAGGACTAAAAAAAGATTTTGCTAAGATTTTACAGTACCCCATGTGCGGAATCCGAGGAAAGAGCAGAATGTCGAATGGGAGAACCTGAGGTCTGTGAGCTCCGCCCCCACCCAGGCATCTTGATGCTTTAAGCAGTGTCTGGGTAGGAGCAGGCCTCGGCAACTTCCCGGGAGTGCATCCGGGTTTCGTTTTCATTTTGAGGAATGCCTGGTCAATTAAACGTATCAATTCTATACCTTTTTTTGTCAGATTATGAATTTAGAAAGATACTCATGAAATGCATTGGATAAAGCTCAATGGGAGGATGGCCACTTCATACAGAGATTCACAAGGGAACATATTTCTCACTCTGTCACATTGCAGTACACCACAAGTCAAAGTTAAAGCCCGTGGGCTGGAGCTCTGTCTCACCACTGAACCAAGAGGGCTGGAGGGAGCCTCAAACAGTCCAAACATGAATCTCTATAAGCCAAGCAAACAGCTGGGGCTGGCCATGGGCACTTTTAACCCCATTACCGTGAGGGTGCCTTGCGAAAAGCAACAAACCCCAGCATCAGTAGGAGACATGGCTCAGAGCTCCACACACGACAGGCAGCTCCTCCTGCACAATGGAACATCATATGATCACATATATGTGCACAAGCCACACACTCCCACACCACACACACACACACAGCAAACCCAAAATTAAAATCTCAGAATCTGGCAAAGTTTAGCATGGTTGTCATATGTTCCAGCCAAAGAGATGGGTCACTTTCTCCCCTTCTATAGCCCTATGCAGAAATCCTCAGTAACTCTTCTTTGTTTTCAATTTTTTTTCTTTCATTCAGGTCATAACATTTGTTTTAAAAGTTTTCTGTTTACATAAAGTATCTACATACATGTATATCCCTAATAACTTGCTTCTTCAGTGAAGACATGTTGCCCACACAAAGCCGGAATTCATTGTGAAATGATAATGCGCATATGCAAACTGTTTTTGTTCCTCCTCTTGAATTACCCATCCAGCACCACTCTGAATCATGTTTAACAATATTACCAGTGAGTCACCTCACTAATAATACTGAGAGAATCATAATAAGTGAAAGGCAATAGTCATTTCTGAAAATACAGCTAAAGAAGTATGTCTGAATTGTTCATATTTGAAATATTGTTGACTGTAAGTTGCCTTTCAAATTAAAACATACACGCTCTCAAAATTCACACACACACACACACACACACACACACACAAGCATGTATATCTGTTGACGTAAACCTGTTAAAATAAGAGGGACACAAATAAGTCAAAACAATTATCTGGTGTTTTATAAGCCAAACAGCAGGCTGTTTGAGTTTTTCCATGTGTAATAAACTATTGTATATGTATAGATTCAAAATTAACATGCTAAAAGAATCTAAAACAGATGCAAACTTTGTGTTTCTGTTTGGAAAGCAAGTTTTAATTTCATGCTTTCTTGTTGCATTGTTTTGGAAGTTCTTTGAAGACCATATATTATTCAGATTATGTGCAGTTTAGTCTTGCTTTAACTCTGTGTGGTTTGCATATGAAATTCATACAGCCATGCAAGTTATTACTCTGTTCTAATTTATTAGAAAATTACTTCCTGAAATAATTTACCTATCAATTTCTTATTCATCAACTTATAGTCTATCAATTACATCTAATAAAGATAAAAAATGAGTAAATAGCTAGTAAGCCAAATCTTGATTTTAAATTCCAGCTTTCGGTGAACAAATACTTTAGACACTCCTAGAAGTTTTTTCTTCTAAATTAAATCAAGTTTAAAGAATTTTACTGAAGGTTAATGTTAAGAGAATGCTGATGGGACAAAGAGAGGACTTAGTAGTTAAGGCGCCTGCCTGCAAAGACAAAGAAACTAGGTTTGATTCCTCAGGACCCATTTAAGCCAGAAGTACAAAGTGGCACATGTGTCTGGAATTCATTTGCAGTGGCCTGGTGTGCCCATTCACTCATGCTCTATCCCTCTATGCCTCTCTCTCTCTCTCTCTTTCTCTTTCTGTTAAATAAATAAATAAAAATAAAATATTCAAAAAAAGTATGTTGGGCCGAGAGATGGATTAGCGGTTCAGGCACTTGCCTGCAAAGCCAAAGGACCCAGGCTGGATTTCCCAGTACCCATGTAAAGCCAGATGCACAAGGTGGCACATGCATCTGGAGTTCACTTGCAGTGGCTAGAGGCCCTGGCACATCCAGTCTCTCTCTCTCATCTGCCTCTCTCTCAAATATATAAAATATTTTTAAAAAATGAATGTTGAATGAATGCATGGTCCCTTCAAAATATACACATGATGTTTTTTTGACTTCCTTGTAATCTTTGCAACACTCGATATAAGCTTTACTTTGTTCTGAAGCATCTGCCTTTAGATAAGTGCCACATAAGAAGTTCTGTTGAATTAGAAAGAAAATCTCAAGTAGTCACTCTACCAAGAGTACATGGTAAGGATTCGTTTTCCTCAGAGCCTCTCTGCAGGGGAGAGAAGTTTTCTATGACACCCTGGAGGGAATTATTGTGTGGCCTGAGGCATGTCTTTCATCTTTCTACCACTGTGCTAGGTAGCTACTAGCAGGGTTGGAGCACATTGGGACTGGACCCCCTTTTTAGACTGAGTAGTCTATTAAACAAAGGACTGGAACAATAAGATTGTAATTACAGGTTTAAAAAATGGGACCTGAATAATATCTGATCCTAGAAGGAAACATAGCATCCTAGACTACCCAGAAGTCCATTAATGGAAGACTACATAAACCTAGCTCCAGGAGTGCCAAACCTCACAGGATTACTAGAGCAAGAAGCTTTCTGACGGAGGAGAATGACAACCTGTTCTATCATATGCATCACTGAGCTCTCTCCTTAAGTCAGTATAAAAAGGCTGTACACCACCGCAATAGGAAGAGTCCTTCGAGAACATACTAGCTCTAAAAATTTTAGAACATAGTATAAAGCCTGTTTAGAATGAAGCTCAAGGTCATGGTGTCCTTGGTCTACTCTTACCCCTTGAGAGTGTGCTCTACTATACTCTGCACCACACTGTGTGCCATGGCTGACCTCTCTTGAAAATGCACAAGAGGACCAAGGAGGACAGCAGGTACCAAGATCCTGGTAGTAACTGCACTAAGATTTCATCTTCACTACCTTTTGAGAGGTGACTGATGATTATCTGCAGTGTTATTGTTAGTATAAATGGCCGAACGTCTCTCCTCAAGCTGGTGTCTATTCTCTTAAAAAGGCATGTGAAACGTCAAGTATTCAGAATGAGACAAAACTGCACTCCTGGCATATTTTCTAGAACTAGTGGTAGTATACTGGTTGTGGTGTTGGGATCACATTCCTCACCTGGTCTCTAATTATCTTTGCAAGGCTAATTGTGATGATAAAGCGGTTTCTTCTTCTTCTATGACATCCAGCCACATGCCAGTGTCTATTGTGAAGATAAAAGCAAAGATACAAGAAAAATTGTTTCACATAACCTATAAGCCTTATTTAATATTCAATTATTACTCATAATTTAAATTTGGTTTTCATGACACTTCTCTGAGCTAATTCACATGTCATTGGTGATTGAACAAGCACCTTCACATATAAAATTTATTTTAATATCTGAACTTTTACCTCATGAAATTTACTGAAACATTGTCAAACCATATTTTTTCCTTCTTCAGATACCTTTTGCCTTTTTTGAACAATATATTAAAAAGAAAGCAGAAAGGCTACTGAAAAAGATATTGGGTCAGGATCTTTGAAAGAAAACATCTTTTTTTTTTAATGTGTAAGAGCTGAATGTAAATCATTCCAGAACAGTGAACAAAATACCATGACCAGACTGTGGATTTATGTCTTAAAAACTACAGGCTAAGTACTTTACTAAACAACAGTGCTTTTATAAATTTGGTCAAACTATTTTTTCTACTCAACTTATGTTGGATAATTTTGCTTAAATCTGCATGATCTATGTAGGTGAGATATTTGAGTTTGTAGGCTTCCAAAGGAATATTTACATTTAGCAAGATTTTCCATGTTACAAAGGTAAGATTTTCAGGTACAGATCCTTTGGGGGGAAATCTGTATTTTATGATTATTGCTTTCAGAGATGATTAAAAATTAGTTAGCTATGTTTGTAATATTAGACTGTACAGTGGGAGATATGAAATGTATCTCTGGAATATAATATTTGTAAGCTTCAAAATTTGAATTTCTCAAAGGAAAATTAGAGTTTTCCCCTAATGCACTGAAATACTATTGTAGCAATTTTTTGAAAAAAACTTCTTTTCTGCATCTTAATATCATCAATACTGAAATATGAGAATTCAGGGACAAGGATTTATTGGGAGTATAAAAGACTGGGGAGGGCTGGAGAGATTGCTTAGTGGTTAAGGCACTTGCTTGCAAAGCCTAAGGACCCATGTTTGATTCTTCAGTACATGGTGGCACATGCATTTGAAGTTCACTTTCAGTGGCTAGAGTCCCTGGGCTCGCTCTCTCTCTCTCTCTCTCTCTCTCTCTCTAACTGGAAAGAGCTGTCATCATTGACTTAATTCATAGTAAAATACCTTATTCAATGCTTGTGACAGTGTTGACTTGTGACCTATGAGTTAGATACCTGATGCAAACTCTTTTGTCATAGTGTCTCTCCCTTCTTTGTTTGGTTATCTCCATCTTATCACTGCCAGAATTTATCACGTATACACAGCATGCAATATGAAATCTCAAAGTTTGTAAGCAGAAAAGAACGTGTGGATCTGATCACATATATTAGATTATATTCACAGGAATACCAAGCACCACATGTATTTTTATTTCTCTTAGATTGACTAAGTCATGTTTACTATAACCACATGTTTTTCATAATGTCATAGAATTTATTATGAGAAGTATTGATGATTGATTAAAATAAATGGACCTCTGAAAAGATATTTGGTACACTTAATCATATGCTTCCTTTATTTCTCCCAAGCTAAATGGTTTTCTGATCCTGCAATTGAAAACAGTAGGTTTTACTGATATATGAATGGTGCACAAATTGATCTTATAAAGCAGGCAATTTCCTAAGTTTGAATATAATTTCATGCTTATTTATGACACACAACTCTGTCCTACAGGTACTGTAATAGATATTGCAGAGCTCTGACAATACTTCCCAGCTGCTCTAGGTGAGATGATCAAGCTCCAGGAAGTGATAGAATGTGAGGGAGCCAGGTCACTTTGTTAGGCAGTTAGGGTGATTGGGCCCCTGACAGTATCCTTGCAGTATCCACTTGGTAATGATCAAAATATGATCTGACCTCTTATCTTTTTCCTAGATCTATTTTTCCACAAAATTTTTGGGAGAGAAGACTTTCTTAGGATTTAAGTTTAATCCTGACATTCTGGTTAGGCAAGTTCAGCACCCTGAACTTGGCATCATGGCTAGCCTCTTCCTGAGACAGCCCCTCACCCAGACCAATCAGTTGTCCCTCTGGCTTACCTGAGGCAGAAGTTAAGGCCCACCACCATAAGGTTATAAATATTCTTGTGAGGGAAGAGTAAGCTCTCTGAGCTGCCTGACCACTTGTGAACCTCCAGCTTCTGGTGAGTTTCTCCCCAGCTGGGCCAGAACCATGGGGGTACACCCTGGCCCCTACTCCCACATAGGCTCTCTATCTTTGCTTTTCACCGTTACTTACTTTTAATGGTTTTCCCAGGCTCACCATGTAGGCTTTCAGACCATGTGAGTATATTCATTTCTTTCTCCCTTGGTTCTGTAATTCTCTCAATAAATGTGATTTAACCTTCTCAGTTTGGTCTGCTCAGTTCTTTAGTTAAATGCAAACACGAACCCTGGGTTTGTGGTTCAAGGACTTTCATGAACGCTGAACACCCTGTTTCAACAACATACACAGATAGTAATCCTTTAAAGACAACATCTCATTTTTCTTTGATTCATTTCAGCAGGAATGCTTGTCTTTTTTATTTCTTGGGCATCTTGGCTACTTAAAACTGCTAAGCCTATGGTAAAGGAGATTTTCAACAGTGTGAAGAATGTCGTGTGTTCTCTCTTTCTCTCTCTCTCACATACACACACACGTACACACACACATACACACACACACTCAAAATAGCATTGTAATGTCTATGCCTGGGTTACATAGTAAAATGGAACCTAGTGTGCATATTAAAAAAGGTGACATAGCAACATTGTATGGTGTCTTCAGCAGTAGGGTCTTACCACTAACCTATGGTGGGTCCTCAAGCACTCTGACATAAATCTGTCTTCTTTTGGGAGACCTTGTAGGTCTCTGTGATCAAAAGCTCATTGTGGATGATATCTACCTGCTGGTACCAAGAGTTACAGGTCAGTGCCCAAGAAGACAAGGAAGAACAGGATAAGTGATATAAAAGAGATAGAGAGACAAGAGAGTAGAGGGAGAAAGATATAGAGAGAGATAGAGAGAAGCAGGAATAGGAGGAGATAATGGACAATTTTTGTCGTATCCTCTCCAGGGCCTTGTGAATCTGGTGTTCCCTCTAAGGGCATGGTGGAGGTTCAAACATTAGGTCTGTCTTTTTGGATATAGAGTTTTATGGTACCATTGCCTTTTGGGTCCAGTTTGGTGACCTCCCCACCCATACCTTCTCCTCCCTCCCTACCCTCTCTATTGTCTTGTCCTCAAGATTCTTGGTAGGTATGTCAGAGATTTGGGTAGATTCAGGTTAGGAGCTATAGATGTGTGAGACTATGCAGCGATTATCTTTCTGGGTGAGTTCACTGAGAATAATCTGTTCCCAGCTGGAACATTTTTCTCGATTTCATTGTGTCCTTTTTTCCTTAACTGCTGTATAAAATTCCATCCTGTAGATAGACCACATCTTAGTTATCTATTTCTCTAATGGTGGACATCTGGGTTGATTCCAGCTCTTGGCTATTATGAATTGAGCAGCTATAAACATGGTTAAGCAAATCTCTCTGAGCTGAGGCATGGAGCTTTTAGGGTACATTTACAGTAAGGGAATGACTGGGTCTGTTGGTAACTCTATAGTCAGTTTTTTTAGGAGTCTCCATATTGCTTTCCAAAGTGGTTGTACCATCTTACATTCCCACCAACAGTGGTGTTTGCCAGCATTTGATTGCATTTGATTTTTAGATGTTTTCTATCCTTACTGGACTAAGGTGGAATCTGATAGTAGTTTAATTTGCATTTCCCTGATTATTAGGGATGATGAACATTTCATTAGGTGTGTGTTTGCCATTTGTATTTCTTCCTCTGTGAACTACCTGTCCAGTTCTTTGCCCCATTTTGTGAGTAGGTTGGTTGACTTTTTATTGTTTAGGTTTTTGAGTTCTTTGTAGATTCTGGAAACTAGGCTTCTGTCAGTCAGATATTCAGCAAATATTTTCTCCCATTCTATGGATAATTTATTGGCTCTGCTTATTGTATGTATGTCTGTGAAGAAACTTTTCAGCTTCATAAGATCCCATTGGTTGAGTGATTGTTTAAGATCCTGTGCTACTGGGATTTTGTTCAGGAAGTTTTTTTCCCATTCCTAAATCATGGAATGTTCCTCCTAAATTTTCTTTCATTTGTAGCTGAGTTTCTAGTGTTATATTGAGGTCTTTGATCAATTTGTACTTGATTGTTGTGCATGGCAAGATGTGTGGATCAAGTTTAAATTTCCTGCATATGGTTATCCAGTTTGTCCAGCACCGTTTGATGAAGATGCAGTCTTTTTTCAAGCCTATATTGTTAGGGCATTTGTCACATATCAAGTAGCTGTAGTTACCTGACCCAAAGTCTGGGTCCTCAATTCTATCCCACTGGTCTATACTTCTGTTTTTATGCCAGGACCATGCTGTTTTTACTACTATGACTTTGTAATATGGCTTTAGATCAGGTCTGGTAATGCCCCCAAAGGTGTTTCTTTTACTGAGGATATGCTTAGTTATCCAAGGCCTTCTGCTTTTCCATATAAATTTTGAGATCAATTTTTCTATCTCTGGGAAGAAAGAGAGTCAGTTCCCAGACAGATAGCATGTCTAGTGCCAGAAGGTGCTACATGAGCAACTGGGGGATAATGACCAATATCTGCCGAAGCAACACATGGTCTAACCTACTTCATAGCAAACAACCTGACATGAGGCATATGGCACATAGCCATGGTGGAAACCAACTGCTCTCTATTTGGCTAACAGATCTGCTCAGTGGAATGAAACCCATAGCTGGACCTGGGAAACAAGTCAGAACCATATCAAAAAAAAAAAAAAAAAAAAAAAAAAAACCTGCTCTCCACTAAACTCTCTCTAAAAAATAATGGTTATCACATTTACTTGGTGCTAACTTTACTCTCCTTTAGACAATCTGCTTCTCTTTTACAGACAGACGCAGATCCTAAGGAGAGAACCACCCCATTATACCTCTAAAGGGCCCCAGATTAAACTAAGAATAACTGGAGAAACATGCAAGAATGCTGTTTTCTTGGCCCACCAGGAACCAGCACAACAGTGAAGGAGATAAACACAGAGAACAACTAACCTCTACCAAATCCCCAAACCAGATATCCAGAGACACAGAGTCACCTAGGATCTCAACAAGGAAGCAGACTTAATATGAACCCAACATGGCTCAGGGAAATTTGAGGAAGAGGGGACAGAAAGAATGTTAGAGCCACATGTTGGGTCATGACATGCAGAGACATTTCCTCCTACCCAAAACTGAAGGATAACCCCACAATGCATGACCCATATAACCCAACAGGGAGGGTTCCTGTGGAAGGGGGAGGACAGGGAGGAGGCTAATAATAATGGTACCAACTTACTTGACTGTATTCACTGACTACAATAATAAAAAATAAAATAAAATATATTCTTTATGAGCAAAATATGAGGACTTAAAACCAAAAATGGGTGAGGTAGAAAGCCAACTTCATATATATATATATAATACTTGCAGTGCCACTAGTCAAACAGGAAACAGATATCACATTAGTATTATTGTTTTGTAAATAATTTATGATTTTCTTTTGTCCAAATTTCTATTCTCTGATTAGCCTTTTTCCAGATGGGATAAATAAGTTTCAAGGTTTCTAATATTATTCTCCTATGATGTGGTTTGCTTTATTTATAACAGCTTTATGTATTTATTTATTTATTTCAAAGGCTGTTTCTTCCTAAAATAGTTTTTAGTCAATACTTTTTCATTTCAATAGAATCTGATAATTTGATTTACTATGATATAATAATTATATAGAATACTGTAGGAGTTCTTGTCCTGAAATGAAAATGTTCCATTGGATTTTCAGATAGCTCAGATTTTCTCTAAAACATTCTAATGCACATGCAACTGGTCACTATCTGTTGAAAAAATAAGGACTTATAAGTCACTCTCTTTACAGGTAATAATATGTGCTTTTGCAAATTTTTATTAAATTTATATATCTCTTATTTCTTACATGCCAGTGATGTTATTTTGTCATATCTTTCAAGTTATATAATTTTAATCATCTCATAATTGAAATATATAACTTCTTGCTGTGAATATTAAATGAATGAACATACTCAAAAGTCATGAATACACATCAAAAAGGAAGTGAAAATGTAGTTAGAGTAAAATGGATTTTTTAAAATTGTTTTTACATGTTTGGAAGATTTAGGTAAAAAATGCTCCTTATAGAGAGCATTTGATCTGAAGCTGTGCCCACCTGCACGAGCATGATTTTCTCCTTGGCCTACACTATCTCATAGTATGGATACCTGTCCACTCTATTGCTAGAACTCAAATGGATGTGCATAAAATAATCTTGCAATTAAAAACTTGGCAGCTGATGGGCT